>LR737384.1:13672478-13908808 GCA_902655005.2 Marronus borbonicus | reverse complement strand
TATGTACGGTTAGCGAAATTGGTAACATCTAATTGTTTAAAAAAATTATGGTTATTATCTGGAAGAAAAATAAGTGAAGGTGCTTACTGTAGGCGTAAGGTGTTAATGTAAAAGAATAAGAAATTGGAGATCATAAACATTATATTGAATTAGATCGGGGAAGAGTAGCAATAGTGCAAAACTTCAAAGGAAATGAGTATGATATGTGTGAATCCAATTTTTGCATAACCCAACCATATTGTATAATTGGTGAGGAAGGTCTGGTTGAAGACAATAATGCTGATGCTACAACGTTTGAATTGGTCTCCAAGCAAACATTTCCGCCTTGTACTGAAAGTGAAGATTGTGACACTTTTGAAATGTGAAATACTATAATAGGAAAGAGGAGACAGCTATGGGCATAATGGTATAAGAGATAAAGTAATCGGATAAAATTTGAAGGTGTTTTACACTCAAAAATTGGGATTTCGTGATAACGATTTTAGAACAACACAAGTACTCTTTCACTATGCACTAAAATCTCATTAATAATTTCAAACCTACACTTTACCTCGAGGTTTAATAGAAATATAACTAACTCAGCTTTCGTGGGTACCTATAGATATAACCAAGGCTGTACATACACTCATTTGTGACAATTTACGTAAAAATGTTTTAATCCGGTATCTTTAACATATTCTTTTTTGTTTAACAATAAATCAATTAATCAAGCCATTGCCGTAAATAATACTTCATTCAAAATAGTGAAAAGACTGAGTAAACTTACTGTAATAATTGCGAAAGCAAAAGTTAAAACTATGTTTATTTACACACTTGAGTCGACTAAACTATTCGATGCTTTTACAAATAATCCATTGCACCACCAAAATCTGGGGCCGCTATTTAAATTGTAATAGTGACAAGCCCATCTGTTGCTAGTGTATTTAGAAACAACATATTTTTAAAGAATGAGGAACGGTGTATTCTTAATAAATTTATTATTTGCCAATAGTATAATATATGTTCATATAACTATACGCAGCCTTTTATTTGAAATGTGTTAGTTTAAGCGTAAAAAGGGAGTTAATATACATGTATAATTAATTAAAAAGTAATATCGTCAACTGACTCCACAAATTTAGAAAGGAAGAAAGAAGTTGGGAATGCCTAAATACCGTTAATTTTTAATTTGAGACACAAAATAAATAGAAAACACTTGAATAGAATAGAGTCGTTCCAGTATTTTCTGTTGATACACATATACTGCTAAAACTATTTCGGAGGTATTCCAGACAACTAATGTGCCAAGAAAAGTACAGAATAATTTTTAAAAACGATTGCGAAGGAGAGCGGAAGGAGGAATTTTCGGGCGCTCACTGTAGATAGTTAAATAAGTAGATTATTGAAATAAGAATTGCAATGAAGATTATTAAGCTTGCTTATGGTGTATTTTAATTGTGTTATATGCTGCCAGTTTCTTTTAGATTTGTTGTTCTATAATTTTATTGTTTCCTTTGTCTTTTTTGCTAAGCACCCTAGCACTATAGTTTTTAGTATATTTTTTTTATTTCCACATCAGTAGAATGAATGTTTCCAGTTCGCATCAAATCTTAATTTGACAAATACACAAATTATACCTATTAGCAATTCTTCTTTACTTAGTTCGGAATTTTGACGAAACAACAGTCTGAAATCGTCAATGTCAGTATGTTTTGGTTATTGTTGGCATTGTAACCAAACTATATTAACACTACAAGCCAATTGGATGGAATTTCCAAGTGTGAAACTTGAGGTGACTGCTTGCTCCCAACATTTTATATCAATAGTGTAAAAACACTCTGCAAATATCTCTTTTATTTTCAGTGTTAGGCATATACATCATTATATAAAAACGTCAGAGATATAATCTTTTTTATAGAAGATATGTATGATGTTACTTAAAAAAATAACGTTTGTACTATTTGAATTTGGTAGAGTTTGGTACTCAATCCTGTATATTTCGAGGGCGTTCTAATACCATGTTTAGATAGCATCAAGAATGTAATTTAATCCCATAAAAATTTACGCTAAAATATATTTACATTTCGGATTTTTTGAAGAAATTAAATTTAAGTGATTGTGAGCAGAACTATAAATATTTCGAATTCTACATATTAGTAATAGATATATGATACTCACATTATACTGGTTTATTTATAAACGAGGAAAGTAAAAACATAATAATATGTGGGGTATTAACTTTAAAATAGCAAACTAGGTGCCTGATTCGCTATTTATCGATCACCGGTATATACGGAAATATTAAAATTTTAGCTTTCTACTGTTAGAGCAACAGGAACAATTTTACAATTTCGGTCTGTATATATAATTATCGATATTACCGAGATACTAATAAATAGCATCCGAAATGCAACGAAAATAAGTTAATTTAATGTTTACACTCACAGATATTATACCTTTTTGGTTTTGATAACAAGTGAAAATAGAATTGTTTATTTAGACTTATTCTGTATATCATTTAGTTTAGATGAATTGCACCATGTAAATGTGGTATTGATGCAACATTTTTTTAAAATTTGAAAGCATACGTTTAATTAAAAAAAGGGAATATCAAGTTACCTTTTTAATCGAAGGCATTAATGTTAAGTTGAAGGAAGTCCACACCGAACGAAAAAACTCACTTTTTAAAAACTCATCGCACTACTGTCTAATAGAATTAAGCAAAAGATTAAAACTAATTTCGCTATTTAACAGAAAAAATACTGTCAATGCTGGTACAGCACATAATGAAGAGTATTTAGCTTAACATAACGACGGCCTAGGGTCAATTAAGCGACTACGGAAGAATGAATTAAACCACTCACGAAGGGTGAAATAAAAGATGTGTGCTTAAACCACGGTTGTGTACGTTTTACTAGTCGATGCATCCATTTGGTTAGGGTCTTCTCTCAACTTAAACAGCTGAAGACGAATACGAAAGATACGAAAGAACTTTATGTGTATATATCATACATGTTTACAATTTTACAGATTTTTGGGATTATAGGTCGTTTTAATTTTCATGAATTATCCGTTTTAGAAGAATGTGCATATTGTCATACATGGTAATAAATTCCTTCTATTTAGGAAATGCTTTTTTTTGTAATAAAATTTAGTACCTATAGTTAATTATATTATGTAAAAAACGTACAATACTGCAATTTGAATGATTAAACATCTAAAGCTAATTAAAAAAATTCTGCTTATTGTATTAACGTACGGAAAGATAACGCAGGATATTAATTGAAACTTGTAAATACGTGATATTGTGAATTACGAATTGCATAAGATTCTGTGAAACCTTTGGATTAGCCCATCATTCGATGACGGAAAAGGTGATGATTCTGGTCTTGCGTTTTTCCACGATTGGTAAATTTTAATGAAGATTATGAAAATGTTTTGTAAAGATGAAATACAATTACATATACAAAGTATACGTAGCAGGATTTCTCGTTCGGTTTTGAATTGGAAGTCTTAAAAATGTTGTATCATACTTCGTATGTTTTCAGGAATCATTTGATAAAAAACATACAGCCGGCAGCACATGTTGAAATTGAAATCCGTCTGTTTCTAAGCCTTTCTGGTGCAATTTCTAATACTGCCATGTTACTTTTGTTCTCATTTCGTTAGCGTCTTGATGAGTCGTTCTCTTTAGTGAAGCTCTCAACAAAAAAGTCTAAAAGAATTGAGATCGGCAGACTTTCTTTGGTGACCATACTCCGAAATTCATGTGGATTTTTTTCTGCCTAACGGCGGAAATTATGAGTATTAAATACACCATTTTTGCTCATCGCTCCAAAGAATACGTATGAGAAAGTGGCTATCTTCCTAGCAGCTTATTTGAGATTGTGTTGCAGAGAGGTTCAACTTTAGAAACATGGTATGGACGAAGAAGCTTTTCTTGTAGGAGTAGCTAATATTTAATGCTAAAGCTAACTGGCATATATGAACGGAGTACTGCGTCTATAGAATTTGCTCTTGTAATTGTATTGTGCGTTTTCATCTTTGTCGACCAGCATTAGCAATTCTTGTATTAAACGAATCAGTTTCACGAAAATTAAACATGAAAACCAAATTAAACAGCAAAATACGTAAATGTCAACATTTAAAATAAAAAAAAACTTATTGTTCCATAACGTTGCCAAATGTGCTTCTTGTAAAAGTATGTTAACGAAGGAATGTTAAAAACGAATTATTAAGTCAAGAAGAAAACGCGTAAGAAAATATTCTTCTTTATTCTGGATCGCAGCTATCTCTATCAACAGATATCGAACCTAAAATTTGGGATAAATTATTATCCTTCGAATCGATGTCACAATCTGAGGCTATAGACCAAATTTTGTTTGAAGAGAAGAAAATATTATCTGAAAGACTCTTTCTCGCCCATTATAATTTTTTTACGTAAGAGGATGGTAGATGTTGCTTCCACGCATATTACGTATTTCAAACAATAGTTTACGAATTGGTAAACAAAAATTAATTTGGATAAAATGATATATTGTTCTTCTAGGGAAGACGTTAGCTACAGAAATGTGAGAATAAAATTATGTTTCACTTGAAGACATAATGGCCACCGTTACAATTAATGCTTGTGAAAATATTCTCTACTCTTGTGAACTACAATTGCTTCTACATAACAGCACTTTTCTAGATAATCCTAACTTTTTCACAGATATAAGTGACTATCCTCAAAAAACAAGAATAAGAATAACTACCATAGAGATTATAAATTCATCAGTCCTGAATATCCATGTGAGATATACGAATATGAATCCAATGAGGGCTTATTGTTGTAAAAATGACAGTCATTACAATTACCTTATCAATTTAACCAACATTAGTTTTTCTAGTTACATGAAAACAATTTTAGTTATAGAATTAGGATTGAATAAAAGTGACAATAAACACATCTATGTAGGTCAACATTTAGAAAGAAGCGTACCTACCCTTTTTAATTTACATTATCTACATATTACGTAGGCTTTACTGCATGTCCTACCATGGGGTTTCTCAATTATAGGTTCTAATTTTAAAAGCAGTACTAAAGAAATACATACATGCACACTATCTTTATATTTTTAAATAAATAAATAGTGGAGAGTGTGTACTTTCGAGCTGCTGTACGTGCTGAGTTAAATCTACCACACGTGCAGGAGGGGCGGTCGATTTACTATTCAAGTGTTATATTTATGTACAGGTGCAAATATACAGTTGCGATCAAAATTATTTGTTGACGTATTATTATTGTGTGAGTAACTATGTAAACTTTTTAATTTTTTTGTTGACGTATGTACTATATTTCATTCGTATAATTGCATTTTTTGCAACATTCTTTAGAAGTATAATATATAAAATTATCGGTAAGATAAACGATTTGGTTTTTCCCATTGAGCTTCAAATTGTAATTGGAAGATATGAAGTTCTTTATAATTTCCGACTTTTTGTTTATCTACATAATAGAGATGCCGACACCACAGGCATGTCTTAATACAAAATAAACATACATATCCAATACTAACAAGAAAGATATGGTGATTTTCTAGAATTGTTTTAATTTAAAAAAAATTAAATCTGACATTTTATGTTTACAAGGTAGCCCACGTTTCTATTGCTCCAAGTTTGATACTTTTAATTATTAATTAAATTAAACTAATCGTTAAAAGAGTGTATTTAAAATATTTTCTTGATATATATTGTATTATGTACAGTAAGTACAGTACAGTAATATTTGCGTAAAAAATTGAGATGCGAAGTCTTAGTTGACAAAATTCATTTTTTAATTTAAGATCCGTGAAATGTGTTGCAAATATGTTCGATTTCCATTTACTTGTATCTGCCTGATCTCTTTACTTTTGGCATAATGATTGTTTGTTGCTTACATTACTTAGCGATAAATTGCAGGCTTGAAAACATGAACACTAAATGTAGCAACAAATTTAAATGAATTCCACTTGTAGAAATTATTAACATGTATCCACAAGTAGTTGTTTTTGTGCTAATTTTATTGTTAAATTCGGTTTTCTAAGAGATCGATACTTAATTTTCGAGGTGCCTGTAAAATATGTAAGCATTACAGAAGACTTTATGTATTATCGAACGTTCAATATATTTGGATATTAGGGAAGCTGATAAATTTAAGTTTAGCTTGGTGATACTGACTGTCATAACAAAGAAGCGTTAAAGTTTGTTTGCAAATTGTTTAATTCAACGAAATTAAAATAGTGTTGGGTCACTCGGAAAACAGTAGTAACGGTTGGCTGGAGAAAAAATATGTGATGGACGAAACTTGTGCAAGATTTATATTTTACAAGCGAGTTGTCATCTAAAAATCACTATTAACATAACACGCGCATAATAAATTTACAGATTTTATAAAGACACATAACACGCGCAAATTGATAACGACTTTACAGATTAAATTAAAAAAAATGTACTTTCACAACTTTACAGTTATTATATAATTTCGTCAATTAATATTTACATTGTACATTGTAGTTACAGTTACATTGTAAAAAGCGACACAGTCTCCATCATATACTTATGTACATCTCCGTTGCTTTAATGTGATAATCTCTTGTAATATTGTGGATGATTGGGTATTTATTATTTTGCTTTCAATTTATAGATATATATGATTAAAAAATCTAGTAAATTTATTTATTTGTAAGCTTTATTCGTATCTTCACAACACCTATTTTTTATAGAAATTTATTTATTGCTGCAATTCTCAATATAAATAGCTCTTTTAAAGAATTTAGGTTTCCAGGTTGAAACATGTGGCATCCCAGAAGAAGCTCCATACAATTGAGAGCGAAACGTCGGCATTCTCATGCAATTACGACGCGATTTCAACCCGGAAACCCAAATTCCTTAAAAGAAACAACGACCGCGGAAGTCTACAACAACACAAACAGTTCTTATTTTTAAAATACAAGGGTTGTTGTCTGAAAATGTTTACAGTATTTTCACAAATAGGCACGTGTAAAATACCCCTTTTTAAGTGATCTATAGAGCTCAAACTATTCGTCACTCTAACATTTAAAAAATCATTAAGTGCTGAATGCGTATGTTGATCTTTATAGTTTGGAATCAAATTTTCTATACAGCACACTTCAATCCAAAAACTTCACTAATTTAAATTTCTTTCGCGGATTTAAGTCAATTTAGTATTTGGGCAATATTTTTTCGGCTGTCACTCGCTTATACAAGTTGTTTTAAAATTGTAAAACTTCCATATCACCACTGCCTATTTAACTTTTCGAATATTACATTCACAGAATTTGAATAACCTTTTATTGTTATTTAAATTCTGGCATTTTAATCACTTATATTATTATTATTTATATTAATTCTTTGTTAAAAGACTCAATTTACGAGAAATAACCAAACTTAGAAATTATTTTCGAGAATTTATCCTTTAAAAGCAAAAACACCAAATCATGCGGAACGTCATCTACGTTAGAACCTAGTCATCAAAATTCAAAATATTGTTTGTAACAACATTGAAGTATACAAGTTTTTGAATTGGTAGCCCGTAGCTTTCCAGCATCTCTGAATTTTTTTATTTAACTTTACAACCGATAATGCAAATATATTACTCACGATAGACGACTAGAAGAAACTTGTCAATTCAAAGAGTGGTCCAAGTACATAATAAACTCTTAGTTTTCCTTATTTGCAGGCTTCGATATAATCTTTGCGTAGGCCTTAAATATGTGTATTGTCCAATTTATCTTACGATAAATGCATTTAAAAATCTTATCCTAGTTTTGATTGTACAATTGAGTTTAAAAGCCTCGATTTGATCGACGTGCAGTCAAAAATACAATAAAAATAAAATTATCAGTTCATCTATCTTTAATCATAGCAATCTTTTGTAATTAAAAATAAATCCGTTAATAGGGTGTTATAGTTTTTTAGGTTCAACTCAAATTTATTTCCTGTTAAACGTAATTAAAATTAAAGTAAAACGATTAGAAAATTATTTGCAGATTCAAAAAATTATACTTTTAAAATTATTAAAAAAAAATATTAAACGTTATTAATAATATTTTAAATTATTATTAATAATAATAATTTAAAATCAGTTCTGAATCGTGTAAAAATATGGGCTTATGATTATTTGTTTTGAAATTCTAGATTTCTACTTATTGTTTACTGTTCTTGGCAAAAGAAATAAACTAAGCTACTTACAACATTTTGAACGACTAAGTCAAGGATGCTCAGCAATACGTAGCCAGTACACTTCTGTTCCATCCAATCAATATAGAAATAACTATAGAGTGGTAGATTGAACTTGTAGCAATATAATTAATGTAATGGAACGTCTGTGAACGTTTTCATTTCATATATGTCGCGGCTTACCGCAAACTTCCGAGCTGCTTCAACTCGACATGCGTAAATAGAAAATTGGGAAAAGAATTTGTCATAATATGTTATATAGTATGTACATATGCAAGTGCGTACGTGAGCTATCCATATATTTATAAATTTGTGCTTTTATTAGTCCCCGTAACTACAGATGCATGTAAACTCATTAATATTTGTTAATATTATCGCGTAATTTTGAAACGATACATGCGTAAATTACTTGCGATAAGATTACCGCAATCTTCTTCGAAATGTGGGTGTTAGGTGATTTAACATTACAAAACAGGTCGGAATTTTTACCTAGCTGTAGTAGAGTGTACTACTACTATTGGTTGACACGCCTCCAAATTCTTGACCAAATATATGCAAAAAGCGGTAACCGCTGACGATTGATTATTTAGGACTGTGTATCTTATTTCTAAAGTAACTAGGCTGTAAAATCTTCAATTGGTTAATAAAAAAGACGCTTGTAGATCAAATCATAATTTGGGAATTGCCTCTTCAAAATTAAAAAAAAAAACAGTAGTATAACATATCAATATATTTTGGCTACCATCGGTAAATTACGAAAATTCGTAATTACCTTGGTATTTCCGACATAATGTGATATCTGAAAGAATGTCGTTTTAGTAAAAAAAATCGACCTTGTTACCTCCCGCTTGCAGGACGACAGTAAAGTACATCACGAGGACCTTGCACCAGGAACGTTAACTTTTTTCATATATCTAATTACGTCTGAGTTACCACAAAGATCACAAACTTTCATAATTTACCGATGGAAGCCAAAATACATTGACTAATTAGTGTACTTGGCATATACAATAAATACATATGTAAAGTTACAATATATTTGTAGATAAATAATAACTAAGTATTAAAAAGTGAATGTTCCTGCCACAAAGTCCACGTATTGTGGTAGTTAGCACGCCTGTCCGGCAAGCGGGAGGTATCAGGTTCCATTCCTTACCGAGACGAGATTTTTTCAGATATGTAATTACATCGGAAATACCCAGAAAATTACGAAGTAGCATAACATAGTTTAGTAAACAAAAGAAGTGATGGTTAACGAATATAATCCTCTCCAAGGCTCTGTTCGTTAATTGAAAAATCGATTCGCCACGCATTTCTATAATTAAATCGATTAATTCAAGAACTAAAATAATTCGTTTTTATTTATTGCAATAATAATATACAAAAGTTGAAATAAAAAAATCGTATTTATCAGATCTGTTTTTTTTTTGTTCGTAAAGCATTGGCTTTTCTCTCTTCAAGAGTTAAAGTGGTGATGGTATTGTGGAGCACAAAGATCTCCAATTTTATTAACCTTAACTTCCCTCACCCTCTCTAAAAGATATTTGACACGGGACAGTCGCGGTCCTTGACGATTGAATCTGGCAAGGCGTTTTTAACAAATTTCTTCTAGATTAACAAAATTGTTTCCTTTTTCCTTTGAAAGTTGTTGGCGGAGTAGGTGGTTTTGACTTTTTTCTTACTTGTCTCTTGCGATTTAGCCAACGATAATCCCAGAGAAACGGTTCTAAAATGCACAAGGGAGTCGACGCAGAAATCTGCTGCCGCAAATCTTTAAATTAACGGACAAACATGCGACCGGTTTTCGAGCAGAAACATTTGCTATCAATATGGAAGTCAGAATACTTCTAAATCAGACACAGGTCGATAGAGCTGGGCTGGAGACTTTCTTCGAACTTGTGGTGGGCTGCAGAAACAATCTTAATATTTCGGGTTATTCATATCTGTACATCAGGATACACTGGCATTGATGACAACGAAGAGGCCGATGCCCTTTGTACGATGACAGAATCTTTAGTTTGTATACCTTTTAAGGGTGCCAAAATCTTAATCTTAAATCTCAAACTTATAATTCTATCTCATGCAAGAACATTTATGATGCCTAGCCGAGACAGAGCCCAGAAAGCATATAGAACTTAACAAAAAGGCTGTTAGGGCTCTAACTGTAATTCTTAAGGACGCACCTACCGAATGGAGGAGGAATGTCGTTTATACTTGCCGTCTGTAGAATCTGATTTTTTCTATTTGGAGGCTATCAAAGCTTTATTGAAGAAATAATGGGTAAATTTGATAGCCAGCAGTTTATGGAATATTTTCATATTTAAAGAGAAACGTTCAACTATATTCTAACTGAACCGCTGAATGCGAAAGTGATTCCTAGTTATAAGGCAAGTTGCTTACCATATTGTTCTTAGCAAATAGTAAACATTTCGCCGAATTAGGCACCGATCTAATGTTATACGGAACACTGCATTAAACTATGTTCGGAAAGTTACCAACTACCTAGTTGACAGCACAGGTATACGTTCACAGTGTACAGTCAGCAGCTATTGTGGAGGAAAGAGAATTTTACAGGTATTATTGATGCCATTGGTGGATGCCATACTACAACAAGGAAACCTTGAGATCAAGCAACGTATTCCAATAGAAAAGCTGTCGCCAACAGATGTATGCGATGACAACAAGAGATTTATAGGCATTTATTGCGGCGAACCTGTTTTAATGCTTGACACTGTGTGGGTTAAAAAAATCAAACTGTTTGCGAAGGCCGATGTCGAAAATTTACCCGATTACAGGTACTTATCATAATTCATCATGGTTCATAACACCACTTAAAAACAATGGTAATCGCAATCAAATTTCGCAAATCAAAAGCTATTTAATCGAAAACTTTCTTCGACCCGTGTTGTCATTGAGCATGCCTTTGGTTTGTTCAAGGGAAGATTTCGATACTTCGAGAATTCAAACCTAAATTTCATAGTTAAAGCTGCTATTGCAGTATGGGTACTGCAGAATATATATTTGAATTTTGATGATTTGGAAGTGAACAATAGTACCCCTGAAGAAGCTGTAGGTGCCTGTTTTGATGGTGTGCATAGAGAATCTTACTTGCATATGTAAATTTTTGCAGTTCAGTGTGGCCATTCTTTAAAAAGCTTTATTATAGTACAAAATTGATTGGTATCGCATCTAACCGAAGGTTTTAGAATTTACGTTGTTTTCTGCTTTCTTTCCTAGAAAATCATTATCGTTATCATTATAATAAGAAATTGATTTGATGCCGTACTAAGTCAAGGGTGTGGCCGAAATTTAGGGAGGTCCTCGGCTTTAGTGAATTGTAGAAGCTATATTGCAACTTATGTGCTATTTTTGGAGAAATACGTAGAGCGCTTCAGACACAAATCTGTTCTTTGGGTTGCATAGAGTAGGTTAAATTTAAAGAAGTAGAGGATGATTAAACTAGAGACGTGCTGCCACCTCTACCGATTTTCCGGTAGATCTATCGATTTTATATATATATATATATATATATATGTATATATTTTTTTTACGATTTTTTTAATGAAATTTCTCGTCCTAATAATTACTTAAACATTTAAAAAAATCTCCATCTCCACAAAATAAACGTCTGGATATCAATGTGGTGCTGAAGAGTGTAGCCTAAACCACGCTTTTATTGAATGTTGCCTCGTTGCGGGGTCAGTTCCACACCGGTAAATATGACGCTTAAATAATAAACAGATTTGCGACAAACATTAGTTTTCTAAGACAAGCAAAGATTTATATTTAAGTATAATGTTTACGTGTTTTTTCTCTATAAATCGTACGATGTATTCATCCCCTTGGTGTTAACAATGTAGGCAAATGGACTTTGCTATCCAATTAATTTTGCTTTTAGTATATTACGTCTGCCTTATTCTTCCGCTAACGTAGAAAGAAATTTTTTCGTCGATAAATCTGATGAAACTACTAGAACTGCAGCATACAAAAGAATTTATTAGAAACAAAAATTGTTTTGATTTTTTTTATTGGAAAAGAATAAGGAATATTTTTTAACAACGTTTAAAACTGGGGGTTTTATATATCCTGTTAATATGTCAATATTTTTTTTACAAAAAGGTAATAAAAAAAGAGTTTGTTGGATATTTCCGAATCTACCGATATCTACCGAATTTTATGCGTGCCGTCTGGCGATTTATCCTACTACACTGTGGCAGCATCAGGGAGTTCAGGGTCGACCCATTTTAACTAATTTGTTGATATATTTAAATGTTATTAGTATTACCATTACATTAGGAAGGTAATTATGTGCTTCGCCTAGAAATGTTACATGTACAAAGTATCGCGGCTATTGTAAATAACCACGACTTCTTTTCAACAACAAAAGAATTTTAAGCGGTTTCCTGTTGAGATACATCTAAACATATGCATGGATGTACGTAAGCAAGAAGAACTCAATATATAATACAAATTCAAAAGTATTTCTGTTCCATTCTTCTTTTCTTGCGAGGACAAGCCTGCTTGCCTACGGTGAAATTTAGTGAATTACAATAGAGGCAGAAACTTATGAATATCTTTAAAGGGAACGAGTTTCGTTGAAAACATATATACAATACTACAGTAACAAACTCGCTGGCCCTGTTGATGACGCATAGTATCGGTATTCTTTGATACCTGTGTGACTAGCTAGAGATTTCACGAATCGTTCTAGGAGCTTGTTTAATAGAATCTCGGTACATAATGATTCATGATTATCGGTAAATATTTATTTCTAACAGCAAAAAGTAATTAGAATTAAAAAAAATTGCTACAAATTGTGAAGGATGTGTAATAAAATCAATATAACAATCGATCATATACCTTTACGATTCCAAGAATACCCGTAAGATGTAAAACGTTTTAGGACAAGAGATATATTGTGAGATATTTGATAATATATGAAATCAATAAATGAAAGCTGATAAAAAACTTGAATTTTCAGAAATTGGAGTCGTGAATTCGGGAGTGCCCTAGACACTCTCTCGGCAATTGAGAAATTACTAGATGAATCTTTTAAAGATGTAGAAATGAAAATAATTACTAATCTTAAATTTTCGAAATTTTCGTTACATAAACCCTATGTTTATGTGCTTCTAGCGAACACTGCTACTTCAATAATATTTACTTGAACACACTTCTAAATTTTTGAATTGGAATATTTAAATAAACATTGTAAAACATGGAGGATATCGAGACACAAGATGCCTGGATGACAGTTAGATAAAAGTCACAAATAAAATTCGAGTTGTTTAGAACCATTGTTTAATTACGTTGGCAATTTTTTTTATTCCATTATCACCTGTGATAATTTTTCCTATTAAAGATATATTATTATCGAAATAGATGTCGAAACCAATAATTTTTGCTGCGACATAATGCACGGACGCAATTGATGACGAAATTCTATGCTTCTAGCTGATGTTCTTGACCACATACAATACTTCAACGTTAAATGCCACTGAGAATTTTGGTGAAACTGACCGAAAGACCTTCAATTGACGATAATAACTTTTATGCGATTGACGTTCGCCCTGGAACTTGCTGTAGAAAGACACGACATTAAATTAGAAAGACAAAAATAAAATACGAAAGCAGTTAGTATGAGTCTTTCCCACAAATGTCGTTGGCTGGACTTATATTAATTTTCTAATTCCTACGCCCCAAGATATTGGGCTAAAAATAGGAATCGAGCTTTCTACCTATAGATGGACCCTTATTCTCGATAGGTGGACAATGTGAAATGCCAAGAAGGAATGTGAATACGGCGCTGGTGACAGCTAACCTCGTAGATGTTTATTTGTAACATTACAATGTATACAAAAAGTTAGGGTACTTATCTTTTCAATTTACTTGAATCATACTTGCCCAACACAGCATTTTTTAAATTTCGCGGATAATTGAAGTCGGTAGTTCCGATAGTAAAGGGCATATTTGCCAATTCTCTACCGTAATGTATTGTAATTTAATGTGTAATGTAATTTAAATTGGCAATTCCGATGCCAATTTAAATTATGGGCGAAATTTAAACAATGCAAATTTATATGTTTTGTACTATGTACAATGTTCCTTTTGTTATTCTCTTTTTACTATTTAGATATTTTGATTTTGATTGTAATACGGTGATTGTTCTGATATTATTAAATTACTTCAACAATGGAAATTTCGATTATACGCTCGTAAATTTATCGATATATTTTAAGTAATTTTGGAATGTTATAGTTGTTTTAGCAATGCCGTATCGTGTCTAATATTTTGTAAGAGGGATAAATCACTATATATTTAAGCGCAACTACCCGTTTGGTAGTTCCAGCAATAAAAACGTTTAATCGATATTTCACAATTCTTAATCTTTTCTGACCTGAAAGCTGGTTCCAGTTTGATCCTATCCGATTTTTGCTTAAATTTTCGCTTGTAAACTGGAATTCAGTTTAGTGGCAAATATTGTTTATTAAACCATATACTTCAGCATGGAAATAGTTTTTAATGTTCTAGTACTATAAATATGAATAGTAGTTAAAGAACTAACAAGATTCCACAAATACAGAATTGCTTCAAACAAAATGCTTTCATATTCTGACATGTTGGTGGTTTGTACTTAACATCAGCTTTATGTATAATATATATGCAACATAAACAAACGGTACTATAGAAAATTGTACAGAAGTAAAAAAATACTAGCTACTAGTACTAGCTACATATAGTTGTTATAAAAAGTTGTGGCGTAACTGGAAGTTGACAAGACTTACAAACGCATTTTGTTCTTGTTTCAAATTTCCATTTACATACAAGACACTTTCCTTTTTTTATCCATATTTATTATTTAAATACGAGAAAAAATTTTCGCGTGTTTGAACCGATTCTCGAAACATTTTTCTCTACTCTGAAGGTTACGCGGGTTTTAAAGGCTTCAACAGTTTCTTGAGGTGATTAAAACCGATGTTCACAATATTTTGTTTAATATTTGGGAATAAAAATAAGTCGTCAGGCGATAAATTAGGGGAACGTGGGCAATGACATATAAATTCGATGTTTCTTTTCTTCAAATAGTCAATTGTTTCAAGTGCTGTGCGAGAGCTGGTATTGTCATGATGAAGGATGATGCGACGTGGATTGTTCTCAAACAAATTATATACCATTCAGCATTAACTGTTCTTCGATCATCCAAAGCAATGCTTGTTACATGTTCAGTAGAATGAGAGAAACAAGTAATTATTTTCCTCGCGAACGAATAACTTTTGTTGGATTCTGTTCATCTGGGAACACCCATATGCGCACAGCATCAATGTTTTTGGGACAACAAACACTGATTTTGACGAATTTCTGAAAATCTTCTTTGCGTCTTTTCTGATGGTGCTTTATTATCAAAAGTTGAAAAAAAAGCAATTCGAGGCGTTGTTCTTGTTTTAGGTCTTTAATAGGATCGTAAAAAGTCGTCCAATGACGACCATGTAAGATTTTAAAACCATTTTTATTTCTTATTGAAACTCTGCTTTAACGTTACTTAAACCCACATTAAACGGTAACGCATTAAAAAGGTCACCATGAACATAAAGCAACACAAACGTGCCGAAACAGGAACCTTCAATGCGGCATTTGTTTTATCTTAACTAGAAAATAGCTCAGGTTCACCAACGACAAGTAAACAACATTCTTCTTCATGAGAAAAGTTATTGTTAATGCAGATTAACAATAACTTTTTATGAGCACGGGAGTGGTTACATTATGTTTGTCAAATTCCCGCACGATTTATGTTAAAATTACGCGTGTTTCTAGAAATATAGTGGAAGGTTATCATTGACAAAGTTCTTAAACATTAATATAACTAATATAATATAATAATAAATAATAATATTTTGACAGGCCTCCGCGGTTAGTGGCTAGCACGCTCGTCTAGCAAACGGGAGTTACCTTCGATTCCTTGCCGGGACATTTTTTTATAAAATTTATTATGTCGGAGAACACTAAGGAAAGTCATGATTTTTAAATTCTTAAACATATAAGGGATGCCTGGTATTTTGAGTAATTTTGACCAGGAATTCGTGTTGACGATGATGAAGTTTTCATATAGCGGGAGAATAATGGTGAATATTTTGAAGTTAGCATTTAGTTTCCTGTTTTATAGATCCTAAAATGTTAACATCTATGTTTTCAATGAAAAATGTATTTTATCGATAATCTTACGTCTCAAATGAACACCGCCACGTTCTAATACATATTGTTCTAATAAAACTATTTTAGAAAAACAGGTTTCTTTTGCAGAAGAATTTACATTTGCCTGTAGCAGATGAATATTTGGACATTGGCAAATAAATTGTGAATCGTTCGAATCTTTCTGCTACAGAATTACTCGTGTGTATAAATAAATATTTGGGTTTGATTTTGTGCAGACCGTGTTGTTAAGAACTCCTGATATGGGTAATCATTTATCGCAATTTTTTACTTTGAATAGTAAATATTTAAACATAATAAATCCTTACAGTAGATAACTTCAGTACATATGATTTTAATACATAAAATTGAACACATTTTGCGGTGATAATTATTTTTATGAATTTGTGGTTGTATGTATATATAAAAGGATTTATTTTAAATCAATTAATCAGCTTAGCTTTGGCGTGGTAAGTTACGTAATCGAAGTATTTGCAGTTCATACTTTCGCAATTCTGCTACAGCTCTAAGCAATGGGAGATTTGGCCCTACATACACACTTATCTTACGTATGTCTGTATAGGAATTAAGAACTGTCTGCGCTTGTTTATGGATCTTAAATTGCCCTACCCGTATGTCTGAATAATTCCTTAACTAGATATTATTCCATGAGTTGAAATTGATTTTGAACCCTAACAATTGTTTTAGTCTACGGAGATAAATAACAATGCTACTAGAGAAGTTTTTAGATACGATTTGATTTCTGCAAAAAATCTACACTAGGATTAGGACTAGGATAGTAAAAGTATTTGAGGAAGTAAAATAGAAAATCAAAATTTTGCGAACGTAGATATTTTGCATTATACAAAAATTATATATTTTTGAAGAAAGATCACAATTGCGCTATTAAATTTAATTACTTGTTTATTACAACAGCTGAGGATCCAATCTTGAATTGATGCTCTTCGACACACGCGGCTCAGTTGTTTTCTTCAATTATTTTTCGGTGACCGCATTAGCACATCCTGCTTTTTGCTGATGCGTATTTAAAGTCTTGTAAAATTGTAACGAAAGAATGTGCGTCTTCATTGAAGGTCGAATCTAACCTTCCTTGAACTCATAGGCTCTTAAACCCTTTTCGAAATCATAGTAAATCATGATTTGAAATTGCTCTAGCGAATTCAATTTTTTCACTTATGTAAATATTTAAAAAATTTAGAAACTTCGGTTCTAAGCAACATAACTAATAGATAAATTTTTGATGACCTAGATAAGTTTCCACTATAAGTGTGGTATTCTTTATTTGAGAATTGGTTATGGATTAACCAAAATTTTAACATTAGTGTTAAAAGTTTACTCTATCGGGATCGGAGCTGGATGGGCTACACCTTGAGTAGCATTTGAGATACATATTTATTCAACATTGTTTAGTGCGAAGTAATTGTTAGATTTGGAAATTTATATATCTGAATTCACAATGTCATCCATAAATTGGATGGAAACATTAAATGATACAGAATATTATTTTTTCTAATTGAATATATTTGTTTCACTTTTAAGGAATCAGTTGTTCGTGCTGTTGTTAATTATATAAGATGGAAAATTAAAAAAGGAACAAACCACTTACGACTGAGTGATTGATAAAAACCTGTTCGCTTTTTCAATGAAACAACAGGATATTCATTTTTCTAATTGAATAAATTTGTTTCACTTTTAGAAGAATCAGTTGCTTGTACTTGTATATGTTGTTAAATGCATAAGGTGGAAAATTAAGAAAGGAACAAACCACTTGTGATTGTGTGATTAATAAACACCTGTTCGCTTTGTCCACGAAACAGTGAAATATACTATGTTTATCGGAGTGGGTATTGTTTTTAGGAACGAGATTGTGATTGTCCCAAAAATTATTTTCACTATATTTTCCCAAAAAGTTTCTTATGAACTGTTACTTTGGTTTGAACTTCTGCATTGTTACTTACTTTTTATTAAGTTTTCACGTAATAAGAATAATTGTTGAAAAAGGAATACAGTTTCTCTTTTACCCATTTAAAACTTATATACTAAGACATATTGAAGCTCTGAATTATCATTTGATTAATTATTTGGAAATTACTGTCTTTCACGGTTTGCCTTCGTATATTAATGTGGGAAGTAAAATTCCTATCGCCGAATATTTATGCAAAACTAACTAAATAAAGTTCATCGTAATTCAGAGCAGGTATCTATGTTTAACTTAAATGACTGAGTACTGTTTCGATGAAACCTCTCATCTTCAAATTTTAGATTTTTCATATAGTTATTAGATACGTTTGCATTTAATAAGACGATAAATTTTATATGAAAGATTTAAGAAAAAGTTTTACCGAAACATCGCAGAATTCTTTAAGTAATAAACTATTCTAAATAAGCAGAATTTTCTTTAATTACGAATCGTAGCAGTGTGAGAAAATGTAAAAATCATCATGGCTTGTCCCGATTTTAAAAGTGTGCGTAATTATAATAAATTATAATAATAAAAATAAAACTCTTCTTTCTGTGCGTTTTAGCGTTTTAATATGATCTCATTTTAACGTGGTCGACAAGCCATACAATACTCAATGAATATACACCAGTGACCATCTCAAATGACACTACTCTCGGTGACCTCTAACTCACACCTAGTACATACATACGGTAGCGTATTGAAAAATGTAAATGCTAATATTATGTATATTTGAATATTACACGAAGCGACTTTTTATAGTGCAACACAGAAAAATGAAGGAGTTGTATGCCTTCCCATAATCGTAAATTCTTTTGCATTGAAGGAAATATTCATAGTTACTCGTAAACTCAGATTTAACATGCAAACCAAAGTATTGTCTTTTTCGATTCATCAACATTACATATAGCTTTTTTATGTGAAGAAGAGCTTCATTCTTAAACGATATTTGTAAATGAAAATGGGAACAGAAAATTATTATAAAGCCCTCATTCCTGACTCGAACGTGAATAAGTTGTCTTGTATAACCTACGTCATTATTTTTTTTTAAAGGATAAGTTACACAAATAATTTTTTGTTCTTTCCACTCTACTTATAGCAACGGATAGTATTTCGGTTGATTCGATGATTTAATGTGGACGGCCATAGTGCGTAGGAGACGTCGGGTCCAGTGAGGAAAACCATTCCAACAGAGGATGAGTTGTTGGTCCAAATGGCTAACCAACGCCCATTTTATACAAAAGGAAAAATATTCGAGAGCACTGAAATTGCACGACAAACTGTAACGCGGCGTTTAAAGGATGCTGGCATAGTAACCAGATATCCAGCATATGTAACTGGTTTTGCGATCACTCGTCTTTAATTTGCCGTCCAAAATCTCTACAGGGACTGGACAAACGTCGTATTTTGTGACGAAAAAGTGTTTTCTTCCAATGAAAACGTGCGCGAATTTGCATTGAGATCGCGAAATGCATGCTTTCAGAGGGAATATGTCTGAACTAGGAACAATAGAGGAAAAATTTCATTAGCCTATTGGGGGTAGATCATGTCGCATGGGGCTGGGGAGCTAGTTGAAATTAATGCGCATCTCATTGCGAACTTGTATGTAGAGATTTTAAATAATCATATCCTCCCTCCTGCATATGCGAATGATGGCGGTTTGTTGCTCGTTCACGATAACGGCCCAATATATCCAGCAGCAACTGTGCAAGGGTGGTTTGAAGAACAAGAAATTCAACAGATCGCTTGGCCACCAACCCCATCGAAAAATTATGGACGGCAGTTATTCGTCATTGGGATGAAAATGATGACATTATATAAGTATAATATGCAAACTGTTACGAAATTAGAAAATCAATAAGAAAACAAATTACAGGAAACCTTATATTTGAAGGTGCATATTAAATAATAAATATAAAAATAGTTTTTATGGTTAAAACAAATTTACAGTCAGCACTTATTTTAATAAATTGTATTTTATAACATATTTGTTTCGGTAAATTATATTGTAATAATAATTATAGTTATTGGTCTATCTAGTTGAAACAATTATTAGTGAAGAAACAAATAACTATAATATTTTTTCTTCCCAATATATTATTTTGTTGTTATTAAAATCAGAAAGCGGGACAGAATATGTAATGTAATTATTCGAAATTGATTACTCAGCTGTTACATGCCTGACGTTTATTTATTTCGTATCTCTGGACCTATAAGCGCCCAAATTTTGTTATTTTATAAGGCATCTTACAGAATATAGAATTTTTTAGATATATTACTGACCTGTTCTCATGATTCACTAGAGCACTAATACCGCCGTGCTGTATACACGCAGGCAATTACTTTAAAACTAAGCGCCGATATTATTGACGGATTTAGTTATACTACATAGATTAGATAATAAATGCACAACAGTTGCCTATTTAGTTTTTGACTTTTATTTTATTATTATATTAACCAATTTATTGATCGTGATAACTTTTTTTATTCTAGAAAAACAGAAACTATCAACACAAAATGACCAAAAACCAACATCAGGGATTTTAATTTATTAATTTATAATTATAAATCTCTGGTTCAGTAAATAAGTAACCTTCTTCATTCGAAATAAATAAATTTATAGACAACAATTGACAATACCTTTTAGGAATTAGTAAAAGCTCCAATTCAACTAATCAGTTTCGAATATCCCTTTTCTCCTGCATTTGACAGTCTTACCGTGTGGCATTCAACTGCAGCGTTCCGATGGTTTTAATATGTTGCATTAAATGTTGTTGTGGATGTTTTTCAAGATATTTAGGAAAATGCGTATTGTAATACAATTTCCATTCAAAGAAAGAGTACCCATCAGCAATGAGAACGCAGCTTATTTAGCTTTTTAAGATGTCATCCAAGTTAATTCTAACCATTAAAAAACAATCCAGCGTTGATGAAATCGCCAACTCTCCTGGAAGTTTTTCGTTCTAAATGCATTAGGGTTTTGATTGCTTTAGTAGTGAGAATTGGGTCGATTGAGCAGACCATTTGTTGCAAATTTGGGCTCACTCGCCCAGATAATGTTGTCCAAAAATAATTCGTGCTCTTCAGACCTCATTAAAATAAACTAGCAAAAAAATTATATTTTTGATTTTTTTGCCATGATCCTCTTTTTGGAAGAAAATTGTGTTACAAAATACATTTTCCTAAATATCTTGAAAAACAATTTCATAAGAAAAATAAAAATAAGTAAGTGCATTAATCAAAGATAAGTTTTGACCCTCTTTCGGACACGCTGTATGATTCCTTCATTTTCTAATCCCACGTTATATAGCCAGGCAGTTGTGCAGTAAAATTTCAATTGTGCAAGTTAAACACTCTCACAGTTAATTAAAGCTCACATGCACTCGTCTATCTGTTAAAAATGTTCAGAAAATGCAAATGTTTCAAATATGGTTAGAAGTAGTAACATAGTTGTTTTATCAAACCTTAAAATTAAACTAGGAATTCAAAAATATAGCAATATACAGGGTGTTATGTTTAAAATAACAAAGTCCTTTATACAATGCAAACATACATATATGTTTATTACATGATTATTACTACGATATTGCTTGTATAAGAAATCCAAATTTGAAGGAGAGAGGTATCATCAAAAGATCGCTTAGTATCTAAGTTAGACATAAGCGTCTGCTCTGAATTAAGATGAATTTTATACAGTTATTTTTATATCCATAACATAAAAAAATATATCCAACGTACTTTTTAATTTTTGGATTAATGGATTAATTATGAAATTTTCTGTTATCCGAAGTTTCTTTTATATACGACGGCGTGTCAGTGGCCGTACTACCAGTGACAGTGATATATTTTTGAATTAAGTTCCAAGTAAAGTAAATTTGGGGGAAATACATTCCGGAATGGAGATTGCCAACAACAGGACAATTACAGTTTAATTTACTGCGCGTGAACGATTGCGGATCAAATCAAGGCAGAGTTAAAAAACAAAAAAATATGGCTGACGGTGGATGAAATAACGGATGCAGTAAATAATTATATTTTAAATGTGTTAGTGCTCACTTTAAAAAGCTATATGGCATCCATGCTCTTTCTTTTACGTAGTACAGTATTACAGAAAACAAACACGGAAACGACAGTAGAAACTATAATAAATACTTTTGGAAAATTCAATCCATCGGTAACCCAACTTGTAATATTGGTTACAGATGGGGGTTCAAACATGGGTAAAGCTGGAAAGTTAACTAAAACAATCTCATCCTCAATTGCTTCATGTAACCTATTTGCTCCATGCATGTCATCTTGTAGTTGAATTGATTGGAAATAGTTATCCAACAGTAGATCAATTATTTGTTTCTACCAAAAGTAATCTTTATTAAATCTTCAAAAAGCATGCGTGAGTTTAAACAGGCTTGTCCGGGCATTCCTCAGCCACCACAGCCGGTATTGACGAGGTGGGAAACGTGACTTAAAGTCGTTTTATATTATGAGAAATTTTTACACATTATTGAACCTTGTATCTTAAATTTAAATCCGCAAGAAGCCCAAGTAATTTCACTAAGCCAGCGGCCGGTTTCAGATACCGAAATCCATATTTAATTAAAGCAAATTTCATTACGTGAGGCGCTAAATATAGCAGCGAAGCCTCAAGGCTTCGTTAGGAAATCTAACACTGACAAGACAACAAGACAATGTAGGAAGGTTAACAACCGATGTGCTGTTATAAATAATAATCTCGATTTTCAAACTGTAGCGCGTATAGGCAACAGTTCAAGTGAAGGTAATGCGAACGACCTTTTTAAATTCGCGAACATCACATCATTAGACGCAAAATGCTCATTTTCTAAATACACCAGCATATTTTCACCTCACCGAAGGAATGGAAGCCATGATAATGATACAATGCTACAGCAAATGTTTGCGTCAGTCTACATCAACAACACAACGAAACTAAAATAATAAGTAACTACACTCCCCGACAAAAACTTAGACGCGGTAAGATGTTTTAAGGGTTACAACATTTCTTTGCGAAACTAGCAAGATATCTAATTAAGTTTTTATTCATAAAAGTGAAATAAACTTAAAAATATCTCCTCCAGTAATATATGAACTAAATAATAAATTATTACTCCAATGTGTACACAATTTCTGCGACAAAAATTCAGACGCTCTGTTGCAAACGTAAAAAAAAAATAAACAAATGAGTGATCAGTAATGCGTAGATCCTCAATTGTTCTTAATCACTTCAAATAGTCTGTTATTAATAGATTTATATAAATTTAGCACATAATTTTGAGAGATATTCTGCCATTCAGTCACTATTGAAGTTTTCAGTTCCTGTACCGTGAAATATTGACGGCCTCCGCCATAAACGCGACGTGCCAATTCACCCCACATGTTTTCAATAATGATTAAGTCTGGTGACCGTGCCGGCCACTGTAACGTTTTAATCTTTTTCTCTTTAAACCATTCAGTAATGGTTTTTCCTTTATGAATTGTTGTTATCTTGTTGAAAAACAAAATTGCGCCCGGCCTATTGGTTTCCAAAACGTAGAAGATTGTCACGCAATAAGTCTTTATACGTCACAGATGTCATTTTATTTGTGCAAACCACTATCCCACTTTTATCGCGGAATCCAATCGCTGCCCATAACATCACAGATCCACCCCCTAATTGTCTGGTCATTTTCATTTTTGGTTCCTTTCTCAGATCATGATAATAATGCGAATGCCCATCCGGTCCGTCCAAATTAAAAAGTTTCTCATCGGAAAATATAACTTTTTCCCATTGTTTCTTCCAGGATACGTGTTCTTCAGCAAATCTCAACCTCGCTTCTTTGTGCTTCGCCTAAAGTGGCGGTTTTCTCAACAGTTTCTTCCGTGATATTACCGGTGACGCCTTTAAAATCCTTTGAACGTTACGTACGTGATTTGTACCCCTGTTCTGCAATAACTCTCGCCGACGCAGAAGAATTGGATGCGCACCGCAATATCATGCGTTTATCCCGCTCACTTACAGCTTTCGGTCGCCCCTGGCCTTTTGGTTTGCCGTAATTTGCCGGATCTTTTAGGAAATTTCTAACGCAATGATCGCTTCTTCGTAACCGACGAGCAATTTCCTTCTTACTAACACCATCCTGGTGGCAGGCTAGAACTTTACCCCTTTCTATCAAGGATAATTGCTTTTTTCTACCCATATTGCAAACACTTTATAAAATATAATTTCTCGTGGTGAAATGTCTACACTTTACCAGCACAACGACTGCATATAAAGAGAAGTATTAAATGAAAACATTTTTGCTTATATTAATGTAATAAATGCACAGGGTCTAAATTTTTGTCGCATTTAAAATTCCTATTTTGATCTGGAAAAATCTCAATATAAAATAAATACCCAGAAATATCTATAAATGGACTATTTACATAACAAGTATTAATAACCCTCATTTACATTTTATATAATGTCTATAAACTTTGTTTCGTAAATAGAAACGATACCCGGTCTATGTTTTTGTCGGGTAGTGTACATACATTATTTTTAATATTGATGGATGTCGGATGTTTCATTTAAAATAACAAAGCTGACAGGTACTTTATAAAATGCAAACATATATATGCTTATGACATGAATATTACTACAATATTGCTTGTATAAGAAATCTAACAAAAACATGAGTTTCTGCTTTGAATTAAAATTAATTTTATATAGTTATTTTTTATATCCATAATTCTTAATTCCTGCATCCAACGTATTTTCTAATTTTTGGATTAATGGATTAATTACGACATTTCGGATTGTCCAAAGTTTTCTTTATGTACGAATTTATACAGAGCAGTGGTGTATCAGTGCCCGCAATTGCTCAATACCAACAGTGACAGCGGTGTATTCATCGCTTTCATTTTTGAATTAAGGTCCAAGTAACGATTCTTATTATATTGTTACTTGGTATTTAATTTAGGTGTCCACACATTGTTGACACAGTACCGGTATTTCGTTAATATAACGACATAATATATTCGAATATGTAACAGCAACACATTATATTAATTCTAACTATAATTTTTGTCAGAGTACCTACATATTGATGTCGGGCTGAACTATAACTTGTACAAGTATGGTTGTGTTAGAAAGAAGGACCCACGAAAATCTTATTGATCTAGGTAGGAATTACAATGTTATCTCGTCCAAGGTAAATATGTAAATATAAAGTATTGTTAATCCTGTATCTGTGCCTTTGATATTGAAGTCTAAGTATGGATGCGTATGAACAAGTACGACACTGACACATTACTGTTGTGTATAAATCGACCTTTGCTTGTTCTGTAGCGTTATTTATTTTACGGGCGACCAGGGTTTTGGCTATTTCTGAATTTCACTAACATGTAACTCGTTCTAAAAATTAAATGTTTGGAAATCATAAAAATATCTAATTATCAATCGGATTTATACACATCTATCCATACGTGAACAATAATAAATTTTACTTTACCAAATTAACATGATTTTTTAATCTCCTATGTAGGATATTAACATTATTGCTAGAGTACATCTGCCATTTTTTGCGCGTACTTTATTCTTGTGGCTCTAATTTTTATTTCCGGTTCAAATTAGACGAACGTAAATAATATGGCTTGCAGTCGATGTGGAGATCCAACTCTTAAATAATTTAATACAGGTCAAATACTAACGAACAAAATGAATCATTGTCAATTTAGGAGAGCAACGTAAATGATTCCTATTAACTACATTTGGACATCTACTTTCTATTTTATGCATATTTAGACACCGAGAGCTATTACGTTAATAATCTCGCCTTATACATGCATGCATTACATATTTCTATGATGTATTTCTTGTATGATATACAGTAATATGTAATTGGAAGAACAAGTATTGTCAATTGAGATTACTGGATAGATAAAATATTGGTAAATAGTTCTAATAAAGGAATGGATGTCACCGAGTTCAATGCTTTAGCTTCTCTGTTGAAATTAAAAACCTGAATTTTCTTAATTTATTTGTTTCCTGTATGTACTGATACGAGTTATTTATCAACAGTATATACGTCAAATATAGGGGAATTTTTCTACACTTTTTGTTTGAAAATGAATGTACTGTATTTTTCAATGTTTTGATAATGCGGGTAAATGATAAAAGTACGATTAAAAATTACCAGTGACAAATACCTATAATACATGCAAACAACGAACACGTCAATGCCAACACATATACCATATGTACTTATGCAACGAGTGTATAAAATTTTCTTAAAAGATTGATTTTTTTTAATAATCTCTATAATATCTTGCAACCTTACTTGGTTAACTAAGATGTAATGTATTTTCTACAATAATCGCACAGATCTTATGCGTGCAAAATGTGATCAAGTGCATAAATCCATTTGAATAATTTGGATTACGAACGTACATCCACTTTACGCACATCGTTATAATTCGTCGATGAGGTCTTGTGGAGTTGCAAAAAATTGATTACAGATTTGCACTTGTTGCTGCGTCTGCTCTGCAGTCAATTCATGAGACACTTCCTTGCATTGTCTGTTTATTTTCCCCAGTTTGTCAAGATGGCGATCTATTGTCAACCGCGAAGGGCCAAGCTCCTGTGTTAATGAAGCTAGAGTGGCCTCACTTCTTTGTCGAAGAACTTCTTCAACGATAGGAGATCGTTTGCAATGTTATTCTTCTTGAAGATTCTGAAATTTCTATAGCAGTTTTACGCAGTCTAGAGGTAATATCCTCTCAACTTCACCGAATCTATGACCGGGATCAATAGCGCTTCGGCCTAATTTCTGCTAATAACGCAAAATTACGAAATTCCCTTTGTTCGCATCAGGCATTTTGGATCCACAAAAAGTATTCAACGTATCAATAAATCCTCAAGACAAAAACTATGTCTAATACACCATTAATATTGACAACTATTCTAATTTACTTTTAAATTTTTCGCAGATGGGCGAGCGCATGTGAATTAATATAACTGTGAAAGTGGCCAACTTGGAAGATTGAAATTTTGCAGAATTGTTGGCCGTAAGATTTGAATTAAACTACATATTTTTCATTTTCTTACGGTGGAATTGGTCTTATAGAAAACAATAAAAATATATTCATTACGGATCTAAAATGTACACTTAACAGTAGATTACTCAGCAATGAGAATGTAGCTTATGTAGTTTTAAAAAATATTATTCAACTTTAGAGATATCCAAGCTAGTCATGACCATTAGTAAATAACGAATTATACTTCATTCACTTTAAGAATATAGTGTTGAGTAAGGTAGGCTAATATTTCCGACATTTGCTATTGGGAGATACCTAAGGCAAAATTACACATGACAAAAAAAGTTGTCTGCGCATACCATTATATGTTATTATGTTGAATAAAATGAAGTATTACTGATCACTATGTTTTTGTAATGTCAGTTTCCTGCCTTCAATGCTTTTGGTTGTTTGTTGTGTCTCGTGTTATTATATTATTTGTATAGCATATTGCATAAAAAATTGTTGCTATCTAACAAACATCTAGAAATTTAATGCAGAAGGTATATATTACTTGGATGAGACTTGGGTTAACGCCATACCAAGCAAAATGTATGGAAAGCTCTTATTGAATCCAGAAAAAAAAAACATATCAGGAGTGATGGTTTTGTTGAAAATGGGTTGCTGTATTTTGAATCGAAGAAAACTTCAGATTACCATGAAAACATGGTGAAATTGTGTTATTGTAATGAATAATGCACCTTCATCATCATCTCAAGGCAGAAAAAATTCCAACGACTACATGGAAAAATGATACTTAATTAATCGTTTATTTCAAAAGGAGTTGCCACGGATAACTCTTTAACTAAAAAGTAGAATTTCTGGAACTCCTTAAAAACTATCCGATACCTTCTGTAGTCAATAAGATGGTAACAGAAACTGGTTGTACAATTTTAAGGTTGCCACAATATCATTAACAAACATGCAAATAACAAACCTATCAAATTACCAAAGGTAAAAGAATTATTAATTGAAGGGCTTCCATTTACAACTGCTGAAGCATAGAAAAAATGCATTAAACATACCATCCAAAAAAAGTAGCATGTATCAACGAGATAACATCGTAGAAGGTATGATAAAAGAATTTATTATTACCTTTAATACTGGATCGTCATCGAAAATTATGTCCTCACTAAGTGATGCTTCAGAATTATCAAGATAAAAAAAATATATTTGAAGTAATTGGTACATCTTTCTATAATTGTGATTATTGTTTGACTATTTTAAAAAAGAACTAAGTGTCTCCTAGAAGTATATTTTAAATTTTGGCACCATTATACAGATGTCGATAGCAGCGCTACTACATTCTTAGAGTGAATGGACTATACATATAGTATCTCATGAAAAATTAATAAGTAAAAAAAGCAAACACAAAATATTGTAGATACTCAAGAATTTCTAAATTTGCGTAGATTTAAGGAAGTTATTATCTGTTTTAAGGTTCGGTGATTCAGTGGTAAGAGAAATACTACTAAGGTTAAGTGTCAGATTTTTCTAGTGAGACCGGTACCCCATTTGTATGTTAGGAAATAATTAAGTGCGCACCCCCTTTACAGCGAGGGGGTGATAGTAACAAAGCCATAACACACTTTGCACACAACATTTACACACTAAAGAAGGCTCCTGGAGTTATGGACAAGCTTGAGCCCGTAGGGTCGTCACCACATTGTTTGTGAATTAAATTAATTAAAACCAACATTGTCTTGACTCAAAGCGAGTAACTGAAATTTGTATTAATAGGGACTGGTTTTTCACACATTTTTCTATAAATATCTTTTACAGAAAAGGTAACGAAAAATCAAGGTTAAGGTTAACGCAATATGATATCTTATAAACCATGCCTGAAGTGACTAACCAAACCAGATATTACTAAAAAGCAAGTGATCGAACGCTGAGTTACATGATTAATTATTTCCTGCTTAACCTTACTTAATTTAAAAATTACCGCAATCAATTACTTCATGTTAAGACTCATACTTATGGTTTATATGTCAAGGGACCGTAACCAATTGTTTTCTATTATCCTCTGACCTATTCCTTTTTGATGTGGTTTATGAGCTAAATTATCTTGCCAATGTTGGTTCCTCATAGCGACTTCTATTTATGTTTTGTGGCTGTGGGCGTACCGGTTATTTTGATTTAGAATGTACAAGTCATAAAATTTGGGGTAAAAAGGTCAACTTGGTCTTTGCAATTAATGTCAAATGTAGCAATACCAAACGTAAATAATGACTGACTGTTTGAAATTGCTCAAAATGATCATAAAACAAAAGGTTTGCAGGTTTTGCAAGTATAAGCTGATATATACTGTCCATTTACAAATATTTATAATGTTTTCCAGTTAACGCAGTTGCAGAAATATTACTCACAAAATACTATTGTTCTATGACTAATTGAAGTAATTTCAAACATATACCTTTTTAAAAGTAAATTTAAAGAAAACCATTTAAAATCATGTGCTGCTACATACGTTGGTAGGTGGTTAGGAATTTAGAAATCTACGGTCATTAGGTAACTGGCACAAAAATTTCGACTGATCTATCTGAATTAAGTATTTGTTAAAAACTATGCAAAGCAATGGATGAAGAATTTCTACATCTGAAAATTATGTTTCCATGGACAGATGCTAAAAAAAACGAAAGTAGGTAGTGTTATGAGTAACCAGCGCCGGTGGGTGATGAGTGTGATGACGTAACGGAAGGCCGCGCACGATAATTTGACTTCCGTTGCACAATACAATGTACACAGTATGTAAGGAAAATACACGAGGAAGTCGAATCGTTGTGCGCGGCCCCCTGAAAATCGTTGTTATCCTAGCGAAACTCTCAGCCTAGAAAACAGAAAAAACTCGCTGCGGGCTGAGATCTGGGGTGGTCTATCAATACGAGGGGAACCTTAAACATTTCCGGAATTGATCACTAGATGGTACTTGCTGTACATTTCAATATGATTATCTTAAACTTAGGATAAACATCATTAGCAGGAAAACAGTCGGCCGTGTAATAGCGTTTCAAAGGAATTAATTTAGTGAGAAAATGGACATTTCCCGTGAACATTTTCGTACGATGATTTTTTACAATTTTAAAAGTGATTTAACTGAACAATACTGCATCAATCGACTTCATTCTGCCTTTGGTGATGAAGCACCATCAAAAACCACAGCTTATGGTTTGCAGAATTAAAGCGTAACTGTTACTAGTGTTAATGACGAATTTCGTGAAGGTCGTCTATCAACTGCTGTTGTTCCGGCAAACATCAATGCTGTGCGAGAAATAATTGAAACCGATCGACATCTGACATATTGAGAGATAGAGATATCCTTGGGCATTGGTTAGAAGTCAAATAGAAACGATTTTAAATGAGCAATTGCAGTCGTTGGGTTCTACATAATTTAATCAAAGTTTAATGGCTCGTGTGAGTTGGCGTAGAAAAATGCTTTAAAAATTCATTCGCGGTGCTTTTGCTAACATATACAGTGTCGTAACAGATGACGAAACCTGGATATATTTATACGAACCAGAAAGAAAACAACAATCCACTGTTTGGGTGTCCCGAAGTAAACCAAAACCAACAAAAGTTGTTTGTTCACGAAGCGCTAAAAAAATGATTACTTTTTTATTCTGTAAAATTGGTCCTGTTGCTACCGTTGCTCTTGAGGATCGAAAAACAGTAGACACTGATAGGTAAAAACAATTTGTTTGCCTCATCTCTTCGATGAAATCAGAAAAAACAGGAGATATCGGTGCATCATCTTTCACCACGACAACGCCAGGTCTCATACAGTCGAACAGTTTAAAGGAGAATAATATTGAATTAATGACTCATTGTCCGTATTCGCCTGATTTACCACCTAATGACTTCTTCCTGTTCCTAAAGTGTTTTTTGTCGATAAAATATGTTTTTTTCTTTATCCGGAAGTTGATAGGGTTCCCCTAGTACGAGCCCCAATTCATCAATTTTTGCCACTGCGACCACTGAAGTGTGAAAAGTGTTGTCCTGGTGGAACAATACTTCTTTTTCTTTCAAATACAGCTTTCCCACAGTTCTTGCTTTCAGTTTGTCGAGCAATGACGTTATTATTTTTTCTTTCTAAAAATAGCTGATTAACATAACTTCTTGACTATTCCAAAAAATAGTTGTTATCACTTTCCCGGGCGGTGGAACAGTCTTCACCTTCGTCGTAACTGGTTATTACTCCATTAATCCACGCCAAGACTTCGACTTACTTTGCCTAAACAACAAGCGTGGCACCCAACACGCGGGTAAGTTTCTTATGCCCCAATCTTCAGTCAATATATGATAAACAAGTTCTCTTGAGATGCTCATGACTCTACTATCTCTCTAATTTTAATTCGACGGTCGTCTAGCACTTTTTCGACCAAGTAAGTCTGTTCCACCACAATGCCCAAAATTCCACCGTGGCAAATAATGGTACAAAGTCGCCGCAAACAGGCTTTAATTTGCGTAAACATATGCATATGCAAGAATTTAATGACGGCTAGATATTGGATTTTTTCCATTTTGAAGATGGTCCATGTTGCAAGGTTTAATATTAAATAAATGAAATAATGAGATCCTCGTATTCCTTACAGTATATTTTATATTCGTTCTGGTACTCGTTTCGGCAGATCGCCATAATCAGCCAGAATAGTCAACTGGTAGGATTATTTATGGTCATGTTACATAGAAACGTTTATAAATTTTAAGTTTAAATGTGAATTGTTGAATTTTGGATATACGTAAAAAAATGGTTTATTATGAAAAGTGAAATTTAAATGTTGTTGAAGATAATTGTAAGAAAATTTGTTATGTAAAAGATGTGCTAAGGAAGGTAAAGCTTAGAGTGCAAAAAGCAAATGAGAAAGGGAATATTCAAATTCAAAAATTAAGAACACATGTTTTAGCTCGTTTTGTACAACAATTTTCGGAAAAGACGAGGCAACTACAAAGAATTAGTAACAAACATAATATGTTTTTATGTTCTCAAAAATAAATACATATTGTTACATAATCATATTGTCTTTTTTCTAGAAAATCTAGAAGTTTCAGACGGGCAAGGAAAAAAATTACGTCGAGAAAGGAAAAATCCTATCAACATGCTTAGCCAATATTGCTGGAATACTTTAAGAAACACACCTAAACAAGACAAACAAAAGATAAATATTAGGAAGTTTGTTATTAATAGGTTTAAAATTTAATTTAACTCTTGTGAAAAAGTAATAACAAATTCTAAAAATATTTAGTATTGGATCTTCTTTGAAACAAATTAACTATAAGTAAAGTTTGAATAGACCCGCAAGAAATAGCAGCGTATTCGTGATTATTAGTCAAAAAATTCTGAAAATACAGATAAAAATCCAGAATTTTTCTAGAATTCTAATTTTTTATGCCGTGTTACTTATCCGTCGTCTTATTCACCTCAGCCGCGAGTCTTTGAGACCAAATATAGATATTCTTCGACTTGGACTTCTTTAGAATTAAAGATCGGTCTATTGAACAATATTTCGTCATTAATTTTTTTATACTTTGATTTTGTTTTTATCCATTATCGTTTTAGAAAGGCCACACGTTGGTATTATTTTTTACATATCCGTAAATGATTCATTGTATTGTATGATCTCAAGCTCCGGAAACAATTCTTCGGTTCAGTAGTGCGAAAAATAACATGTTGTACATACACTGCTTTATGCATAGCATAAGCCTCACAAAGAATTGTTTTATAACAGAAAGTTAGTAACTTTATAAAGATTATGGTTACAAATAGCTATAATGCATTGGAATATTTTTAAGTTTCATTAAGGCTTTATATTATACATTTTGTAACCAAGGATAACCTGTGGTAAAATTGTGGTATAACGTTATTTTAAATATTAATTGGTGGATTTCCTCCACCATTATCTTCTTGTATTTATGTGTTTTTCTTGTAACACTTTAGTTTCGCTAGTAGTAAAATGTATTTGCATATTTTACGTTTGTATTATTTAAATATAATCCTATGAGTCACGGAAATATGCATGCTAAAATACCTCTTATGCACTGCATGTATAAGTAGTTAGTGATAAACAGAAATGAATCATTTGGATATTTATTAATATCTCAATTTTCTATAGATAGCTCATTCAATGATTATTATTATTTCCGGTGATACTCGCTTCTCATTACATATATCACTATAACAGAAATTTCTATGGTTTATTAATTCATCGCAAGTGAAAGTTATACTGAAAGTTTATATCAACTTTCTTAATTTAAATATAATATTATTATTCGTTGCGATTTGTAGGTTCAGTTGGCTCTCTTAATTTAATTTTGTGTCAGTAATGTTTGCCATTTGGTATCAAACTGATAAACTGTGATTAAATATGGATGTAAGTGAATACGTGTCATTGACAGTTATCACCAGTAGTCCCGCATATTGTTTACTGCAAAATTTGCAAAAGTGAAATAGATATTTCGAATAGTGCCCGCAATAACATCAAAACTCATCTAGCAAGAAAGAAACATAGGCTAGTAGTAAACGCATCGGTAGTAACAAGCTGCATGCTTCTTTTAGGTCCTCACAAGTAAGCTCCGAAAATATGATAATTCCTGCCAAAGAAAGAACATCTGCTTATCACACTATTAAACACATGCAGAGTGTTAGATCATTAGATTGTATATCTATGTTGATCCCCAATTTATTTCAAACAAAATTTAATTCTGCCCGAACTAAAAGTGAAGCAATTGTGAAGGATATATTTATAGTCAGGGTTAGAAGGGACTATGCAGAGGGGTAACTTTATTAGTACCATTATCGATTCATTAAACCATGATGCCATACAACTTGTACCGCTATTAGTGAGGTATTACTACCTTTACGTAAACTACCTGGTGAAATATCCCGCCAACTAAAAAAAAAGATACTTCCAGATAATTCCAATTTAATTGACTTGCAAATGTAGCAGTGCCGCTATCGAACGATTATTTTCCATCATTAATAGTTACTGGAGTTCAGAGAAACATCAAATGAGTGCTTTCACTATGGAGCCAGTGATGCAAGTGTACAGAAGTTTCCGAACGAAACTTGCAACGAAATGTTTTATTTTCTTCAGAGTAAACCAACTATTCTCATCAATACCGAGTTTTGATAAATATGATGCTGAGGGGAATAGTGCATACCCAAGTGCATCAAAGGAAAATTCTTAATGCAATTTAAATGAGTTCATTTCTTAATTGTTTTTTTTTCGAGAATTTTGATTTACGTCTTATGTTTGATGTTCCAACTTTTTGTGATATTCAAGTATTTCTCAATAAAAACGTTATATAATTGACACGTATTGGTGTTTCATTTAATCTAGACTTTTTTTATAAAATGGTTAATTCCCAAAGAAAATTAATGTATTTTTTTATTAAAAAAAAATGTAGCCTCCCATGTATAGGCAGTGCGAGCATGTGTAGCAAGTGCGACAACATCAAACATGGCTAGTGTTGAAAGAAGTATAAACCCAATAAACTAAGTACTAAATTTTTAGTAACCATAAGAAGAAAACCGTAGCAAGGAAAGATAATTATTCTTAATTTGCTCTCCAGTTCCAATTTTTCATTTAAGTTAACACGTAAAAAAATTAAAAGCTTCCTTTCCGACAAATGCAAATTAAACAATTAAACGTGAACTGATAGGCACAACTCTGTGTCTAAGCAGCAGTGTACGTTTTTTATGAACTACCTTTTTATTCTCAATAATATGGTTTTGGCTTTCGTATATTAGACTATTAGGGAGCTTTCTTACTTAGGGGGATGCAGGTGACATCGTTCATGAAATCTGTCTGGATTGTTTAGTTATGTTAATATAAATTACCATGAGCGTAGCCAGAATTTGGGCAAGAGGGGGAAGCAGGCAATTAGTTGCCATTTTGAAGATTTTTATATGACCGGCAATAAGAAACGAAAGTGAAATTTTTTAGGGAGGGGCCTACGCCCATGTAAATTACACCGAGCTAACTGCCAAATTCAAATGCTTCTATTTTGTAGGTAAAGATTCCGTATAATTTCGACTTTAACATAAATTTATCCATCGAAACCAGGTGGCGTTAACGTTGCTCTTATCATCATAGTAGATAGCTCCATATTACGCTTAATTAGTAATTAGATAAACATCATGTACATAAAATTGTTTGTTTATATTATCCTATTTTTTTTTCCTTTGAAATAAAACTCATTGCTTAGAATAGTTTTAAAATATTTATAAAAAAGGCTGTTAAGATTACGAGAAAGATTATAACTATATAATAGTTGCATTATCTCACATTTATTTGAAACTTAAGGCTATTTCATTTTTTATCTGTGCAATTAGACTTTAGAATAACCTGACGAAAATTTGTTACATTAACGTTAATGAGTAACTTAATGTACTTTATTGCTTCTACATACATCGCATATCACGAAAGCCTTCAATTTTACTTTCTCCACAGACAGCGTGTTTGTATAGTATCCTGGGGCAATTTAGTGAAAAAGGTTTTAAAATAAAAATTACTCCCAATTAAATTCTCTGCAACATAAAACTATATCTAAGTATACAAGGTGTACAGTTTCCACTGTTTAGGATAGATACAAGTTTGATGTTTTAAACGGAATATATCGCATATTATTAACTGTTTGGATGCTTCTCTTCAATTCATGTTTTTTCAACATATTTTAAACGCCACATTATTCGATTGGATATTTCTTGGAGTGTTCGGTAATAGCTCGAAAAACTAGTATAAAATGCGTGTTTCTTTAATAAATTAAATATCAAACTATGGATATAAGTTATTTAGTGAAGTGGATAGAATAGATATTTATTTAGAATAGTCTGTAAATTTTATTTCATTCATACAATATGTATTCGAACTGATTAAAATTTTCTCATAAATTTTGTTTGTACGCAAGGAACATGTTTTAGCTTCGGAAGAATTTGATCAAGCTTCACCATAAGGTCCCTATATTAAAAAAAAAAAAATGGAGAACCATTTTGGATCACTTGAATAAATTATAATAATATTAAATTAACATGTGCCACGATTTCATAACCGACTGTAGGTGAGAGACTTTTTCAACGCGTTAAAAATTTTGATATTGTAATACTCGAAACTAAAATACACAAATTTTGGTTGATTTATTTTTGATTATATTTTCATAATCGGCAAAAAAAAATAAAAAGAGGTTCTTTAAAAAACGTTTAAGATCTTGTATTTTGAAAACAAAAGGCTTTCCGAACATTAGTGTAGAGGACTTGTTTTTTATTATTTTATGGTCCTGCATTATAATTTTTTCAATGTCGCCCGGTATAACACTAAAAATTTCTTTTGCTCCATAAAGTCAATTGAAGGTTTTATTTCCAATTATGTTTCTTGCAGAAAAAAGAGGGCAGTAGTTAATAATGGGATGTAGTTAATGAGAGGCACCAAAGAGTACGAATTATTTTGTTTGGTCGGAATGTAATTCAGAAGTGTAGGTTTTATTTAATGAATGTTATGTTTCACTTATGTTTTATTAAAAGTAATGAGTAAAAGTAAAGCAGGCTTAAACGAATTAATTTTATTCCTACTGGTAAATATAGAAATAATTTTATAAATAAATGGAAATTGTATGGTTCCAGTTTTGTGTATCGTTACGTATTTTATAGAATAAGAAAGGCATTTTATTTTATCGGTGTCATAATACAATATGTACGTAGATATCGTATCAAAATTGTGGAAAGCAAGGCTATATTGCTAAACGGTGTCAAACTTACATTAGTTTACTATAAACGCGTTTCCTCATAATACATACCTAAACAAATACAGTTACAAACATGATATATAGTATGAATAAACTTACATAGCACATGTCTCCTCTAATCGTAAAAATTCCTCCTTGGTGATTATTATACATGTCGAAGTGGAACTCACAACACCACTTGAATAATTAACTTTGATGGTATTTAGTAATAGTAAATATTTGAACCATCACTTCAAACTGACTACCGCAAATGCGTATGTACGTTAGCCGTTTACTGGTTTGGTTACTTAGTTGGTTCAGGTAAGGCTCTTCAATGGGCGACGGGTTCGTTAACGTAGCAGTTGTAATCTAGCCCCTCCTGAGCTATTGTTTTATTCAATAAATTACGATATACAGAAGTGTAAGAACAGTAGGAATCGTACAACGTTGATGATTCATGCAAACATTTTATATGATGGTGTGCGTGAAATAATTTGTTGTAATAACAATTAATGACGCGTCTCATATATCTGTCATTTTTTTAAAGATACTTAAGTCACATTATCTCTCTCGAGCCCTATCTAGAATTTAAGAAAAATAAATATACAAGGTGAGTATGAGAAAAATGAATTGGTATAATTTGAGCATAAAAAGATTACGATTTAATGCTGATCATTTAAAACATTAGTAACTGAACAAATGTATAATCGTGCACTCACTAGATATTTCGATATTTATCTTACCGCATTGTTTAGTATCCGCGGTTGTGATTATGTGATGCGGTAGACCTTGTTTATGAAGCAATATAAAAAAAATATATAAATATAAATAGATACTAGGATGTCTAGGAAGAATAACAGGAAGTTTACGTATCGGGAAATTGGATTATTTAATAACGAAATCGAGGAAAATTCCTTAAAAATATAAATTACAATCACTATAGGTGTACAGAATAAATTTATTGCACCTATAGTTGGTGCACAAATTATAACGAACTGATAGATGTTTATAAACACATGGTTAAGGCTGTTGGGATGACGACCGAAGTTTACAAAAAATGTTACCAATCATCAGTCAGAGCTCCTAACACGTACATCGTTGAATCTTTAATTTATAAGTCTGATTATCTACTGTAGCTCATGTCATTGTCCTGACAGTTCTAACCACGTATTAGTTCCTAACGATCGCCATACTCCTTGGTGCTTTCTATAAAGGAAATTACCGCTGCTAATTTTCACTTTACTACTTTACACTTTTTCCCTTTATTTCCACGCTCTTCAGAGATTCAAGCTTCGAAATTTGTTCATAGCAAAGCTTGTTTTAGTAATAGTAATCATGGTGAGTTTTTGAACACTTCATCTTTTGTACTTAATATATGTACACTACCGTCCATATTAGTTCGGACACGCAAATAAATTTAAAAAGAACGAGAAAATATTCCACCTCATTTTTCCAAAACTTAACATTTTTATTGCATTTTATTAATAGCGATTAAAATTAAAGTATAAAAGTAAAAAAAAGTAATTCTAACGAAAAATGAAGAAAAACTTCTTAAACATTCCGTTCATCAAAGAAACTCCCTTTTGCGCGAAGAACAGCTTTCACAATCCGAGGCATCCGCTCCACTAGTTTTTCAAGGACTCTATTTGGCATATTAGTCCATTCCTCTTGTAAAATGTTCCACAGGTGGCCTACGAAGGTAGGGCATACTTCTCGGATCCTCCTGTCTAATTCATCCCATAACCGCTCGATGGGCTTTAGATCGGGGCTTTGCAGCGGCCATGTCATTATTTGTAAAGTGCTATTATCTTGTTCTTCATTTAAGACATTTTTACATATCACTGCTGAGTGTTTGGGGTCGTTGTTCTGCATGAATACAAAATTTTCGCCGATCAGACGTTGCCCCGATGGTATTGCATTTTCTTGCAGTATTTCTAAATAACCTTCTTTTCGCAAAATACCTTCGATTCGCTTCAAGTCTCCTGTACCGGCGTAGGAAAAACAACCCCAAACAAGCACAGAATTTCTTCCTTGCTTGATAGTTGGCACTACACAAGCCTGCAACATTCTTTCGCCTTTCGCTCTTCTTACAAAAACGCGCCTTGATTGTCCGAACACCTCAAACTTTGACTCATTAGTCCATAGCACCCTTTTCCAATCACCCACTGTCCAATTTCTATGCGTTTCTGTCTACTGTAGCCGTTTTTGCCCGTTTCCCCGTCGAAGTAGGGTTTTTTTTTGTTGCAATGCGGCCGTGAAGATTTGCAGCTTTTAATCTTCTTTTCACTGTAGTAACAGAAATTTTTCTTGCACGGTCGCAATTCATTTCGGCAGCAATTTCTGGTGCTGTCAGTCTCCTATTTCGCTTGCTCAGTAATTTTACATGCTCATCGTCGGCGTGAGTAGTTATTCTCTTACGACCTGAACGTGCCCGATCTCTTAAACTGCCCCTGCGTTGATGTCTCCGAATGATATCACTAACAGTCGATTTATTGTATCATGTATTTTTTTGGAAATTTGACACACTGAATCTTGATGAAAATCAACAATTACAGAGCGCTTTTCTAAACTTGTCAGTTTTCCTCTCGGCATTTTAATAACTTTAATCAGGTTCACACAAAAAGATGCGCTATTAACACTAACGCACGCAGAAGCAGGTTTATTTAGAAACTAAAGCATTTATCAATACACAATAAACTTTCGGGTGGCCTGCTCCCACCCCAAAGAGTATTGTAAATTTATTACCTGCAGTATTCTCCCAAAAATAATCTTATTTGTGCCGATGAGGATTATTCTGAAAATTACTATATTGGGTCATAAAATGTAATAGTTTTTTAATCATTTTCTAATCGATATTCTTGGAAGTTTGCCTGTACAATAGGTTACAAACTTCATGAAGGACCTAATATAAATATATTATTTATATATAAACGCAATTGTATTATTTTTTAGTAGAGTTTACATTTTACTAGGTGTCCGAACTAATATGGACGGTAGTGTATGTATGTATACAGAAACTACAGTATACTAGAAAGTAAGCAGGTTCCAGATTTGTAAATTTGCAGACTTATTTTATTCGAAGGGCTGATCTTTGGAAAATATCGGTACGTTACATACACCTTATTTTATTTATTGTGATTATGTGATTCGGTAGACCTTGTTTATGAAGCGATAATAGATAATAGGCTACTTTTAGGAAGGATAACAGGAAGTTTACGTATTGAAAAATGGAATTTTTGAATAATGAAAAGGAGGAACATTTATTAAAAAATTAAATTACAATAACAACAGGTGTAAGATACTTCCTTCCTCAAAGATAAATTTATTGCACCTATAGTTAGCGCACAAGTTATAGATGTTTGCTATAAACACGTCGTTAAGGCTGTCGGAATGTGATTGAACTGAAATTATATTATAAAATTTTAATTGGGGTTTACTTTATTGTAGTCTTACTACCCGCATAAATATATTTGCAGAGGTAGCACGTGCCCAAGAAGTACACAGTCCACTATACAGATAGCGATATTGATATTTGCACGTTCAAAACGGGAGACGTAATATATTTTGCTAACTGTACATTGTTGTAATAGTAATCGAAGAATATTCAAGGGATCTTATTTTGTTCTTAGTATTATTTGTGACTCGTTATTGTGACATAATACATTTTGTGGTATTTATTACAAAATTTGTTATGTCGCAAGCAAAAAGTCGAATGAATATTTACGTAACATACACTACAGCATTCAATAAGAAAGCTTATATATTCCGCAAAAAGTATATATATGCAATTCCAACCATAATTCATTGTGTACTGCTGTGGTTTTTAGCAGGTATATTAATTGAAAGAATAGCCAGCTAACCTAATGAAAAAAAATAAGGAAGTGTTATTTTAAAATAGATTCTTACAGCATTCCTATATCAATGACGGTTTTTCATGAGAAGCTCAAGGCGTAGAATTACTCAGCAAACACAGTCAACTGAAAAAAGAACTTCGTTAATGAAATTTAAGCTTTCTATATATTCAATGTATCTGAGCATTCCAAAATTTACGAAAATTTGAGTAAATATTTTATGAGATAATATAAATTTTTTTGTCCTATACTATATAACAATAGTTTTAAGTTAGGAACTTCATTGCCTATGCAGAGAAAGCCGATCATTTCCATTTTAAATTTAAATTATAGGAGACTACTTGCCGCTGCCTTGTATCCCAATTTATTTTAAAGTAAAACTACTTCTTAAAAATACAGCAACATATTTGTTTTAGCGGCATTGTTGATAAATCGTTGGTGGAAATTTAATTTTCAAAGAATCTAGCAACACTGCCCAAGTGCTCATAAAGTGTTGCACGCTTATAGTGATAATATTCGTAATTTCTTTTTTCTTGTTTTTGTTGTTGTAAGCTTGTTTAGTTGTTTAATACGAAAAATGTTATAAACAATGTACTTAAAATTAATTTTTAATCTCTTTATTGGCAAAACAGCTTGAAAGATTTACCCTGGTGTTAAATTTTATATACCAAAACAAGATCGACAACCATTTTTCGAAGGAAATTTGCTATAAATTTAAATGGATTTGAGGTTTTCTATGTCTGTGTGTACCATCGAATCAGAACTCTGCTTTTGTTAGTTCCAATTACTTTCGACTTTTTTTTTTATTTTTTTCGGTTTTTCCCTAAATTATTTTTTTTAATTATTGATATCGGATACGCCGGTGTTCTTTTAATTTTATTTTAAAATAAAAATTTCACTTATGTTTCGGAATTGGCTTTTTATTCCTTTTTCAAAATTATAACAATGGACCTTTGAATTATCGTTTTTGTAATGGGAATGCTACAGCTGCTGATCAAGATTTTTAGAAACTGTGCGAGAATGGAATTTCTAGTACTTTCCAGTACTCAAATAACATTTGAATGAGCTACTCGACAAGAACACTATTAAAAAAAAATGTTAGTGTATGAAACTTTGTTTATTTGTAATTTACGTTGTAACTTGAAAATCAGTTAAGACATATGAACATTTTCACGTGTACAGTAAACCCCTGGAGTTTGGTCTGTTCCTCTCGAATCATCCTGTATATTCTGCATAATGCGAGCAAAATCAAGCAAATAACAAATATTAAAGTAAATAATGACGAATATTAAATACAAATGCAATTGAAAAAGTTAAACTTAGGAAGTTAACGAAAAAAAAAAAAAATGGAAAAGCATATTTAGCAAACTAAGAGTCTGGATTAGCATTTATTTGAAATAAATTTAATTATCTGACATGGTAAATATTTTGTATTTACTTTGGCCGCTAAAAAACATCTTTTGCAAATATTTTTCCTAATTTTATTTGTCATTGATTTTACCTCGTGTTTCAATAATATTTGCATAATGGGAGTTTTTAAATTATAAAATAAAAAAAAAAAGCAATGGATATACTTAGGTAGGAATTGCAATATGGCTACTTCAAGTAGGTTGTGTAACTAGTAACTTTTATTTTGAAAACTTGTGTAGTACTGCAGTGAAGTAGTAACCCGAAGAACTCTAAACAAATTAGTCAATTAATTTCAAAACAGGGAAATATTTTCTATGGACAGTACACCATTATTTAAAGTTTAATGGACTACTGCTTTTTACTGATTTTGTTTGCAAAACACGCCAGTCAGTGAAGAAAGTAGAATCACATTGCATGCTTTGTTAGTGTTTAACATTAAACATCACGTAATTTTATGGTTTGTAAGCTTACGGTCTTACTTAAGCAGCTACCGTTGAAATTACTCATCGCAGAAGTATCATGATGAGTTTGAAAATGTATGAACTTGTATTATTTGTTTCTTAAAAGTATTTACATGTACTACGCATTCAAGGCTTAGAGTCGTATAAGTGTGGCAATTAATCGTACGACGTGTTTCCAGGTACTAAAGAATAAATTATTCACAGTTCTACAAATAACGCACTGCCGTGTTTAACGTACTTTCAAATTATATTAGTTTGAAAAACAAAATTGTTTGCATTGAATGATTTGTATCTTTTGGGTGTATATACACACTAAAATTTTTTTGGTAAAATTCCTGTACTGTTTTGGTGCAATTTTGTCACCCTAAAACCGTGAATTTTACTAGCGCAAACGTAAATTTCCTACTCTCATGTAATTTTCCATGAGGTTTTCCATTTAGCAAGGAAAACTCCTTTGTATAATTCCTTCAGCATCGGAAATTTTCCAAGTGTTCTAAGAAAATTTCAGTTGGGGCTGAAATTTATATAGATAAATTCAGTTAGAATTGAATTTCCACGGGAAAATTTTGTTAAAATTGAAATGTCCTCAGGAAAATTACTTTTCCCGGAGTATTGTTCTTGAGAAAAAAAGGAACGCAACAACAGTTGTTTTAGCAGATCTATTGCTTGTTTGTGCTCTTGGAAAAAAATTTATTTCTAATCAAAGGATCAGAAACGATGTATTTTTTTTAGTATTCGATGATCAGGAAATTTGAAATAATTGATTACGATTGCTGCTTGTGCAATATACAAACGTCAAAGTTAAGGGCAAGGTATGATTTTAAAAAACAATGTTTTAAGAAAAATGTTTATTCATTGAGTACTTGTAGTGTTGATTAACAACTGACAATATTGAACGAAGTACAAAAAGGTAGCAAATCCTCTTTTGAGTGGACAACTAACCTGAAAAGGAATGAAATTGCATGTCGATTTTATACGCATATTAGATCTGCAACATCAGAATATTGGCTGAATTCATAAATTTTACTGAATTTATCATTTGAGAGTTCATATTGAACTCCAGCTAATTGAAAATCATTTGAAAGGGACATACTTCAGTACACTTTTAGACAATTTAATCTATAGGTACTTACCTCTGAATTACTTTATATGGTGGTATCGCCGCATTAAGGACTAAACGTGATCTGATATGGTCACCACACACCAATAGTAGTATGCGCATGCCTTCAGTTATTCATATTCAATTTTATTCTTACTCATGGGATTTCTTCTAATTCCTGCGGTAATTTATGAATTTGGATGTAATTTTCAGGTTTTACTAGCACATTTTGAAATTTTACTTGAACAATTTCCGTATATTAAAAAAAACTTGCATTATTTAAGTAACTTTTGGAATTATAGAAAAAATCCCAAATTTCAGTAAAATATTCCTAGACTTTGTTACTTAAGCGAGAAAAAAAAAAACTTTTTACAAGGAAAATTCAACTTTTTCGGAGTGTATTATTCTTCTCTCAATCAGTGTTACAATAAGTTTCGCCCGAAATGGAAATTGTTATTTTTTGGGGATGAAATTTGATGTAATTAAACTACATAAAGACAAAAATTTAACTTTATACGCTAAAGAAGCTACTCAAAGTTAACTAAACATGATAAACTACATCACATAATAAATATTTTCTGTCCAACAGAGAAAATTATCACCAAAAATAAATAGTCGCGATGGAGCACCGAAATAGAGTTCAAGTAGTATTAGGACTAATTTCAGATTTCTATATGCCAAGGATTTATTTCTTGTATAACAGCTACTTGAAACTAAATTTAATATTGACTCGACAGGTTGAGTTGGTTTCATTAGGAAAATATCGACGATATTTTCGAAAAATCCAGTAAAATATATAAAGAAATAGCTCCATAGCTCACTAAACATAAAATAAACTGGATTCCATTCGTTCGATTGATCAATGAAAGAAATTAACAAAATTACAGAACCAAAATTCTAGTTATTTTAAGAAACGCTATATTGGCATTTACACTGAAAAAAATGCAGTGAGAAATTTAATTAGTATTTTTAGTCTCATTGTGCAATAATAATATACATATGTAAAATGTTCTACTTCGTTTTTTATTTAAATTTTCATTAAAAGTGATTTTTTACGAATTGGCATAATTTTTCAATGGAATTTTTGAAATGTATACGGGATATTAAATTTTTGTGTATATTCTTTGCAAAATGCAATGGTATTCACATTGAGAAATTAATTTTCCTTTAAATAATATTTTTTTTAATAAACATTTAAAATTCCCTTGACATTTTATATAAAAAGGACGTAAACATAAGCTAACGTAAGCTCACACATCTTTATCAGTAAATGTGAAAGAAATTTACAGATAGCTTTATTTGTTAGATTAAACGGATCCTAAGACATAAAGCAGTAAATTATAATGTACAATTTTTTTGGAATACACGCTTTTATAAGATTATAATTATAATGTAAAAGTGAACGTTATACTAAATTACATGTCTGTAAAAACACTGCAATTATAAGTGATAAACTAGAAATTCAAAATGTTCAGAAACTAAATCTTACAAAATAAAATTTCTGTGTATTCAGAAAAGATTAAATTTAACGCCAGATGAAACAAGTTGAGTAATATCAACTTGTTTCATCTGGCGTTAAATTTAATCTTTTCTGAATACACAGAAATTTTATTTTGTAAGATTTAGTTTCTGAACATTTTGAATTTCTAGTTTTGTACTGATACTTTTTGTCTAAAACTTGCTAGTTAATCAGCGATATTTGACAGCAGTGGATGCTATACTGTATAAAGCAGAAAAAGAGGATGCTATTTACAATTGTTTTAGAGTAAATGTGTCATTTATTAGGAGCCTAAACATAGACAGACAGCAGTTCCAAACATTTTCTTTCACATTTGATTTGAAATCAAAATACCGTGAAGTAACCTGCCAAGTATTTTGACATTGTACCTAAGATCTATTTTGGAGCAACAAAAATTTGGTGTATTTAAACAGAAAAATCAAACAGAAGACTTGGGACGGTTACTTCATTTTGGTGATCATATGGTTTCCCATAGTTTCTAGTGTGTGCACAGTTAAGGAATACATACCGGGCGTTCACTTGAAAACTTCCCACCCTAAACTTCTGGAAATCTGGTAATTTATGAAAAATTTCCTGAAACACGTGAGAAGTATTATCGAGGGGGCAACTTTTTATGCAAAAATTGACCCACCCACACACACACTAACCCCTTGCCCACGGGAGCTATCCCCTTAAAAATATTAAATGGAAAGGGGTATCGAGTAATACCTCATTTTAATCGTGTTTTGAAACAGTACATTATGGCGTTTAGTTTTTTGAAATTGTTTCAGAATATTTGAAATCCTGTTTGTAGTTATTTAGTAAATAAAAATGCATGTTTTAGGTATGTTGATTTAATTTATTTTTACAGAACATTAAAGTAAAGATATATTAACGAAAAACAGGCAATAGCATAAAAAGCGGATACATCAGTTTTTGTTCCAGTGCTCCTCGTTTGATCTGTTGCTTTAGTATAAATTGTTACTTAGTGTTATCAATCCAAAGTTATTTAAGTAAAATAACAATAATGGTTCACAGTTTGCAAGAAAGGGTTGAAATTGTATTAATTTATAGAGTCGAAAATCAATGTGACCGACGAGCTGCTGCAACACTTAACGAAAGGCATCCGGATAAAATCACATGTCCTAAATCTTATTGGCAAATTTACTCAGACTGGATCTGTTGCAAATGTAAAACATAAGTCTTATATGAAGCAGCTCAAGGGGAAAAGTGGAAGTGTTGGGTCATTTCGGCATAAATCCTAATACTTCATTACGCCAGATTTCTGCGGAAACTGGAATATCCTTGGGTTCTGTTTATAAACTTACAAAATTCCATCCTTATAAATTACAAATATGTCAAGAGCTAACTGAAGACGATTTTGACAGAAGAGTAGAGTTTTGTGAACCATTATTGTTATTTTACTTAAATAACTTTGGGCTGACAACACTAAATAGCAATTTATACTAAAGCAGCAGACGATGTGTTGCCAAACGAGGAGTACTGGAACAAAAACTGATATTCCTTTTTATGCTATTGCCTGTTTTTCGTTTATACATTTACTTTATTGTTCTACAAAAATAAATCGAATCAACGAACGCAAAGTCGGTATAAAAACGTACCTAAGATATGCATTTTTATTTACTAAATAACTGCAAATCAGATGACAAATATTTTGCATTAAACATAACTTAATACTTAAATAACCATAAGGTTATTTATTTTCCTTGTTTTTGAGAAATTTATAAAGGTTTTTAATATTGGCTTTTGTTCCGATGCTCCTAAAATAGATTGACCAGCTAAAAATACAAAACAAACCAAACCAAAAGATTTTCTTAAAAACTCGAACATGAATCGCTCAATTTCAAGAAATTAAACGCCGAAATGTACTGTTTCAAAAGAGGTAATTCACAATATTTCCATTTAAGATTTTTAAGAGAATAGCTTCTGGGGGTAGGGGGTTAGAGCGGATGAATCAAATTTCGCATAAAAGGTTGTCCCCTCGATAATACTACTTAGGTACATGTTTCCAGAAATTTTTCATAAATATCCAGATTTCCAGAAATTTAGGGTGAGAAGTTTTCAAATGAACAACCGGTATGTATTATCCTGATATGGACGAAGGTCCTAGTTTATTAATAAACAAAAGATTAGGTTTCCTTCACAATGACAGAATTTCATTCTTCTTAACTGCCTTCTTATTGATCTTTTATAAACTGAAATACATGCTTGAAGTAATTTTCCCATAGAAAGTATATCTTGCAAGGTTTGTGAAAAATAAACAAAACGAAAGTAGATTAGAGTATCAAAATGCTACAAAACATTTTTGGAATTCTTGTATAAATTTGAATTCCAAGATCATTTGGATTCACTATTTTATTTTCTTCTATTTAATTAAACAATATTGCTAATTTCATTTGCATTCTTATTCCTCACTAATTCTTTCTTGTTCTAAATGTTTTTGATACAGTTTGTAAATAAGCCACTTAGCGAAAGTCATTAAATATACGGGAAAAAGATTTTGTTACTTACGGTTTAGAAGAACTGCAAACAATTCAAGGGGTGGAGAAGAAAAACAATGAGTTTTGGTATCACTTTCTTTTCACACTTTCTTACATCGTTCTTAACATGTTTTTACAACAGCATGACATAAAGAAATCAGTATCAACTTAGGAAAATAACATGAACTACTTATATTCTAGATAGTCTCTATGAACCTTAACGGTTTAAGCAACCCCTTCGACTGTTCCGACCACCGATATTTTGCTTCGAGTAATTTTCGCGGTATCTGTTTGACTCCCTATGCGTTTTCTGGTATAATTAATAAAGCAACAGATGTTTGACAGGTGTAATAGGCGTTGCATCTGTACGAAATGGTTTAAAGCAGTCCAGGGATGTTGCTTATAATGTTCAGGTCGAAACACCGCGCAATTATGTGTCCGCAAATATAGTTTTTGTTCAAGTTTCACAGACGTTCTTAAGTTTACTCAACAATTAACATTTATTATTGTAATTCTCTAACAAGTTATCCATCCTATTCGAATCCAAAATTTATTATTAATATAAAAAGCAACTCGATATATTTATATAGTAATAAATCAAGATAAATGATGATAATTCAATTGTAAAGATGAGATATGTGATTTTTTTAATGTAGGTTTACAATGACAAGGTGACCATGTTCTCTATGTTTACGTGGTGGCGACGATATAATGATAATGAGGATGGTGATCATACGGACAAAAAGACAATGTTAACGCTGGGCAAACGAGAATAGTGTAGTTATATTAATGTTAGTGTATGAGACTATTTTAAGGAATTGTAGGTTTTATTAATAAATGATGATAGAGTAGGCTATTATTCTTTGAAGCACCAGTAAAGAACTAAAAATATTATACCGCTACAGTTTTCTTGTGTTGTATAAAATTTAATATTGTAAATTATAATTTTTTGCATCTTATGAACGAATATACAAAAGAAATTTTTTAATTTTTAATTTATTTAAAAGCAGGCATGCGCTTTTCACGACATATTCGAAAATGCATTCCTATGAAGACAATATAAATTAACTTCTGTTTATAGTCTCCATCAATATGAAATGTTGTTTTTTATACTTGGAGAAATAATCGGCCTATCGACGATATGATGTGTACATTATTTTTTACTGATCTATCATTTATATCAAAATAAATTGAAATTAATTATTTTTTCTTGCGTTAAATAAGTGTTTCGCCTGATTTGGAGTATGCATTGTTAATGTAATGTTTATTGTTAATTTTATTTAGCGACGTTTTGTTTGATGGTAGTGTAAATAGAAGCACCACCATTTAATGTCACTTCCTATTTAAGTGAGAGTAACAGGAACTTTGTTATTTAAAATACAACACCCTGTATATTTTTTACACATTTAGATAGACGGGTAAATAAGCTTTTCGTCCTATACATAGGTTTATTGCAAGAAATTGCAAATATAACTGACGAGGGGTGCGTTTATTGTGGAGCTGCAATACCCGATAAGAGGCGAGTTAGCAAAATCGGCTAATCGGTGTGGAGTACAAAAAAGTGATGCTCACCGATTGGTCGGTTTTCTTATTGTTACCTCGCCGTTCTTATCGAGTTTCTCCATCATAAACGCACCAATTTGAAATATCATACCAAAACCGTTTTAAGCGTTTACAGAAAGAATAGAGGTTGTTACGATGATTGACTGATTTTATGAAGTAGATGGGCGACAGTTTAAACATTTGTTTTAAGAAGCATTTCAGTTTATGTTCTGAGTCAGTCAAGTCAAAAACTATTCGTAATATTGGGTTTACCGAAAAGCTTATTTTATTTTCTTTCCAAAATCGTCAGAATAGGGTGTTCTACTTTAATAATAGACTTGCCATTTCTGTTCAAATCGGAAATAACACCAGATTGTATCGCGTGTTTACTGAATTTATTCATTTCGTCGTGAACCTTGTAGCAAAATGTAGCTATGACATTTAATAGAATGTGAAGTAACTGTAATATAAAAATTAATGTGTTCATAGCCTTATCTGTGTGTACGTTTACATCTCCTACGTAAGTTTTTTATGCGAAAGTAATAAAAACCTTGCAATTGTTTGGTGCTCTTAGTAAGGATTAATGATCTTTATCCAACAGTAATTGTTTTCAACGAGCGATAAAGCAATGATTACATAATCTTTTATAAAGAATCTTAGCTGAATTTTAAACATAGAATTACATCAAGTTTTTGCTTTAAAAACTTGTCAGATTTCTTTATAAAATTTCCGATGTTTCTCCTTTATTAGTATTTTAAATTTGGCAATGTGATAATTTTGCATAATTTGCACTAATAGCTATAAATATAATTAAACCATCCCAAGAGAGCGTTTCTTAGAACTTCGCATTTTAACTCAAATTGTTTACCAAACGTTATCGTTGCCCTTTCGCGAAATCGCGTAACCACAATGCAAATATATATTACTTAGATTCCATGACTATAACCTATCTATACATTATTATAACTTTTTCATTACATAGTTTATTGTGCTTATTTTAATATTTGCCATAATAGGTATATAACATTGAGGGATGAAATCTTCATGTTTTTATTAATTAGGTAGAAAGTCGCGTAACAAGTTGAACGGAGGTGTGGTGCTTTTTTTCTTAAATACTTTGGTGAAAAGGTATGGTTAGTATATTCAAATAAAGTTGCTGAAAATTGATGTGTTGGTTGTTCGTAAATCGGCTATGCACACGTATTTGACGATTCGGCAACCAGTTATACACGATCTAAATGGTGTGCATTTCACTTAAGAACCATTGGGAAGGATGAACATCTTCATGTGTTTTTGTCCCATTTCAGAGTATGTAAAGCTCTCGTTAAAATAGAATAAAGGGCGTACTACAACTTAATTTGTTGGTTATGCTATGATGCTCGAGCTACACTTCAAGCAATAGCAGCTGCTACAGCGGAAAAAGAGAGAAGCGGGAGGGTTATTGACTATTGACTTCATCCGAATCTTGTAAAACCTTATGCTCGTTATCGACGACGAGGTATTGGTCTGACTGGCTTGTATTGGGTTTATTATTTTATTGAGTACGATCGGATGGACTCGCAAAATATTTTGAATTCTTAATTAATAGTTTATTAGCCGATTCTGATGAAGAATTTGATTCGGCCCTAGCGGCACTAGTTCTTAGTTTTAATCTAGTACCCCGACACTGGATATCACATCATATAAAAATCAAGAAATGAATGAAGCGACGAAAAATTTTTGAACTATTTCCGAACGAGCAAAGATAAAATTGTTGAATTTTTTGTGTATTATACAAGCACAGGAAACCACGAGAGAAGCATCTAGCACCGCGAAGAATAGTGGAGCAAGAAGGGGTAAGATATACTTTAAAATATCGCTCGAAAAGCGAATCTTCACTATAGAGAAATATACCGGTCGCCAATAATTCTATAGTGGGTGGTATTTCGCTCTTTAATTTGCTCAGCGATATTTGGAATTATATTACACCTCGTCGTCGTTAGCGGATTTTAGAAAGGCGTATGTTATACCGGATATATATAACACAAAACTAATTAATGTATCAGTTTAAACTGTTTAGAAATACAGAGTTTTTCAAAATTTTCAAGCATATGCTCAATTCCTATCGGAGAATGTCATATAGAAAGCACAAAGAATCTGTCTCAGTATTTTTAGCTAATGTGGTTCCTTTATACGAAATGCACGCTATACTGTATTGGAGGATAAAGTGAAATTGCGTGAATGTACGTTTGGCGAAATATTCATAAATATTTATTGCTAGTTTTCCTTTGACGAATTTTCAGCAATTTTATCTTTCAGGAATCATTGCAAATTAAGAATTCCGTTAATTACTTCCCGCATGAACTCCACACGACTCACCCAACCAGCTAGCCTACAAGCATTTTTATTACGGAAGAGTAAATACTTTTATATACTTTTTATTATTTATTTAAAGGAAAGAATGTGCATGTGCGCACTTGGTCTCTTGGCTAACTAGAGAATTTACGATACATCGAAAATGGCGCTGGCTGGACGCGGCGTTCGTATCCAGGCGCGAACATCCGATGGTAATGGCACGAGATGGCAGTGTTGCTCGGCCTATGATATGATAATGAATGTACAGTTTGATATACAAGGCATTGGAAATTATGTGTTTCTCGAAATACGTCTTTAAGGATGACTTAACATGTACACGTATTCTTCTTTTTTAATTTGCGATGGTAAAAATGAAACTTGCATTGCGTTCGTGTAGTTTCGAATATTCAGCTCATTTTATTTACTCTAAACGTAAAAATTAATAAGTATTGATTATGGAATGTTAAGGAGAAGTTATTGTTCTCCATACTGGAAGAGAAATTTGAACAAAACAAATTTACTTATAGACCTCAAGTCGGTTCAATTGCAACTTTATCAGAATTGGTTCCAGTTTCATTTTTAATATCGCCTGCGTCAATAAATACAATGCGTTATTTGTACTTAAAAGTAAGTTTTTATATCAGCTTTATACAAAATAGGAGGCTAACTTATTATTTACCCGTGGCGACCATATCGACAATTTTTTAATTTTTTAGAAATTCTTCATTATGTTTTTAAATTCTTGTTGCTTGATTAATACTTTTAATGTACACGCTAAAATTAGTAATGACGAATATACATATTATAAAATTACATAGCACTGCTGATGCACTTATCAATATGGCCACACAACTGAGAAGATACGAGAGAAATTATTTATTATATCTATACGCCGGTTAGGAAGCAAACTGCCGTCTTATTTTTAATGTTATTATTATTATTCTTATTCTTATTATTATTATCATAAGTCAGCGGGTTGCTTCTTCGTTATTATCTTTACAAAACAATCAAATTTTCACAATTCTGCCTCATTCTCCTTTTATTGTCATATTTAACTTGATTTTGGACGTTCATAATTCCAACGCTTACGTTTTAGTAAGAATTACGGAACTCATTGTCAGTCGAAACAAAACTTATGGATGTGTCTGTCCACTTTCGTTTTGGTTCTTGAGGTGTTTGTTTTTGCGGGCAGTGTTATTGCCAGGTCCTTCCGCCTTCTTCGAATGGATTTAATGGCGTATTTGCTGGTTATCTAAATATTATTGCTGAGATCAAAGAAGTGAAACTAATTGGCCTGTAGTGGCATTCAGTTGTATTCGATTCTGGATATTTATATTCAATGCATGTTGCTACGTAATCGGTTTTCCATTGTAAGATTGACCTAGATCCTCACTATGAATGTCTTCCAAAGAAATGCTGTCATCACTTCCTTCAATAAGCGATACACTGAGTTCATTCTGAAAGTAAAATAATACAAATATTGATAAATATCAAAATTGTTTCGAAAAACATCGTAACGTAACATCAACATTTATTTTGACAGAGGGATAGGGGAAGAGAAGACAAGGCTATAGGAGCAATAGATAAGAAAATGGAGTGATTCGTTACGGTGTTCATTGAGGAGCAGGAAGAACAGCTATCTGTTTATGTTAAAAACATGGAGCTTCGTTTCTTGAATTTCACAAATAGTGAAACCTGCCTAGGGCATAGCAGATAAGGCACGTACTATTTGCGTCACTGGCAGGGGTCGCCATTTGGTGTGCTCGTGCCAATGCCAAAATTGCCAACTTATTGAAATTAATAATTTTTAATTTTGTTTTGAACAAGGTTTTGCAATTAACAAAAAAATTGAACAATAGAAATGTTATAATCGGTACATCAAATATTACGAACGAGAAAACATTTGTTTTGTAATATTAAGTGATTCTTGTTTAACTTTATATCAAAAAGTGATAAACAGAATTTTAAATATTTTAACGGGGGCACAATTTAAATTCTTGCCATGGCGCCATTTTATGCACATGTCCCACTACCTTAGTGTATGACCTAGCGCAAAGAAATAACATCAATCATAATTTTGCTCGAAAGGATGGCAAGTACATATTGGTTCGAAGGTTTTATGAAACGTAATCGTGATCGTAATCTGCGAATACCTAAACTTACATTCGCTGCAAGGGCAATTGGATTCACTGCAGTTGCAGTTACATGTTTTTCGTTGTTGTTAGATGCTATTGATAAATATACATTAACACCTAATAAGATCTATAATGCTGATGAGACTGATCACTGTTCCCACGAGTCTACCAAAAATAATAGTTATAAAAAGGAAAAGACAAGTTGGCTTGTTAATATCTGTGGAGGACTGTTAGTGACTACTGTCTTCTGTATGAGCGTTGACAGGTACATGCTTCCAATATTTGTATTCTTGTGTCAACGATTTAAACCGGAGTTAGTCAATACTGTTCCTCAAGGAAATTGAGCAACCTGTCGATGTAGGTCTTATGAAACTATGAAGCGCTTGCTATTCAGATGTTGCAAAGCAGTGTCTATGAACAAATACGGGATAAGCAACTACACAATTCCAAATTGCGGAGATGGTTGGCAAGTCTTTTGAGAAATCGGCAACCATCATTACCAGACATAATGCTTTTCGTGCGGCAGGAATATGGCCATCAGAACATATTTACAGAAGCTGGTTTTGAACCAGTAGATACAATGAACATCTATAATATGATCAAAAGAACGGAGCGGATATTACAGAAGAACGTTGTCCATGCTTTTCAGAATCGGTACCCTTAGACAAGGATAAATAAAGACAGCGACTCTGACGATGAACCATTTGTTCGACTTCCTGCATTTCGTGAAATAAATTCTTTGAATGAGTAATTTTCTTGCGTCATCGGATGAAATTATGCCAATTCCAAAAACAACGTAAAAGAATCACTGGTAAGAGAGTCAAAGCTCTTATTTTAACGTCATCATCATACCGAGGAGAATTAGAAATCACGCAAAATAATACATGAGCTAAAAATATGCTTAATTTTAGCAACCTCGCCAAAAAAATAAACAGGTTGAAGATGCAAACATAGCATGATACTTCCAGAGGCGAAGATGGTGTGGTTGTTTGTATTGTGGTCATTTATATCCAGAATCAACAGAAGATTGGATACAATGCAGTAAATGTACGTTGGGCACATTCTTCATGCTTTGATGTTGAAGATGGCGTGGAGGGGTGCTTTCAACTGTGAAATATGTTCAGTTTAAACATATTTTGTTGCTTTGATTTATTTCTATGGTGTATTTCGCCTTCTTTGTGGTGACATTATGTCTTTACGTGCAGGTAGTACGGATCAACTAGGAATATTTTGCCTTTGTGAAATGAGATTTGTCAAATTAGTTTTTTTTTGTTATGGGGTATGAGTGTTGGCATTGTTTAAAATAATACTGGAACCTACTGGCTGTTTTATAATTTCATAGCCAACCAAAGTTGTATTTTCTTTAAAGGAACCGGTTATTTAGGCAAAATGTAACAAGGTGTTACTGTCTTAAAGCTAAGCGTTTTAGAGTTTCTAGGATTCTTTTTGAAAAAGTTTTACAGAAATCGTTGTTTCTCCATGTTATGTTCGGTACCTAGATTAGGCATAAACACATAGGCTTATGTGATTCTGAATTGCGGTGTAATATTGTGTTAAGTTGGTATGGCATGATGATGGATGATTTGTGTTAAGAAGTCATATGGAATGTCAAATGGAAATGGAAATGGAAAAAAAGTCAATGGAACACCCTTTAGTTTCGAATTTTTGGCAACATCTTAGAAAAAAAAATGCTAATACGTTAGTAGCAAGATTAGCAATTTCTTTGTTATAACAATTATTGAACTTGCTAACATTTAAAGTAAATGTATTCACAACGTACTTCTTTAAATTTACAAGTGTTTAGAAATGAACAGTCGTGAATTTTAACTAGAACTGAGTAAATTATGCAGGCCCAGTCCACCACATTTTTCAGTCTGGCCTGGCCCAGTCCGACACGTTTGTTGTTGTGTCCGGGCACGAGCTGACACGTTTGTTAACCCGGCCCGTCAGTCAGTTTTGTTGGGTCGACAAGGACACTCTGAATTGGAGTGGAGTAGTGGCAGTAGCCATTCCACTTATCAAATGTTTGTTGATAGCAAAGTTTTGGAAGTGGTAAATACACATAACTGTGCTGAACATCGGCTCTTATACAAAGAAAGGAAATTAAAATCTAACTTACTTCCTGCTTTAGTCGTTCCACAAGTCGGCGCTTATCCATTTTCAAACGATCCACCTCATCTGCTTGTCTAGCATTCCTTATGCCGGTCATTTCTAACAACGCCAAATGTGCATCCTTTTCGCTAATCGCTGCTTCTAAAGCTTCCCTCCTAAAACCCAATAAGTAAAGTTGACGACAAAGCGAATTCTAAAAAGAAATTACTTCATGTTTGCCAAATCTTGAAAATTCTCCTTTCTTTCTGCTATTAAGCGTGTTAGTTTCATTTCCATGTTATTCATCCGTGAGACGATCGGCCCGCAGGAATGGCAACGCATGGCTTGCGCTGCTTGTAGTGAGAGTAATCTTTGTTCCAGTTTCGATACCTACAGTAATAAAATGAATATGCGTTAATATAAATCGTTTGTTAATGATTGGACTACTAAACTGTGTTAAGGTTACATAATTGTGCTAGTATTTGTGGGAATTTAAATTCTATTATTTTATTTTAACTCGATATTTTCAAAAATAATATAAATAATTTAATTTCTAATATAAAACCTTCGTAGGCTATTCTGGAATGAATAATAACAAAATTACAGTGGTTTTTAGTTTCTATTAAAGACACACGTTAGGAGTCGAATAGTTACGAGGGTAGTCTGAAAAGTTTAGAGGTTCAGCATGAAAATGGCGCTACTCATCAAAAATATTCTTGTAACATAACCGCGCATGTGTTGAAAAGCAATGCCCCTAGGCAAAATGAAGCCACGATGGACGTTGTTTACGGGTTTACATCATTTGTAACAGTGAAATTTAATCAGCTGAGTTCAAACGTGGTTAAAAATGAACGTCGGATAACTGAAAGAACTTTATTCTAGCTTTTCATATAATTTTACAATTTTTATATTTTTTTAGTATTTGTACTTGTTATAAAATTTACAATATTATTATGCACTCATTTCTTAAAATACAACAGTTTTACAACATTGCTATATGAACCATTTCAGCAAACTTACCATGTTTAATTTATTGAGGACGCTTTTCAGGTATATGTAAAAGCTTATAAAATAAATTCTGTGAGCTAATCAATTCAGTGTTGATTATTTTAGATACAAATGACGTGATTTTTGGGGGTTTAGGGAAATTCTTCGACGGGAAAATTTGCTGGCGATATCATTTCTCGACAAATAATTTATCGAATGGAAAATCTTCCTTCAGACTTTATCTCGGTTTGGACGAACAACACGATTCATTTTAATGACCTAATTCAATGAAGGCATTAAACTTAATGATGTTCATTTTAAGAGAATGCCAATCGAACAACTTAACTTACTAGAGGCATTAAAAAACAATCAATGAAAAGAATAAGAAAACAGCAAATAAAAAAAAACCTTTAAGTACCAGTATTATGCTGCTAGTTTTAAGCCAAGATAAAGTGTGAGGGGAAGTTTGATATTGTCGAAAAATTTTCCATCCGTTGAATTGTTGGTTGAGAAATTTTAACGCCAGGGTGTTTGCCTTGTGACAAGGCTTGTTGACGAATTGTCGTCAGGGAAACTTTCCGGTTTCCGCTCGTTGGTGTCAAATATATGGATAAGGACAGAATAGATACTTCTATCACAGAAAGAATGAATGAGATAATTGTCATAGCATGTGAATTAGCTCTTTCTGTTTAACGAATGATCTCGATTTGGAACGACTCGGTTTCATTAGAATCATGGCAATTAAAGCAAATTACGAGCCCGTTTCGATTTGAAATTATCGGGATTCGGCCGACAAACGCGGTGTAAATTAAACCGAAATAATCGGCTCGTTACATCATTAGTCTAAATGCAAATATGTATATCTCTATATCATTGCCCGAAGTTGGTTTGAATAATATTACCGATTTGCATGGCGCTTAATTTTTATGTGTATAATTTTGGGCAGCATATATAACCTAAGTCTTAAAATATAAAGAAATATTTTTGAAATGGGTTAATTTAATGTAGCATTTTTAAGAACGAGAAACATTACCTTTTCCATGATTTTTTTGCGTTTATGTTCTTCTTGCTGTAGTACGACTTCTCGTTCAGTACAGATCTGAACACTTTCCCTAAGCGCATTTTCCAATTCACCTATTCTATTTTCTTTGGTGCTAATTATATCCAACAAGTCATTGAGCTCTTGTAAATCGTCTTTATCACAGTTTGCTGGGTTATTGGAAATCTTCCGTAGTCTTTCTTCTAGTTCATTGATAATAGCGTTCTTTTCGTCAACGTCACATTGCAACTGGCGTACACCTTCTATGTTGACATAATTATTTTCCAATTCTATCAACATATTGTTCTTTTCTCGCAGTCGCGTCTCCAGTGTTTCTATTTCATTCTTATTATCCACCACGACTTGCTCGTACGTCTCCACTCTACTTTCCAAATCAATTATATAGTTAAATTTCTTTGATAGTTCTTCTTTACATTTGCTCAGCTCATGTTCCATCGTAGATGAAGAATGAATCTCGTCCTGGTTTCCTTGGGAAATTACCTAAATATTTAGCAGAGGTTGGGAAAAAGACACAAATCAAATGAATGCACAAAAAGCAATAGGTTTTCCTTTATCATGACACGACTCTGTTAGTTTTATTTATTTCAAATATTTGTTTTATTTGTATTACTAGGGTATGTCAGTATTATTATGTATAAATAGGTAAGTATATGAGTTTTTAAAGAATGAGGCAATATTGTTTGTTTTGAGTAATTGTTTGTTATATGTATGTGGCAATGTGACGGAGGTTTTAGAAAAAGCTCTTCAAGAAGCCAGCGGGACCAGCCTTTAACGGACACAGGTTGTTAATACATACGTACGTGATACCATTAGAGTGGAAAGCGGAAATAACAATAACAAGAAAGAAATTTGTTAATCTCTTTAACATGGAACTATTCGAGTATGCGTCAATCATTACCTCCTCTTTTTTCCGTTGCTCCTCTAATTGTGCTTGTACTTGCTGGTGAGATTTTAATTTCGCCTGTGCATTTTTCAGTGCTCTGAAAAAAAGAAACATGGAATTACATCCAAGAAAATGCAGAAACGATAGTTCTTGTTCTAGAGTTGACATTTGACTTATTTTCACCGTTTGCTTAATGTAGAGGTCAACAGTTTGCGGGTTAGATACTTTGTCGAAACGTTAGGTCACTTAACCCTAGCAAACGTCGAAAATAATTCAAATATCAATTGGGATTCATTGCACCATGAGAGAATTTCTATTTGCAATGTAGCTTCTACTAAATGACATCGCCACTAATTAAAGCCATGGCAAGCTAGAGCGATAATAACACTTACTGTTGTAATTCCATTATAGTCTTTTCTTTAGCGTTCTGTTCCTCTTGACTCATTTGCACTAATTGGAGAAGCCGCTCCATTTCACCGGTCAACCTGTTCACTTCTTCCTGAGCTTTCTCGTAGTTCTTCTCTGCTTCTGCTAGCTTCTTATTCAATTCACCAGCTGCAGCTGCACCACCTCCCATCTGCAATAGTTTACTGTAAAATCGATCACTTTTGATTGATACAGTAAATACCTTTTGCAAGGAAGCTTCTAATTGGTCCATTTGTTCCTTACGTTTTTTCAGCTGCTTATCTAGCGCAATTAGTTCTTTTTCTTTCTCCTGTACGTCCCTTTGCTTCTTGTCCACGTTCTTCTTTTGTTCTTCCAATTGTTTTTTGTATTCGTCAACGTGTCTTATTTGCTCTTCAATCTGTTTACGTTGTGCAGATAGGTCTTCCGATGGCTTCTGCGGTGCTCCAGCCGTTTGGAGTTTTTTCGTTGCTTCGTGTAACTCCAGCTGTAATATTCACTTCATCAGTATACTGGTTGTATTAGAGAAGTTTAAGAATGTGTCGTAAGAAGTAATTTTGTTACATTTTTGGGATAAAAGTAACTATGACCGCTGTTATAAGAAAAGGAAAATGTTTCTTTTCTTATTGTAACGTTCTTTAATAAAGTGTAGATGATACAGTAATACACCAAATAGATATATCAAGTATGAAAAGTAAATTATAGTCTTTAAACTGAAAAAAATACAACTAAAGAAATCGTTGCTTTAAAATAAGTCTTCTTCCACCAAATACAAATAAAAACATATTTTTTATTTGGAGAAATTTTGTCATGATCTGAAAATAGTTAGATGTGTTTCCATTTCGGTATTGTATTCATATATTAGCTGATGATCAGGGATACGATTTCTGGCCACCACCACCGAGATACGAAATGGAAAAATTTGCTACTGCGAGTGTACACATGGATAGGAACGGAGCCGTTGGTAGGGATTGCAATCTGTTGCGTCTAGTAGAATGTACCGTACTTCTCAAGCCTCTACGTAAATATACGAAACGGAGAATATGAAATTTATATATTTCATATTCCATTAGGTATACGAAACGGAGAATATAGGACCATGAGCGATGCGCACTGCCTTTGTTTTTGTCTTGCGACAAACCGTATTGTACAAAAATAGCGTTGCATCTTGTATTAGAAAATTCCTTCAAATTTATCTTTATATTTTTCTAGGAGGCTCATTGTAAAGAATATTACTAGCAATAAACCATTAGTGTGCGCATTACTATCACGTCTGTTGATCGCCCAATCAGAGCATATTTTCATAGATGATGATATAAGTTTTGTACTTGGGGAGTGCTGCTTTCAACGAATATCGATGCTTGTGCAGTCAAGCGAAAAAGGTGGCCCGAAATCGCATCTCTGGTTATGATATTAGATCATGGTTACAAATAATATTACACGACTAATATAAAAGTGATCAGTGGAGATGACCAAGGCAGGTGAAAATATTATTTTTTTGCAGCGACTAGACAGACTCGTGTTTATTCGTCTCATAAGAAAGGGTTCGTGTTGCTTACCGGTTTCCCCGAGAGTCGACAAATCACGAGTCCGTCTAGTCGCTGCAAAAAAGTAATAATTTCACCTGCCTTTGTCATCTCTAGTGATCAGGTAAAGTTTAATCGAATAAAGGTAAAGTATAATCATATGCATTCACTACGCATGCTCTATGTACATATTCTATTACTTCTTGTTTTCATGTTATTTCCGTACGTCAGTGTAGGAAATTAATAGGTGGATTAGTAGGAAATGTAAAGTTAAAATAAAATGAACGAAACTAGTAATAATAGAATTCACTATTAATCCTAATAATACAATAAACATACATTATAAATAATAAAAAAAATACATTCGTCCTTACAAATGTCATTAAAATAAAATATATCTTTAGAGTATGTGCTAAACTAACCTGATTTCTTTCTAGTTCTTGTACTAACATCTCGAGCTGCGATTGAAGACGTTCTTTTTCAGTACTACAGTTCTTTAGTTCGCCTTGTGCTTTGTCTAGATCTTTTTTAACTCTAATAAATTCTTTATCGTCCTGTACAGGTGGATGAATTCCAGAGGCTTTTTGATACTGAGCCATCTGTTGGAGCTGTTGCTGTAGTTGCTTCTCTATTGTTTGTATACGCTTTTGTAGCTCCTGCGCGGCCTTCTCTGCTTGATCGGCTCTTTGCGTTTCATTTTCTACGACCTTTCGCCATTGTTCTAGTTCGCTATCGCCTCGAGCTCCAGTCTCTTGCAATCTTTTCTCCGCTTTTTCAGCTCTCTGCCTGTGATTATCTCTTTCTTTTTGAACATTAGTTAATTGTTGCTGTAATTTTGCTATTTCTCTATCTCTATTATCCAGAATTTCTTTGGTACCTCTTTCCACATCTTGTGTCATTCGCTTCTGTTCATTCTTCAATCTGTTTACCTCTGCATGTTGTCTTTCCAGCTCTGCTTCACTTTGGTTAAGTTCTTGTTGGAAATTCATCAACATATCCTGCGATTTTTCTAACTGATTCACTAGTTGATCTCGTTCCACCGTTAATTGCTTTATATCAGCTTCGTACTTAATGATCTGCTTTTCTATTGAATCACCTTGTCTACCCTGTTTGTCTAACATAGCGGCCATTTTCTCTCTTTCTCTCGACGCTTGCGCTAGTTCTTGCTGGAGTTTTACAATTGTCTCTTGAGCTCTATGATCTATTGTTCGCCTCTGGTTGTCCATTCCACTCTTTACTTGTTGTACTTCTGCTCTTAAAACATCTCTTTCCTGCTCTAACGTTTTCCATTCAATTTTTTCTCTTTCTATTCTTTCATGCATCCGTGATAATTCATTGGCCATTCTTTCAAATTCTATCTTTGTTGCTTCATTTGTTTCTAACGCTTTCGCGAGATGCATTTGAGATTTTTCTAGTTCTTGAGCTAATCTTCCGGCTTCAAGTTCGGTTGCATCTCTTGCTTGTATTGCTTTTTCTAATTTCTCCTTAATTTTCTCCATTTCCAGACGTTCTTCTGATCGCAATTTATCAGCCGCCAACGTTTGTCGTCTTTCAGCCTGAGCTAATTCTAATCGTAATTTTTCATTATCTTTCTCGAGCTTCTCGGTTTGAACTTTTAGCTTTTCGTAGCGATCTCTCAATTTTTCACATTCAATCACTGCTCTTTCTAGTTCATGACGTTGTTTGTCTTGATTTCCTGAGAGTTTGGTTACTTCTCCTCTAGCCAGATCTAGCTGCATACTGACTTCATGTAGTTTAGTTTCCAACTGTTGATTATTGCTAACGGTCTTTTGTAGTTCTTCTCTCAATCTTTCGCTTTCTGCACTTCGTTCTTTCTCTTGCTCGTACTGGAATTTACCTCTGACACTCTCCGCTAATGCTAGATCTTTTCTAGAACGATCCAGTTCTGTCAAAGTTTTATCTAATCTTTCCCTTAATCTTTCGACTTCTCCTCGTAAACGTTCGTTTTCATCTTTGGTACGATCTTCCCTGTCGTATTTCGAGAATCTGCTGCTTCCGGCGGTTTCCCGTAATGCGTCGTATTCACCGACGACTTTTCGGAACTCATTCTGCAGTGAATCGTGCTTATCTTTGGTTTTTTCTAGTTCGACTTGCACTCTAGCCATTTCTTCTTGGGCTTTTTCGTAACTATTTTGTGCTTTAGTGACTTGTGCGTGTGATCGTTCTACTTCATACTGCAGTCTTTCGTTCTCCGATTGGATTTTATCTTTCTCAGTTTGAATACGTCTTAACTCAATCTGCGCTTTCTCGTATCGTTCTCGAACCATTTCAATGTCTAAACTTAGTCTATCAACATCTTCTTTCGATTTTTCTTCTATTTCTTTTGCTCTGTTCAGCTGCAACGTGGCCCTATCGTACATCTCTTGAACACGTTGTAGTTCGTCTTGGATTTTACGTTGATCTTCTCGCGATTTTGTTGCTAATAATTGTTGCTTTTCTATTTCCAGTTCGCAGCGATCTTTCTCGGCTTGTAGTGCGTCCATTTTATTTTGAAGGCGATATACATCACTTTGTGATCTGAAAGTTACCGTTAACGCAATGCAAATTATCAGGTTTTGTTATCATTCTTAATAAAAAGCAATTTACCTGTCATATTTTTCCAGAATCTTCTCGAATTCTTTATTAACACTTTCTCTGTCGTCTATGGCTTTTTGCGATGCGTATATTGCTTTTTCCAATTTATCTTTCAGCATGTTTATTTCAGATATGGCATCGTCTCTTTCTATCTGTAATTTCTGCTGAAGCAAATGTGTTTTATCCCATCTTTCTTTCATCAGATCCAGTTCTGTTTCTAAATCTGCCTTTTCACGTTGTACTTTCGACAATTGATTAAGTTGAATTTCTAGTCGTTCTTTTAATTTGTCGATTTCTTCGTGGACGGTGTCCTTTTCTTTTTGCAGTCTTGTAATAGCAATCTGGGAATATAGAGAAAACAGGAAAATTAAATTCTCATATTTATGAAACTAATAGTGAATTGCTAATTTCAATTTTTATTCGCTCTTACTAATTCTTTATCTTATATTTTATTATTTAAACATTAATTATGAGAACTGCACAAGACGATAAATACTTAGTACAAAAGTAAAGTTGTTTTAATGTTGAATGTAGTTATTGCTTCCTAAAATTACGGTTTTGTTTATAGGATACTGTTCATATATCCAGTGTTTAAAAGTAATATTTAATAATTAGAATTATCGGACGAAAATGTTTGGAAGCTTTGTAGATTAACTAACCTCTAAAGAGCAATTATACTATTTATTTAAAGTAAGTACGTATATAGAGTGTGTAAAAAGTACAATACTTCACTCGCGCTGGATGCACGTTTCAATAGCCAAGCTATTATTATCAGCAGAAAAACTCAAATCGCAAATCCAAAAATATGCAAATCTAGTTTGCAACTTTAAAATATGCTTTTTCAAAATATGAACATCTTAAATTATGCAAAATTTAAAGCTACAAATAACCAACTTTAATCATGTATGACATAACAAAGGATAAAAACTGGAATTTGGGGATCCTAAATCTGAATTCATTAAGTTATGTTTGTATTTCTCTTAACTTAGAAGTGTTCAGCTGCAAGGTGCCTCTGTTGTACATCTCTTGAACACGTCTTGAATTTTATGCTGATCTTCTCGTGATCTTGTTGCTAGTAATTGTTGCTGTTTTATTGAGGAAAATCTTCATTAAATTTTATAAACTACTGATTTATCCATGCTGAGGTTATTTATTTAGCTTGGCTATTGAAACGTGCATCCAGTACCTATCGTGGTAAAGGTTTTAGTGAAGTGTTTCAGGTACTTTAGCATTGAAACATTATACCATGCAATATTTTTTTGTAAGAACCATTCGAAGGAAACATACGTTTGACAAAATTTCACATCGAAATACCCATTAAATGTGAAATTAATCATAATGATTATTATTTAATTACCAAATTTATTAATTGAACGAAACAAGGAAATGAAAAAATATAAAAAAACATCCATGGGGTAAAAATAAGGAATAATCACAAAAAACATTGATGGAATTGATAGAAAATTAAATTACATGATTGAAAACAATACGACACACATATGACATATGTTTTCCCTGAATACACGAAGAAATCTTAAAACACACTCTAATGCGGTACGGTATACTTACATGGAAAACTCTCCACTTCATTTTGAAGGAGTGAAGCACTCCTCCGAAAATTGATTAATTTTATTCTTTTTCGATATAATTCTCGAATGGTAAGAGCTGGAGGCAATGTTTAAATGTAAAGGTTCATTGATATAGGAAGTTCCTCTATAACACGGTACTGTGGAATATACAGAGTGTTGCACTTAAACGCTACACTCACATTTTACCCCACACACAACTTTACAACGTAAAACTCTACTGCCTACTTTGACGAAGACCGAACGATTATTAATTGATAAAATTACATTTTTATATGCCTAGACTTACACTAAGTCCTGTTGTAGAAAGATTTTGCATGAATTTATAATTTAAGGAAAAAAGAAAATGAAATACAAAAGAAGTAGTTGTCCGTTTTCCCCACTGCCGTTGTTGGGTGGAGTTATAATTAAGCCTGCAGAAATGAGTACACTTTTCGTTCGATTCATGAAATTAACGGAGACTAGACAGACTCGTGTTTTGTCGACTTACGAGCGAAACTAGTAGGCAACACGAACCCATTCTCATGAGATGAATAAACACGAGTCTGTCTAGTCTGTGCTAATTTCGTGAACCGCAATCCGTTTTTGCAAACTTATTTATAATATCCTTCCATCACCCACGCTCCAAAGGTAATAGGCTAGAAAAAGGAATTTTCTATTATTCTACCACTAGAGGACGTTTTATTTTCGACAGGTGGACAAACTGCAGTCACCAGATGAGATGTGCGGGTGGCGCTGATGGTAGATAACGTTTAAGGCGTTAGTTCTAACATTACGATAAATTTTCAGTTATATAGCGTGTTTCAGAGGTACGTAACACCAAATAAGACACAACTCCACTTAACTATGGCCGTATTTGCAATAATATGGGAGAATGTTTTAAATAAAGAAGTGCGTTTTGGATGCGCTTTGTGTCTTGTTTGTTGTTATTTATTCCTGAAATGGATATGGAAATGTATATACGACTTTAAGTAGATTTAAACAGCAAGCTTTAAAAAGCTTTAAAAAGCAGGAGCAAAAGGTTTAAAAAGCAACTTTCATTTAAAACTTTTTTCGATATTATTACAAATATGCCCATCACACAAGTTACGTTTAAGCGCAACACTTTGTATATTCCGCAATAAGGTGTTATCAAGAAACTTCTGATACACAGTAACTATTACCTTTAAACACCATCTCTAACTGTTACCGTTCGAGAATTATATCGAAAAAAATGGATTAATTTTTGGAGGGGTGCTTCGCCCCTTCAAAGTGCATTTTCGCCAATAAAAAAAATGTTTTATTGTGTTTAATATTTGGAGATACTTCACATTCCTAGCAAGGTTCATCTGATTCTGAATTTGACATCTGGAGAGCTTTCCTTGTTAGTCAAAGATAAACCTTCAAAACAACACATGCTAAAAATATATTTGCAATCGTACTAAAATTTCAAACTTTTATGACTTCGTATATACGAAGGAATTAATGTACATTTACTTGTTACGAGAATCTCATGAACAACTCGACGTGTAATTTTTTCCTGACTTTGTACACACCTGTACGTTCTGATATTAAATCATATTGTCATATCACACATTCCTACCTGCGATTTCTCATATTTGTCTCTAAGCCGATCTGCTTCTAACTGGATAGTATCCTTTTCCTTCTGAATACGAGCAGATTGCCCTAGAGCCTTGTCCAATTGTGATTGGACATTCTCGAAATCGTACCCTTGTTTTTCTTTTTCTAATTGTACCTGTAATACATTACGAATATAAGGTTAATATATTAAGAAAGGAGCTTTACAAATTAACATAATATCTGACGATCGTTAAGCAGGCATATACACTTTTATCCCATTAGAGTTAAAATTTGATGGCTAACATTACTTGGTGGTTACATATGTAAATGGTAGGTCAAGAACAAGGCTTCGATTCCCTCGTGCATTTCCGTTGCATATTGTGTACATTATACTTGACAAAAATTACATGAAGAAATCGAAATATCGTCGTTGCCCTTCCGTTTACGTCACCACCAGTCGTGATGGCCAAAATGGAAATCATACCATCTCTCGATAAATCTGGTGTTGATTTTAAATAAATATAAACAAATATATTACTTATTAAGCCTTTTATGTGACGCTATAACATGTAAAGCTTTGAACACGCTCAACGTAAAGTTCAATCTTTACCTAATTCAGTTTACTTTAATTTTCATGAAAACAGAGAAAAATATGGAAATTGAGTTTTTGATGCGCATTTAATGAAATACCGTTGACAAAAGCGGTAGAAAGTGGATTTTGATGGTCTAATGTGTTTGAAGTATAGAAATATGGTATAAAAGGGAGTAAGTGCCAATTTTTAGTAAGTTGAGTTATTGTGCTCAAAAGATAATAAATGAGGCCTGGATTATATTTTATTTAAATGCCACATACACAATGATGGGCAAAAGTTTTGAAACGCCTAAATATCTCGACTAATACTGCAGGTATTGCTATGAAATTCAATACTTGTAGGTAACTGATTATGAGAATTAGAACGCCGATATTTAACATAGGTATATTAATCTGATTACCGATTTAATCGGAAGTAACCTCCAATTTTGAAATTATAAATGAAATTTCCTGTAGATTTTTTTATATTAGACCACAATATTTTAATTTGAAAATGTCAAGTTTTCTGCACCTTCCATGATTTAAATTCGATAATCTCTCAAGATCTCGGTTGTCGGGTGTAGACAAGAAAGACAGCGATTAAATTGAAATTGCAGAAATCAAATAATTACATTTCCTTACATGTAATGTGAGTTTTTCTTTAAATTGCCCAACTGAGTGAAAGAAAACTAATTGAAATTTTGATGATGATGAATTGGTTATGGAAATTAGCGACGAACTTATTGCGAAGTGAGTGATTTATTTCAATTATTTACATGTAAACCAACAACCAATAACGCGCTTCTTAGTTCGGAAAAAGTTAAAAATATATTAGTTAAGCGGAACAGCCTGCAATTTATTTAAAACAGGATGGTTAAAAAAGATAACAGATGACAATAAAGCGTAAAATGTGGCACTTTTGATGGAAGTACTGAAAGCGTGTACAACAAATCTTACACGTCTCTAGAATATCAGTCAACGCTTGAAAGAGGAAAAATATCATCCATACCAACCTCGCCTTGTGCAAGAATTTTTTGATGATGATTTATATAGAAAACATGTGAAATTAAGATCTGCCAGCATAATATTCATTTTTCAATAAACCTTATTTTCTTTTCTGATATGACAGTATTAGCATAATTGTTGGTATTGGTCCCACATTGGGCATCCAATCCCATCCAAAAATTAAATGTTTGGGTTGGTATTTACAGAAACGGGATTATCGGACTCTATTGTTTGAATAGCAATTTAACAGGTGGAACTTATTTGAGGCTCTTCAATATGCAAATTATTCCTGCCTTAATAAAAGCAAGTTGGTTATCAGTTGCTACATGGTTTCAGCAAGCCGGGGCGCCACCCCATTTTGCACTAGAAGTACGTCGACTATTACATTTTAGATTCCCTCAGAAATGGATTGGACGAAGAGGTATCATTAAATGGATGACCTGTAGATCCTAATTCATTTGATTTGGGAGCTAGAATCACGGAAGAAGCGCCAAAAATCATTTTAAACGGCATTGAGGGATGCAACCACAGACTAGCGAACTGTCAAGAGGTAGGTGGTCGCTAATTTGAGGATCTGACAATTAATGTTGTTTATTTGTTCACACATTGTGCTGTAACGTTCTTCTGCATAAAATCGTTATATTAATGTATTTCTGCTATATTAATGTATTGTACTTACTTATCCTCCACATCTCCTACTATTGGTGTAGAAGCAATGATTTTTCTCCAGTTCTTTCTATTAGTTAGTGGTATACTATTAAAAGAAATGTAAACGTTTTTGAAATTGGAGTATTGTGTTTTATCAGAATATAAAAATTTACAGGGTGTCTCATTTCAAATTTCAAAGATGAAGACTAAATCGGAAGTCACATTAGAATGCCGATATTATGAAGATAATTAGTTATTTACAAGTTCCAAATTTCACAGTGATTATTGGAGATAGTTAAGTGTTTCTGGACTTGCTAATCGGTGTATATGTTAATATGTAACCTAAGAGAGAACCAATTTTTCGTTCAACCAATGTAACTGCTTAAATAAGTTGTTATGGTATTTCAACCTTCCTAAATTTAGGATTTGCTTTTTTTTTGTATATATGCTTTATCTTACAGTGCCGTTACAACGTTAAGGGGACTTAACGTTGAGCAAGTAATTTAAAATTATCGCTTTGGACTAAGCTTTTTTCGTATATAGTTGTTTTCTGATTAATTTTGAGCAAATAATTCAAAATCATTGTTTTGGCACTAACCTCTCTTTGTGGCTGCATCCAATAATTGGTATTTATGCACCAATTCGTACATAAGTAGAGACGAAATGTATTACTACATCATCTTCGTAGTAATAATTTAGGTTTAGATACATACCCTGCGTGTCTCCGCCAGCGATTTGTCCAATTTCTCCTGCAATTTGTCCACTTCGGTCTGTGCCTTGTCCAGAGCGTTCTGTAATTTGTCTTGTTGCAATTGAGCCTTTCCCAAGGTCGCTTGTGATCGCTCTAGCTCTTCGCGCGCTTTCTCCAATTCCATGACGGAACGGTCTTTGTCCGCGTGTAAACGGGCTGTATTCGATTGCGCCCTTTCCAGTTCCTCCCTGAGGCTGTTCTGTTCTTGGTGGGAGTTTTCTAAGCGAGCCTTGAGGCGGTATACTTCCCCCTGCGACTTTTCCAGTTTTTCTTGCAAAGTCGTCGCTTCCGCTTTCGCTCTTTCGTTATCAGCTTGGGTTACTCGTAATTCTGCTTGGCAGCGTCGCAAATCAGCAGATGTCTTAGAATCCGACCTATCGTGGAAGTCGAACTCTTGAGATCTGCTGAGCGCACTTCTACTAAAGGCCGATTGGGATCTTTCGAGTTCTTGCTTTAATCGTTCGTTTTCCAGTTCTAATCTGGCTAGCTTTTGTCTCGCCTGATCCCAATCTGCGCCGCTTCTTCCTACTTCTATCGTAGCCTTGTCTAGTTCAGCTTTGGATTTACCTAATTCCGACTGGGAACTCTCTAGTTTAGCCTCTAATCTATCTCTATCGTTTTGCGCCCTTTCCAGACGAACGGTGAGTTTTTCCACCTCACTGTTCAAAGCGTGCAATTTCATCTTATACTCAGCTAATTCTCTCTCGTGTAGGTCACGCTCTTCGATCTTTTCCTGTTCGGCGCGGTCTCTTTGTTCTCTCAATTGGTTCATCTGCTTTTCTTTGTCACCTATCGCCTCCTCTAGCGATGACAGAGCTCCTTCGGAGGAACAATGATGTGCTTGCATAGCGTTTAAACGCGCTCTAGCCATGTCGACTTGGTTATCTTTTTCTTTGAGCAAGTCTTCTAGATTTTCTATCTGTTGAACGTCTTTGTTTCAGAAGATGTTTACTAAGTGCTTTTGGTTTTCTACAAACACTGATAATTCTTCACTACACTACTTCAGAAAATTCACTCAAGTATTACTTAATAAATAAATTAAATGCATTTAAAATAATACACGAATAAATGAACAATACTAAATATAAGTAAAATAAAACCACCAAGAATATTCAAAGATAGCGTAGATAGTTGATGAAAATAATCATTTGTTATAATGGCTAATATTGTTATAAGCAATATTAGTAGTGATACATTGTCGGTTCTTGTTTTGGCATTTTACACTGTTGTGTATGATTTAGTTAGCATATTTACATGCTCAATTTTTTGGGTAAGTTAGATATTAAGGTGGAATTATTTTTTAATTAACTATTAATCTTGACGACGATTACCCTTTGGATCATGTTAATTTGTGATATTAACTTAGACGTATAAATAGTGTGGTCTTTAGGAGGGAACAAACTGGTGGTACTGCATATGTACGTTGATCCTATGACATGTTTTCAATTTTATTTCACAGTCAAAAAGAAACTCTATTTGAGTCAAAGATTAATGCCGCGTTCATACTGAACCGACAACTTGACAACAAAGAATAATTTTGCATGTACGAATAAACGAACAAATAAGTGGAATGTTACATTGCAAGAGACAAAAATGTCTTGTTTTTTTTTCTTTTAGTGCCTTCAGACTTGGCAGAATGCACCGGCGGTATGGAGATCAACTATATCTTGCATGCAAAATTAGTTGATATGATTCTCCTTTTTATGTCCTCACTCTACAACTTCGTTTCAGCACTCGTTATCAGAGTATATCTTTTCGTATCACTAATACTCCAATTCTGTGACAACAAAATGGCAATTTTTGGACAAGATTTGGGGGTGAGAAACTCATTAGAGATAATCCAGATTCGTATATATCAAGATCTAACCAAGGAGCTACGACGATTACTTAATTAAAGGCGGAACGGCTGATTTATGAACTGTAGTAGAAATTGACTTGAAGTAGAAGTTTGTGTACATATTTTTGATTATTTAATGGCGCTTAAAGATTTTCCATTTATGCCATATTTTTAAAGATATATCATCGGTTAATATTTTAAATGCTTCACTCTATATTTATATATTTTCTTTCGGGTAGATATGATTATGGTGAATCTATCATTATAAGGTTTGGTGGATCTGCGCCCTACTATTTTATAAGAAAGAAATAAAATTGAATGGTAACCGCTTATTTAATACAAAATCATCGATACATTAATATTGACCAAGGCATTAGAAATTCTACATTTATTTAGACTAGAGAGCTAGTTTAACTTATGATATCGCCATTTTGTTCCTCCTTGACTATGACATTTTTTTCTAAAATGTATCTTCACTGAGATGCAACTCATAAGAGATGATGACCTGAGACCTGTAAAACTTTTGTTTATTGATAATATGTATTTGGGTCAATTTGAATCTATGTATAGAAGATAATTGTTGAAGAATTAATTTTAGACAAATGTTTTATCATCATAAAGGCACATTCACGACAATAGTCTACTAGACGCATTTTATATATTTAAATATGAGAACGGCATGATCCATGCCAGTACCAGGGTTTCGAGACTTTGAAAATCTGCGTTGTAGTATTTTTTAATCGACGTCTAACAACATTTCGCCGAGATTCATCGAGTAGTGTTGTCTTGAGAGCTATTGAAAGTGAGCAGATTTATGTATTTGTGGAATCATGGAAAAAGAACAACACTAATTTCTTCTTTTTTGGATGGAAAAACGTGTGCCGAAATCAAAGAGAAGTGAATGCAGTTTATAAGGACCCTATACCTTCAACGGCTACCATCAGATTCTGATTTAATGATTAATAAATTTGAGCGTGGCTAAATATCCATCTTTGAGGAGCGTTCTAGTGACGTGACTACGGACGATATGATCAATAAAGTTTATGGTTAACAGACCGTCGGGGGAAGATTAGAGAGATAGTTAATATCCACAATATTCACCAGATTTGGCTCCCGGTGACCTATTTCTTTTTTCACACTTGAAAAAATGGCATGGCAGAACACGGTTCACCTTAAAAAGTCATTACCAAACCAGGCGCATATTTTGCAGAGTTCGACAAGTCCTATGATAACAGACTCGTATATATAAGTTTTGTTGGATGATATTATTGATAAGGATCTGTATTTTCAATTTCACCGGGCCTTTGATTAAATAAAAAATGGACACCATCTATTTATTTCAAATACGCTTCATGGATTATTTCCGTAGCCCCCTTAAATGCAGGGTAAATTATATAGCATATCATGTATCCGGCATATGTTCATTAATCATAAAAAAAAAAATTTTTTTAATATTTTTTAATATTATAAGATACATGGCCAACCTAAAACGAGGAGAACAGAATCATGAGTAAGTATATGCACATGCACATACAACGTGTCCATCTAGTGCGTGGACAGAAGACAATTCTTTCCCTGAGCAATTTGAAACAAAAAATATCTGGAGGCAAGTATTGCACCCGCAGATATTGAAATCATCGGTAAGACTCAACAAGCTAGTTGTGCAGCTGCATTCAGATCTAAATCCAGATTGAACATCCGGAATAATACTACTTGTATCCAAATGAGAACGCATCTGGGGGAAGTTAACGACTTTCTCCAATACCTTCGACATAGTAGGCAACAAACTGACAGGACGCAAATCCGAATAATTTTGTATTGGAGACTTTTTAGGAATAGGAATAATGATAGTATGCTTCTAGGGATAATATTCGTAATATGAGATAGGAACAACAAAGTTTAATTAATTGCAAAGAAAGATTATCGGATCCAGTGGTATTGTTCCTGAGTTCACCAATACATCTGCCCAACGTAGCAACATCAAACGTAGTATATGAAAAATTAGGCATATTATCTTTAAATTTAGAATTGAAATAGAAGCCCACAGTTTCAGAGGTACTATGCACAGTTGTTGGCAACGAATGAATAAAAAATTTATTAATGGAATCGGCATCATTGAGCTTGTTAGGCACCGCGGTTTTTTCAGTTTTTTAATATTCAGGGCTTTGGGTTCTTTCCACTTGGCTTCCTGACTACAAGATTCAAATGTAAAAGCGAAATACGCCCTTTTTTCGTTTTTAATCGACCTATTTGTGAGATAAGGTCTATGTTAATAACATATTGGGCGTTAAATTAAAAAAATCTTGCAATATGTGCTGTGGAAACTGAACATCCTGTTAGCTTGGATATAATATTATGTCGTGTAGCAGTTGTCTCCAAATATTTTTCATTTGAAAACTTTTACCCTAAATAGCTCAGGGAAGGAATTGTCTGTCGCATTAGTTGAACACGCTGTACGTATAATTATATCATGTTTAACTAATCGTAAGTTTATTTCACAATAAAACTAGATTTATGTGAAAAAAAGTAGTTTAATTTGATATTTATTGTTGTAAAGATCTAAACGTTGAAAGAATAAGTTCATCAATTGCCAGAAACAAGGTTATATACATTCAAATTCCTAGAAACAGGTATCTCTTGCTTTAAAAAAAAATAAAGTTCTCAGTATTTTTACAAATCTTTCTGCACAAATATTTGTATTGTAGGTAAAATGTGATAAACGTTGTCTAGTTCCTTTCAAAAATAATCCACTCGTTTATCTTTGTATAATTCGGATTAGCCTCTTACAATTCTTTTTATGAACTACTCTTGAATAAAGATTTTCTAGGACTTTAGGTTTAATGAGTACGTGTAATTTTGTTAAGATCGATTCTTTGTTCTATCCAGCAATTTCTTTATACGTTAGGAGTAGTACAAATCCCAAAAAAAATATTTATTGGAAACGAAATCTACAACGTATTGTAATTCAAGCCAGCACTTTGGTTATCTGTAAATTTGGAACAAATGAATTGTTAGCTTTGTTTTTTGGATTAGAATATGTAGAAACCATTCAAAATGGGGAATGTTACCTAAAAAAACACTTCCTTGAGCTGGATTTTCGGAACATCCTTCAAGTAGCTATTCACAAGAATCTCGATACTAATTGGCATATCGATGTTTAAATTTTAATTTCGCGAAGTTGGTGAGGTGTTCTATTTCAAATAAGAAAGTTGGTGTCCGTCTCCGATCGGAGTATCATGAAATTTAAAATATTTTTGTGATATAGATTCTAGATCGATAAGCCCACTAAAGCTTCAAAGAAACACTTTAATTATCGTCAGAAATACGTTTAATAGACTATTGTTGTGAATGGAGCTGTTTTACTTAAGATAAACAGTAGATATAAAATAATTCTATATTTGAACCAAATCACGAGTTATAATGTTGGAATTTTTGGAAACGTTTATGAATTTGTTTACAAATGTACATCATTATAGGTGCAATTAATTTTTAGTAATATACAATAAAAGTTTTTATAAACTTAAATCAATTATGGATAATATTATTAGAAAATGTAGCGCTAGTGGAAGAAAGTATGCAGCAATTGTACAAGAGTTAGTTCTATGCTATCTTTGAAAGAAGGTAAGGAGATAAGAAGGTAGTAGCAGGTTGAAAGTAAAGTTCAATCGTTACCTTTCGTTGCAGCACATTTATCTTTCTGTCCTTAATATCCATATGTTCGCGAAATTCTGCTAATTCTGCCGCGGCCCTCGCCCTCTCTTGTTGATGCTGTTGGGTCTTCTTTTCGATGTGTCTGTTTTTCTCATCTAACCGTTGGCGTAACTCCTCCACGTCCGCCTGCAGCATATTGTAGTGTTCCTCCTTGGCGCACAGGGACTCCTTGAGGACGGCGATGTGTCTCTGATAGTCCTGGTGCTGTTCCTCGAGCGTCTTCATTTTGGCGCTCATCGCCATGATCTCCTGGTCTCGCCTCTGGATCTCCATCCGGAACTCGTCGAGCTGCACACGAGAGCGTAGGCATGCACTACCCATGCGGGACACATGCGTGCCAAGAGACAGTGAGGTGGTAAAACGCTCAGCACTAAGCGGCCGGAGAGTCTTTACAGCTAGTTACAGTCTATCAAGGACGGTTCCATCCTTTCCGATCTGCACATCGTTCAACAGAAAACTTACTTGTCGCTTAAAGGGCGCCTGAGGCGTTTCCGCTGGAGCCGGCATGTGTACCCCACCGCCCAATCGTTCAACCTCGCGCTCCAGCAAGTCCACCTCGCGCTCGAGGGTCGCTATTCTAGCGTCCTTGGTGTCCATGAGCACCTTGATCGTGCTGCTGGAGGGCGAGGGCACCAGCTCCAGTTGAGTCTGCAGCGTGCGCAATGTCTCGTTCGCAGCGCGCAGCTCCTGCACGGGGAAAATATGAGCGGTCACTAGGGTACTTGCTCGCCCTACCGGCCGCTGGTGTTTACCACCACACTCACTCACGCCTCTGCAGCGCCCTCGCATCGTCATTATCAACAACCTCATCATCATCATCAACAACAACATCACCAACATCACAAGCTACATGTCATACCAGGTGTACACACCAATCAACAGGACAAACACATCGAATATACTAAGCAGGTGCCTCATTCTTTCTCATGGGTACACATATGCAAGTATCGCTATCAAACGCAACACAACAACATCTACGTCAACACATTATACTACATTTAATCCCACATAGCAGTAACTTCGTATTTGTACGTGTTAATCGATACATTAAGAAAGATGTCCAATAAAATGTAATACTTGAGCGCTACTTCCAAATTCTTGTAAGGTATAAATCCAAAGTACAGAATGTTTCCTTACATCTTGGCCAATAGCTTTTTTTTAATAATATCATACCTACAAGAAAATTTAAATTGCCAAAGTGTTAAAATCTTGAACTTTCCGAATTTTATAAAAAGAAATGAAGAAGCATTATTTTTTCTTAACACTAGTCTCTTTGATACATTAAAAATTAATAAGAACAAGCTTTTCTCAATTGCTCATTGTGTCTTCTGTTACTATACTTCCTTTGACATCGCGTTATATTATTATTACACGGTAAACATCGCTCCAACATGCGGGTTTTCATTTGTGTCTAAGAAGAAAACAAACTCTGATTATTATCTCCCCATAAAAACCAACCTCTTGAAGTGGGATTGAACCTCCGTTAATTCCTATTGACGGAGGCATACTTGCCTTTCTATCCTTGGAAAAGCAAGTATGCTAGCCTAATTACCCATTGCTGTTTCTGTGCATACATTTGCACACCGACATATATATTTTGATATCAAAGTTAATCCTATTCATAAATTTCGTCGGGAAAACATTTTCCGTAAATACATAGAAATTATCTAAGCTCTTTAGGGTTGATTTTTTGAGATAAAATTATTGGTAAAACCCACTATTATGTTTATATATGTATAAAAAAAATTAACTGAATGCATGCTTAGTAGCTCTGTGTATCCATGCAAGAAAATACAAGACTGTTCTTTCCTTCTAATCGGCCTACCGGTGACATAAGCTTCCTCGTTTCCCGTATTCCCTATATCCCTATATCCCTATATAATTTTTTTTTATAAGAGGATGATTTGGGGACTCTCGTCTATCTAAATTTCGGAAAGATTCATCGAGTAGTAGTTATTTTGAGAGCTATTGAGTGAGTTTAGTTCATTCATTTGTGGAAACGGAAACAGAACAATGCCAGTCAGTGGTTCCATTATTTAAGGAGAGTCGATGACTACCATCACATACTGGTTTAACGAATTTAAGCGTGGTTCACCATCTGCCTTTAATGAAGAACGGCAAGTCATCCCATTGGGGTGACTACGGACGATACGATCAATAAAATTTATGATATCGTGTTAGGAGAGCGTTGGGCGAAGATGGGAAAAATTAATACGGTAAACATTCCAATTGAAAATATACCAAACATCCTTCAGAAAAAATGAAGTATGAGAAAGCTATCTGCGAGATGAGCGCCATTTAACCAAAAACGGAATCGAGTGATAACTAAACCAATGTTTGGAAATGTTTAACCGTAATACGGGTGATTTTCCACGGCGTTATCTGATTGTAGATGAGGCAGGGATACACCTCTACATGCCAGAAAACATGCAAAGGTTATTTGACAAGAAAGGCGAAAGCGAACGTGCACAAAAGAAGGCGAAAACGATTCCATCAAGTTATGGCGACGATTTTTTTGAAGAATCTTAATTGATTATTTGGGGAATGGAAGGATAATCACGGAGCAGTATTATGTTGATTCATTGGGCCGATTCGACGCTGAATTGGAGATAAGAAGGCCTCGCTTGGGGAAGAAAAAAATCTCTGCCATCGGCCCTGGCCCACTCGGCCATTGCGACAGCAAAAGTAGTTCAGTTAACGTTCGAATTGGCCCCATTCCTACCCATATTCGCACTATTTGGCTTCCTGTGACCTCTTTCTTTTTCCAAACTTGAAGAAATGGCTTGGTGGAAAGCGGAAATGAAATGGTTATTGCCGAAACAGAATTCAACAAATCCTATTGTTTGGATGGCTTAAAAAAATTGGAACAACGCCACACTGCAAGGAGATTATGTAGAGAAACAAATATACTAGATGCGTTGTCTCCTTTAATACAGGTATTTATCTTACCATGCTCATATATACAACCCACAAAAAATTAATTAGTTTCAAAATTTGCGAGGTTCGTCTTAGTAGGGTTAAGCCTTGCTATTATTAATTACATACATCAACAGGTTTTGGTATCAAATCTAAAATTTAAAAATTGTTGATTATTAGCCAAAAAATATTAACGTTCGTAATTTTAACTTTTTAATAGAATCAGCGCTAACGGAGACAAGTTAGTTAAGACGTAACGAAATAATATTTGAAACAAAAAATAGGAATATGTACTTCATAGAAAGTCTAATATGAGAATTCATACTTTTGCTCTGAAAAATAAAAAGATAGGTTGATGTGGTGGTCTGCGTAATGAAAATAAAAAGGCATATTTAAATGCAACTTTATTTTTTCATAACCGCTCGAGTTGCGTGAAAAGGTAATTCAATTAAATGTATATTTAAACCTTATTAACGTTGTTGTCAAATTATTGTGCTTTAACTTAATTAACAACAAATAACACCATATCGTTGATAGAATATTATATTTAGTCTGTTGTAGGTATAGGATATGTAAATGTTACTGTTCATCTTGGTTGTGTAATTAATTGTTGCTAGATTTGAATTAATAATAACAATTGATTTCATATTATTATATTTGGCAAACTATGAAAATTCCCGTTCAAAACAACCGGTATTGAAAAAGAATTGAATGAATCTATACGTTGCCGTTTGCTGTTTATATTGCTTTTGACTTTTGGTAGTACCTATGGTATGTATTTTCTTCACCGTTTGTGTAGCCTATGATTGATTTTTCTCTTAAATTTCATCTGCGCAACGTTAAAATAACACAGATGCTGAAAAAGGGACCAGATTCAACTAAATCTCTGAAAATAAATCTTTGGACGAAAAATAATTGCCTTTATAATGAGATTTCCTTTACAGAAATAATAGCACTTACAAGCAGCTGCCATAACGAGGATGTCCGCAAAGTGGAACATTATTCACGAAGATAATTAACTGACAGTACAATTTAATATATCCTTTGTTGCTTCTTTGGGCGCATGTAAGAGAAATTATATCTGCGACGGTATAAAATTATCACCATCATCTTGATTTAAACGTCACAACATAATATTCAAATCATGTAAATTAAATAAACTTGATTTTAAAAGGCTGTTAATTGTTCAATGGTAGCCTAAATGCTTTTGTGTAATTTGCAATATTTTTAACAGATTAAAAAGGCTCCGAAGAATACAATAATAATAACCTCATCACATACATAAAATGAATTGCTGCAAGGGAGATTAATAATTTTGTTCCGCATTACGTTCCTAGTATTCTTACCTTGCCTTATTTACGTACTAGATATGCTCTATTTGATTTCAGTAAGATTATAATCTTATTAGATATCTTAATTATGCGTATCGATTAGTTACTGGTTTGAAATATGTATAAAATGCAGAAACGCTATAGTTTGCTATATGGGATTGTGGTTTATGCACCTGTTTCTGGGCCATAGCCTGCATCTGTTGGAACATCTGCCGCTCCTCCTCTTTACCTGGAACAGAGCCAACAACCCTGGCATTAGTCCTTGTTGGGTAGGTTAGATCTAGTGACATCTAGCTCTGACAATTCTGTCTCGTTTGGAGCACAAGAATAATACCACTGTAACTGTATGTAAGACTCTGCGCCGTATACCGCTCTTCCACGATTTTGACATTATTATTATTCGTTCATTTTGCAATATTGACGGTATGCATACTCATCATACATGTGCATATTTATATCAAAAGTTACGTTGTCGCAAAATTCTAGTTCGTCGTGAAATAGTAAATATAGTACAAGTATAGAAAAGATTGGTGCGGGGAAAAGCTGAGAGGGTAGACGGAAGGATAGCACTCACCCATGCCCTTATTCTGCAACATCTCGAGGAGCTTTTTAATACTTTCATCTCTTGCTTGAAGCGTCTGCTTTTGTGTTTCTATACGCAGCTCTAACTCCTAAAAACAAAGAATGAATAGGTTTATAAGTGCATTGCATACATTTAAATATAAATATTATCGTTGTTTTTGTTTCGATTGCATATGAATTATATGCTTCTTTAAATATTGTTTTGTTATGTAATCTGTTGTTTCTTTTTTTTAATTATGATCATACAGATTTCATTTTCTTAATGCCATCGATAGATCGATAAATGTGCCTAAAGAAATAATAAACATGTTCGGAAACGTATAAAAAGAAGAACGAAATCTCCTGCAGGAGCTTACATGATTAATAATAATAATTATATTTGTCAACAATTCAATAGGAGCATAGAGAATTGTCCAAAAATAAATTAAAATACGCAATAATAGCAAACATCCCCAATCTATGAAGAGCTTTTTAAGAATTACTGGATATACAACCCAGTTTTTAGTGAACATATACTGCGATGATCAAGAAAAGCTGTAAGACTTCGCTTGAAGCATTTTATATTTGGAATTAACCACATTCACGTCAGCTTATACATGAAAAACGATAAAATAGTTTTCAGGGTTCACTGGGAGCAAGCTTTAAAATTGTTTTGATATACATTGGGTTAAAAAAAGACCAAAGTTGTGAAGATTTAAACGGGGTACTCTGTATATTATTGCATTTTGATTACACGGGTTAAATAAAGGCAAGTCAATGTAATGTTTACTATACCTAACTCAAGCCGTTTTTCAGAAATTAGAAATACAGACCAAAATTTAAGAGGCGCGCCTGTCTTACGTATTTAAGCTAGATATTTAAATTGTATTTATTTTTAGTCGAAGCTTTAGAAGGTAAATAAAATAGATTCCTAAAAATTATTATTAAAGTCAGATAACATTCTTATATTAAATGGAACGCTATGTATTTATTATCGTAATTAGAATATTACTATTATTATTAAGGTTTCATATACTTATTATATCTTATATCTTTTTAGAAATTTATTCAATTTCGAATACTCATGCACTGCCATTTTCTTTACAAAAGCAGGCTTTGGCAAAGCTAACGCTATTAGTTATTGCTCACAAATAAATGATACAAGGTTGACTGGAGAGATATATTGGAGGAGATATTTGTTCCATCTGTCTGTAATTTTATTCCAGATGGCCCATGATTTACCTTGCTCAGGACAACTGTTCCATTCACACGTCTAGACCGGTGGTAAACTGGTTCGACAATAATCCTGAATAGCGTGGTCAAGTAAATCACCAGATTTAAATTTCATCGAAAATTTGTGGGCTGTAATGGTGCGAAATGTTGGTAATATGCAGAACATCAAAACTCTCAACAAGAGAAAACGTGAACAATGTGTGGGAAAAATTCCGAGGTGACACATATTGCGAAGAACTCGTTCAATCGACGCCGAATAGATTAAGAATGTGTATAGAAAGTTGGGGTTACTATATTAAATATTAGGATAAATTTATATTAATTTGATTGTTGATTAATCTTCTTTCTGTTATTTTACATTTCTTTTTATTTCATCAAAATTTGTTTTTAATTAAAGTTTGTTGCTTATTTATTTAGAATTTGTTGTTATTTATTTAGATTTGCTTTTTTATTTATTCAGAATTGTTTTTTTTTATTTTCTTAGAACTTGTAATTGATTATTTATTTACAGTTTGTTGTTTATTTATTTAGAATTGGTTTTTTTATTTATTAAGAGTCTGTTATTCATTTCAAGTTTGTTATTTATTTATTCAGAATTTCTTTTTTATTTAAATGTCTTTTTTTATTTATTACAATAATATTTTTGGCATTTAAAGACTTTTATATAAACACTTTTAATCAACTTCTACATCGACTTTTGTTACACCTCCTTCTCCGCTTCCATTTATATTATAAATGCATCAGTAAAAACAAATTGATGTCAAATGAATATGAACCATGAATATTTCTTTATGAATCGCTACTCCTTTATTAATTAATTAATAGATAAATCGTCTCAGGGGGAGACAAAACATAAAAATGTCACTGTACATATATAGGGGCTAGGGTAGGGCTCACGCCTATTAGACCCTAACTGCATTTAGTGTATTTCGATAGCAATTTAAGAATGCTAAAAACGTCTATGTGCATGAGTCTAGTATAGTTCGCCATGGCGGTTTCAGTTTGCTGCAGGAACAGATCGTCGCTGGGCAATTGAAACATAGCATATATTGTTATTTACATTTGTAAGTCTCTATGTACTTACACCTGAAAATGCGGATGTTAATTACATAGTAAAATTGATAAAGAAAGGAAAAATACGAAAATAAATTGTCTAATACAAAAAAAAATCTTATTTATTGAAGTAAACAACCGATTACATGTACAGGGCGTACAAGAACTGTGAGATACGTTAAGCATCAAAAACTGAGACGAATGTTTATTCATCATTTCTTAATTTGACCAATATCTTTTGTCTAATAGCAATTTTAAAAATAAAAAATAAAACCTGTAAATATTTTGAACATTAGACAACCGGGCAATTATTTATACATACATAAAATATATGTGGTGCGTAAATAACTTACTTTGTCATTCAAGAGATGCAGTTTTTGTATTTTAACGTTTGAAATAATGGTTTAAAACTATTCAACTCGTTAGATATGTTGATGGCTGTCGGTGCTTCAAATAATAACGCAGGTCAAGCAGCGCGATTGCCACTTCCTGGGCGTCGTTTGCCAAATGCTAACGTGTTTAGAAAATTAGAAAAAGAAGAATTCCGGATGTGTTACAATACAACCACCTAGAAATGGTTGCTGCCCTGGAGGTGCCCTAATGATGCAGTCATTTAATAAGAAAAGATCCTTCAAGAAGGGCGTTGCGAGAGAATTGAGAAGAAATTGGAAAATAATGACGGTCGACTTCGGCAAACGTTCTGTGAATGAAATTTGGATGACAATCTGAACGTCCAAGATTCAATTCTGTGGACAGATGAATATTTATTTACCCATGATGGTATTTTAGATATTCGCAATCAGCATCACTGGAGCTATGAGAATCCACATTTAGTGATGTCCAGAAATTGCCAACGTCTCTTCGGTTTAAATACTTGAGGTGGTTTACTGGATGAACGATTGGTAAGGTTACGTGAAAACTTATTTTTTAGAACTGTTGTAGTTGCTTTCCATTATTTTTAGTTTATTCATTTTTAAAATTGCTAAGTCAGAAACTATTGGTCAAATTAAAAAATGGTAAAGTAACATTTGTTCTTTCTTTTATGCTTAACGTCATCCCATAGTCAGTGTCCGCGAATTTCGTAACACTCTGTATACAAAAGTAATTGCAAGTTTCCTGTTCAGTTCATTTGAAAATTATTAGAATATGTAATACGTTAGAATTACATTTAGCATATCCGTATCAAATGTTATTTGCTTCTATTCCTTACACGCATCCATAATTTTTTATTTACTAGGAAATAATGTAAGTAAACTCCAGATTTTCAAGAACCGGTTTTACTCTTCAAATCCGTTTTTCAGCAGAAACGGAAATCGATATTTTATATAGTTCTGTAGGGTCTATAAACCAATCAAGCTTCATTAAATCCGGAATTTGTGGCTAAGCTATCTTTTCTTGTAAATCTCAACAGTTCTTCTTTTTTCACCAAGCGATATAAGCTCTAACGTTCAAATGGCCTTTGAATCCATATATACATATATAACACCCTATTTTGCCAATAATTCTTTTTTCTTAATACGTATTCACAATAACGAGCGTGGAGTTTACAAGTCTATATCTCGTATTAACATGAATTGATTTAATGATTTATTTGCATGTGGAATAGAGTAACATCTGGCGGAATACATGAATTTATAAAGGTGTGTTGTTAGTTATACAATTTTTCTTATAATAACAATAGCTGTGCTGTGTTCGAATTGTACGCGAATAGTGTTGTAACGTATAAACAATGTCACTTGCCAACCACTAGTTGCAAGTGCGAAATTAACTGACTGTTGTGGTTTATTTTCGCATAACAAAGGAAGAAATAAATTAAAGCCTGCAGCTTTAAATGCAGCGTGGGTTGCATATGGCTTTGAATAAAATATTACACCAGTTTTCAAATATGCATGGTGCTCACTGGCAGAATGTCAACTAAAAAGGCTGGAATCGCAGAAAAATAAGGTTCTAAGGTCTATTGCTTCAGCACCGTGGCCAGCAGCTGTAGAAGGATTATTCCATTTCATTCATGTGTTGCCTACATTAAAGCAACACATGAATGATGTTGCAATACAAGACGAAGGTTAGAAGAAGTGTAATTTTACGAGTTACAGACTCTTTCAATACTCGCCAAACACCCAAAATGAAAAAGAAAATCTCAACCAACATTCCTCTGCGAGATTGAATAAAGACGTATAGGAAGAAAGGGACAGAAGACCTAACGGTCTACCCTAGGAAGACAGAAGATTTCGGGACAAATATATTTTTATTTCCAAAATCCAAGAGTTAAACGTTGAACTATCTACTATTTTTCATTTTTACGGAAATACTAAAATCGACTGGCGTAAACGATTGTTAAACAACAACCGAACGTCCAACATGGCTGAAGTTTTTAAAGCGCATATGCAACTATATTACCAGCTCATTTTTGACGAGTAACATCTTCATGTTGAGGCTTGAACTTTTCAAATTACGCTCGTATATCTAGGGTAACTTTCGGAGTCTGTTATGTAGACACAAAATTTTCTGATGACATAATAGACTTCGAAAAGTGTCCCTCAAAATTATTCCCAAATATACAGGCTGATTAGCAAGTATCGAACGAGTTAATGCCTATGGTTTATGTATGAAATTAAGGATAACGCAGTGCAACACTATGTGTGGTAAGAAAACTGCAGAACAACTTTTACAAACGATTACGTAAATGTTTCGAGGTGGAACGAAGGAATTGCGAACTTTCCCTGTTGGTAGGTAAATAGAGAGATAACTATTAATTATTGCAATAAAATCACGATGAAGGTGATTAAGCTTTTGCTTTTTTTAAATTTTTGATTCTAATTTTTCTGAAATATTTATTGTTGGCCCCTATGAACCGATATTAAAATATAGTTAAAGAAATTTAGTAACAATAACGATAAAATACAGCACGCATGACCTTCCATTTTGTTTCACAAAAGCAAATACACTAACTTTTATTACGTTCTCAAATATTTAGTTTAAACAAAATTGTTATTAATAATATGCCCCTACTCCTGTCTTATTGCTATAGAAATTCGGGGCTTTATTTAGATACCAAGTTGCGATTCAAGCAGCATGTCTCCGGCTTATTGGAAGAGCGTTCTGTAAGCTTAAAATTTTATATGGAAACAAAGATTGTTTAGACACTAACTTGAGAATAATGTTGTGTGGGTCACTAGTGCTCTCAAATATTAATTTCTGTGATAATACATACTTTCTCTGTATTGATAGTACCGATAAACGTGTTCAAAATGCTTGCCTACGATTTATTTATAAAATTTGTCGTTTTTCTTGCATTAAAATGGCCACACTGGCTGAATATGTCTGACAGAGTTGCTTTGCATATCACTATATTCTTTCATAAATTTGTACAAATCAAGTTACTTATATCGCAAAATAGTTTTTCCTACAGATGTTCACATCAACGTTAGAAGTAGAGGTCTGTTGACACTACCAGAGCATCAAGTAGGAAGTTTTAAAAGATCATTTAGTTGTAATGTAATTAAACTGCATAACTCTGGTTAAAGCTTTGTCTATTCCGTCGTTTCGTGCCCGATTGAGGGCTTACTTTTGCTGTAAATGAAAGCTCTGATTCTGACGAATTTTACTTTGCAGTCGAATCGTTCTGGTTTTTGTTTATTTACAACTGGGTTCAAATTTATAAAAATCAAAATGTTAGAGAAATTAAACTATTTGAACTCTGGAACCGTTCGAAAATAGAATACAGGTTTTCGTAATAATGCATCTCTGAAATCGTACAACGTACATGAAGAGACATGTTCTTCCATGGTACTATAAAGGTGATAATAATTAAAACTGTACCTTAATCGTATCCCTTAATATTGCTATTTCCCTCGTGAGGTGTTCATTCTCTTGATAGAGGACTTCCATTTGCTGCTGCATTTCTATACTAGGTCCGCGCATCCTCATTCTTAGCTCTTCTTCTAATTGTCTGACTAGCATCGCTTGTTTCTGAAATCAAAGGATGTGATAGGATTTCATATACACTCTAAAAAATTGTTATGGTAACATTACCGGCAATAAAGTTTCAAATTTATAACGAAAGGTGATGTAAAAGCCTCAAATCACTGTCCTTGGATCATGGATCCAAAATTTTTCATAAAAGTATCAGTGTTTGAACTTGATTCGATCTTTCTTATTTTTTGATAGAACCGTCGAAGTGTATACGTCACTCAAACGAAAAAAACCAATAAATCACGATTGTTTCATCAAATCACGTAATTTCATTAATCCAGAGGAGGCAATTAGTTTGAACAAAGCATGTGTTACGAAAGGACACACACTGATCACTTCCAACGTGTTGGAATCCATAGAAATTGACAATTTTGGAATGTTCCTACATAAAACCAAAATTTGAATTTCTCGTGTTTTACACTAAATCCCCTTGAGGACTTTTCAGCGCAATTCAAAAGTTTCAATTACATGTTTTTGAGTAAAATCTGACTCGGAAAATCGATTTTCGCCACCCTCACTTAGCTACCTTGTTTATTTTCGAATTACACCCCGAAAAAGACCAAAGATAGAGATCGAAGTTTCCCAACATTCTAAAACTTATAGCTCGCTTACCATAGAGATAGAACATTGCTGTTATTTTTAGTGGATCCAGCGTATCGAAAACTATAAATGAAGTTAGTTGGAGAAATATAGGAAAATTACGAAAATGATGAAAAAAATTTCGATTTGATGATTTCAAAAATGTTTTAAAATATTTATTTTGATGATGGTTCTTCATGCAGTTTGACCTGCTTACAGGGATTACTACCGTTTTGCGGAATCTTCAATGGTTTTTGAGAAATTCGAGTTTGAATGTCATTATTTTGAAACAAATTTATTTTGGTAAATTTGGTAGATAAATATCGTTCCGGAGACATCATAAATCCATTACAAAATCATTTACAACCCCTTCGAACGCTACAAAATAAATTAGCACAAAATTTATAATTTCGAAATTTCCTTTGAAGTTACCGAATCAACTTTGGAGTTGTACTTATGAATGTCAATGACTCTATAATACAGACGGTATCGCGTAATAATTAACCTTTTCTTTTAAAAAAGTGGTTGCAATACGCATATGAGAACTTGTACAATTTGGAGGTACAGTATTTAAGACTTTTGTGTCGAAAAAAACTAATAATAATTTCCTTATTTCTACGCCCCAAAGATATTTGGCTAAAAGAAGGAGGAATTTTCTGATAGGAATCGGGCTTTCTACCATTAGATGGTACACCCTTATACTCTATAGGTGGACATTTTAAAATGGAAAGAACATAGCTAATTTAGTTTACTTGTCTTTTAAGGCCGATTTCAGATGTAATAAAAATAAACGATGATTGCTCCTCACAACGTTCCATTATAATAAAGATTATCCGATCGTGAAGGAACTGTAGCCTACTTTCTTTTCGGCTTGACACTTTAATTTCTTCCTGTAGGATTATATCAAAGATAAGGAGCATTACATTGCACCATTACCGAAAAATATGCAGCATCCGGGATTCTATGCTAAATGAAAGTAACCAGAAAAGACGTTAAATATATGATCCTGTCGATATAACATGTTTCAATTTTTAGTTTTCTCAAAATACAATAAAAGTGCGCATAATCGCAAGTTAATGTCCTTATTTCATACTCATATTCTTGTTTAGACAACGATGATAAAATAAAATAAAAATCAACATCCAAATTAAATGCTTCTATGTACGAAATTCCACGGTGAGGACCAAATAACTAGGCTCCTCTGATTTTCCTGACCATAAGTGTTTTGTATACGATAACACCTATACAAACTAAAATAAATACACAACTGTTTTATTTTGGCATACAGCCTGAGGAGGATTGATGATTGTTACTTGAAGGAGAAAATGACGTGACATGTACGGAGCGAGAAATCATGTATGTCACACGTCAACGGTTGTTTTGAGAATAAAGCAGAATGATTCGTAACACAACTAAGAATTTTTGCAAATTCAATATTTGTATATATTAATACATATTGAGACTTAATGAATATCTCAAATAAGCTAGCCGATGACATGGAGATGAAATTTTACCTCGGAAACGAGTTCAACATCAACTCTAAAGCGATTTTGTTTATAAAAGTAATTTGGTATCTTGTACAGCATGACTATGATACAAACAGAGACTCAAAAACTCCCTTCTATTTTTCATGTTTAACTAATCAGTGTAACTAAGCTTGTGTGACATGTGACAATATTTTCGAATTCCGTGGATATATCGCAGACATGTATTCTGAACTTTTTGGATCCGGCCTGCGGTGAAGGCATGATACATTTCTGAGCAGTACGTGAAAGGTAAAAGGGCAGCGGTACTGCAAAGAGTTTGTCTTATGGTCTTACGTTTAACGATATGGACAAAGAATTTTTTCTTTTAGATACATATCAAACACTGAAGTGGATATTTTAAAAAAATAATGTTTTATTTTCTTTTAGGCTTCATTAAATTTATTTATGTATCTCACAAGCTATTGTAAATAAAGAAAAATATTATCCAGATTTTTTTTGACTAAATAAATAATAATGGTTTTAAATAAAACACAATTCCTTGTTTTTAATATCCTTTGTTTGTCTCCATATATTCAATGGTGGGCCGTCCAACTTGAACAGTCAGTGCGTTAGTTAAACGAAGGTTTAACTCGACAAGAAGTTGTTAATTGGCTGAATGTTTCTCAAAATAGAGTGCCACATATACTCATGGTGGAGGCAGACAAAGCAGAATGTACAATTAATAGCTTGTTCCTGGAACTTACAGGAAGAATAATTTCTGGCCAAACTGTGAGAAATGGTCGCAATCTAAGAGCAAGGAAAGCTACTTATCCACGATTGGTTAGGGAGTAGCGAGCACTAAGAAATTATTGGGCTATGGAATTTGGAACCTGCAAAGATGGAGATCATGTCTTTTCATTGATGGCTCCAGATTTCGCTTGTATAATGCCAGTGGTCGAACTTTAGTATGGAGAGTCCGAGGAAGCGTGAATAGCTAGCTACTCATTTCTATGGGGGATTGCTGTGCATTAGGCAAGACATTTGTCTTAATGGGCGTACAGATTTGGCAGTCCTAATTAATGGACCATGATATCGGTAAGGTATCATGACATGGTTCTAGAATCAATTATTGTACCATTTATTGCCACCATCGGTGAAAATGTTACTTTGGTTGACGATAATGCTCGACTTCGCCGCATTAGAACGACTGCATGGTATTGACCGAATGTATTGGCCAACTTGTTCTCTGGATATGAATTATTCTGAACATACTTGGGCTGAAATGCCAAGATATTTCAACCGACTAGAACAAGTACCTCCAACTTTACAGCACCATAGTTTTGCGAGAAATTTTGCAAAACATTCCCCACCCTTTCATTTACAATTTAAATGAAAGAATGCCAAATAGAGATTCATGTTTTATTTTTTAAAGGTTATGTATGTTAAACGTTTTTAAAGCAATTAAATAATAAATTAGAAAATATATTTAGTAATCTGTTCTCTATAACGGAAGCTGTTGTCGATTATTAATCCTAAACTAGACGCCCACGTGATAAAGGTATAGCCAAATTTTTTATTGATAACTTATCTAAATCTCCTCTAGTATCACTTTTAAATTGTACTACTAAGCTTTACTCAGAATTGGACGCTTTTTAGGATTTTATTGAAAAAAATATGTTCCATTCTACAACAATTTTAATAGTACAATCGCATATGTCTCTTCATAGGCTCTAACTTCTGTGTAAATTTATTTTTTTTTATATGGTAAATTACCTTCAAGATATTTTGCGTGTGCCAAGATAAGTACATCGCTCGGTATACTATTATCTCATATTGGGGAAACCGCGCTCTTGAAAATTATTGGAACTCATTGTATATTTCAGTTTTTTTTTTGAATAACGTTATAAATTATTTTTGGTTCAATGTATGTATGTATGTATCTATGTGTCAAGTGAGCATTGCGTAATTTACATCTTGTTATATGTAGAAAAATAAAGGCTACTTCGGAAATTTTAGATTGTGTATTTTTACGTGACATCAGAGAAATCTGAAACGAAATGTTGACAACGCAAACACAACCATTTAAGATTAATGTTGTAGACAATATTATATCACCTTATCAAGTGAGATTGATTCCACCAATCACTTAAATTGGGAAGTAAAATAGAAAACTTAGTGAACCCAATCACTGTAACATTATCCGTCAGCATCCATTATTGTTCTATTCTAAAGCTGATTTTGAAGTAAGCTTGTTACAAATGTTAACTTAAGAGATTTTGTTATACGTTTACTTTATTCTACTTGTATTACTCTTTGAGCTTATAACTGCAGAGTTTGGCCTATGTATTTTGTACATATGATGTAAAAGTTTGATTGACAACGAATTTGTTTAAAAATGATCTTCCTCTATAAGAAAAGTGAAAGTTTAGCGAACGGAATGTTATTGTGGTATCAAATTCATGGGATGAAAAAATAAAAGCACAAATTATTATAAAATTTCATATTCGAAAGCTTTTTTCAGAACACTCGTAATCCTAAAATCCCGGAATTGATTATGTAAATCAAACAATTTCTTTATTATAATTAATAATCTGCTACTCTTTGACACCTTGTTTTACGCCGTTGCGACCCGAACAAGAGAAGATATCTCGCTGCAAGAATGGATTTAAATAGACTTTAACATCTCCGAAATATCACAATAAAAAATAAATGTATCCAATATTAGCAGGAAATATTTCTATTTCTTCTGTCTGTGAACGATTTCATAGCAACCCATTTTACATTGGAAAAGGTTGCGCTTTCGATCAACGATTTATGCAAAAGCTTTATAGCACTGCAATAAATTCCCAAGAAAATGCTGATGTTTAATATCACAGAACACAACAACCACAACGAAAGATTAATAAGAATGAATATTAACAAGAAATAAACGAAGAATTTCGAAGACTAGAAAAGGAGAAGATAGAATGGGCCATAGAAGAGAAATGGATGAAAGAAAGAAGTGGTGGAATGAAGACTAGTATAGAGCAGTGTACGGAAGAGAAATGTAGTATAGACAACCGTAAAGGAGGCCGAAAAAGAAAACTTAGAAAAAATTATTTTGGGGAACAGATATAAAGTGGGTAACAGAACATTTTGGATCAGAATAAAAAGGTTAAGACGGACCTAAACGAAAGAAATAAAGGCTATAGGAGACAAGAAAAATCACCTACATACAGGAAGGAACAAAAAAGACATTGGAAATATGGAGAGAACACATAAACAGGGAAGGACCAAACCAACCAAAAGAAGTGGGAGATTGAAAGTAGTATGGAAGAAAAAGAAAATATCGAGGCAATGGGAAGGTAATCCATTAACAACTTACAAATTATACACAAGAATATTGGAAAATCGACTAAGGAAATATGTAGACCAAAGATTAGAAGAAGAACAGGTTTGAAAAACAAATGATATAATACAGAATTTAACGGGACAAAAAATAGAGGTATTAATTGATCTAAAGATAGCGTTTGACACCGTAGACAGAAGCAAAATGCGGAAAGGTTTAGAGCAATAGAAGTACTTGAAGCAAATGGTGTGATCCCGATAGAAAACCCCAAAAACAAAACACAAACGCTAGTGAACATCTCGACAAAAGAAATAGAAAAAATCGTAGGTGGAAGTCAACACAAGTGACTCTAAAGTAATGATCATAAGTGAAGACTAAGACAATCGAAGAAGACCAAAAAGAAAGTAGATAGATCAGATAAAGGGGAAAAAAGGGAAAGACTTTGAAAAAAAAAAGAAAATAATGGCGCGAAGCAGAAGAGAGTGGAAAATGGGTACAAGAGGAACTAGAGTCCATCGCCGACACCAGAGAAGGTATAAGGAATCGCGAAGAATGTTTTCTTTGGTGTTGCAAAAATCTTACGCTTAATATTGAAGAAAATACAGAATTTGTTTACATGCATAAATAATTTAGCTACAACTTTGGAATACGCAGTAAACAATGTAATTGTAAGTAATAAGCGCACGATATAAGCACGTCGTAAAGTACGCCATCCTTCCTTTTTCGGGGCGAATGGTATTATACTATCTCAACAATATTTTCACCTCATCATTTTAAAATTCGAAATGACTTGCCTTTTATTGAGTAAATCTTTAATTTGGTACGTAGACGTAATGCAAAGTGTCGTTCTTGTAGTAGCGCAATAACAACTAGAAACATAAATTTTATACGATTGACAATAAAACGGGAGGTACGCGTATAACTCAAGTATGATTCAGAGAGACGGAAGACGAATCGATATCTTTCTGTGGTTTCCAATGAGTAAACATATTACTACTTAGGTTTTATGCTATTATCCTTGGAAATTAGACAACCTTAGGTTAGATCGGTCCGCATCACTGACAAATGTATGCTGGCACAATGTTGCCATTAACATAATTATGGAATTCTAACATAATTTTTCCTCGAAACTATGTCAAAAAGTAATATGTTACATAATCAATAATTGCAATGTTGTAATACGTTTTAGTAAAGATATCCGGACACGATTTTTATATCGCGACCCTGATTGAATGCAAGAAGCAAGTAAAATACAAAGATTAGTTAGTAGCTTAGTTTGAATATTATTGGGTTGGTGTCTAAGTATCCGCCGTTTTTCAAGAAAAGTTTATTAGTAAAACCGAACAAGAAAGACAATGTTTAAATTTGCGGTCGATTCCACGAGCAAGGAAGTCACGACTCTTAGAGACAATCCACGCTTTGACGCCAACCCAAACGAGCGATGTGGTAATATATTGCGGATGAAGAAACAGTTTCCAGTCCTCATTGGCGACGACGAGATGCTTAACATGTAGATGCGCATTATCGTGGTGGAATACGATTTAGTTCTTTTCATTTCGATTGCAGCGTGAAGACAATCAAGACGTCGCTGTTAATGTTCAATTGGTGTCTGTCGTTTTTATCCGGAAGGCTCCACTGTTGATGTTCATCTCCTTCGTTTCATCAATAACAAATGCCGTCTCCCAATGTATGATTCCATTTCTGTCCTATCAAATACACCACACTGCTGCCTTGCTGGGAATGTCTTTTGGTATTCCCTTGGGTATTTTACCCGGCTTAACACAAATCTTCTTTCTTTTGACGTTTTTGAAGAGCAACCACCATATATCGCCAGCAGCCATATTTTTCAAAAATGGTCTTTGCCTTCTACGTTTGTCGTTAGTTATTTATTAATGGGTGTGACTCCCATATAGTCGTTCGTCGATCACAATATACGGTGTACACGGTGTCAGAATCTGGATTCATTACCGATGAATTAGTTTCTTCCATATCGTTTATTCTCTTAGTTTCTTTATTATACCAACTTATTTTGATAAACGCAGTCTAAAACTAAAATGCACCACTATAAAATTAGAACTTTACTCGTAGAATGTTTAATTAATTAATTAATCGCTTCTTAAATACGGTCGATAGTCCCTTATCACATCGTTCAAATACACAATAACACAATATATCCATAAAGTTCGCTTTTGTTTACACACTGCACCCGGCAACGTTTATTTCTTTTACTTTTATTATTTTCAAATTCACGTAATTCTTCGCTCTTGAATCCCGAACGAACCTCCAATTTTGTATGGAATTCAAAAAACAACACTTTTATTAAGAAAATAATTTAATTTCAATAAACAATTCAAAAAAAGCAACACTTTGACATTCTATCACAACTTCTGCCGACTTTCTTATCCTTCCTCTTGTCTCTTACCTATATTTTTCTCTTGTAGATTTGGTATCAACTAAATATTTTCTCAGCACTTTAAATGAATAAATTGAAATAAACAAAATTCTATGAGGAATTAATAACAGAAAAAAATCTTAACTACGGCGTTTACGTGCCCTCTCTACGTTAGTGCGTCACATAAGAAACCCCGCGTTTTTTCAAATAATCGCATGTGATTGGTCATATAATTAGGGACAAAGAGCTATTTTATTAAATTGTGAGTAATCAAATATGAAAATACGAGGTAAATGGTGTACATTGTTTCTAGTTCACTTAAAAATAAATAAAAATTTTTAGATATGGGCCGCAAAAGGAGTTGCACTTCGGAATTGCGCAAAATTATAATATTCAAGTACGTCAGAGAAAAAGAGTCAATTCAGGTCATTGCAACGGAGCTTCTGTGTTCAAAAACGATGGTCCACAATGCTATAGTTCATTACGGTAGCAATGGAAGCACTGAGAACAAAGAAAGAAAATGTAGGCCGCGGAAGCATACTGCTCGGAGCGTTAAAGCATGGTTTTCGACTGAAAACATTAACATTTCGAATTGGCCTGCTCAGAGTCCCGATTTAAACCGTTGTTTAACCGATTGATAACCGAATGTTGATAACCGATTGATACCCAATTAAATATTAGATTTGGATTAAAAGTTATGTGCGAATTTTACGTGTAAGATGTTTATTTTTAAAACATTTCTAACAAATTCGAAGTGTCCTTAATTAGCTGTCCAGACCAAAATGGTTAATATTTATTTATTTTATTTACTAAGTTGCTATGAAATGTATTCTTTCGTTTGTGTTCCAATAACTATACAAATTATAAGACCATAAACATGATTACCTTAATTAAAATAAGTAACGTAACATTTTATTTCGAAAATATAAATGTTTCAAAACGAAAACTGATGTCCTTAATTATGTGTCCACCACTGTATGTATATATATCGACCTCTGCAATACAGAAGAAAATTCACTTAACAACATGAAATTAACTTTTAAACATCACAACACTGGAAATTACTTTGAAAATACAACGCACAGGTATGCACGTCTTCCTAATATAACTCAATCTAAAAAACCTGGCCGGTCTTGTCGTCTCTTTGTTCATCTGTTAACGATAGCTTTCGTTAATTCTCAACTTATTTATTTGAGAGGGACTCTTGCAGATGTCGCCAAAGCGCTCATGGATGAACGGAGTTCGTTGTGGCGCTAATGATAGCGATTTCAAATGTGGCGTTTTTAACATTGCAATTCCTATCATAAACTGTCGCAATTGAAAATGAAGATGATGCAAATCAAACAAGTAAATTAAGATGTATCTATCCCCTTTCCAAAATTTGAAAAAATATGCAGGGTGTTCAATTAAAAAGTATATCAAAATCTGATTTTTTACAGAAGACAGAAAATTATTGAGTTGAAATTTTGTTTTTTCGTGGTTTAGCCATGCTTACATGATAGTAAATAATTTATGCCATAATTTTATTGCCCAAGAATCGTCTGGATCTTGCAAAATTTATATAAATAATCTTGTGCCTTACCTATCCATTCGTTAATTCAACAATACTCGAAGGTCATTTAGAAAATTTACACAAGACTCAAATTATATTTATTTGATTAAACTAATACCGTAGGCGGGATAAAACAAGTTAAATTAGATTTACTTCGATAATGCTGCATTTCACATTCTCTTGAAGATCAAATACCAATGGCAGACGAATGAATGAACACGTATATACTATTAATTAAATTAATTGGATTTAGTTTTTTAGTTGCCTGGTAAATCTCTCGTTCATGCAACAAAAACTAATACTTAAGGTCCAAAGCAAATTAAAAAAGGAAAACTATGAAACTAAAACACTATCTGCTTGTTCTAGCATATTTCCTACACAAACGAAATCAAATTACGGCCATAGGTCAACGAACATGGATCCACATCCGCTCAATATCTTGTGAATAACTCGAAATTTTCCACCTGCGATTTCCCAAAATGGGTTTCGCTTGCTATGTGCAATACAGCGAGAAAAGGGCGCCTCGCGTCGGTTCAATATAACATTTGCATACGTACAGTGCTAGGAAACTATAGATAATAGCAAGCCTTCTGACAATGCAAATTAGAACCGGAAAATTTTCAACAAGTTCGTCGGGTATACTGGGGTACCAGTAACTAATTAAATCTAAAATTCTACTTAATTATCTAAAGATGCTATTTAGTTTACATTTAGGGTGCATGTCTAAAGGTATGCACGCATGAATTTTCAAATTTTGAGGTATAAAATCGAAAGTGTTTTATCAATTCACTGTCTATTAGAAGTACTTGATGCTAAAGATTTGCAGCATTACTCATCATATGCTTTAAAATACATTCATATTTAATATTTATTAGACCCTCAGTAATTCAAATTCGTTCAATATAAAATAATAGTTGATGAATAGTTAATAAAAGTTGATGAAATCATCAAACGCAATATAGTGCAATAAGCGAACATAGCTATTCTCATGTGATAGGGGTCTTTCGGGTAATAACAGTAACTCTCCATTCATATTGCATTATATTTGGCATTTTGTAGACCTGAAAATCCTGTTTTATTTGATATAGGCAATTTCAATTTAAACTAACTACTCCATTTTATTGCTGACGCTGCGGTTGCAGTAAAAAAAGCGTGTTTTATAAACAAGCAGGGGATACGGGAATCACCAAAACAATATGAGGGTTCTGTAAGGGGCTAAAGTGTAGAGACACGTACAGATAATAACGTCGAAGCGAAGCTTTCTTATTGCTTTGAAGCCATTTCGACATTGATCCAATAAAAATGAGATACATTGGCGTTAAATGAAATGAAGAATGATGAACCAGCGAATCAAACCAAAAGGGATTTTGAACGGAAAGCATGCTATATGCATTTAAATATAAATATGCATTTAAAAAAAAAAACAAACGACAAAACTTGTTTTAATATGACTATGGACTGTGCATTCACTGGACCGGACTTCTGTTGTGGTCTACTTGAACCATTCGATATTAGATTAAAGGTTGGGTGGGAAACAAAGGAAAACAAAGATTTTATCTTGAAAAAATACACCAGGCGATGGCATTCATATCAATTTCGCTATGATAGTAAAGGTAATATCCCATCTGAATGATAAAATTTCAAGAAGTATGGCGGCCATGAGTAAAGAGTAAAGACTGTAAAATTACTGACTCAGCCACAAATATCGCTTCTACAAGTTCAGAAACGCTGAAGATGAACTCTGTGGCGTATGTCAAGATCTAGAGACGGTCAATGTTTCGTCATAGGGTGTAAATGGCATCGATTGAATTGAAGGACAAAAATCCTTTAAGATTTAAAATTCACTAACCATCTATAACTATTTTAATATACATTGTCTTCTTATCTTCTTATTTCTGAACATGACTTTAAAGATTTGGCCCGTTTCTTTTTCTTGATTAACCATTGTTGATCAGGTTGATCTAGGTGTTATGGTATAACATAAAAATAAACAAATTTTAAAATTTTCAAATTTCGTAAATATCAATTGCGCCAAGTATGCAATTTATTGTTAAATTTGTTACCTTGTATATTGCATACGCAGTTTAGTTTAGCCCAGATGTTCAGATTAAAAATAATGCATCAAAAGATTAGGGTTTCTTTAAGTATCATAAAAATGCACGGTATGCTGGAAATAAAAGAGGATAAACAAATTTATATCTTTGATCTTGAGAGCGCCTCTATTGAGAACTATATAAAAGGTATTATGTTCGTTACATGTTACAGGTCTGTGCGGTTATAAGTGGTGGGAAATATGAATTGTAATATATATGGTTTGTAAAATGCACGACAATGCTACTGCACCATATAATGTATTGTCCGTCTAGAAAGTATCCGGAATTTACTATTTTTCCTAATTTTAATATATTTCTTTTTTGTTACATCCTAAGACAAAAGTAATGCATCAAGTAGGTTGTGCCGACTGTAGACCATGGCAAAAATCATAACAACACCAGCTGTCAATTATTGTTGATTATCAACAGGCTTAATATTTGTGATATAATGTCGCAAGTAGAAAGAAGAAAGTTGGTGGAATATTTGTATAGAAAAGGTGTTCAAAACGTTAAAAAATTAAAATTTTTTTTTTCTTTCGCTTTCGCTTTCTGCTCGGAAACTCGGAAAAAGTGCAGTATATGAGACAGTAAAGAGGATAAAAAATAGAAGTGATATGAGCCATGGACCAGTTTCTGGACGACCGTGTAAGATTACCGGAAACAATCTAAACGCTTTAGTGATTTTAGGACGACAAAACCCGCCCCTAGGGTTTCGAAAACTGGCCAACAGATTTGGAAATCAACGTCAAATAAGAGTGTGTCCAGAAACTGTCCGCATTTTACTGAGAAGACAAGGTTACTTACCAAGGAAACCAAAAAAAAATCCCTGCGCTGATACCTTTACAAAAGCAACGAAGAATAGATTGTTGCCAACGATTTCGAGAGGATAATTTTAGTGATGTTTTTATATCTGATGAAAGTTGTTTTCAGCTTGGTGCAAATCATTTAAAAATCCTATCAAGGGAAAATGTTACAGTTCAAATTTCCAAATTTCCCACAAAAATAATGGTTTGGAGAGCAGTCTCTCAGCGTGGTGCTACACCTCTCTGTATAATTGATGGCACTGTAAATAGTGCAAAGTATTGTGAAATTCTTAATGGCTTTCTTCTTGAAACGGCTCGTGCTTTATATCCCGAAGGGTGGCGTTTTCAACAGGATAATGCGATAATGCCACACTTCTGAATACACTAAAGCTTGGATGCTAGAACAAAACTTGGCAACAATTCCATGGCCAGCAGCTTCCCCAGATCTTAGTCCCATTGAAAACATATAGGGGCTAATGAAAATTGAAGTAGAACGAGCAGCAGCACGAAATAAAGAAGATTTGATTCGGTCAGTTTTACATGCCTGGACCACTATCACCGAAAAGTATGGCGTTGATCTTGTTTCGGGATTACCTAAACGTTCAGTTAAGTGTTTACAGTTAAATGGATATTATATTTGTGAATGAGATGAATTATTTGTTGTGATTTTATTATTCAAGTAATAAAAATATATACCGTAAAATTATAGCTGTGCTTTTTGTTTTCCGGATACTTTCTAGACGGACTATAAATATTACATTTTGAAATACTACTGAACATTTAACACATCTAGTGTAGACCCTTGTAATGTAGTGATATTAAAAAGACAAATGCTGGCATTGTTTTCATTGCTAATGCATGTCGGAGTAATGTCCGTTAATGTCTTATTAAGCATCAATACTATAGAAAATGAGATGCAGGGAACTCTATGTATATTGTAATGGCTCGTAAGGAGTAGGTAAGAAAAGTGACAATGATCTTATTAAAGCATGAAGTAGGAAGTTTGAACCAGTGCAAGGACCTTAGGAAGTGGTGAAAGAAAAAACCCATTAAGATAAAAAACAAGCTAGTGAAGGCGCAAATGGACTAAAAATATATTTAAAGTAAGTTAGAAAGAGAAATTATTATTAATTTAACAAGCATTGATTTTATATCGTAATTAGCTGTAAGCTATGTAAGTAATCTATAAACCTAAAATTTAATTGTAATGATAATTAAATTTTTCTTCATTACGCGGTATATGTAATATATTGACATCAAGAAGACAAACGCTTTTATTGCTAATGCGTGTTGGAGTAACGTCCGCTAATGTTCTTCTAAACATTAGTACGATAAAGAAAAATCAATGTATATTACAATAGCTCGTATGGAGCAAATAGGCAGACCTGTAAAATTAAACATGTAAATTTAAAATAGATCTCCCTCTTTTCTTAAAAAAAAAAGTCCAAAATGAAGTTACGTTACTTGTAATGGCGATTAAAAGATTATTTCATGCTTTTGATGAAATAGTGTTGAGTATTGTTATGTGAGTGTCTACATTAAGTGTTTTATTGTATCTAAGTTACCGACCACGATAACAACAATGTACACACGACTGACTTACAAAAAATTGATTTCTTCCAAACTCTACGTACCTATTAACTTCAAATCGTTAATCATTGTTATAAAGTAACGAAACATTATCTAGTGCCCGGTGTCGTCTAATATATTATTTAAGAGTTCTTGGAAACAGGTCGTTGCATGGACCTGTGTTGTGAATAATTTATTTGCCATTCCAACTAAATGCCTATTCGCGTGCCATCATTGTCCGTTCCAAAGTTTGAGACCAAACGAGTGCCACCGCTATTACCATTAAATACGTCGTTAACCTGAATACAAACTACACATCGTGTGATTCAAGTACGGTGTTAAAACTATTGATAAATCGTTACGTTATTAAAATACGTGTAGGAAGATTCGTGAAAACACTGAGGCAGTGCAATTGCATAGAAATAGGAATTGGTCTGCAGCTAAATAAGCAAAATAAGTGTTACATTTATGGTATCTGTAAACAACGTTTCACTGTAGTAACGGGATGGTATTCGTCGTACTAATACGCAATTTAATGCATCTTGTATCGAGGTAGGGCAGTATTACTCATTAGCTACCGATGCTCAACCAGTCATTTTTCCTCGATTTTTTTCAGAAAATAACTATTGAATTTCAATGAAGGTAGGGCTGTGTTTTGTCTGTGTAATTTTCTTTTACTACTGAAAGATAGGAAATGTCTATCGACGAGTACGAATTTGTGTATATATTAGAAGTATCAGTGTTTCGAGACAGATACCCTATTCAGAATCTTCATAACCGACGAAGAGTACTACTTTTTGGTCGACGTTTGTTATAAATTCGGAGGGATTCATCGAGAGGTATTGTTTTGAGAGTTGCCGAATGTGAGCAACAATATCGGTCAGTGAGTTTTTTTTTTTAGGTGGAGAATGTGTGCAGAAATCAAAGACAAGTTGGATGCAGCTTGTACCTTCGAAGACTGCCATCAGATACTAGTTTAATGAATTTAAACGTGGCCGCACATCCGTTCTTGATGAGCAACGTCCGTAGATGATATGATATCGTGTTAGCAGGTCTCGAATGAAGAGACTATTAATGCAGTAAATATCTCAATTGAACGTGTGCAAAATATCCTTCACGGAAAATTGAGCATGAGAAGGCTATTGGCGATTAGCTATCTGCTGGCGATTGGCCAAAAACGGAATTGCGTGATCGAGATATGAGCATATGGCGTTATAGGACTGTGGCTGTTACATGTCAGACGATGAAACGATTTATTTTCTCCCGGCGAATGTGCACCAAAGTGGCGAAGGCGATTCCATTGGTTGGTCCTCCTTAAAAAAGAAAGAAAATCTCCTACTATCATGATAACACCGTGGCTCACTCATCGGCAATTGTTAATTCTTGCAATTGCCATGGCAAAGCTAGTTCAGTTACGATAGGAATTGGTGCCCCATCCATCATATTCGCCAGATTTGGGTCCTTGCGACCTTTTCCTTTCTTCAAACTTGACAAAATTGCTCGGCTGAAAGCAGTTTATGCTAAATGGTTCTTGTCTCTTGTCAAAATAGAGGCCTACTTTGCATGATTCTACAAATTCTATTATATGAATAGCTTAAAAATGTTGGAACATTGCCAGACTAAGTGTAGAGAGCTACAAAGAGGTTATGTCGAGAAATAAATTTATTAAACAAATAAATTCGTTGTTTCCCTTAACACAGGTATTTATCATATCATCCTTGTACATATATATCAATTATAGTGCTAGATTATAGGAATATTAACATTTTTTCATTTTATATAGAATCTTTTTGATGTTTGAGGTTAAGCCAAGAATTAACCCACCAGCAACGATGCATATTTCTGTATTTTAATTTTATTATACATAATAAAGCATAAGTAATTTTGTTTAGTTTAATAATACGATTTGGCCGCACAACGAGTTGATAACCGTTATTTATTAGTATTTATTTATGTAGATATGCAACAGAACATGTACGATCATCACTGCGCCAAACATCATGAATTGGCAGTATATATAACGAAATCTACATCATCACAATTTTACAAAAAAACTGGTAAAAATTAAAACTGCTTCTAAGTTCATCAGTTTTTTTGTGAATTTGAATCTGTTAAGTTATTGATCGATTTAAGTATGCCACACACGTTAAGAAATTAAAGATTGACCAATTTATGACGTGTATCAAACGTGTGCAATAAATGTTACCTCTACTAAATATTATTTTCCCTATATCTGAACTTTGGTTAATAGATATAAGAATAGCAATATGTTCCGCAAACAAAATGTTAGAGAAAACAGTCAGGTGTGTACAGAAGAGAGACAATACTCAGCTAACAATTAAATCACAAACTGTTGGATAAGAACTAAATACAAAGTGATACTACAACGCAAGAAAATGAAAGAAAACTCGGAGTAAAAGCAGAGAATAGGAAGCTGCATGGTTCTAATAATTTAAATATTCTTGTATTGAATATGGCTCTATATTGCAAAGATACCTTATTAATTGCTCCTTAGATAAACCAATAGTTGTTATTGTTTTTATACAGTGTGGTAACTTATTAAAGAAGATCATACCAGCATACTGCGCAGACTTGTCACTAGCAGTTAATCTGTGTTGAGGTAGTCTGTAATTATTTTTGTTTCTTGTAGAATATTCATGCTCAAAAAGGCATTCGCTAACAGTATATTTATATTTGCAAACAAATGTTATGCATTCTAAAATATAAAGTGCGTATATTGTTAAAATGTTACCTAACTTGAAAGGTTACAAGGTACAAGTTTCTAGATAGTTTTTACCAAAAATAAACCTTATTGTCCTTTTTTGTAGAGTAAAAATTCTAATAATGTCAGTACACAAGCCCCAAAATATAATGCAAAATTTGGCTTTAGAATAAAAGTTCCCATAATATACCGCCATTAAAGCACCCATGTTTAACACATGCGACAGAGTTTTAGTTAAAAAACAGGTTTTGTCTAAGGAATTACAGAGTTCGTTTAAGTGTAAGTTCCGTCTAAGGTGTTGATCTATAAAAGTTCCCAAGAACTTACCAACGTCACTTAGTCTGCAAGTATTATTACCGAGGACAATTTCATCCGGTATTGATGCTATAGTATTACTTCTGAACATTATGCAGGAAGTTTTTTCTTTGCTAGTACTAAATTGTTTAGTGTAAACAATTTTTCCACAGTTCCAAAATGTGTGTTGCAATTTCTCAACAGACCCTCGTATGTATCCGTTCTAATTAATAGATTTGTATCATCTGCATAACTGGTTATTGTGCATTCGGTACCACAAGTTGGACAAGAACATATCATTAAAGAAGATTATAAACAGTAGAGGACCAAGTACGCTGCCCTGTGGAACCCCCACACTGATTGCTTCCGGTCTAGACTGTGCTGTTACACCGCCCTTATTTATTTTGACTGTTTGATATTTATCAGAAAGGTACGATGAAAACCACGAGTTAGTCACTACTCCAAACAAATTGAATTGAAATTTAATGAAAGCAGTTGAAGTCCGATATTTACATTCGTCAGACATCTCCCACTCAATTGTTATTGAATGGGTTCGACACAAGTGTCAGACAACATTGGTCCTAATTGCAGCAACAGCTATGGGTATACCTTGCAGTGGTGCAATGTACTGTGACGCACCATTAGTCGTTTTAACTGAAGTAAAGACTTATTATTAGAACATAATTTTCTATAAATTCTTTAAATTAAATAAAAATTTTTAGATAACGCTGTAGTTGTTTCATTTTAACCCACTGCTAGAGTATACAAACTTGCGCAAAGCCGTATTCTGCAGGTTTTTTTGTGTTTCTGACGACGTATAAGCGTCGTCCTTTGCGGGTTTTTAAGACACCCGTATCGCTGACGCCCATATGACTGTACTTGACGGGTGGCTAATTAGACGTAGCTTCGTCGGAGAGGGATTTCTTTTATTATGTTTTTCCCTATCTCAATCGCGTAAGTATTTCTGTTAGTATGTTCATTGTTTAATTAATTTTGCCATTAATTTAATTACTATTAACAATTCTTCACATAACGGTGCAATTTCACATTTAGCTAAATAAATTAAATAACTATATAACGTTGGTAGTAAGTGGTTAATATGTATGTCATGCTTGTTAATTCCAAGACGATGGAGCTCCTGCTCAATATGCTGGAGAAGCTCGACAGCACTTCGATCAAATTTTCAACAAAAGAGTGATAGCGGCGCACAGCGAAGATTGGAATTTGACGAGGTTCGGGCACGTGAAACACCCAAAATGAAAAAAGAAATCTTAACCAACATCCATCTGCAAGATTGAGCAGAAACGCAGAAATAGAACGGAAACAATGAGTCTCTGGTTTACCTCCACTGAAACTGGCAGAGATTTAATTTTATTCTACTTCCGTTATTAAAAACCCTGGACAACGCTACCTAATGATAGATCATTAAGGAATGTTGCCCAAAGCTGGCGTAATTTACAAAATTCACTGTTTCCACAAATAATAAGCAATCATTTTCAACCGCGCAAACTTAGTCTCTATTTCATCAGCGTTTGACAGTCAATAATTTTTTTTCAGGAATTAGATAAAAATTCTAGCCAGTACCGGGACATGTAAACACCTAAGTACAGCCTTACCAAACAGCTTCTTGTTTATTGCTTCTTTTGAGAATACTAAACATAATTGCAGTAGTAAAGGCAATTAAGAATTTTTTTTTATTTACAAGTAAGATGTAAATCTTGTTAAAATCAAGGAATATAATTTTTTAACTTATTATACTTTCACGAAAGTCAACTAAAAGCAAATTATGATTTATTTTTTTGTATTTTTACTTGGCTTGTAACTATAACGTACTATTGTTGCTTTGTCTATCCAATATGTTACAAAGGCGTAATATACCCGGATATAGTTTATAGTATTCTCATAAATAGTTTGTTTAAAAAAAAACGTTTGAGTCTGCTGCTACGCTCAAAAAAATATACAATATGAAAAGATAATAAAAGTGATTTTGATAAACTTTACTATAATAATGATACCTTTTAATATCTGATACTTCCTGTTTATGTATATAATAATTTTTTTGACCTTAAGAATATTCTTTTAACTTAAAATATATTAGAAAATATACAGTTAAAGTTTCCTAGTTACCTTTATTACCAATTTTGTATAATAAATTTTAAAACATATTTTTGCACTTTTCCGCAAAACTAATTGCTTGCATTATTTTAAAAATACCATTTATTAAAAAAACTGGTTTGGTTCTTGGTGAAACATCTCTTACACAATTAAAGAAAAGCACTTGGTAATAATTTCACAAATTTTATTAGTACTCAATGTATCACCTTGTCAAATGGTAACTAGAAGCAAGGTATTTGCAAGGCAAATTTGAAAAAATATTCTTCAAATTTGCCTTTAACGTGTTCCTGTTTTTATTCTTTGGTAACTACTTAATCACGTGTTCGCACTGTGACTTCTTTGTTAAAATAAATGACAATTGTAAAATTATAACTCTTCAAATAAAAGTATAACTTGCGTAATCCCTTTTTACATCAATTGCAGAATTTACGTAATCGGATATGAAAGAACAAATAAATCACATAATCGTTTCGGTCAGTACCAAACGTTGCGGTAAGGAAAATTCTAAATGAATAAGTTTTGGTTGGTTGAATCGCTGCCAAGTTTTTCCCGGCTCGTATTAGGACAACTTCTTGATGGAAAAGTTATGGATTAAACTGCTAGGTATCTTTTCAAGAGCAAGAGTAGTTCCTCGAGTGACAAGACTGCCAATAATGTCCACCTGGCTACTGATTTTTATGAGTTCAAGATATTAATGGTTCTCTTAGCTAAATGCGTTTTTTATTTGAAAGCTAGACAGAACAGTATGTGATCCCGTTGTTTAATTTATTAAATTATTGTGATATCTCTTTTACATTTACTTTGCAAGAGGAATTTTATATAATAGTTCTGAAATAATTGATGTGATTTCAAAAACAATATCGATACTTAAATAACTGTAGGGAGGACTGTGGGGTAGTATGGCAAACAACACTAAAGTATCAACACACTCCGCACCACACAAGTTTAATTAATTAAACCAGGACAGCTGTTTCGAGGATGTGATGATCTTCATTTTCAATCGTATGACCGAACCATGTGAAAAAAAAAACTCTAATTCTAACATGTCTATTCTATCCCTACTCTCAATTTGTACGTAGGCGAATCTATGCCTGAAACTATTGGTCTCATCGATTTACCGAGTTTGTGGATTTTTGGTAGAGGGTACATTTTTGGAACTGTGCGTTTTGAGATTGACAATTTTAACTTGCGGGTTGCGTCAATAAGTTTCGGGTAATTCTTTAGAACCTTTTCTGGATGGTAAATTATTTTTTTCGGCTTAGCCAAAAAAACTATTCTCTTTGTCTGCTTTCAAATAAAAATAATTTTTATTTTCGAGGCCCTTAAGAATCGCGAGATCGCCTGTATTACTTTTTTTAACCTCGTCTAAATCTTTTTAAACTGTAACTTTGCATAGATGTATTACACAATCTTTTATTGTGACATCTAAGTTCTTAATGGACGTTTCTACTGATGCAATGACTTCTTCCACAGGGATTCTTGAGTCGCGAATACAATTTATTTATTATTTATACAGTAACTGTAATAAAGCCTATATTCGTCAAACGAAAGGAGTAATAGAACCAGAACCAATGCGCATATAAGGTTTTACAGATACGGTAGAATAGAATCGCCAAGTGTAGCACTACGCACAAATGAAACCGGTATAATATTCAATTAGAAAACCTGAAATTGATTAAGAACGTAACATCGCCGCGGGAATTAGACGCTTACGAAACTATTTTCATGAAAAGCAACACCAATTTGATGTCATACTCAATTCTGTTTGTTTATGTGTCGTACTATAATAATAAGAGATCTATTCGTCTATCTTTTCATATTTTTCGCATGTCTTCGCATATTTTAGAGCGTGTACGCAACAAAAGTAGATACTTGTAAATAATATTTTTTTTGAGAGAAGGGATAGAATAGGCATGTTAGAATTAAATTTTTTTTTCGGCCATATGTTTGAAAATGATCGACGCATTCACGAAACAGCTGCTTCAGATTAAATAATTAAACTTGCGTGGTGTGGACTTTAAAATATTGACGATTAGAATGGCTTTATTTTGGTTATGTTCATTGGCAAAACAATTGAAATAATGAATAGTTCACTGTGGTTGTGATGACAAAAGAGGTGTATGTAATTTGTAATAGGATGCATTCATTCTACTTCCTTGAAATTTATTGCACTTGTTGCTTTCTATGCATAACATTATGGAATGCATTTATTATTCCCGCGGTAGAACCCTGTTGAGGTCGTTTAAATTGTTGAAGAAGGTATACGAAATATTAAGAAATCATATGAGACATAATGTATACATGATATAACAAGGAATTTTTATTTTTAAAGGTTTGACAGGATAAATTTAATTTCTAGTTATATCACGTAAAGTACAATAAAATTATCATTGCGTTAACCAGGAAGACATTTTTTTCGATAATAACGGGAAAGAGATTTACATACAATTCCTTATCTTTGGCTGTTAGTCTTGTCCCCTGCCATGTTTTACCTTTATAAGTAGTCATTTTCCTATTATATCTTTCCTTGTTATAATATACAGGATCTATTTAAAATAGCAAACGCAAACAGCGTATCGCAGAAACTAAACACCTTGTAGATCACTTGATTGTAAGAAACTCATTGTCAATCATCGCATACAGATAGTTGCCACACGTGCTATTGAGCCTGCTTCTCTTATTTTATGTATGACCTGCCTGATGGTGAAAATATTATCTTGAGCGTTTCTACCTTTTTCGAAACCACTTTGGGACTTCGTTTCTTAAGCCTTTTGTTCATATACTTTCATACCACGGTTCAACAATATTATTCCTCGATAGCTTCTGCAGTTTCCCTTATCTTTTCTAAAGTTCTAAATATTAGAAGTACCATGCCAATTTTCTAGTTTTTATAGTTTCTTCTTACCAGGCTTTATTTATTATTTCTAACAATATGTTCGTTCCTTTCGCTTCTATATTTTTAAGCATTTGAAATGTTATTTTGCTCTGACCTGAGGATTTACCATTCTTTATGGTTATGGAGAATGAAAGGATGAGAGTATTATTTTGGCATAGGTTAGGACGTTGCCTAGAGGAATCGCTGTAATGTGGAGATGTAGCCGCTCGTTACCCAGCACTGTCCTTATAATTGACATCAGCGCCCGGTACTTACAGAGGAAGTATTCCAGTGTTTCGTCTTCAACTTGAAAACCTCTGCATAAGAGGTCTTTAGGTAATCCTATCTTATAAAGGTATCTTTCTAGCAGGCATTGTGCAGTCAGATCCCAACATCTATGCGAAGGTCTCTTTTGGACAATCTCAGGTGTGCTAGTGCTCTTCGGTATGTTCAGGTACGTCTGAAGTGACTAGCGGTACAGCAGGAATTAATTTCATCTCATCTTTCCAAAACTTTTTCGTGGGTGATTACAAAAAACGCATACTGGCCTGAACCTTTACTGGCGAGAGTAGCGTGTGTGCTTCATAATTACCAGGATTGTTACTGTTTGTTTCAGAGGCTAAAGATAGAGCTCTGTGACAGTCTGGTAGCAGATTCGACGTTATTGGTCGGTTCAGTGCTACTACTTGCTTGCTGTCAGTGAACAGGTTGATGTTTCTGACAATTATCAGGTTAGTTCAGGAGTACGTTGCTAGGGCCAAAGCTAAGATTTCCGCCTAGAAAATGGTAACCTCCATCCCTAGTGGCCACGATTCTCTTAAGTGGAGATCCTCGAAAAAAACTCCTGCTCCAATTCCTTTGTTGGTTTTTGATTCGTTCACGAAGAGACAAAAGGTGTCTTTATCGCTGCCGGTCTTTACGTGTGTCAGACCTAACCTTTAATTGTTTCAGTTCTTCCATTGTTATTCCTTCTTCTTCTTCTTCTTCTTCTTCTTCTTCTTCCACTGTTCACCTTTTTATATTCCTCGTTTGTTTCGTTTTCTCCCTTTTGTAAATTAACAAACCAAAAATATAAACCAATGTCTATAACTAATTCCGTATTTATTTCGTTTTATCATTTATTTTATTTTGCCACAGAATTGCTTCGTTATGAATTAGGTAATGCTATCTTTAGATCAAATTAGATCAAATTTAGTGGTGATTTGCTGGCGTTATTTGCTGGCGGCCCGATACATACGTACGTCAAGCAACTTAAAAAAAAACTCATTTACGCAAAAGTATCTGCACATGGCATTGCGATCAATTCTTCAGTCGTAATATTTTATTTTAATTTCCGATGTCGGCAGTTTCACAATTGACGCGTTTCTTATTCCACCATGAGATTGGCCGGTATTTTCGTTAAACGACCTCATTTGCGACTAAATCAATAAGTATTTTCCATGCGTCGTCTAGACAACTACCACTTCAGGAAGTGGTAATAGTAGTATCGATAGTATCGATAGTATACTACGAAGTCGTTCGAGTCTGGGAATGCTCAAATACAATTTCCTAAATTAAATTCCTTTGGTTTCACACAGACTATAGCAGGTATACTATCAGCATCTTTTATCCTTTTCTTCTTCGCATTTCCGTAAACACTGGAATATTTACAGCTGTAGCGGGTTGAGTATCAGTTTCCGGTCATGTTTTATAGGAAAACCAGGTGTAGCACGCTAGATCTTTTTCAGAACTACAAGTGCCTTTTTAACATACAAGTGGGAACCCGAAGCGTTGAGAGAATTTGTATTGGATGTAAGCACAGTATATTCCAATGAAATTCTCCACAAATCCACTCGTTCGATATTTACAGGTGCATGCATGTATAAAACTGAATTTCAGATTCAGGAAATTCGAAGATGTTTGATCCGTATGTTAAATCATATTCAGCCTATCAATACATATACAGCATGCTCACCTTGCAGAAACAAGTTCTGCATTATATTAGATTAAGCTCGAGTATAAAGGATGTTGAATTTCTGCTATAAACGGTTTTTTAAATGGGACACCCAGTATATTATTAGCTTCTTGTACGCACCTTTGCAATTCGTGCCAACGTTCTTCAATGTTCCCTACACCCATCTGTTTTACTTTTCGAGATAATTGGGATCATTTGATTTTTTAGATTAATGTCTACAAGATGTCCATTGAAATCGTTATCATGCTGATTCATGCTATTCCGATTCTTTTAAGAAACACGCTATAGACTTTTCCAGAATATAATAGCGAAACTACGCTAGAACTTTTTTGTGAACATTTCGCTATACCTAAGATGTATCGTTCTTTAGTAAATTGAATATAAAGCTCTGCAGATATGAAATGCTACAAGCTTTTGTTGCGCTAAAGGACTAGTTTCCTTTTGGTACAATTCCAGCATTTACTCCAAGTAGCTATTATTTTCATTCTTAGTTCATTCAAGTTAACAAGCATCTATAAGTAATAAATAGCAAAAATAAGTAAAAGAATGTTGATTAGAGTTCAATATAAAACGAATAGATTTATTCAAAACACCGCACATTAAGCTTTTTCAACATTAAAGCAAAGAATTAGAACATTTTAAAACTTATTTCAAAAATTTCTCAATTTAGCCAAATAGAAATGTTTATGAAAAAATTAGTACACGTGAGGATTACACAAAATATTAGAAATGTTAGAAAATGTTCAACAAAATGCAAGGAATCGCGTAACAGTTTCTATGAGAAAGAATGGTACTCACCTCGAATGGATGTTGACATTATATATGCATAAATTAAATTTTACGGATTATTTTTAATGAATACATTTAGAAAGGAAAAGTTTATAGCAAGTCGAATATATACGTTAACCCTTTCGAGCCGGATTTTTTATTATTAAATCCTGATTAGATTGTAATTTTTTTAAACAACAACAAGATGAAGGTAAGTGAAATAAACACCTTAAAATGTTATTCGAAAAAAAAGTCCGCCATTTTGTATGGGACATATATATCCCAGTCAGACTTTTTTAGTGGGAAAAATATAACCCATTAGTCGTCGAAATGCAACTTTATTGAAAAAAAAATTCCCCAACACCCAACAGACCCACCCAACAGACCCACCCAACAGACCCAAGACCCAACAGACAGCTGAAAAAACTGTTGGGTTACATATGACCCAATAGGCTCGAAAGGGTTAAATCATAGTGAACATTTTCTAAATTTGAGGACAAAGGAGCGGATGCATGAGGTAATTATTGCGAAATATTACAGCGAAGCAAATAAGTAGCTTAAACAGCTGCATTTAAGTTTTGAAGGTCAGAATTGCTGCATTCGTGATTTACTCATTGTTGTGGTTCTATTTATGATTTTCATTCCTAAGCGTCTTATTGTCAGTAACTAATCATTGTGTAGTAATAAGCCAGCTACTGTGGTTACGAATGTTGATATACATTGCCGTTCAGAGAAGTTCGGCCGGCTATTAAAAAACATGAAAAGGTTACAGAAACAAACGAAACTAAAAACAAAATGCAATTTTATTGTATGTACATGTAAAAAAGACAAAAATAAATAAATAAAAGTTATTTTGGCCTAATATAACATACTGAACATTATTTTTTTTTTCATCGAAAAAACCTCCTTTGCTGTTAATCACCGCTCGAACTATTCTAGGCATTCTTTCGGTAAGTTTTGTTAAAACGGATTGTGGAATGTTAATCCATTCATGTTGCAGAATATTCCATAAATGTTCTTGTGAAGTTAGTATTTTTCGGATCCTCTTGTCCAGTTCATCCCACAACAACTCTATAGGGTTCAAATCTTGGCTTTGTGGGGGCCATGTCATTACTTTCAGGGTGTGCTGTTCTTCTTGCTCCTTTAGATAGTTCTTCCACACTAACGCAGTGTGTTTTGGGTCGTTGTCGTGCATGAATGTAAAGTTACGGCCTATTATACGCAATCCTGATGGCACTGCATGATTCTGGAGTATTGCAAAATACTTTTCCTTCCTCATTACACCCTGCACTCTGCATAAATCTCCCGTCCCAGCAAAGGAGAAACATCCCCACACTAACACAGAACTACGCCCTTGCTTCACTGTTGGCACAATGCAGCCCGGGATCATTTTTCGGTTTTAGATCTTCGGACATAAACTCGTCGATTTTGCCTGAAAACTTCAAACTTTGACGCGTCACTCCAAAGCACGTGTTTTCAATCATCTAACGACCAATCTAGATGAGAACGGGCCCACTGTAGCCGTTTTGCTCTGTTGCCCCGACGTAATAAGGGTTTTCGTGCCATTTTGAAGTAAATTTTCTTCAAACTGTCGCGCAAAAACGGCAGATGTACACCAACACACGTTTAACAGTAAAATGAAGCAAATTTATATCTTTACGCCTGTGATAAATAAACAAGAGTGATACTGCGGTATATTTCCTAAATTTATTGTTCGTTAATAATCCCCAAACGACCCGTTTCAAAAGATCGGTACTTCCGAGAAATTCTTGGAATGATAATAGAATAGGCTTTATTGTCGTTGTCGCAATATTTCTACTTTACATAATAATTTATGGCTTTAACCCCTTAGAAAAGAGTGTATGCTTAATATTTTTCTAATTTTATGTATTAATAATTGTATACAGTGTGATATAATGGATTTTTATTGTATGACCGAACTTCACTGAACGGCAGTGTACAAATAGCATAGGAATATAAGTACGTTAAGTTGTAACTACTGCCTTGTGACGATATGGAAATTATTAAGTAAGGATCTTAAATTGAACATTTGAAATAAGTGTTGAAGTGATAATGTTTTTTTTGCACTTTTTTGCAGATAATATATACATGCAGATACAGCATTATAAGCTATAAGAAGTATGCCATAACATTTTCAGAAAAAGAATCCGTTTCCTTCTTCTTCCGATAATCCATAAAGTGATTGTAGGCATATTCATATTTCTCTTTCGATTTTGTTGGCAGCAAATTAAATGATGCGGTATTCACTGTCCCCTACCAGTTCGGGAGGAGTACCAGGCAGGGAATACTCTTCATCACTCATCATAATGGCACACTTTATACTCCTATTTGCTTTAAATAATACTGAAAGATGCTATCACAGAATTTTTACACGTTAAATTTGACTGGACACATTTCCACAATTTCATGGCCGCATTTATTATTTGTGATTTTTGTTCCAAAATTAAACAAGATTGATTTTTGTCGATGTGTTAACGATTTGCGGAAAAATAAGATATTTAATTCGGAAGAAGCAACATTTCCGGACTTTGTGTTGCTTTGTTTCGGCTTGCGCCTCGGCGAGCAATTTTCACGTCGTCTGGGAATGTTAGGCTTTTCCTCCTAAGTAAACAATATACTATTACTGTCATAACTTAAGACATAGACATTGCCAATACATTATATATGTATATACAAAACATAAAAAGCCATAAGAAAATCCTACAGTAAAATCAAAAATACATGCAAATAGCAACGCTGAAGAAAGAAAGAGAGGAAGGGACTAATCCTTGAACCAACTAATTTACAAACTAAACTCCCTGAACGCATAAAAAGCTGATGCCAACTCATCTGATATTTTCAAAATATGACTATGCCAGTTTAGTCGATTATCTACAGTCAAACCCAGAAACTCTACTGTATCCATCTCAGTTTACTGCTATGATGACCATGATGCTATGGCATTTTCCATCATTATGTTGGTATGGTGCGATTTATGACGTACACCACATGCAATAGTGGTGCTAATTGTATGTAGGTATTTATCTGCCCATGTAACCACCTATGTATACACGAATAAGGCCTATTATAACCTAGCCATAGCCATGCATAACCACTATAGTTTTCCGAGCAAACTTAAAGTCCTGATTTTCGCTTAACAAAGCTTTAGGTAGTGTTAGAAAAATATTGGCAAATAGAAAAAGTTTAATTCAACAAAGAACTGAACATGTCTTCCCTCCGATGAACTGTCGACACTCCTTCTCTTGAATGGGTCTCCCCTGTGAAAATGCTACCCTAATCGGACATGGTCTATAAGGATTATAGAATTTGCCCAGGTATATAAATGTTTTGATAACATGCCACCTGAAGGTTATGACTCACTAGCTCTTGCGTCGCTTCTGTTTCGTAAATGCCATCAACTACTACTGCTAAACAATGTATGTTGATGGTTGCTTCCAGTAAATGCTGGAATTATACTTAAAAAGGATACGTTTACACGTAGGATTTAATTATTACCTCCGGCGAAATAAACATTTACATTATTTCGCCCCAGCAACATTTATTTACATAGCTTAATATTAGTTTACAAAAAAAGTAACATATTTTGAGCATAGGAAAGTGTTTGTCCGTTTGAAAAAATTGAGATAGCATCAATCAAACATGGCAAATAATCAATTGAATGAAATTTGAATCCTCTGCTTAGCAGATAAGATGTTTAAAATTCCAATTGTTGTTTCAAAAACTAAGACAGATGGGGGAATATTGAAGAGATTGTCTAGCAATCTCGGACAACAACAACGCACCATCTCCGAGGATAAGAATCGTACTTCCTGTCTGCACCCAGCTCATTTTCTATGGCAATCATAGGGATCATCTATATGCTGATATCTATAGATAGTTTCAAAGGATTTTTGTGAAGACGAGATCTTCAAACAATGTTACCGAAACTTGGATAATATGCATTTTCAAAAAAAAGTAAATAATATTGCTGGTACGGGCGATGTTTACCTGCAGAATTGTACAGCTTTATGAACGTCACGGACATCACATACGATATGTGCAAAAAGTCTGGAAACACCCAAATAACAACGCGATCAATGCTTTTTGAGAAAAATCATAAAACATGTCAATTAGTGTTTTAAGAAAGCTATTTGTTAATAGCAGTGCTGTCGTTCTTAGAATGATCTCGAAAAAGTTCTGACGTCTATATTTTTTTCAAATAGCAATATAACATACATAAGAAAGTTTTTGAGGAAAATGTGGAAATTTCAAAAAGTTTATGTATAAAAAAATATATAATAAGCGTCGAAAATGTTCGGCCTCTTGGCAAATTCTTATGCGATAATAAAATTCAGTCGTATTACTTCTGGAGTGATTCCACGTACCTCAGTTGGTGAACGTATGCAGAAATATATAATTCTTAATGGCGAATACTTTGAAAAGTAATAAAACGATTTGTAGTAAAATGTTGTCTTTTATTATTTTTGTAACTCACCATACGGGGCGCAGTTTGATGATTTTGTTGCTTTATGATAAAATTATGTAAACGAAAATACTAGATTCTATAAATCATAAACTCTAACGATTTATTTCATCAACAGTGAGAATGTAATTTCATGAATATTGTAAATTTAATGTTCTAATCAGTTTCAGTGCGCCCGCAGAAGGAATATTTAGAGGACCCTTGTACATGCTCGGAGTGAACGTCGGCGTCGATCGATACAATGTAGGGTCGTCGACCGAACACATCCTCCGGTCTTAATGGAGTTTTTCTCTTGTTTCGCTTCCTCATCATTCAATAAGGATATATCATCTACGGCACGGATTATTTGTCTTCCTCTGATATAATTAAACTATTAACCGCACAATATGCTTTAATAGACTAGTCTTCTAATTGTGTAGGTGTAGAGGTTGTTGCCTTATATATTATTTAAAACGAAATCACTGCGATGTACACTAAAAAAATTAAAATCTGTTAAAGCTGAACAAATACTATATTAATTAATAAATTTACTACAACAATGAACTATCGAAATCTGTTTATCAGTAGAATAAATACCCGTTTATTAACTTACTTTGCAAGAAGCGGAACAAATTTTGGGATTTTTTAATATACATTAATAAAGTATGCTTTATATCAATAAATCCGTTTATTGATATAAAGAATAAATACGAAAGTATGTGTTCGTCGATATAATTAAAATTTTCTTAAAAAAAATTTACGTACTTTTATATTGTATTTACATATCAACAAAAATGGGTTACGAAACATTCATTTGCTACTCAATCAATAATCTCTATGACTTGAGAATTATTTTTATTGATCTTTTGAATCAAATATTTGAAGTTCTTACACTTTGAAAGAACGGCCGGGGTAAACGTTAATACGGCGAGTAGCAAGTTACAATTAATAAAAAATCAATATTTATTTAAGTTTATTACAATTAAGATGAATCTTTATAAAAAGACACAATGTACCTCCATTCGGAAACTACGGCGTTCTTAATTTAATTTAAAGGTTGAACATTGTATACCGTACTTTACTGCAAAAATTATACAGGCTGTACCATTTTTTATTTACTTTGGTACTTTTGATTCAAAGGCAGTGTTTTATTGGCGTTTTATTAAATAATTAGTAAGACAGATTAATACAACGTGAAAATACAGAAAAAATTTCAAAACACTAATTATAATAAAATTCTCTGGGATAAACGCTCCAAAAAGAGAAAATAATCAGCTTGTTCTTGAAAAAATGAAACTGAACTGCGATAACAAGGTGTAAATTTTAAACTTGAATCGCAAGATACATTATGTACGCCAAATGGACTAGCAAGACTCTCACGGTTCATATGTTTGAAGCATATGTTTCCAAATATGCAAATTTTTATTGTAGAAAGTATAAGATATCTACCTATGTGTCTGTTACAAATATTCAAACTGCGTGTAAACTACCATTTCTACGGGTTATTGCGTTTCGTTCATGAATTATGTAGCTTTCGTGTAGCTTTTATTTTTACGATTTCTTGGATACCTTCTGAAATCTCGGTGTCAGTCGATGTTGCTGACTAAGGATTTCACATTATTGGATGCGATGAATATCAAACCTTTTGTTAGAAAAGCTATGAATGTAACTTCTAGCACGTGTTTAGAAAGGCTAAGAGCACGTGTTATTTTTTAGTAGAATCCCTAGCGTAATGCAAACATAGTGTAATAATAAATAGTGCAGATTGTTAAAAAGGATTGTGGTTAAATGGTATACAAGAAGAGTTAAGCGACCATTACATAAATTACGAAATGAAATTAATCTGGAAATTGGATTCCTTAAGCAGTGACTTAGAACCTAGAAATTCGGTAACAAGAATGTAAGCTAAACTCCGTGATACTTGCTTCACTTCATAGGCTGATTTGAATTTTAACGTTTCATTTATGTATGTAAAAGGAGGAAGATGCCTTCAGGAGGTGTACTGTCACCTTGTAAAAAGGGGGTGCACATAATAATAATAATAATGATTCATGCCTTCAGACATCCTCCAACAGCTTTCGCCAATTACTGCGGGCATCGGCCGGCTATTATTACGCCTGCGCCTGTAGAGCGTCTTAAAATGTTTACCTTCAGCATTCGCCAAATTTGTAAAGGCAAACTACGGAAAACCTTATTCTGAAAGTGGCGAGCCCAGGATTCGAACCCGATTCCCTCAAGACTGCTAGCATAGCTCGCTTGACATTGTGTCACCAGTCTCGTTATGATTATGTAAAGTCCAGACACAGTGGTGACCCTTTTTTGTGGTTCTCAGTTAAGTTCTGGAGGTGTTGTGTAAGTAGGAGGTCAGGATTAGTGTACTAAAGATGTTTAATCAGGCATAAGAGGCAAATAGGTAAGTGATTGGACTTATATTTTTTCCTGGGCGATTACACAGCGATGTCCTAAATTATCCACTCTACCTCTCCAACATTTCCACGAGAGAAGCTAGCGCTTTAGAAAGGGTTTTTTTTTTAATAGAACACTCTGTATATTGTTACGTGTTTGGAAAGGTAGCCGAAACACCAATCCAATGACACTTTAGCTTAAAAAATCCTAGGATATTCAGCAATAAAAGTTTTGGTGTTCTACTTCCGTTGTTATCTCATGTAAAGTTGACTTGGAAAAAGGGCTAAAACGCCTCCTGCGACAACGGGTTGATCTAATGAGCTCGTGGCCAGACAACGTAATTAACTAACTCTTAACGTAACGAATGCCGAACTCTTAAATCTCAATTCTAAAAGCGTAGATAATTTTGCTATTTGTTATTACATCCTGCATTTTTCATATTTTCATTCTTTATTATTTTTCCTTACAATTATTAATTTGTTTGCCGCGGTTGTGCAGTAAATTGTCAAATAATCTAAATCTTGTACCAATGCAACAATTTGTCTTAATTCGAGATTTTCAGTTTACTTTGACCTTTGTGTAGTAAAAAATAAAAAAAAATAATATTTCTACAAGTACTTAGGTAAATTTTACATTACACAGAAATAGGTAAAAAATATAAAAAAACATTTTTCTCTTTCGTACTGAAGTAATAGGACAATTTTTGTAGCAGGCGATTGTGTACCATGTCAAATTGAATGTAGTCAAGGTAGTTCGCTCTCTAGATTTTATCTTATCTATCCTACTTTACTTAGTGCAAAATTTAAAAAAAAATCTTTATGGCCTCACTGTATACAATGATGATTATTATATGACCTGGGTAAAGTTTTGGCTATTGAGATGGTCTAACTTAATGCAACTTAAAAAATGAGTAGAAAACAGTTCGCTTGTCTCCAGAAACCCTTGAGAGGATGGAATGTTTCGTTCTACGAAGATGTGTTCAAAAATGCAGAGGATCCTCGACCAATATCTATTTTAAGTATATTTAATGTATACACCATGACTTTTTACGTTTTAATTTTTTTTTTAATCACAGATGTATTACGTTTTATTAAAAGCATTTAATGACGTAATAACTGCGCGCACATTGATTAACAATTTGTATCTTTAAAGCAGCTGGTTTTAAAATTTATAGATTACCAAGATTCTTTTGTTTTAATGAATAAAAGACGTAGGAAAAAAGACTTATATACGTTAAAGTTTACTTATCTAACAATAAGTAAACTTTATATTACCAAGAAGTTAAACAAATCTTATATATATACAATATCTTTTCAAGAATAGTTTTTTAGCTTCTTATATTGTTTATTTTTTCAGTTTCTGTAATGTTTCAGCCGCCACAAATAAACACACAAGTAAATAAACGTGAAATGTTTATTATTTAGCCGTCATAACAAAGATAAACTTTAATTTTAATTAACAATAGTACTGAATAATACGTAATAGCATGAATCGGTAGTCATCCATAAGTACCGTGTCTGCCAATGCGGTGGTCTGTGATGTCAATGTCGTAACTACTTTATTTATTTATTTATTGATGCAAACAATTAATGAACTTAAGTTTACAAATCGAAATTTATTGCTCGTGTCATATTACTCTATCACTTCCTCTTGTTGTCGGCTTCTGCGTTGTATCCATTTTTGAGTAATTATTTTATTTTTCTGCGGGAGTAGACTTATTGGTAGATTTAAAAGTAGGAGTGTGGATCCAAAATTAGGTTTCCTGACCCACAATTTTCTCCAGACGTTGCATTCAAATATTCTGGTAGATTCAATCTACCTATTCCTTTTATAGGTATTACTTCCGACACTCACGCTGTAATCTTTTGTTATTTTCTGGCATCCAGTTACGGATAGCATCCTAAGAACTAAGCCTGCGGAAACGAGTTGCGTATTTCATGAAATTAGCAGAGACTAGTTTATTCGTCTCATGAGAATGGGTTCGTGTTGCCTATTGGTCTCCCCGAGAGTAGACAAAACACGAGTCTGTCTAGTCTCTGCTAATTTCGTGAAGCGCACGGAAAGTGTACTCGTTTCTGCAGGCTTATTAAGAACTGGTTGTTGTGGTAGTAGTTTCGGTAAGTAACACTTTCGCATATCAACCGTAATATTCTATTTGTTTGCCTTGATTTAACTTTGATGCCTTCTCCACCCCTTTTATTGGATATTTAGGTTTCAACTTATCATGTGGTATTGGTAATCCCTTATTCTTCTTAATTTCTTTCCTAGTAGCAAATCATAAGGTGCAGGGAAGTTTTGTTTCGGCGTAGAATTATAATATAGTGTTCCTAACATTGCACCTTCTCCGCTTTCAGTTGCTTTAGTGATGGATTTAATTGTCTGTATGTGTTTTTCAATCATACCATTTGACTGTGGATACTTTGGACTAGAGGTTGTTAATTTAATTCCATACTTTTTAGCAAAGTCATTGTATTCCTTAGAATCAAAAGGACCAGGTACGCCATGGTTAATAAATATATTTTTTAGAGACGATATCATAGTCAATGCAGTTTTATTCAGTAGTTTATTAACCATAGCAAACTTGCTAAAGCAGTCTACTAAAACAAGAAAGTCCTGGCTTTTGTGTTTTAAAATCGAATCTTATCTTTTCCGAAGGTAACTCTGGTATGCAATGGGGAATTAATGGCTGCGTCTGGCTGCTCTTTGCACATTTTTGGCAAATTAGGAACCTTAATACCATATCTTCAATATATCTTGAAATGTTTGGCTAATAAATAACACCAGGTTCTTGCAAGAAACTACACCTTGATGTGCTGTGTGTATCATTGATAGGAACGCCTTCTTAACTAATAGTATTATTAACCTTTTCTTATAAAACAAAGCTTCTCTTATCATCTCTTCCAAAAATGCTTCTTATATTTAGGCTGTTCCATTTTGACATAGTTTTTCCCTGGAACATAAATCAGATTAAAAGAATATCCCGCTAGTTTTATTAGCAATCTTTGAAGTCTTGGTGGCAGGTCTTTTATTGGCTTCCTAACAATTCCTACAGGCGGACGATGGTCCATTTCTATTTCATGCCCATAAATGTAATACCGGTAACGATCACACCCACAAGAAATTGCCAACAATTCCTTTTCTATTTGGAAATATTTCTGTTGGGTTTTGTTCTGTGTTGAGGTAAGAGATGCCGAAGTGTACTGAACCAGATGCCCTGCCAATAAAGTTACGGCTCCTAAACCATCTAGACTTGCATCACATGACAGGATAATTTTCTTCGACTGGTCAAAATAAAAGAGGACTGATGCAGAGGTTAAGCGTTGGAAACACTTTAACACAGTTTCCTCAACTTTGCAGTTTCACTACTAAAATTTGATATGAATTTAGCAACAAAACCAAGAAATCTTTGCAGATCTTTCCTAGTAGCTGGAGATTCCATTCGTTGAACTGCTTCAACTTTATTACAGTTTGCTTTCAGCCCACTACTACTAATGATATGACGCAGAAATAATAGATGATAACATTTGGAACGCCTTGTAGGATATTTTCCATAGTTCTTTATCCACAATAATATTTCTATGCAGCCAATCAGTAGCTTCACTTACAGGAACTATAATTCCATCTGCAACCATACCATCTAATTTTCCCTTTAACTTATGTTTAAGTGCTAGTGGTACTTTTCTCGTAGCAAAATTTCAAATTTTAGGTATGGCATTGTCACTTAAGCTAATGTTACACTCGTGGTTAATTTTACTAATACGAACATATCACATTTAATAAACAACATCTACCTGTGCGGTATTCCCTTAGACAGACCAAATTATCTACCTGTCTTTTTCACTATTCACTTGTTTTCTGTACATCCTATTATAACGTTGGCGCTTTTGCATTTAGAACATATTCTATATATTGCCATACACTTGTTTGCACCGTGATGTTCACCACACCGATAGCATTGTTTATTATTTGCAGATATACGGATTTATTTATATAAATGGATTTGTATATTTGTAGCAGAGCTGTGTTGTCACATTACAAAATAAAAAGCATATTTACACCGTTTATTCATTAGGTCGTGTTTGTAGCTTTTAGTAAGACATCAATGAGGTGTTATAGAATTTACCAAGTAAGGTTTCTCAATCCGGGTTAAACAAATACCTCATTTCCACTCGTACCAATTCTTGAAATATATAACGAAAATGGAACATATTTAAGTTTGGAAAAGTAAATAATATTTTTTTTTTGTCAAAACCGATCTTTTTAGATTAAACAGATACAACGAGCAAGCAGCATTCAAATTAAGTTCGCGAGATTCGCGTCTTTTTTTATAATTGAAACTTTAAAAGGGCAGGTGGTCCGGCTTACTGAATTTCAAGTTAATGAATATTAACGAGTCGTCTAAAAAGTAATTAAACTTTCCATAAAATCTGTTGCGGATGCAAATTACTCCAGATGATTTATATGAATGGAAAGAAGTTTACGAGTGATATTTTCGCCTCAGCCTATGCTACATTCTACCTCGCGGGATAGAAATCAAGAGACAAGAATAAAAACATAATTTAAGTAGGTAAAATTTTGACATTTGAAAAATCAAAGATTGACGTGTTGTGTATTGTATAATTGCATAATTTTCAGCATATGCATTAATACATGCATATGTTGAAAATGCGGAAATGTAATTGTAGTATTAGGATTATAGTACTTGTTTGTTGCTATTTGGTACAAGGAAAACTTAAAAAACATACTGTCTGTTTGAAGGAAGAGGAAGGAAGAAGGAGGAAGAAGGAAGAAAAACGAACATCAAAGAAGAACGAAGAAAGAAGTGAGAAGGAAGAAAGTACAAAGAAGAAAGGAGGAAAAAGAAAAAGAAAAGATTAGTGGAGTGCGATCGGAACATGTGCTGTGATTATACAAAGAACGTATTTACCGTTAGCCAATAGCCGGCTGTGTATTGAGATATTTTAAAAGGGAAAATATCAAAATCAATGAATAATCTATACGATCTGCGGATCCGGGCGTGTTTCTAGAAACGCTCTTTCGGCAGTTTAGTTTTATAAAAAAGAGAATTAACCTGTTGTTGAGATGCTTAAGTATAAATGTTTATATGTTACGTACATATCTTCTCTATCTCCTTAAACAGCTAAACATGATTTCTGTTTCGTATACATTCCTGACTACAGAATTTAATCGCTGAACACTTAAATTAAAAACACGGACAAATACGTGTTACTCTCTAATACTCTATGATATCTAACACAACTGCAGTATATTAAAATTTACCAATATTGAAATACGACTGAAGTTATCCTTTACATTGCTGTAGGAAAATATTACATGAAATGCAGATTTAGAATATGAAGAAAATGTCTTACTGACGTTTTTTATTGATAGTGCTCCTGGATGCTTTTAATCGTAGGGTGACTTTGGTATCTGCTATCGTACCTAATACATTTTGCGGATCGGATATAATACATGCATTCTTGAGATTACTGGTTTCAATATGGTTCACCACTGCTGAGAAAATAGAAATTCGGTACTCTATGCGAAAAGAATGTTTCTCCCCACTTGAAGCACTGAAAAAGGCGACGGAGATGTATTCGTTAGTTACTTTAGAAGCATTTGTGTAAATAGTCGATACCTATTCGATTTGGTTAATGACAGCTGCATGTACTATTCCATCAGCGGCAGTATCCCCGCAGTGGCACAATTGGTTAGCTGACGGTTGGCTTTCAGTTGGTACAAGGTTGCAACATCCGTAACGGCTAGCCACAGTCGGTAAGGTATACAAAAGCAATGGTACTTTTCTAAGTTGGGTGTCGATCGGCTCTAGGTTAGCAAAATCAGTTAAACGTTGATCCACAATCGGGAAATGATAATCAAACTAGGCTTGGCAGTAAACACTTTCCAACCAATTCAGTCGGTGCAACGTTGGATGAAGGCCAGTTACCAAGCGTTGTAAATTTGTGACAATAGTGAGCCAATTTTCAGGAAATATTCGTTCAAAGGTGTAAATTGTTCACATCTTGACATCACTGCCAACGTCAAACCAAGCGATCTGTGATCGGGAGCCAACGCTGCGCCAACCGTCTCTGCTACTAAGGAAACTTGATTTTTTGATTATGTCTCTTTTTATTAATTAAGTTTGAAATGCATATCCGTACTTGTACAGGAACATTTAAACTACTTAGCCAGATTCTAGTGTAAAACGTCCTGTTTCAGATCATATGTGGTTACGCAAGTGAATAACTAATTTATTTAAGTTTTGTTAAGCTGTTATATGTATTACAATGTTACAATTTACAACATCGAACGCAACTGTCGTTAGCGTCATGTATACTGTTTTTAGCCAACTAACATGGGTATGTCCATCCGTTCAGCATCAAACTTTCTCTGATTTTTTTCTGTGTTTACAACTCTTTTCACGCATCTGTCGCGATTTCGAAAATTAAATATTTTTGGTTTCTAAATTGTGGTATCCATTAGGAAAAGTTAATTCTTAAAAGAATTTAACGCTACCTCTATTACCATAGCACAGAGTCCCTACGTGGAATGCATTACAGTGTTTTTAGAATAAAGAAATTAAGCGACATGTATTATTTGGATGATTAATAAACAATCACTAGGGCGATTAAAGAAAGAGTAACAGCGTCCTAATTAATTGCTCACTTCGAGTTCAAATATTCATTCAGGTAACACGTGTTTGGCGGCGTTCCATTTTTGAAAGTGTTCACCGTATACAATCTTTCATTAATACCAAGTTATAATTAATTTTGGTGGTTTGAAAATACGCGGGGTTCCGGTACGAAACATATAAACGTAGAGTTTATATGAAATGGGACGTCACAATTCCGGGTCAGGTTCTCCTTTCAAATTGTAATATTCGTTAAACTTCATCAATTGAAGAATTAAACGAACTGATGGATTGTTTTTGGTGAAACATTTCTTACACAATCAAAGGAAAACACGTCAGTGTCTAATTTCCTGACGTAAGGCGCAAGCGAAATATGTATATCGAAAGAGTGTCTAAGTACGAAGTTTCAGACCCAAAATTTAATTAGTTATTTTTCCTCGTTTAAAACACTATAACATATTATTTATACGCCAAACTATTTTTAGAAAGGAGCTTGTTTGTTTGCAAATGATCTTTATGCTAACGCGTCATTTAACAATAACGCGTTTCTAGTCCTACGGCCACCTTCCAAAAGTTACAGAAATGGATAATAGTAGGGCAAGAGGGGTGTACTTGTTAAAAATAAGTCATTTGAATTTCAAATGCATTGAAGTTTGGAAATAAAGTTTATTTGTATTTCGTGAAAATTTCTTTTTATTGAAATACGTTAATCTGAAAATACTACGTAAGTGTAATGTTGCTCTGTCACATTGGTGAAGTGATAATGAATGGAAAATATAATGTGTTTCGGGACGAGAAATACGCACATTTTTTACATAGACATGGATGTGTTATGATGATGTCTCCGTGCTTTATGTATACATTGTGCGAGGAAATGGATTTTCCCCGTTCAGACTCCGAGGCGTCTCTTTGATCTAAAAAGCGTTTCCCCGGAGCCGCTAAATATACAGCGTAGTAGTTCAGATACCTCATAAAATGGATATCGCTCTATACTTACAAGGCACAAACTATCAAGTTAAAATGTATATGAATGTATATAATAATAATATGGTTGAATTTTATTACTTACAAGTGGAACAGCTGTGTAGTTTAAAAAAACTCAAATCTTCCTTAAACGCCCAGCAGCATTCTTGAAAAGGAATCCCCTTGCTACTGGTTGTTGTAGATGATCTGAATAATTTATGTTATGGCACAAGAGTACGTGGACGACTTGGTAATCATAATCCGTAGAAAACATGACAATATCATACCGCAACTTACGCAAAGAGCTCCTTCATAACATCGTGTAAGTGGTGTCAAAATCACAACCTACGTGATACCAGTTGTGAGAAATATAATACATGGTAACATACATTATTAAAAAAAATAGTAAAAAGGTATAATGAGCCCTAGCGAAGTCTAGCTTAAGCTGCTCGTACTCAACCAGGACCCACCGCATTCAACAAACAATATATGGGCGTAACAGAACAGGAAAATTACAAAATACAACTGTGGGAGAGAAATTAAACTAAAAAAAAAGAATAGTTATATATCACATTGCGCTAGCGCTCAGTACGAAAATACAACTTCAATCCATTACCGAAGCTTCTACGGCCACTCAGATACTTAAAACGTTCAGACAGGGAGTTGTACAGCTTAACAGCATTACCGCTCAAATAAAGACGTAGTGTGCCGTAGAATTGTTCAAATTTGTATCAAGTATTTAACACATGTATAAAAAGGTCGATGAATTAAAAAGCCTTTAAATGTTGAAGGGAAGGAAGTAGAGTGAAGCAAAGTCTGAACAAAACAAGCTAAGAGCAATTTACGGCGATTTCCCATATTCAACCAGCATAGTCTTTTCAAAAATTCCGAAACGTGGTCATATTTTCGTAGATCAAAAATCAGCCTACAACAAGAATTTTGTACCTTCTGAATTCGGTATTTATCCTACAAAGTCAAACACGGACCATAAATAAAATCATAGTGATTAAATAATGACAAAACAAGAGAATCCCAAAGATGCTTTCTCAACGTGAGGTTTAAGATATGCCTATTCATGTAACAGCACTTTCAGAGACGCATAGGACTTTCTAAGCAAGTATGAGATATGCTTTTCAAAGCGAAGTTGAATATCAAGACGTATCACCTTTTTATAAGAAGAAGCAGGTTATGTTGAGCGTTGCTGCTTTTAATATAGTAAACGGACTAAAGCACGGAAATCTTACTGAGATATCCTTTATAAAGGACACGAATCCCATGCAATACAATTTTAACCAAACCTACAAGGCGATACTCTGGCATGATGTACAAACTGTTTGAGAATAGCAGTCTGAATAGGCATAGGTATTATTAGACCTCACTGTGTCTATAGGACTCGAAACTAATATATTCCAAATATTGCTTTTGTTTAAAATTTGTGCGCAAAAAACCTCGAGAAAAGGATACAAGGTACAGCTATAGACATTCTCGCAGACATGAGAATGTCTGTGAGACAGGCCGCGGTAAAGTCCCTCAAAACTTATAAACATGAATATGAGGTGATACACGAAGATGTACTTAATGCAGTTCCAGGACAAACCCGAACGTTCACATTAGGCGCTTGAGCTCATGATATATGCACACTGGCTGCAATTAAAAATGAACCACCCAAAAATGTTTGTAGAATAATGTTTATTAGTATTAAAAATGCTTATATTACTTATAAATATGTAAATGAAAGACAATTCAATAAAAAAAAGCAAAAAATGTTACCGACTGAAACCGGTGTTCTACAACCAAACGGTTCAAAAGAACATGTTCTCGGTGGGTGGTCTGATCCCACTCTCCGTGCTTTACCTTGATTTGATGATTACGCTTAAACCTACGCACAATTTCCCGGAAACTAATACCGCCTTCATGCAGTCCAATAATCTGGCTACGTTCAAAGATGGAGATAACTGTTTATAAGGTGCACGCTTTCGTATATTCGGGTCGGACTGCAGCAGGTGCTCCTCTAAAAACATGTGCGGAACACATCGCTTTCATAAATACTGAAAAACAAACTAAATCAATGGAGTGTGATAAATAATTCTGACCTTGACCTTCAGAAATACATTTATAAAATTTTAATGAAACTCTAACAATTTAGGGGTGGTGCATTTTTCATTGCAGTCACCGATTATCTTCAAATTGTGTATCATGTACCGAAATTCTCATTAAAATATTTGGTCTAGATAAAAAAAAAAGATCTTTATTCTACGGTTCTTAAAAAGACCCAACCTTATATAAATTGAGGGAAGAAAAATTACGTCAGGGTTGATGACTCTAAATATAATTCATAGCATTTTTAACGAAATTTCGTGTTTGAACTTATGTTGATTTCAAATACCTTTTTAAGTTGTAATAAATGTAAAATAGGAAAAGGAAATATAAGATTTTCTAGTTCCGGTGTTTGGGGCGAGAATAAAAAATCTTACTTCGATGGGAAATTTCAATATTGATCGTTATGCTAACTATCTACTGCACAGGTTACTACTAGAGATTGAATATCTTTGAGCAGACGCTTCGTATGTTATCGCTTCCTGTAGGGTGCAAAAAATGGCGATTTCCTGCTCGAGTGGTAAAACCGGATGATTGGAGTAAATAGCGCGGCTTGGTTTAATTGCGGGCGTCTGAAGCAGTTGTACGCATGGTATAATTTAGTGTGATATACAGGGTTAGTTGAAACTTCATAAGAAATATACAGAATAGTATTAAATGGCGTTGAAATAAATAAAGTTTCATAAATTTTGCCAAAGTAAATGTTGTTGTAGACTTACCATAGTAAGCCTAATTTTTAAGAATCGCTGGCCGTAAGGGTAACTTTTACAGCAAATGCTCTTCCTGAATTCATAAATTTATTCGGCGTGCGAGTGATCTGCATGCGATTTATAGAAAATAGCCACACAAGAATTAAATAAAATTACCACCCATTTAACGCTCATACTACCATAGGATCACCGAAGGCCCCACGCGTGATTATGAATATGATTTTTATTAAAATTTACCTTGTTAAAATTCTACAAAAATATTTCTTTTCCTAACTTTATCTATTCTAACTCTAGTTAAAAACCTAATTTTTGTAGCTTGCATAGTTTTGCAAAAAATAAATGAGTCACACGTAATGCCATTGGGGCTACCAGTGACCCCACATATTAAATATTTTATTATTTTTTGTATAGTAAACCACGTGGATTAGTGCCGCAAGTAGATTCAAGTATGGAGATTTACGGAAAAGTCTGGATTTCGAAGAGTTTCTACGTTTTGTTGGATCATTGATACAATTACAAATCTCATAACGAAGGAATTACACATTTGTGAAAGATGAAGGGCGCCTTATATTCAATAAAATTATGAGCAGGCACAGGTTTACTACAATTTCCCAATGTCTGCGTTTTGATAATGCCGAAACCAAAAAAAATCTAGATTTAGATAAATTATCCCCAATTATAGCTTTTTTTGGACTATGGCTACCTAGCATATATACCTCGCGGAAGGCTAATCGTCGACGAGCAGCTGCTTATTTTCCGTACTGTTAATCACCGCTCGAACTATTCTAGGCATTCTTTCGATAAGTTTTGTTAAAACGGATTGTGGAATATTAATCCATTCATGTTGCAGAATATTCCGTAAATGTTCTTGTGAAGTTGGGCATATTTTTCGGATCCTCCTGTCCAGTTCATCCCACAACAACTCTATAGGGTTCAAATCTGTACTTTGTGGGAGCCATGTCATTACTTTCCGGGTGTGCTGTTCTTCTTGCTCCTTTAGATAGTTCTTACACACTAACGCAGTGTGTTTTGGGTCGTTGTCATGCGTGAATGTAAAGTTACGGCCTATTATACGCAATCCTGATGGCACTGCATGATTCTGGAGTATTGCAAAATACTTTTCCTTCCTCATTACACTCTGCACTCTGCATAAATCTCCCGTCCCAGCAAAGGAGAAACATCCCCACACTAACACAGAACTACGCCGTTGCTTCACTGTTGGCACAATGCAGTTCGGGATCACTTTTCGGTTTTAGATCTTCGGACATAAACTCGTCGATTTTCGCCAAACACCTCAAACTTTGACTCGTCACTCCAAAGCACGTGTTTCCAATCATCTAACGACCAATCTAGATGAGAACGGGCCCACTGTAGCCGTTTTGCTCTGTTGCCCCGACGAAATAAGGGTTTTCGAATGGCAATGCGTTTATGAAGGTCCGCTTGTTGAAGTCGACGTTTTACCGTACTCGCCGAAACTTGTTCTTCACCACCGCGATTGACTTCGGCTGCTATTTGTGGCGCTCTCAATTTTCTATTGCGTTTGCTTAATAATACAATTCTCAAATCTTCAGTTTCTGTTGTTTTCCTAGATGCTCCAGGACGAACACGATTTTCTATAGTTCCAGTTGTCCGATATCGCTTTATGATGTCATTTACTGTTGAACTTCTCATATTTATTTTTTCAGCAATTTGTCGCCCCGAATATCTTTCTTCAAACAGCGTAATAATGCGTGAACGTTTTTGAAGTAAATTTTCTTAAAACTTTCGCGCAAAAACGACAGATGCACACCAACACACGTTTAACAGTAACATTAAGCAAATTTATATCTTCACGCCTGTGATAAATAAACAAGAATGATACTGCGGTATATTTCCTAAATGTATTGTTCGTTAATAATCCCCAAACGACCCGTTTCAAAAGATCGGTACTTCCCAGAAATTTTTGGAATGATAATAAAAGGGACGTTATTGTGGTTGTCGCAATATTTCTACTTTACATAATAATTTATGGCTTTAATCCCTTAGAAAAGAGTGTATGCTTAATATTTTTCTAATTTTATGTATTAATAATTGTATACAGTGTGATATAATAGATTTTTATTGTATGACCGAACTTCACTGAACGGCAGTGTATATACTTCGTCAACAAAAATAATACGACTGATGGAATTGCTTTTTGGGACGGAGACAGCAGAACAAGAAAACACTCATAGTTTAGTAATCGATGATCAATTAGTTAACATTAGCAGTGTTTTATTTTTTAATTTTTTAATTTTTAAATAAAAACCTGCCCTTTGTTTATTCTTCCGGTAGCAATGTGCATGTACATGTATCACATGATACGTGGAAATAGATAGTCCTTCTTACTGCAATGCATTCTATAACATTGCTGAGCAGATCTGTTGAGATGTTTCAAGTTGCAGTCATAAAATGATCAAAAATGGATTTTAATATGATAGCAAGGACTGTGCACACAACGCACGACCAGTCTTCGATTGAAGATGAGGATTGACGCATCCTCGAAACAGCTATCCGGGATTAATCCCAATACCTTTGTGTTGCTTGAAATATGGAATGGATATGGAATACTTAATTATTTTCGTAATTAGTTGTGCTATTTGGTGTCGCATTACTTTATGTATGCGTTAGAGTCGATAAGTTACCTGTAGAACGATTCAAACGGAGTGATTAAAATTTTTTGTTCATGTATAGTCAAAATACGTTTTGCAACGCGCCGAAAAGTTTGTAGTGAAATCTTGTAACTTCATCAAATCGCTTTGTATATTTCTTTTTTTTTTGAGACAAATTTTATATCGGTGGGAAGTTAGGTTGTAATATGAAATACAGATGCAATGTATTCCATATTAGGAACTTATGTGTGCACGTTTTCACAGAAAAATATGTCAGAACAAAAGTTTTTTTAAGAAGAGAAAGTTGTGGCAATGTGGTAGGATGTGGAAATGTGGACACTTAAAAGCCGCAAAGGAATTTAATATACCGAGAACAACATTATTCCAACTATGTCAAAAAGAATAAAAAATTCTGACTGCTATAAAATTAAAAATTCAAAATATAATTATAAATAATTTTAAATACAAAAAAATTATTTTATTCATGTCGCTAAGATTTATCAGAAAATCTTGTCAACAGCGTTTCGTACATTTACAAGTATAAGTACGTTACCAAAAGACTTAGTGTTGGCTAATAAGGGTCACATCTCTGCGGAGGTGATGTTTCAGTGAAAGCAACAATCGCTGAAGTAGCTCTCAGACAGAAACAGATGACCGAGAGAAACAGGTTTTTTTTTTTTAATGTATTGCGATTTTTTGCGGGTATTCCAGTAGGTAAACGTTCGTCTGCTGCAACACATTAGATGAACCACCCCTCTCCAGCCCCCTCGAGGCTCCAATTACTCATCAGTGAAATCTATTCCAGTTCGAAAAACGTTGCGTCCCCCGCGTCTTGCGGTCGTCCTGGCTTTAATACACTTTTTCTGCGCGTTAAAAAATAATGGATTTTGTATTTTACGACATTCAGATAAAATACTGTGGCAGGAGGTTTTATCGGGCTCCTAATGTATTTTTTATGAGAAAATCGCCGGCGTGTTCCGATGATGCACTTGTAATTTGCAGCTCTAGAGCAGCTGACGACTTATTTAAAAAATAATATATGATATGAAAAATGTGTACTACGTTTTTAATTACAATAATAAACAATTACTTTAGTCATCTGCAAAAGATGTATTTTTCAGTAACTTACACCTGTAAGTAGTATGTTGGAATATGGAATGCTTTTTATATATTATAACATATACGCGTATACGTAATTTCAATGTGTTCTTAATTTATGCTTGTTCCCATGTTTGATATTTGGAAATATTAAAAATTTCACCTGCGTATTTATTAAAAATGCAATCGAAAAGTAAATGTGCAAAAAAACATTTACATTAGTTTGAAGTAAAATCTAAGTAGACGCCGAAAATGACACCATAATCAAAAAAAAAATTATATTATATGCATTTTTCACATTTTATATTTTGGTACTTTTTGACGACATCTAGTGAGTACATATTATGATATCCATTAGAAATTTGAATAAATTACTTTATGTTAAAATATTTTATTAAATTAAATTAAATTATCTTATATTCAAAATTGTCAAGAGTTTTCTTATTTTTTTGATTCTCAGTTCGAATGCATTTTATCGTTCTTTAATTTTCCCATTTTGATCGGGTTGGTAGCGATCATGTTTATTTATTTATTTATATTATTACGACAATGGACCCAAAAATGTTGCAATATGAGTAACTATAAAATTAAGGATACTCACGTAAGGTTATGAAAACATAGGTAACCTAATAGAAAAGTAACTTTGAGGGAAGCTGAAAAGAAGAAATTATTCGAAAAAGTTGATTAAGTAGGCATCGGGTAATTAGTATTTTAAATGCTCTTAAATTACAATGAAATATGCCAAACAGTGAATTGCTCGTTGTGCACATAAATCTGTTAATGGGCGAGTTCTCAAAAATTTAATAACAAGAATATGATGCTTTATTTTGTTAAAAGCCTTACTATAATCTGTATAGATACCATCCACGTGTATTTTCAACAATATAGTGGGTGAATGTGAGGAGATTCATCACAATGGACCTAGCTGGATAAAAACCATGCCGCTCTAGACCAATGAATTGTTTAAAAACAAACGTACAGACGCATCTATATAGCTCAAGTTCTGAAAACCGAATTTAGACGAGTATGTGGTAAAAGTGTAAAAAAATTTGCCCTACAGGCAAATGAATTGTATATTTCTCATTGGTTTGTACATTGTAAACATTTAATATTTTTAAAAGAATTTTGGCACCTACTGAACGAAGGTCGATGTTTCCGAAGAGTTTGCCATCTTTTAGTACGTGTAAGTTCGCCAACAGCTGACCAACTGTTGTTCAACAATGTTTGCTTAGTCTGTTTCCATCATTAAGAATCGGAGATTTAGATGAAGACGAGCGCTAGATAATTACCACCGAGGGAGAAAGCGTAATACAACGACTGCCACTCGTTGCTCCTTCGCCGATGCGTAATACAACGTTTAGACAGCACAATTTTTGTTTCCGTTTTCGTCACTTCTGTAATAGACAGTAGTAGCATAGAGAAATAAATACTAGAGGTGGTGTATCAAAAAAATACCTGAAATAACGAGAGCGCCTGGCTAGCTGTGAGTTGTATGGTATTATTGTTGTTAAAATTAAAAAAGATTACATATTAACTGTTCATTGGCAGCAGTTACGCCACCCAAATGTATAATTTTAGGTACAGTGAAAGACTTACGACGAAACCTCACAAGCGACTAGAATTGATCAGGATGTCCAGCTAAAGTAAATAGTTATAAAAACATATTTTTATTAAATATTTGACCTGCCTTCACAAAATGTTAAAGGTTCAATAATTTGTGTGCGACATCATTTATGTTAACTTTACTTAGGCATACAATATGTAATAGTTACTGCTACTAGCATTTCAAGTTTCTTTTTGTTTTTATACGCCCAGTAAGAAAATAGATATTTAAAAAATTCTTACTCACTACATTTCAGAGATTATTAATTGATGGGGAAATATTAACGTATTGCCGTTGCTGCTACGGAGGGATTTTAAAGAGAGTGCACCATTATTTTTTCGCACACCAGCTCTCCTATTTGGTTTTCGTTGAAGAACGTTGTGGTGCGTTTCCGTTTACTAAAAAGTAGTACTTTTCTACCAGTAGAAAAATCTACTGTAATTGTTCATATTTCTCGATTCCTTTAAAAACGGGGAAAAAAAAATTAATGAATGTCCTTATGAAAGAAGCCTTATATTACAGAAGTAGTTTTTGTGTAATCTACCTCTACGAAGCTCTTAAATACACAAAATCATATTTTTTTCGCGGAGATTTAATTTATTTTTATTTTGTTTTTCAAGGAAAAATGTTTAAGATATGTTTCTGTATGGCTTCCCTCATCTTGCAGTTAGGAAGGTATTATCCCCTCGTATGGTTCTTTATGGTGGTTCAGTTCTATCTACACAATCGCTGTGAGGATATGCGTCACGTCTTACAGTATTTTAATATTTTGCTGATGTATTATACACAGTGTGTGTTGATTGCTTATGAACAGCACCTATGCTGTTCATAAGCAATTAGCTGAGATTTTACTTCTAGATTTTAATTTAATCGATTAAGAAATTAGTTAATTAAAAATTCATTCAAAAATGTCAGTCATGATTAAATAACCAATTATTTGTTTTAACAAGTAATCATCAAGTATTGTAATATTTCAGGGAAGCAATTTACCCCCATTGCAAAACCCATTTAGTTGAGTTAACAAAAATTTAATTCAGCGACTGTTGAATTGTTTTTAATTTCGTTTCAGGTAAAGTACTTTTTCCTTTCACAGTACTCTTGCTCATGCCTGCGCTCCAGAGTTTCGAAAGTCTGCAGTTAACTGTCCATACTGCTTGTTTAGCTCATTGCTTGACTCGTTCTTGTAAGGCCGCTGTCTGCTTAGACGTTTAGTATCTATTTGACTTTACAATGAGCGACGACGAGCATATTACAGTACCAAGTGCCAATTAGATTATTTTGCAATCTTTAGTTGCAAAAAAAAGTAGAAGAAATGCTTTTGAATAATGTTAGTCCAAAAATGTATAAAAAAAGATACACTATACCGAGCAGCAATTTCTTGTAGGTTACTCGTAACATTGCTACATATAGCGTCTGGACATGCATATTTTAGTTTTCTTTTTAATCTTCTAAAATAACTGATGTAATTCCAAAAATATGTGCTGTAATTATGTTGAATGTTTGAAGGAAGAAGTAAAGATGGGTGTAGGTTCTGTAAAAAAATGTAGGTTCTGTAATAAAATAACAATCCACTCCGTAAACAAAATGAGAAAATTCTGGAAAAGTTCAAAAATAACTTTAAGATTCTACGATAATGTGTTCCAATTATTATTTTGTAATATTTGTTAGTAACGTCCCGCAACACAGGCTTTTCATACAGTATAAATTGAATTTACTACATTTCATGAGCATCTCTTCCCCATCCACAGGGCTTGCGAATACAGTGAGTACAATTGATGTATCGACTCCTGATGGAGCTGCATGAACCTTCGCTCGCGTGACTTGCAAGCACTGTTTGCGCAGCCGTCAACACTATAAAAAGTCATGAGAACGCGCACCAGTATTCTGCAAGTACCTTTCTAGTTATCATAAAATTGTCTGGGAATGTAGCTCACGAACGATATACCTATTCATCATAAATTTCTCACTCACTCTGTATTTACGAGGTTGGTATGAGAAGTGCCCGTGTTTGGACACAAATGGTGCTCTGTGTCAAAAATTGCATTACCGGCTACGAGTACTATTTTCTCGTTGACAATTGTCAAAATTTCGCTTCACAAGACGTTCATCAAGTAATAATGTTTTGAGAAGTGTTGCTAATGAGCAAGCTGATGTATTTGCGGAATCATAGGAAAAGAACCACACCGGTCAGAGATCGATTACCTTTTTGAATAAGAAAACGTGCACAGAAATCAAAGAGAAGTTGGATACAGTTTATAAGCGCCATACATCTACGATGACTACCATCAGATATTGCTTCAATGAATTTAAGCATGAATGAATCTATCTGCCTTTGATGAGGAGCGGCTAGGTCGTTCCAGTGAGGTGGCTACGGATATGATCAATAAAATTTATGCTATCGCGCTAACAGACCGCCGGATAAAAATTAGACAGATTGCTAATATAATAAACATTTCCAATGAACGTGCGAGAAACAAAGATCACCAACGGAACCGCGTGAAGTAATGTTTGGAGATGTTTAAGCGTAATACAAGCGAGTTTCTGCAGCGTTTTATAGATGAGATATGGATACATCACTATCAATCTTCAGTCGACAAAATGTTTTCTTACGGTGAACGTGCACCAAAGAATTATAGAAGATTATTCCATCGGTCGGAAAAGTCTTCACGACGATTGTTTGGAGAAGAGAAGGACAATCACGGGACAGTTGCATGCTGATTTATTGGACCGATTTCACGCCGAACTAGAGAAAAGAAGCCACAATGTAGCGAAGAAAAGAATATTCTACCGCCATGATAACGCTCCAGGTCATCCATTAGCAATTGCGACAGCAAAAGTAGTTCAGTTACGGTTGGAATTGGTCCTCCGTCTACCATATTTGTCATCAATGGCCTCCTGTGACTTCTTTCTTTCTCCAAACTTGAAAAATTGGCTTAGCGGAAACCTATTATTATCAAGTGAAGAATTTCCGAAACATTCGCTTAAGAAAGTTAGAAATTTGCCGGACTAAGTGTAGGAAGCTACAAGGAGATTATGTCGTTAAATAAATTTACTAAATGCAAAACAATTGCGTTGCCTTCCTTAACACAGGTATTCTCATCCTCGTACGTGTGTCTACGACATATGCTTAATTAACACTAAGAGCAATAAAGAAGCTTGCGGATACTTAAAATTGCGCCTTGTACAAACGTATTATCATAGATAACGAGGTAATTATAACTTTTTACTAGTCCTACGACACGTTTAGTCCACACGAGTGGACATTGCCACCTACGCTTTGTTGTTTTCCTTCTGTGGAAATGTCAATTATACCGATATTTATCAGTGACGTGATAGTGCCCGATTTCGTAATTCTAGTGTTTACAAAGGTTATAATTAAACGCTTACGAATTACAGCGTTAACTGTCTCCCACATATTCAGCCGTTAACGCATGACGGGTCAAATCTAATACATTACACAGAGTTGTAATTTCAACCGGCCATCATTCTTCAAAGTTTAAATAAGGGTTGGCGTTATTATAAAAAGAGAAAACAGCGTATCGCGACTCTAGTTCGAAATATCATTAGGTCGACTTCATCTCTGATTTACGGTTCTATTTTCCTTTATCGATTTTGCTTCGTTTCCATCCCCTAGGGTATGCGAGAGCTACGTCGTGATTGTGAGGCGCCTTATTTATATATAAAAGAATATTGATTATTTTTCGTATAATTTTAAACAGTGCATTAGCAGACCTTATTTATATTTTCTCCCACTAGAATTTATACAATCATTAACCTTCTGTTTCCGTGATATACTGTGATAGGTGTTTCAATATATCGACATTTTATTATTTATTATATTTGAAAAATTGAGATTTTAGTACATAGAACATTTTTTTTATAGATGCCTCATAGGAAATTGCTTGGTAATTTCGTGTTAATGGCTTTCCCACTTTACATTTTTGATAATTTTTGGCACACCACCATGTTCTATAAGATCTAAGAAGCTCTAGAACGTTAAAATCCCTAATCTTTCAAATAAAAAGGTTAACAGATGACTTTAGTTAATTTTTGTTTCTTCTTAAGTTAGCAGCTTAACTTTGTCAGTGAATGCTACTAAATTAAAATGAATTGTGTCGCGTGATTTTAACACCGGAGTAACAACTCAAAACAATTTTTTTCAAAAGAACATTAAAAAAGCCGAAAAATTTCGGTTTTCAGTTCCTCTAAACCTCGGAGCCCGTCTCTAATATTATCACATACTTTAATAGTTAGATAACCCCAATAAGCAAAGTCCAAGATAAGGTCCTAACCGTCCAATCCATTCATGAAGAAAATGAGCGTAAATTCTGTAATTTCTCGTATGAGCTTCGTCATGCTGAAAAATTATTATTAACGACCCTCTCTGTAAAAAGTGGCCCAATAACATGACTTCCTAATATTCCCCCCCACAGGCTCACTTCTTGGGGCCACTGCGTGTGTGTTTTCTGAAAGACCATATTACAGGACGTTACAAAATGCCAGTAGTAAAAGAACAATTGATCAAGTGTGTAAATGGCACAGCAAGTATACATTTAGCAGTACTTCTCTGGATATATCGTTTGAACACGAAGAACTTTTTAATTTTTTAGAGGAAATAATAAATATGGAGTCAATACTCTATGTAACCATATTGGAGAGTTAATTACTATGAATTACAGAAATGTTTTTCTTTTTTTGTTTCTATTTGTCCAATGTAGTAACTATTAAAATTCGTAACATTAGTGTTTCAATTAGCACAATTGCCAAAAGGTATGCTCGTTTATTATACCAAACTTTCCTATAATATTGTTTCACCAATTGCTATAAGTAACTTGTAATTTGTTATAATTGTAGAAGTAATTCGAACTTTTTTTTTCGATGCAGGATGTTTATTTGAAAAGTTTTCTCTAAACTGCGTAAGAAATGAATAATAAATACGTTTTATAATAAAACCTAATGGGGCTGAAAACCGTTCGATCCCCACTTAATGAGTCTTTTTTGCTATTTTGTAATTGTAAGTCACTTTTGACATTTTTTTGTTAGTTAAAAAGCGTTTCGTGCACGTAATAATCATTTGTAAGAAAATCCTGCGTTACATGTAACGAACTTTATTAATTATTCAATAAGATAGTACGCAAGTACAAGCGAAACGACGATCGATATGTTATTAAAATTAGTATCGGAAAATAGAGAAAAACCGAAACTTTACATGGACGCCGAGGAAAATTTCCGCTAACTCTGAAATTATTGTTCCGAACAACATCCATTGGAAGCTATAAACACGACGACATCCAAACGTAAAACCGCAGATCGATATTAAAACGGAAAAATATGTAGATATCCCGACCGGCTATCATGAATACTCGTTTTCCATCGTATATGAATCACGTATGTGTTTGTGCGAGCGGCCGTAAAAATATAGAGGTCGGAAAATTGTGCAGCTCACGTGACGTGACGTTTTTATGATATTAATGAGCGCCAGTGTTCCCGCCAGCGCAGTTGACCAACCGCCGCCGATAACATCATTGCCTGGAAGTCGGACATGCATTTTGATTTACCTGTGGACGTAATTTTATTCTTGATTTATGGATTTTTTTTATATGTTTGTATCACAATCGCTGTCGCAGAAAATCAAAATATTTTATTTGCTATGTAAGAATTATAACGGAAAAAATGGAATTACAAGGAAAACGTAACGTATTGGCTAGCTATATTTGTACAATGAAATGATTAAGCTCGCGATAATCCCGTGTCTAAACTTAGAATTTAAGCTTCTGTTAAAACAGACGTAGAAAACACGCGAAAAGCTATTCTCGCATTTTGTTTTAATTTCCTATAAAAGCAGCGAGAAAGGAACTAAAAATAGTTGATGAAAGTAGCATGCTTCCCTTTTCCAAACAGTTTTATAATGCGCTTGTTTTAACGATCTTTTTAGGTTACGCGCGGGCTTTTTTTTTACATGTCCTGTAATTATAACAGCTGCGAGAAATTACAGGCGCTAATTATAAAAACTATTTTAAAATTCTTGTTTGAAAACACTAAATTATGGTTAATCAAATAGTTAAAACAGGGAAGCAGTATATTATACAAATTTAAAGAAAGAATATTACATATATGCGGAAAGAAAATATTGAAAATAATATAACGTTAAATGATAGGAAAATTAAGCAATATTTACTTTAAACGTAAATGGTATCAAAACGGCTCGTGTTAGCCTTTAGACTAGAAGTAGGATATACTCGATATTGAGTATTTCTCCTAGTAGTACAGTTGGTTGGCTGACGGTTGGCCTTCAGTTACGTCATAATATCGGTGACGGTTAGCCATGGTTGGTAGAGTGTCAGCAATATATATAAATCTAATGGCACATTTCTAAGGTTGGTGCTAGATCGGCAAAATCAGTTAAGTTGGTACACAATCTTGAAATGATAATCAAACTACGCTTGGCAGTAAACAATTGGGAGCCATAAGTAAGTCAATGTTAATCCAATTCAGTCGGTGCAGTGTCGGTTGAAGATCAGTTGCTAAGCTTTGTAAACATGCAACGTCACGGTCGGCAGACAACAGTAAACCAATTTTCAGAGAATGTTCGTTAAACGCGTTATAGGTGACAGTCCAGCGGAATGTATAAGCTTTTAAAGCTCGGGAGCCTTTTTAGCGTGTAAAATGTGTGTGCGGAGTGTTCCTTGCCTTGTTACAATCACCCCCTCGCCATAAAAGGTAACGCAGTTAATTGTACCCAACTGCGGAGGTGTACCGGTAGACCTATAAGGAAAATTTTTTGATCCTAGCGAGACTCGAATACACAGCGCTTCCTCCAAGAATTGTATTCCATTACCTTTACCAGTTTTGTTTCTTTAATTTTGTATATAGCCGCGTAAAGGACGCCACCAATGAATCTTCGCCTCTCAAAATTAATATTCATTGAACTTAAGTCCAAAGTTTCATCAAGATACGGCAACTGATTCAGCCGCAGCAAATTTTTAAAACTGATAAGTCATTCGAAAAATTCACCCGAGAAATTTTCGCGCAATAATTTCTTATAACTTTTGGAGACGATTATCTCAACATCAATACCTCTTTGAGTTAGTTTCTGTTCCTGGTAGTGAAGCACCATCTCTGTCGACGAATTCTCGCTGGTATTGCAGTCACTCAAAAAAACATGGTTGCTGTGTACCAAGTAATCAACAGAGATCGACATGTCGAGAGATCGAGACATTCTTAGGTATTTCAAAGATCTCAATTCAAAAAATTTTGCATGCTGAATTAGTTTTCTGAAAGTTAGTTTTCCGTTGGGATCTTTTAACTGAAGAACCAGAAGCGGCTCGCGTTAACTGGCGTCGAAAGAATTTGAGGCGGTTCAACAACGGAAGCTCAAAATCGTGAGTGGTGACCAATCATGGATTTATTACCACGAACCTCAAACCAAACGTCAATTCGCCTTGTGGATGTTTCAAAATGAAGAGAAACTAACAAAAGTCGGGTCATGTTGCTATAATTCTCTGAAAAGATCGAAGAATGCTTAATGCCGACTGGTATACAACGGTTTGTTTACCAAAACTGATTGACGTGTTCCGTAAAATCCATCCACAACGACGAATTATTATCCGTCACTGTAATGCAAATTCTCATAAAGCTTAAGAAACAATTGAGTTATCAGATCATCATTTCCTAGATCCAAGAATCGGCTGCGTGGGCAACAGTTCCAGTCGTCGGAAGAAGCAGTCGATGTCTTTAATTGTTCCAAGTGGTGGTCTTAACAGTTGGTTTAAAAGAACGAAGAAGGTGTGCGGAGAATACTTTAGAGACAACAAAGCACTTTAAGTTGATCTACTTTTGCTATTACGGTTGCATGCAAAATTAAGAAGACATTCCTTATGTCGCGCTACCATTGTTCTCGGAATCGACTTTCTTCGCTGTATGTGGCGTATTAGCTCATCCCACATGCGCTCGATAGCTTTCATATCTAGGCCATATGGTGGCCAGTCTAATCTTTGAATCGGCCCGTGTAGAGATAACTACTCGCTGTGCCAACTGCATGTGGTCGTACATTATTGTGGTTTAATATTACAGAAGTCATTCATCCAATCACTTCCATGAGTTCGGTGATCAACTGATACCCAAACCATTATTCCGCCAGTTACAAAACTAATATTGTGTGAGAGCTTACAAGTGGCATACTGTTAACCAACTATTTTGTAGGCGCGGTTTCGTCATGAGGTGTGCGTGCATTTGTATGAATGTATTTGTACAATTGTAACCCTTTAAAGTATTTGTAATAATTTTCTGTTAGCACTTGTTGTGTGTGTAATTATTTTGGGTGCCGTATTTGTAATTTGCTATTTCTAGTAGTGGTAATATGTAAAGTCGGGGTAAATGAGCACCAGTGGACGTGATAATAGCAAAGGTTACGTTTCAATACATCCAGCACGCCCAGTTAGTGCGTGGACGGAGGATTCCTTCCCTAGACAGTTTAGGGCGAAAGTTTTCAGATAAAAAATATTTACAGATAGTTCTGTACAACACAAAATTATTCTCAAGTACGCTATTCTATCTAATGAAGCAATTTATAAATTTAGAATAAATTTACTAGCGAACACAAGAAGAGTTTGTTAATATAATAAACGAGGTATCTAATGAAAATGATAAAATGTATCTACTTCTCATGTTATTTGTGGTTTTTGTAACCAATTTGTTGACTAAGTTTCCGGTGTAAACTCAGATAACATAATGCTCAATTTTCCTAGTTTAAAATATGTAACGTTTTAAAGATTGGGGACAGAAGCTAATGCCGTTATATTTGCAGTCTTTTCTTTGAAAGAGGTATCACTCTTCTTTATCGGTATTTTTGGTACCTATATGTGTCAGGTTAGTGAGTAACGTCAGTGAAACCGTTATTGGAACAACATCAATCTATCAGGCTTGCGACGTTACAACATGTGGCACTCTTATCGGATATTACGGGCCAATGCTGAATATAGGTCACATTTTATCTGACGAGGGTGCAAAAAGATGGAAACATGGTTAGTTCGGAAGTTATTGTTACAGTTGGATATTGTTAAAGTATGTCCGTGTGTGTCTTATGTATCGTAACTCGTCGACTAAGAAAGCACAATATTACAATTGTTTTCGAAGTAAGGCTAATTTTGTTAAGATCGATCACAAGTACTTCAAAAACTTACCATTTCATGGAATAGGTAGATGAGAACAATAAACATCGTTCTGTGTAGTAAAGAAACTACAAATTTGTGATTATTAAATGGATGAAGTACTGGAAAAAGTTACAACTATGGATAACTGCATAAGATGGAAAAACTGCTTTAATCGAATTAGAAGGGGGTTTTATGCCATCGTCCATTATTCACTAATAAATACAGATTCGTCAAGTAAACTGGGTAAGCAAAATGTACATCTTTCTAGTCCTACAGACTACACACGAACATTTCGTTTTCCCTCATATGTGTTGTATTTGTTATTAAATTATTAAATTTAATAACAAATATAAATAAATAGAGATCGAAATAAGGAATGAGTGTTAAATTATTATTGGGCTTAACAAAATTGTTTGAGGAGACAAGAACCAAATTAACAAAAGTAGTAACCGAACATTTATGAACATTTTTTTAATTAAAATGTGCGTCTCTCATGGCTTTATGTTTAATGTGTTTTTGTTGGTGGCATAATCTCCATTCAGTATTAAACTTAGGAAAGGATATTTCTACATCAGGTGAATGCAGTAAGTGTTTAACTTGATAAGTACCTTATGGCTATAGGTGTTTATTCTGATGTAATTTTAAAGCATAAATGTTAGTGGCGACTGGTGGTGACGTAAATGGGAAGGACAAGTCCTCTGTTGCATATCGTAGAAAAATATAGAAGGAAATCGAAGCCGCCACTGACTATAATTCGGTTTACGTTAATTTTGCAGCAATATTACATATTATGGTGGAATATTTAACTCATTGAAATTTTCATAGTTTAGATGAGTCTCTATATTTTAAAGATGACGTATAGTAGAGAAAATTGCAATATTATTGCAGTGAAATTAAAAAAAAAATCGTGGTTTTCTCTTCACAATCACACAGGCCTACAATAAAGTACAGTACATTCAAGGATATATTACTTACATCAACATCTTCAGGGCTGTTACTGCAAACTGGCTGGGTACTATTCGTTCCTGAGGAGTTTATATGGGCTTATTATGGATCAACGGCGGTTGCTACGAGGTTCAATCAGTTGGGATATAAATTGTTTAAATTTCCATAGATTCACGGATTTTTCTAGTAAAATACTGAGGGTTGCGAGACAAGATGCGAGCAGAATTAAATTGGATTTGGTGGTCAATTTTTAGTTAATGCTCAGCTAGCGAGGACCCGGCTACACGCAACAACCAGGTACAACGCTCGTGATCAGTAACACGAGTGCTGACCGATCGCTTTGTTTCCCCGCACGAACATGGAATCTGGTGAACACCAGGTGCTTCCAGATGATTGCGGTTTTTGATGGAAAACTAGTCTGAAAGTTTGAAATTGGGTTTGAAGATGGTTTTTATATTGTTCCTGAATGGAATCTTGCTAGTGTGATCGGTGACTCCTTGAATGTAGGGTACTTACGCTTGTTTACGGAAATTAGGATCACATGAAGGGAGTTGCTGTGGAAAAGAACCAAAGTACCAAATACCATCATTATTTTGCTACATACATAGTTAGTAAGTTAATCAGCACGTCTAATTAATAAATAGCGAAAATAAGTAGAGTATTTCGTCACAGCACTCAATGCACAATGCATTTTAGTAGAAAACTTTTTTGCATAGCTTCATACTTGATTTACAAAAGAAGAATATATTTAAAGTTCAGGGAAATGTTTATAAAAAAAAAATCTAGAAGAATTTCTTTATTAGATTGTCGGAAAATATTTAGGGCGATCCATTAAAAAAGAAAATGAAATAGCATGAATCAAACATGGCCAGGATTTCGATGGCCATCTTCTAAACCCTAGTTGATATTAAAAAAACCTTTTGATGTATTGTTTGAATCTGCAAGAAATAATCAATTGAACAAAATTTGAATCACCACCCTAGCTTATAAAGCGTTTAAGATGCCGGCCGTTAAACAACAATAGCATTTCTGAAAAAATTTAAATTATATCAATTATCTCAAAAACCAAGATAGATGGATATAGGGAATATTGATGAAATATATAGGATGTTCCGCTTAATAAAATGCAATTGTAATATATAACAACAAAATTTGAATTAAGTATATTGTCAAAAATTATGGAAAGCAATATAATTTTATATTGATGTAATTATTTATATTCAAACTTTAGAATCTCTCGTATTCATTTTATAATTGTAAAATTTAAAAAGAAAAAAGGGAAGCCACATTTTAAAAAATACTCCTGAGATTTACGACCAAACATGCATATCACGCACTGAAAAAGCTTACATCACCTATTTATTCCGTAGAGGATTTCGTAGTAACTTTGAGAAATAGGCTATTTGTTTTTACATCGCCCCTTCTACGGAACGAAGGCAGTAAAAGAGTTACAGCTCATCAAATCTGGTAAACCTCAATGAGCACCGAACAAAGACAAGCAACAGTATGGATATGTCTTGTTTATTCTGCTCCAGAACGTTTCTGGAACATCAGCAGGCTTAAATAATAAATAAATTGTGTCTGTGAAGCGTAAATAATTGGCCGTAGATGGTATATATTCTAATTCTTGTTTTTGTTTGATTTTCATGTAAACTGGTATATTACTATTTGCACGAACAATAATTGGTTGTGAAAGATTGATGTTAAAATATATAATGAACGCTATGGTAAGAAATAACGATGATTTCTTCTTTTAGTGTTACGTTGCCATGCTTCTTTTCCTTTTTGATGCTTTGACGGGAATGCATGTATCCAGTACTGTTTCTGGATAACATATCGATCAAACCCAATTTCAGGCTGAACTAGTTTTGCCTAGGCCAAACTAATTTAGCTGGGAACGAATAGGTTAGCTTAGAAAATATCAATTTGTCGGAATAGTAACATTCATTCAACATTAAATTGATTTTAAATAATAGTCTAAAGTAAATAAAGTAATAATAAAAAAACTATATTTATTTAAATTAAATTTCCAGTTTTATTAAAAGCAACATTTGTGAAAATATATACTTTCAGTATTTGAATTATTTGTTTTTGCAAGGTGTACTCTGGTGAAATTTGGAATTGCGTAGTATCATTTTCTTCTTACACCAACACGTAGTTTTTGGTACAGGAGCACCACACAAAATCTTGTCCCATTTCAATTGAGTCTCTTGTAGCTGCGGTCCTTAATGAGATTTCAGTATCCTGATTGACTTTATGTTTTTGAAAAAACTTTTTGGGTACAGATGTCAAATTCAGTTCTACAAACACAACCACAAACAAATTATATTATATTATGACCCATTTACTTATGTTTATCAGTTTGGAAATAAAAGAGTTTAGTCATGAAGAGACTAATGAAGTTAACCAACCTGCAAGGGTTCCTGCAGTATTCTGGAGTTGGTACCAATTTGGTGTAGGTCATCGTTATTTCCTTCAAGAACAACGCCAATGATATTTATTAGGTGTCTTCTGCCTCCATGTACCGTAAGAATTGGTACACGGTCTCCAACTTTGGCTGGTGGATTTTTTTAGCTGGTTTCTCAAGATTTTCGGCAGTTGCTTGTCTAGCTTTTTGGATGTCATTATCGAATGTAGAACTTTCGTCATCGTCATTATCAACATTATTTTTTGCGTCGTTGTTATCAACAGTGATCATTTCCAATAGGCTCCCGAAGATCAACGTTGTTTTGAATATCATTTATTAGCTTCGGTAGTAATGACGTCATTGAAAGACCATTCTAGGTTCAATTCCAAACATAGCTTTCTAAGGTGATTGTTTTATATCCGAATCATACGCCATGTTTTTCATAAATTGTACATATCTCAAGCCTTCCGATCATTTAGTCGATATGTTGTCTTTTAACCAGCAACCAATCATATTTTAGATGTCTTGATTGGCAGGTTCTAAGGAGCCCTGATTTTGGCTATGCCTTGATTTTCCATGCATTAGCTTAAATTCTGGCCAAAGGCTTGTGATTTCACACATAATATGGTTAACGAATTCTCTTCCATTGCTTGATTGCAGAATACATGGGGCCCCTATAGTCAAAAACATGTCATTTATGCGGTGGCCACTTTTGTTCTCGCTTTTTTAGATACCAAAGCACGGAGCAAAATAAACTTGGTCAGATGGTCTTGGTAAACTATAATAAATTTGAACTTTTTGTCAGGTTGCGCCTGAAAACCATCCACTTGGTCCACTTCGCACCTGCTGTTCATTTCAGAATGTAAATAGGGTTCGAAACTAGCCCTCTCCTTTTCTTTGTTTTCTTTTATTGACACGTTCAACACGTAGACAAATACAGGTTTATCATTTTCTTTTTGGCATTTGCATATTTTAATGATGTTTCAGCCAACATTTTATCACGATCTCCACGATCGACAACCACGTGCGTCGCATTAATCAATAAATATAATTCTTCAGCAGGAAGATAGTAGCTTCGTTTCCTTCACTCGGTGCAAGTTTTTTTACGCTTTCTACCGATGCTTAGAACCGCAAACCTTGAAGGCGTGTCTAATTTTCAGTATTTTCCGCCTTCTCCACTTGTTGTATACTTTCTAAATATTTATTCTTTGTCAAAATCTGAATGGATCAGTATGGACATAAATGGAGTAGGGAATGCCGTAGTTAAGGAGCCACTTGTAGTCTCTATGTCGAATAATATTGCCGGTTTTGAAAATGTAAGTTTTAGTGGAAATCCAGTTATTTCCAAAAAAACTACAACAGTTTGGAATAAATTTTCTATTTATTGGGAAACATAATTTTCTATATAGTCACCCGTAGCTTGCTTCGGAAAAAGAAGAAAAATACAGAAAATTAAAATGATTAGCTGAACAAGCACTGTTACGATTTTAACAATTCACAAACTCGTTGTTTAATAAGTAGAATCCATGTTCACTTAATTTATATCCATGGCGTGTACAAGTAATTACGCAAACGACAATACTTCTTTTAATTGCACTCACAGTAGTAGGCTTGTGCTATACATGCATTTCACTTGATTACAAATAAACCCATGGCCCGTGTTCGATAGTGAGGGTGAGAAAGATAAAAGATAAGATAAGTTCCTTCCTAACATTATCGCAGGAAAATTAACCTACCCTAAAATGTAATAACGTAGTATGGATTCAAGATAAGGGGTGCTTGAGCGTGCTCTTCGATAATGACTGGATACATATTTATTTTGCAATAAATACGTACCGTGGTAGTTCTATGGCGGAAACATGAAAAGGCGATTAGGAATGTTGAACGCAATACACTACAATATAAGCAACTGCACAGGTTGGTTCACGAATTTTATTTGTAAACTGCTTTCTGGTAGGAAGCATAAGTACGGTCGTAGGTGGCATGAAATTGTGGTTATTGGTTTACTGATTTACACGATGCATTAAACATTCTTATAGAAACATATTCCTTTTTTATGTTCATAAATTAATTTCTGGTATAGACGAGAATTTTCCTCTTTCTCTCAGATATTTTATGTATTTTTAATGAAAACATCTACCAGATTTGCCAGAGTGAAATTTTATGAAATTTAATGCAAAAATAAAATTCTCAAGAAAAAAATTAAAGCACGTACACGGAAAAAAATTGTTTGGGAAGTATTACAATCACGCAAATTTTTAGGTCAATACCGCGGTAGCAATTTACATATGACACAATAGTGTTGCTGTGAAGAAATTGTTTGAGAAAGTACAATAAAGGCTGTATTAACCTTCTTATTCTTAGCTACTTTTAGCAGAAGTTTTGGCGTACAAGACAGCCGTTACGAATTCGGATAGGGATTATTCACATAAATTCTACTAATATAATGAATGTAAGTAATTATAAAATAACATTATTAAATGATATTGGTACTTCTAAGATCCAACCTGTCGTACTCGAGCTAGCCCAAACCTATCGGCCCGTTTCTCACACATATGTCTTCTCGGTCATTGCATCACATATTAGATTATAGTTGAGGTAAGATGAAATAAAATAAAGTTATTCTTAAAAGGAAAGTAAATAAAGCAGAAGAATAAATGGGATTCGTTGGTCATTCAGGGTGGGATCACACTAGTAGAAGTTCGTTGGTCATCCAATGCGTGGTCACATTACTTAAGACGTGCTCACATAAAATTAAAAAAAAGGCGAAAATACGTGGATTTCCATTGTTAACCGTACAGATCAAATGACGTGAGAAAATTAGTTTGAGGCTTTATAATTAAATATTATGCTCGGCTTCGTTTATTTAATATCTTAGTAGGTGTATTGTTAAATTTACAGATGGTATGGTTAATAATAGTGAATATGTTTATGGAGTAATGTATGCTTCGCGGCGCTATTTGCCTCCCGATTTATATCATCATTCATTCGAAACAACGAGCCAAATACGTCTTGGCGCCACCTAGTGCCAGAAGATAAACGCCTCTGTCTAGAAAATAGCGATAAAAAGCGGGTACAGTACCTAAACTTTTTGCTTTTACTGCGACTGATTCCACCAATACCATAAGTAGCTACATTAGCATTACTTTGGTTACTGTTTGTAGGCATTTTTAATATATCATGCTTTGTTTCTAGGCATTTTCGATGTGTTCTTCACATGTACTTACTTACAAAACGTTTTTATAAAGTCCTTAAATTACAGTAGTCGTACATGTTATTTGTTATGATTTATTGGCTAGAACTGCGTCAAAATTGCATTGATCTCCCAAGATTTAAACGGCGCATTTGCATATGAACAAGAAAATATTCACTTTAATCAAGTATCACGTCATCTTGAATATTAGATAAAACATTTTGTTTGCTTAAGTATATAACTTCTCAAGTCAAACATATGAGCTTTTTAGTTCTAGAAAATAATTTCTTGATCCAAGCAGACATATTTTAAATGACAATTTAAAGTTATTTTCTAAATTGAAAGAAAAAAATTACGAGTGAAGGAAGGTAATTTCTTAGAACAAGGAATTACTTCCCTGATAAAAGAAATGAAAAAAATATTTTACTTGAGGTAAGTATCACATTCCAAAAAATACAGACTTGATAGAATCATGCACTCTTAGGATGTTGAGACCCGAAAAAAATTGGTGGAATGTCGCTCAGTAGAGAAGTAAGAGTGCAGGAATAGCTATAACATGTGATCAAGTGCTGATTGACGGTAGGTGAACGAAGGAAAAAAGTAGAGAGAAATTGATAATGCATAGAGTTTACATTTGTTAGCATGTGCTTTATCTTTCTTAAAATGTATTGTATCTCTTTTCAGTATATTAAGTTGTCTATTTTATTTCTCTAAATCAGTTGTTCGCGGTTAAGCTGCCGGTATATATATAAACTAAACATTTTCGTACATTTAGTAAATTCGTTTTATTAATTACGGATTACATTTTAAAACTAACATCCTGAGGGGTTATGCCAATTATATTAATCAGGGAGAGAATAAAAATATGCTTAGAAGGAGTACGTCAAAGTTTCTGTGCAAATCCGTATGCTGCCATAATTCTTACAATAATAATAATAAACTGTATTGCCCAACAGATTTACAAAAAAATCCGATGACAGGACAAAATATAAAAACAAAGGAAATTAAATACAGTATACAAAAAAAATATATATATATAAAATTATACAAAATAATGTAATATAAAGAAAAAGTTGTATTACTAATACTTCCTAATGCCTAACAGAAAAAAAAAGCATTGCGGTGGAGAAAGGAAAAAGAAAAATATGATGAATGGAAAAAAAAAGAAAAACTCTCACACATGAAAAAAAGGGTGACTGTATAAGTGGTTAGCGTTTCTGAATATATGCGTTAGTGGTGCTTTTAGTAACATGTTGGTACGTGCCGTAGGGGTAAAAAAAGTGTCTGCAGATCTATGACTGTAATGGGGTATGATAAAATAAACCTGAGATAGTAAACGCGGGGAATCAATATGTTGGTTTACCAATTTAATAAGAAATTTCGCGCTAGTTGCATCTCTGCGATATGACAGCGAGTAGAAATCATGTCTGCAGAGTAAATTGGTATAATCTGTATCACGAGGAGGATAAATGCCATCAGACTTATACAAAAGATATTTAAGAAATCTCTTCTGGACTCGCTCAATTGATAATTGGTGGTAGTGATAATATGGGTACCAAACAATTGACGCATATTCCAGTTTCGAGCGGACGAGTGAGTAGTAGACAGACTTCAAGGCGCAACTGTTATAAAAATTCTTGCAGGTTCTGAACAAAAATCCGAGCGATCTAGATGCAGCAGAAGTTATGGCATCAATATGTGGAGAAAACGAGAGCTGGGAATTAAATAAAACTCCAAGATCTCTAAAAACGTCAACTCTTGGGATGGAAGTGATAGAAACGTTATAATGAAATATTTGCGGGTTGGATGACCGAGTAAAGGCAAGTACTGCACATTTATTAATGTTTAAATGAACTTTGCTAGTACAACACCAATCATTAATGACTCCAATATTTCTCTGTAAACCTAAAGAATCAGAGGAAGAGCTAATAGTACTATAAATTTTTAGATCATCAGCGTAGGCAAGAGTATTACAATCCAATGAAAGTAGAAGATCATTTATATAAATGTTAAAGAGGAGCGGCCTAAACTAGAGGCCTGAGGTATGTCGCTAGAAGCAATGAATGTGTGTGACACAAATCCATTGTAATGGACATAATATGATCGGTTATGAAGGTAGGATTGAATTAAAGTAATAACGCTAGAAGAAAAATCAATAGCAGATAGTTTATCTATTAGGATGTAATGGTCTATCGTATCGAATGGTTTGGTAAATCCGTGTAGATAACATCTACACTTGTCGACGAGTGTCAAGAGCTTCACTGATGTACTGAGCGAGTTAAACTAAATTAGTAACAGTTGACCTCTAACAAAGCCATGCTGGTTAATAGAGAGGTATGGTTTGATACAGTTATACAACCTAGTATACAGAAGCTGCTCAAAAACTTTAGCACAATTAGGAAGAATCCTGCTAATTTTCCAATAAGATGGAAAAGTAGATGTGCGAATGGCCAAATTACGTAGTAATTAATCAGAAAAGCAATGAGATTTTTTGCTTGCCGTGCGCTTAATATTTGCTCATTCAGTATAAAAATTAAATTTTCAACTTCATAAATGGAAAGTAGCTATGCGTGGCAGACACGTTAAATATATCAAATGCTTTCAGTGCACCATTCTTATTTAATAGCGTTATCATTTTTCTGCACAAACTTTCACGCGCAATAGAGTTAAGGGCCTTGCAATGATAATAACCAAAGCAATTAAAATATAAATGCTCGGAGCCACATAAAGAAAGTAATGGTCGCACAGTGAGAATATGTTAAGCTCGTCGAGCTCTTCATTATAAATTATAACTGATGGTTTGTATGTACGGAGTGGGATGCTATATTCCTTGAAGATATGTATATAGATATAACATTTTTATGAAACCGTTTTAAGAATTCTGGAAAACGTAAAGTTAGAAGGTGGGGTTCAACTATTAATTAGGTTTTATAATTTGCGAAAAAAAGAACCGAAGTTGGAAAAAATAAACCAAATAATCGAATTTAAAGATTTTTGCATGATAGTTACTTCTGGAAGAAACCAATTATGATTAGTTAGAGGATGTACACCACGAAATACCACCAGAAATCTTTCCAGAGGTAGTTTTCCTCGAAAATACAATTGAGAAGTCAGGACAGAGGTCGCCGAACCGTTCTTTGGAATAGCTTGTTCGAGTATTGTCAAGCCTTTTATTTGGGATAACTTGTAAACGTATCATTGAACCGTTCGTCGGGAGAGGTGGCTGCAGTACCATCGAACTATCTTTTGGAACAATACACAACTCTCCTGTAAGTGAACTTCAATGTCAAAACGCAACAATCAAATTGTGAGTGAGGGTGTACAAGGAGTCCAAACGAACGATTACACGGGATTAAGGAAGCAGGGAGCAAGATTTAAGACAAGTAAGTCGGTTCCATATTGAAATAGGTTAAAAGAAAAGCCAACACATTTATACAGTTTTCTACACTTCTCTTTTGGTATCTGTGTTTTTTTTTTGTAATTTTATATGGATTGCTATCCATACATTCTCTTTTTTTTAATCAGTAAATTTAGTCATAGCAATCATTTCGTTTTATTTAAACAATATCTTCCTTCAGTAAAGCCCTAGAGCAAGAATCTGCGCAGAAAAGAAAAGTAACATATTGTTTCTTTTTAACATATCCTTTCTTTGGGGCTCTTCTGGCCTCCATTAACGACCGAGGTTCACTGCTAGAAACCCACCACACCCGGATTCGTTAGAATATACAAATAATCTTTTCTTATTTTGTATGCGTAATTCCTCTTATTGGGTAAAATCGGACAAAAATAAGTTAGAATTAGCAACAGACCACAAATAATTTGCAAAATGAATTAGGGCAAACTTTGGATTTTTGCCCCTGCAATTACGGACTTGTACAGGCTATTAAGCTACTGATAGTGTTAAAAAGATCACACTGCTTACAGAACCATCCACAAACCCAATGTAGCGTAAAAATATTGTTACTATGTAGTTTTATGAATTATTTATTCCATAAAAAAAAAGAAAACTAAATACTGGAATTTTATCTATCTTATATTATAGATATTAATTAATATTACCTGACCGAAGAGTTTAAGGTATAGTGAAGTAATTTTATTATTGAACTTTAGTGTAGCGCACTCTATCCGCTCAAGAACTGCACAATTGCAAATTCAACAGATGCGAACCTGGGAGGCGAAAAGCAGATTATCGATTTTTGCTACAAGCGGGTGTAGGTATACACGAATCGGATTGCCTTATAACGATGGAATATTTCCACTCCACAGATACCACTTTAATGTTGTTTTGCTCTTGTTTCTCGTTCGGGTCGTTCTGCGCTTAAAATACATTTTTTGAAATGGTAGGTACTAGAATAGCTCGAGTATTAAATTGTATATAACGCTGTATGTAATGCAATGTATAAGAAAAATTTTACCTATATTGTATAATCTAATATACCTCTCCTTGTCTAATAGTTATTCATTTATTCTGTTAACGATGATGATGCCCGACGATATGCAAGATTTATTTCAATGTTTCTTAATTTATAAGGTCCTGGTCGGTGTATTTCAAGATCTCATTAAACTTATCATTACCTTTTATCTCAGGCTTTTTACTAACTAGTCGAAAAACAAGAAAACCTTTTCGATTAGAAAAATTGTTTTGAACTTATTGCCAGATGAAAAAAAAAATCTTATTTAAGAAAACACTGTACAATGCCGGAGTGCGACTCACTGCGATAGATCGGAAGAATTTCCAGCCTAACACAGAAACAAGTATTTTTTGTTAAATTCAGTTTTATTTCTCAGCATAGTCTCGTTGTAAGGTACACTTTTCGCAGCGATGCGTCTATATCTTTAATTCATCGAAAAAGTAGTTGGCATCTTGTTCTGCAAAACATGTAAACTCATGTTTTGCAGAATGTGATAGATTCTTCATTCGATGAAAATCTCTGCCCTCCCAGCGAATCTTTGAACCTAGGAACCAGAAAAAATTCGCTGAAGGCCAGAATTGGTGAAAAGAATGTTCGAATCATAATTTCATGGCTATTCCAAAAAGCAGTCGCCATCACTTTCCCGGCCAATGGAACATTCTTCGCCTTTTTCGGAGTCGATTCACCTTTCGTTGTCTCAGCTGTGCCTTTCAGATTTCAGGAGTCTACTGGTGTATCCAAATTTCATCTAGTTATTAATCGACGTCAAACTCCGACTTATTTTGCTTAAACTGCTTTAGCAGGGGTTTGGAAATATTTACTTGAATGCGTGTTTGGTTCTGTGTGAGCAAGTGCAGCACCCAATGCGTGGCTGTCTAAATCTTGCGTTAATACATCATAAACACGTTATTTCATTAAACCCATAATTTCCTCTATCTCTCTAATCTTAATTCGACAGTCATCTAACATAATTTGGTGAATTTGTCCGATGTAATCGCTAGTGACTTCAGTTTGTAAGAATGGTATTTGTTTTTCTTGAAGGTTTCGTAAACAGTGGATTTTGGAATTCTAGTTTCTCGAGTCACTCGGCGAAGTCATGTGCTTGGGTTGTTGATAATATTATAAACATTTTCGGAGTCTCTATTTTATTTGAAATACCAACTGACGTTATTTAGTATCTCTAGCCGATTTCAAAAAGAGAGAAGGCTTTCAATTCGTCGTGTACTTTTTTCTGCGTATGTTGAGGTCCAACGATTCTTTTTTATTTTGAGGAGAGCGATGTGAATTTGAAATGAGATTTGATGCGAGTATTGAATTTTGTAAAACATTCCCCATTTAACTGTTGCCCTATGTACTCTAATACCAATGGTGAGTATCGAAATGTGGACACATGCTCCTCATGTTCTAAAGTCGTATAAGACTTAAGAACATGATGAGAGCATGTTTCTTTTGTTTTGCGTGGTATACGGAGGTTTATCAGCTAATTAATTTGCCTCGCAACATCTGAATAGGTGCACATTACGGATTAGTTGCAAAAATGGTTAATTAAGCGAGTAGAAATACTTCAAAACAAAGCTTTACATGTTTGTGTCGGAGCAATGGAAGCACAAAAGCTACTATTGGTGCCTAGAAGACGGACAGTATTTCGTAGCACATCAAATTACCAAATTGAAAATTTCTGGGAAAAGGTAATTATTAAATGAAAGTTAGCGTTGACTCTGTGTGATAAATGAAATTAGGTCCTTTTTCAAACAGATTCTTTAATATAAAATATTTTGGCCAGAATTATAACAATTAATAACAATTTAATTCAGTTTAAATAAGTTCAATCCTATCCTTTGACTTAAACTTCACTGTCACAATTGTGGCCTGATGATGGATGTACCATTAGGCATGAAACCGGTCGCCAGAAATTTTGCATTAAAGAATCTGTGAGAAAAAGATATTAGATGAGGTATTAGATATTAAGAGCTTAAAAAACCTCCACCTTTTGCTAACTCGTTTCTAATGTAATATGTTGCTGGTAATACCCACCTAACATCAGATGAATTTTGTAAATGCTTCCGACGTAAACGGTTGCCTGTACTCTCGATTACTAACGTCGGTGATAATTAATTTTGCTTAAAAGTACATACCATCATATACTTACAGGATAAACCAGAAAAAGCTTACATATCAAAGTCATAATCATAGTTTACTTAAAGTTTATTTAAAATAATATCTGAAATATTATGAAATTACCTAGAGCGGGAAACTCAAACATGACTAGCTTTAGGTATAGAGAAGGCTTTACATAAGTTTACCAAGTGTTATTAGACATTCATAATTTAAAAAAATGTATATACGGGCTGTGCCACTTAAGATGACGACGAAAAGAATAGAACTTTCTGTGCGTTGTCAGACATGCCTTATTTATTCTAAGTGAAAATAGTTCTATTAATATTCAAGTAATACATAAAATACAAAATATGATTCGAATTATATTCAAATTATGAATTATTTTTGCAGCTCTCTGCAGAAACCATTTTGTGAATATTTAGAAAACAGCGACGACTATAGGTTTACGTAACCCTATTTAAAGATTTAATTGCATTCAAAGAATAACTTTCGTGGCACCTTTTTTGATTCACGTGCATATGTCAAAATAATTTTAAATTGTGCTACTAATGTGGATCTATAATTTTTGTATCGGAAAATTTCTTTTCTTATCAATAGTAAAGGTGTTATCAAAGAATCTCGTACTATTGCGCCATTTCCTATGTATTAACATTTTTCTTTTAATGCGATTATAAAGTCTTTATAAACTAAACCGTGGATAATTCAGTTAATTGTCTTTAAAAGTTTCGGTTGAGTTGTTTCTTGAGGGAGCAGCTAAACTCGCGCTTACTTGGTGTTTGTGCATGTGTGCGTACACTGTTTCTAAGTAGGTGCGGTAGGGTATATTTAATAAGCTAATTGTATGCAAAACAAAAGATTTAAGGAATGGTAAATGTTTAATTGCATGAGATCCTAAGGGTTTTATTGGCAAATTATCTATGTGCAATTTACATATATTGCTAACGACCAAATTAAATATACGCAAGAATCTTTCGCGCGTGAATGCATTCAATTCTAATTCATTTGATTAATTTACAACCCTTTGTCCTTTCAAACAAAAATCAAATAAATTGTAAAAGTAAAATACAGCATTCTCTGAATGTGTACGTAACAATATTGTTATTGACAGTACATGTTACTTCCGAATCTAAATAAAAGGGCTTTAGAAACCGTTTTCTCCTAAATCTCCTCGTATATTTCCTTGCATAATTCATCACCATGTTGTATTTGTTTGTTCACCTATTATCACACCAATATTAATTAACAATAAACTGTATATAGGTGTACCTACTTTATCAAGTCATGGTTAACGTGGGTTTTAATTAAGTACTCAAGGCAATGAATATATTTAATGCGTTTTTATGGTCTGCGTCATCAACACCAATCCCAAATAAGCATTTCATAGCTTCCTTTACTGGCGACCTCATCCAGAAGATTGGTTGTCTTGATTTCGTGTAATTTCACGCTAGAGTAATTTATAATAAGTGTCTGACGTTCGCTTCATTTTATTTCCTCCTTGTTGACTGCTAAATAGATACAGTTATAACAACTTAGTTATATATTTCTGAACCGAAGAAAATGTAATGCAATTTTGCGTTTTCAATATTTAATAGAAGCACAAGAGAGTGGGTAATAAACATCGAGCTTTCTCCAGCAAAGGTAACTTTAAATTATATTTTTGTAGCAACGACGTATTTGAAATCACTCAGAGCCAACACTGTTGCATTACCGGATTAGCTGGAGAAGATTTACGGAAAAACACAAAAGTGTAAATTTAGAAATCAATATTAGTTTATACTCCTATGAATTGTAGCTTCTACCTTACAAAAGCTTCCTAGGGTAATTTCATTTAAAGAGGTAAGTATAGCCTCCATGTTAATCTTTCCAGAATTAACGAAGACCAGTTTACTGCGCTGGGCTTTTGACATACTAAATCATGAATTGCTTCTAAGTATTTAAAATACATTTGTTTTAGTAATGAAGCTGTTGCATTTATTTCTAATTATTTATTTGGCTAAACAGAAAAAGTTCACGGTGTTGTGGTTCTGAATAGCGTCCCCTTGAATTAGAGGTGCTGCAGAGGATACCGTGATAGGCGCCCTCTTACTTATTTATTTAATTGTCTAACGAGCATGGAATTTTTTTCGTTTTGAAATATGTTATCTTTGCTATATTTCGATCATGTGAGAAGATAATACCCTCTGGGCTAATTATCCCAGTAAAAATATTCAAGCTACCATTAACCGCCATATCAATTCTTCTCCACGACAACTCCCCTCATCTACTACAAATTTCGTATCTACCCCATTCAAGATGTCAGCCATTGCATTAACGAAATCCTCTTCAGTAGTAAGATAAGAACTACCATCAAACCCAATTTCGAACTCTCAGACTACTTTCCTATCAAAGACTCGAATCATCTGGAAGCCCCTGGTGTCTACAAGATTTCCTGTTCGTGTGGTAGTGAAACAAGGCGAGCGTTGTACACGGTTGTCGCGAATAACTGGATCCGCGCTGATTATAGATCATAGACTGGAAATTGGCCACCAAGTCCAATTTATCTCTACTCGCATCTTGTCTTGCAACCTTCATTATTATAGCTGAAAAATCTTCAAAGATCCCTACAATTTAAATGGCGATAACGGCTATCCTTTACATCATACCTGGAAATTCAAACTGACTAAATCTCCTAGCAACCGCCACAATTCATTGATCCGTAATCTTTCCGTTCCATTGATCTGTAACCAGTCCTATATAAATCTCTGCGGAATCAATAGTCAACGTGCAGATGTAGCCCTAAAGATATACATGAGAGTGAGGACGAAACGTCGGCAGAAGCTACGATAACGATGTGATTCCAACCCGGAAACCAAGAGTTTAGTAATTCACTGTGTACGAATGTGATTTCCTTACTAATGGGTCATATAATAGAAAATACCAAAATGGTTTTTTCTGCAAGAAGTCTATTACTTATGTGTTTCGAGAGTACTATAAAGTTCTGCTGCGCGTGAAGCTGTAATTATTTATAAATGGGTATCGATGGGTTTTTTAATTTGAAATTCCGTTTTATAAATACAATCATTAAAGCTATTTATGTTATTGCGATACATTAAAATTCATGTATAGAAGTATGTAGATATATGAATGTGTATATGTTCTTTGCCAAGGTCTAACTGAAAAATCGATAATATGCGGCACATCCTATTTCCGTCCTGCACGTTTTAAAAGTTTAATCTGAAAGAGACCTACTGACCGAATTTTCAGAACAATGCCGTGACTAATTCATTATTTATTTTATTACTTACGGTTGCCAAGATGTTAAGTCAATAGTCGACTCGATTTGTTCAATGAAGAACGTACCTGAAAAAGAGAAGTATGTTTAATAAGTTATTCGATAAAAGTACCTGGTATTTTTGGATAATATAGATAATAATAATTGCTTCAGTGTATCGTATGCACACACATGGGTTGTGGTTCTATTATAAAATTAGCTTGGTATTGTCGGTTTTTGCCATATATGACGTATGTATGTTACGTTCTGATCGAATATGACTTATATGGAAATGTTATTCACTTACAGAAATATTTTCAGGTATAAAACGTAATTTTTACATTTGCTGCGGTACAGACTTTATTTTGATGATTCATAATCATAATTGAGATATGTACAATAAAAGCTTTTTGGAGCTACCGTACTCTTGGTACGGTATTCAAAAATACTGTTATTATTTATTTTTTGGGTATTTTAATAAATTTTGCATGTACCATTATTAATAATTTTTAATGCTTTTACCTATTGGAAAGATAAGGTACGTTAACAAAAATTTCGAAAATCCATAAACAAAGGAAGTTAAATAATATTCTATAAAGTAAACAAGACTTACATGAAATTTATCATATAGAAAGCTAACTAAAAACGAGAATAAAGCACATACAGAAGCTGCTAATTAAGACAGACAGTGCTACAAAGCTATTAGGAAAGTATCCATGCAAATTAATACAATATTTTTTAGATACAGATAAAGGCTGGACACGAACAATTTAGCGTATTTGTGATTATCTTTATAAATTGGTTCCTTATAGTTTTTTGAAATAGTTACTCCTGACGTACTGACCGGCTGGAAATAATCTGGACCCTGAGGTAATTGCAAGTGTTTTTAACACTGAAACACTTGAAATTATTTTGAAAATGTATCACCCAGTGAAATACATCCTTTCTCAAAGGCGACTCGAGCTAAGAAGCCTCTCTTGCTTTAGCGTCAGTTCGCTTTTTGTTACCGAGAGCTTTTATTAAATATTAATTACGGCCAGATAAGATATCCATTTCATATCCATAACATTTTATATTCTTATAATTTAATTTACAATTAACCAAACCTTTCTTTCACAATACTATATTACAATATCTATTATACAATATGCTATTTGATTTCGTAATCTAGCGTCTAACGAAATGACATTAGCGAACATTGGCAACCGTAAAATATAGACATTTTCTACTGGACGTGAGGACCTATTAAAATGATATATAATTTGTAAAGACAAATATGCCACAAGAGACGTAGATACCGTTTTGCGGTCGACGATATTGTTTACAGACCGAGGCGAAGCCGAGCCATATTCTGAGATTTTTGTTTTCGTTGTTTCTCGTTTCAACTTTTCACTATTAATCATTTTTACCGTTTAAATTATTTTTATTTTGCATTTTGAATTCAATGTTAGCATTTGACAATATGATTTCTTTTATGAAGCTTTAATTTTGCTTGAAGTACTAAATGGTTTCTTTCTAGTATTATGTTGATATCTTGTATACCGTAGATTGTAGCTGATGACGATGTAGAGTCGAACCTAGTCTTAGAGTATATATTTAAGTAGATTTTGTAAGGATTATCTTTCTATCCAAAATAATGCTGCTAAATACAGCTACTCATGATTTTGTAAGGATTATCTTTCTATTTGAACATTTTCGAACCTTAAAACATGGACCATCTGTAAGTTAAAAAAGAACATAAAGAACCGGAAGAAAAGAGAGCTGAAGAGGAGATACTTAGATACTTCTCTGGAATTGTCGTTGGCTGAAAAGAGTCAAAAGGCATCACTTAGATAATTATCGCCGGACAGCCGCCAATACCCGAACATCATTCCTTGTGACACCAATGGCAGCAATTTTACATGCGGAATGTTCAACATTACAGTATACGGTGAGGTTCTAAAGTTTCCCCTCTCTTATGAGACAGTTAGTGTCTGTAAGTCTAATTTCTAAAATGTTATTGGTCGATACGACATTGTTCTAACAAATTCCATAAATGGTTTTGCTTAGGATATTTCTCAACTCGTTTTTTTGTTTTTTAATTGTTCTTATATATTTTTTTATTATTTTCGATTATTCACCAAGCTTTGCACTTTCGCATGCCTTCGAACCAATTTTCGAAGGTGATATCTCTAAAATATGGTCCTTGAAGGCTTCAACTCTTTGAGCTGACGAGAATTGCTGTACACACACCTTTTCTTTGACATTCGGGAACAAACAGAGTATAAGCGAATTAAATGAATACGACCAATGAGACATTAATTCCATGTTTTTTACTTTCAAATCAAAGGCGGCTGGTGATAAAGTAAATGGGGGGGCAATTACAATGCTTCGATTTCCTTGTTTATTTTCGTTGTAGAGTACAATGTACATGATATGCATCGAAAATACACGAGGGAATTGAAACGTTGTAATGCAGCTGAGCGGCTACAATAAACTAGTCGCTGCTGCTCCAAATAATCAATTGCTTGACGTGCTGTGTGAGAATTGGCATTGTCATGATGAAGGGTGATGCTCATTGTTTTTCCTGATAATGTTAATTTACTACAGCGACTATCTTGATGGAACGGATAAATAACTACCTTGTGTCTAATTTCTTCATCTTTTTAATTTAATGAAATATTCCGCTGAAAAAATTTTATTTTCGAAGGTTGTTAGTAACGTTAAAAATCTTTTAGTTGGGACTACCCCAAATCAGTTTGTCTTTTAAAATGAATCTACTTTTCTAAGAAGAAGGAAAGTAAGTTGAGATTTAATTAAAATGATTCGTTATCGCGAACAAAGAAGTCAAGGAACTCTCATAATTTTAATAGTCGTTGCATTTACACGTACCTGTCTAAGTGTTCTTTTGCAAGTGTCTAGTGATAACATTCAAGTTTGGTAAATTTAAAATACGGGATTCGTGTCACATTTTGGGCTTAGTTTTCTCTTTTCAAAATTAATTCTTCTAAAACGTAAATAGTTGGCGCTAATTCGTATTTTAACTGCCGAAAGAGTGTCTCGAGGCACTTCCCAATTCATAGGATTAATTTTTCTCCTCATTTATAATCACTCACTTTAAAAAAAAGCCATAAACTAAGTTTTAAGGCGAAGAAGCTTCTCTTAAACATATACAGCATTCAACTTATAAAGAATCCTAGTAAATAATTGTTAAATGAAGGTAACTTGTTTCAAGAGAATAATAATAAAATAAACTCGCAACTAAGTTTTAATTTTCCGTAGCAATTATGTTAGGTCATCTCTTTAGTAGCCGTTAAGCGTATCTTTATAGGGCGCGTATCGCTGTAACTGTATACAAAGTATATATATGGCTAGGAGGCTAGGACATCCGTAGGAGAACGATGTGGGAGTCTGATGTTCAGAGTTTTTTATTTAATATAAGCGTGTTTATGTGCAGTGCAATTTGTTAATAAGTATGTATGGAGGATCAGTATTTAATATTTTATGGTTTCAGAAGTACGTGTATCAGATAATGCAGTAATAACAGCTACGCGCGCTAGTTGTATTTGTTTAGGACTACGTATTCCATCAAGCTTAATCAGTACTAGCTACTTACTAATTGTAAGGTAAGACAGGAGACTATATAGTTGAATGAAAGTGTTAGCTATGCTGTAAAATATCCTACGACGAGAATCAAGCAGATACGTTCTATTATGATTTTCAGAGAGCGTATTTGTCAGCAAATGCTGAAGATAGTCTCCTTGCATCATTTTACAGAATTGTTTAATTTTTCTTTTTCTTATAATTAGAGCGGTTTGCATGCTTTGAAGCAGTAATGCTTTTTCAGTCATTTCTATTTCACTGTTTATTCTAATTGGTTTATTACTTTCCTATTTTTGGCAAATGCTTCGATATAAATTATTACATGTACACTGCCGTTCAGTGAAGTTCGGTCATACAATAAAAATCTATTATATCACACTGTATACAATTATTAATACATAAAATTTGAAAAATATTAAGCATATACTCTTTTCTAAGGGATTAAAGCCATAAATTATTATGTAAAGTAGAAATATTGCGACAACCACAATAAAGTCGCTTTTATTATCATTCCAAAAATTTCTCGGAAGTACCGATCTTTTGAAACGGGTCGTTCGGGGATTATTAACGCACAATACATTTATTGTTTATTTATCACGGGCGTAAAGATATAAATTTGCTTCATTTTACTGTTAAACGTGTGTTGGTGTGCATCTGTCGTTTTTGCGCGAAAGTTTTAAGAAAATTTACTTTAAAATGGCACGTGGCAAGCCTACCAGTATAGAAAAACGTTCACGCATTATTACGCTGTTTGAAGAAGGATATTCGGGGCGACAAATTGCTGAAAAAATAAATATGAGAAGTTCAACAGTAAATGACATCATAAAGCGATATCGGACAACTGGAACTATAGAAAATCGTGTTCGTCCTGGAGCATCTAGGAAAACAACAAAAGCTGAAGATTTGAGAATTGTATTATTAAGCAAACGCAATAGAAAATTAACAGCGCCACAAATAGCAACCGAAGTCAATCGTGGCCGTGAAGAACAAGCTTCGGCGAGTACAGTAAAATGTCGACTTCAACAAGCGGACCTTCATGGACGCATTGCCATTCGAAAACCCTTATTACGTCGGGGCAACGGAGCAATCGGCAAAATCGACGAGTTTATGTCCGAAGATCTAAAACCGAAAACTGATCCCGAACTGCATTGTGCCTACAGTGAAGCAAAGGCGAAGTTCTGTGTTAGTGTGGGGATGTTGCTCCTTTGCTGGGACGGGAGATTTATGCAGAGTGCAGGGTGTAATGAGGAAGGAAAATTATTTTCCAATACTCCAGAATCATGTAGTGCCATCAGGATTGCGTATAATAGGCCGTAACTTTACATTCATGCACGACAACGACCCAAAACACACTGCGTTAGTGTGTAAGAACTATCTAAAGGAGCAAGAAGAACAGCACACCCTGAAAATAATGACATGGCCCCCACAAAGCCCAGATTTGAACCCTATAGAGTTGTTGTGGGATGAACTGGACAGGAGGATCCGAAAAATATGCGCAACTTCATAAGAACATTTACGGAATATTCTGCGACATGAATGGATTAATATTCCACAATCCATTTTAACAAAACTTATCGAAAGAATGCCTAGAATAGTTCGAGCGGTGAGTAACAGCGAAGGAGGTTTTTTCGATTAAAAAAAAAAATAATGTTCAGTATGTTATATTAGGCCAGAATAACTTTTTATTTATTTATTTTTGTCTTTTTTACCTGTACATACAATAAAATTGCAGTTTGTTTCTAGTTTCGTTTGTTTCTTTAACCTTTTCATGTTTTTTACCAACCGACCGAACTTCTCTGAGCGGCAGTGTACTTTATAACCAAATAATGCATTGAATTGTTAGTGCCGATTGATAAATGCTATATGTTGTAGTTCTTATGTTCTTGAGAATAATGTATTTTATGTATAACAGATGATTCATTTGATATTCTCTTTGTAACGCATTGAAAATGAAAAGTGTATTGAAAAATTTGATGAAAATTTATTGTATCTAAATATTCATTTCAATAGGCTTCACTCCGAGTTGTAGAGTTTTTAGAACCTGACATCTATTGGAAGTTACTTATTTCTATCAGGACATAAATTAACTAAAATAATGCTAACATAGCTTCTCATGGTATTGCAATGTAAGGAGAGAAAACACTAGCCAACGGACATGGTTTTGACTACTTGGCGTCGTCAATGGTACTCTGAGTCCTTCCTCAAGGGTGTAGTGATAAAAGCCGTGAAGCAAAGACGATGTGAAGTAGAGAGCCACTCCGAGCAACCCTGATGACGCAGGGTAGGCAGAAACATGTCCGTTGGCTATTGTTTTCTCTTCTCACATTACTTTTGCCGTGAATGATTCCATCAATACAGTGAGGAGCTATGTGTTTTTGAGTATATGAATTATTTAGTGTATGGTCACAGGCTATACCGATGCGAAACTCTGTCGGTGCCGTTAATCTTTGTTGTTCAAATTTAAGACCTTAGAGTAAAAACGCCATGTAGTTAGTGGTGTATGTGCATGAAATTCAAATTTACTTAATTATACATATGCAGTACATATTCGTTATTTTGGTTTAAGAATATTTGAAGATTTACGTATAAAATTGATTATGATTACACAAGAAGGCAGGCACACCGATATATAAAGCAGATAATCCACGTTTCATAAAAATTTACAAACACACTTATTCGCCAAAACAACGAATTATCGTGTTGGGAAAAGGCTTCTATTAGAACACAGAGTGGTTACAATTTATTTATTCACTAGTGTTTCAAGTTTAAAAGCTTAGGCTGCTTTTCCTTTTGTGAAAATAAAGTGTGCTTAGTAAATTTTCATGTTAGAAAAATTCGAAATCGAAGAAATAAGCTCAACAAATATTTGTGTACAAAGATGACTAAATTCGATATTATTAGTAGTAATTTTAAAAAACTACGTGGGGTTTCCTAAGGTGCAGAGTCCCCATAAACTTCGCTGACTTCCACTTTATCTCATCGTTCATTTTCTTTTTCAATCACTGCTCTACATACGATTTTTTCCGTTATTGTTAAATCACAAAAAGTTGTTCACGTTAAATGGCTGTCATTCACAAACTAACACGTATTTGTTTGAAAATTTGATAAGTTCCTTGTCAAATGTTACTTTTACGACAAAAGAGTTATTTCAGTTCTAATAGCACCATCTCTTGTCGAGGTTAGGTAACTAACGAACTCCTCTCGTATAAAGTTAATATATCTAATTGTGTCGGTGCTTTGGCAAATGATATACATGTAGCACAAGAATGTCTATATAAGCATTAATGTATTAAATATCACCACTAAAATATTTTGTTTCCCGAATTCTAAATTTCTATAATCGGTATTAAAATTCTATTCAAGATCCTCGCTTACGTGAATATAAATTTGCAATTTTCACAATTTGTTTTGCGCACATCTTTTAAATCATCTACGCAGTTTACTTCTTCTGTATATAATAAGAAACTTGTACAAAAAGACCCTCTGAAGAAGAACTGAATTAGAATGGGTTTACTAAGATACTATCAAAAGATAAGTTTCCACTATAATAAATACAAACTCACGAAATACTGAAACAAGCGCGTAAGTAAAAGCAACCCGTAACAATTTGGTTGTTTTTGTTATGAACGCCACTAACAACACGGCCGCTTAACACATGCGTCTCAAAATTTGAATTCCAAAGTTTTGATCTCGGATAATGATTTTTGGCATTCCGATAGAAGTAAAACGTATTCATTTTTCTTGATCGTATCAATAGGGCACCGCGCGAATTTCATGTTTTTTCAACATTCTGAAATCTTTGGAGAAAGAGCTGGCGCTGCCGCTGTACTGTGAAATATTTCTCATACAAAGCGCGCATCATCCCCTCTTCAACCGGTCCCCTGCTTTCACAAAATAATTACGATCACACGCATTCCTCCCTTGTTCAACTTTGTATTGCGTGTAGTGCTATTCGAACGACCGAATGAACGTCAAACGCTTTTAATTTGAACATTGACATAACTTAAATTGGATTAGAGGATAAAATGCCAATAAATGTCCTACTGAATTGCCGTCGCGTCACAAACTTGCCCTGGATGGGATAGGATGAAGATAGGTTTCGTGCTGAAATTATGTTCGTAAAATGGCCGGAGGGAAATTACAGCAAACATCGTTTCTACAAGATTAAGATGGATTCACTTCAGTCATGCTGAAACAATAAACCGAGTGGGCAGATTGAATCTGCATATAGTATAAGTGTATACACAGGTACACCTTGCGCATATATTAGAGAAAGATATTACACCTATCGGATTAATAACAAACATTTCATAATTCTGCAGCGGGTTTACATTTTCTTTATTTTTTTTAATAAACAGTCATAAAACTTATATGTATTGTAATGTTATAAATTTAATAAATTGTTTTAGTTACGCGTAGAGTAATTTTTAATTTCCACGATGATAAATTAATCGATTTCATTAGAAAGGTACCGTCTTTTACAAGATTAACAAGGCGGTTGTGCAACTTAAATGAAGTTAAGTGAACGGTGTTTTCAAGTATTATTGTTACAGTTACCCCCCAAACTCCTGTAGCAAGGTAGCCATGGGTTATTTATATAAACTAGCTACTGTATCGGGTCGTTACGTGACAAGTGGTAGACGCGTCAAACCCAAAATTGTATATTTTTATACAATTTATACGGCTGTACTTATTTTACAATATTTAAAAAACAAAGTGTTCGATTATGACGGAGTTACCACTGGATGTTTTAGGTAGAAGCACATTAACTTCTTGTTCCTCGCTATCAGATATGACCACCCCATTAGTGTTAAGAAGTGGTCCACCTATATTTCCGGAACAAACTATGATAACTCTTATTCCCTGCTCGCATTCCTTACATCTGTTACTAATATATTACTTCTTGCTGTAAACTTATTTCGTCTAGAAGACGTCAGAAAGCAACTCCCAGTGTTCACATCACAACAGTCTTGAGTTTCCAAGAAAATCATAATAAATTTAAACAGTAATTATTCGCAACCCAGAATTAAATATACATACCTTCACAGTAGCTTCAACAGCGCACAAAGCATCTCATATTAATGAATTTTGGAATCTAATTGGGTCAAAATCTATGTGACCCTCTACTTTAAACTGATGCCGTGCTACTTTTGAAATTATATAGAACGGCAGTAGAGGCAAATGCGTGGAGTGACGTTCTTCAACTATGCTATTTTTTAAATTCATCTCAAGAAAGTGCCGCAGCTCTTTGGTTTAGAAGTATTGTGAAATTAAATCCTAACGTAAACTGGAATGACACCCTTAAAGCTTTCAATTCAAAATTCTTAGGGCGGGACTATGAATGTGATTAGCGAGCAGTTATTTTAATTAGTTCGTATACTGTCCGGGTATTTCTCAATACTTCATTTTGTCTATAGTTTTTTTCAATTACATTAGTAACCAACTATGAAACTAGGTTTACTTTTTGTTTGTTACATCTTTGTTCAAGTTTTGTGTTATTTGTGTATAGCTTTCGTCTATCCTCCTAATTTACAGTCTTTTAGTTACTTGTTCTACATATTTTTCTTTTTGCATTATCTCCGTTATTACTTTTTCCTACAAGTTTCTGATCTCTTCTTATACATTTTCTCAGAAGATTTGTATTGTACTATTTCTTTTAATATAATCCGTTCTGCAACATATTGCATGTTTCTTGTACATGCGTATTCCTCCTTTTTCACAGGAAGACATTTAATAGTTCTTTTGACTAGTTATATTCTGAAAGAATGCATGTTGCATTTTAATAAATGTACTACTGTGAACCTAAAGATAGATAAAATTTAATGCAAATTTTAGTTTCTAATTTTTGGTAAAGATATCCAAAGGTAAATTAAACGATATAGCTTTTCTTTTTAAATTTTATAAAGTTAATTTAATTAAATTTAACGATAATTTTAACTTTTCTTTAAATATTGAAACCATCTCAGTTGACGGGTCCGAAAATTGGATAGTAACGAACCAGGGACCGTGTACAAGCCACATGAAATACCTGAGAAGAGTATTTGGAGTCATGATAACATACAAAATACGAAAAACTGAAATTCGAAAACAACTAGGAACAATACCGCTGAACGTAAAGATAAAGGAACATAAACAAAGGTGGTTTAAACATAACGGCGGACAGGTCAAAGGGGTAGACAGCAGGAAGAAACAAAATGAAACAGATGGACTTGAAATCAGAGTGTGAATGAAGTATTACAAAGAAAAGGAAAAACATGGATAAAGGGCGGAGGGAACAGGATTATGTTATGTTATTAAAATCAAAAAATACATTTTAAATGAAACTTTGTCGAGGGTTGTAAAAAATTAACATTTTGGTTATATATTCCTGACTTACTTTAAATCAAGTACAGTGTGTTCGTTAATAGTTTCTGTTTATTGTTTGTTCGAGAAGATATATTCATTATTGTACTAAAACATATTGGTAAATATTTTAGTTACTCAGTTTTAATATACAAACATCTGAGTTCAAGAAACATTTATGGTTTCAGTTTTAGTTTGGGAACAGAAATCATTTGTAAAATTTAAAGTAGGTAAATCATGGTTTAAAAATAAATCAGAATGCAAACGGTAGCCGACCGTGTCGTGTTTTGGGCTTTCTATTCTTGTTCACATACTATGTTACGCGAAAGGATTTAACAAATGATGAATTTATGTATGTATAATATGGCTTGCGGATTATTTAGTAACTTTTCCTGCAATTCAAGTTATTTTTATGGAATTCTAAAATAAATTCAAATAAGTTATAAATATTTCTTTGAAAGTTTGTAGCTTATATATACTATTCCCGATTATATATACTGTTTATACCCAAAATACATATATATCCATATATACAGCGTGGAAGGAAAGTAACGGATAAATTCATTACCTTTGTTAATATTTATTTTTTTGAAAAAATTTCGAAGGGGTATAACGATTTCTTATTTTTATATTACTTTACGTTATACTACATCGTTGTCATCTTGTTACGTAATTTGTTATTAACGTTATGACGTCGTCAAATGTGTTTTTTAAACGACAACTTATATTTTTTATTATTAATTTCAGTAGTACTTTTTATGCCGTTTTCAACGGTATAAAATTATTATCTTACACAGAAAAAAATTGAGAAAAATAGCGTCAAAGTTCGAATATCAAAAATAATTAAACGTGTAATTAACAAACAAGAATCCATAATTACACCTGTCAAAAGTGAGCAATAACATTATTGTCATTTGCTTATTCGAAAGTAGACTTTACCTTTAGTAAGCTCCTTTATCAATAAAAATGGCACAATTAAGCCAGAAACAAAGAATTGAAGAATTGATATGTTAATGATGATCGGTTATGGCGACATAGAGAAGTGTGTCAGATTTTTAGAGATAAGTATCCAAATCAGCCCGTAAATCAATCTACCGTTACTAGAATCGAAAACAAATTGAGAGAATACGGCAATGTAAAGAATCTTCCAAAAAGTGGACGTCCGGTGGCATTAAATGAAGATGTACAACTTGACATGCTTTTAGAAAAAGAAAATAATGTACATTCAACTAACAGAAGCATTGCTTTGAATTACAACGTAAACCACACTTCGGTTCTAAAATTTTTGAAAATTCAAAAATTTCACCCGTATAGGCTACAATTGGTTCACGAGTTGGCACAAGATGACTTTGATCATAGATAAGAATTCTGTAAACAAATGCTGCAAAGTTGTATTCGCATTCCAATGTTTCCCCAGGGTGTTTTATTTTCTGATGAAGCAACATTTTGTTTAAATGGAAGGGCTAATAGACAAAATTGTTGATATTGGGCTAGGGAAAATCCTCATTAGATACAGGAAATTCATACTCAGTATCCTTAGAAAGTTAATGTATGGGCAGGAATTATTGGTCACCAAATTATAGTCCCAATCTTTCTTGCAAATAATTTAACTGGAGAAAGATATCCGCAATCTTTACAGTTGGAACTGAGCCGCATTATTTCTCAATGCAAAAAATTCTGAACTGCCAAACAATAGGGTTTGGCTACAACATGATGGTACTCCGCCTCATTATGCAAATGATGTTTGACGCTATTTGGACCAAATGCTTCCAGGAAGATGGATTGGAAGAAGAGGTTCGATGGAATGACCGGTCAGGTCTCCCGATTTGACGCCTTTAAACTTCTTAAAAAATAAAGTGTATAAAAATCGACCCGACCACATAATTTAGCAGATCTTAAGCAAAGAATTCGACATGAGACTACATTAATATCACCTCAAACTCTTCATAATATAAGAAATGAATTTTATAATCGTCTTGGGTGTTGTCAAATGGTACAGGGTCGTCATTTTGAACATCTAGTATAGTGAAATAAAAACTGTTATTTCTGTGCATATTTTTGTAATTAATTTTATTGTTAAAGTTTTTTTTTGTCAATAAATTTAGTTTCTTTTTATTCTAATATTCGAACTTTGACACTGTTTTTCTCATTTTTTTTTCGAGTGTAACATTGATAATTTTGTACCGTTGAAAACGGAATAACAAGTACTACTGAAATTAATAATAAAAAATATAAGTTGTCATTTAAAAAAACATTTGATAACGTCATAACTTTAAAAACAAATGACGTAACAAGATGACAACGATGTAGTATAAAGTAAAATAATTGAAATTGCTATACCCCTTCGAGATTTTTTCAAAAAATAAATATTAACAGAGATAATGAATTTATCTCTTACTTCCACAGTATATTCCACAGTATATATACATATACACATATCTTAAGGTATTATGTAAACAACCTTTAATAACCTTCAACGTACAACAATGTTTTGATGCTTCCTTTTAATGTCTTACTACAACAAAAAGCATGCAATAGTAGTAGAAGCACTTATTTGAAAAGGTAATATCTTAGAAAACTGTTTAAATTATGTTCTATAAAAGCAACACTTCGTTTTGTGTTTACAAAGGTTTTATTTACGTTCGAGAAGGTTTACGTTACACATCAGACGCAGACAAACTTTAATGTACCCAATACGCTACATAAACATAAAAATATTTTCGGGGCAAGGAATGCAGTTTATATTTAGTTCGGTTGCTGGTCCTAGCATTTTTCCAATGTCATATATTGTAGGATTTTTCTTCAAACGAATATTTCATACTTACTATATCTATACCATGTATCATGATGACGGTACATTATATTGGGGAGCTACATACATCAAGTAGCTGCCGAAAAACAATAGAAAATTGTGTGCTTATTCTTATTACTTATAGTAGGAGTCAGTTCCCATGTCGTAGTATCGACTGCCATAAAAATAGGCTTTTAATATATTTATGCACATACGTAAGTGATTATGTGGTTTAGGCTCGACAACATCTGGTAAATGTATGTCATGGGTTTTACATTCGACAGCTCTATAAGCCTGGAATAATTATATGTAGAAGGTTAAGCAAATGTTTTTGTGTTTAATTTGTTAGTGTGTGCATTGAAGAAGATATTCTAGGTATAGCAAGAAAGTATCCGAAAATAACATCCAATTTCATATTTTCTTCATTTTAAAGTGCAAAATACCTTAATATACCATAATTTTCCTTTTTCTTACAGATATATCCAAGGCGAACTGTTTTGAAATAAACGTATGCAGATGCCAATTCAGGCGTTATCGGTAATATTATCAAGGAGTTCAACTTTACTCAGCTCAAATTAAATAACAAATAAAAAAGAAATAAAAGAGCCGGAAATTCAGAAAAAAAATGAAACTATGGGTTTATAAACTGATATAGTGACCAGCAATGGTAATTTTTTTAGGTATCCAATCGCGTCAACAGTTGTTTATTTTAAAAACTAATATATGTCATCGCGCACCATTTAAAAAAAAGTGTTGTAAATTTTTATTTTTGACAGGGCCACTGTATAAGTACCGGATATGTATCAAGTGTGATCGGGCAAACAAATGAGACGATCTCCAGCTTCTGTGCAATCCACATGTAAAAAGTAGGAAATCTTCGGCAATTGTGTAGGTGGGAAAAGTGTTATTGCCACAGGAAATTTTGATAATTTCCAAAAATACATTGATGTCGGAACATAAACGAAAGCTGTTGATTTTAGATAGATTCTATGCTTTTTGATGGTTTTGCACTACAAACAACTATACAACCTCAAATTTTACCGAGAACTTTGATGACTATAGAACGAGCAATAATTCATTTACAAGATTACGGTTAGATATGCATAAAATTACTCTGAGTATTGTTTCAGGAAGCTTTTACATTAAGTTGGATGTTTTTAGATATGAGAAAAGGAAGTTGTTCCGTTTTACCACCACCGTCGTTAGCTGGACATAAAAATACCAACTGGAGTGTGAGAGTAAGTCCGAAGGTAATAGGTCAGGAAAAGAATCTCCACGTCCAAAACTGAAGTCTCCGCCACAAAGGGGAAGTTAACACTGGGCGAGTGGACACACTGTCACAAGGCCTGATGTATACGTAGCGATAGTTACAACTAACCTCGATCCCGGAAATAATAACATTATAATACAATGTGGTATTAAATATAACTTCGATACATTTAGTTAGAAAAGAAATGTCACTGTTGGAATTCCAATGAAGTATGAAAACTACAGGGAAAATTACTTAATAAAATGTAATTTTAAATACCAAGTGAAAATCTTAGAAGTGGTAGGTAACCTTAATCTTGATTTTCAGTAATGTTCATATTACACTTTAAAATTTTCTATTTGTGTAAATTTACATAAAAAATAAGAGGTAATACTTTGAAGGTATAAAACTACATTAGTTGTAGAAGGGAGAAAAGCTGCCTCCTATTTTCAGGATACTTTTCCCCGTTTTTTCTACGGTGGTCTTAACCCCCACTTGCGGCGGTGAGTGATGACGCAATGGAGGGGGGCGCACAACAATTCGACATCTTCGTGTATTTCCGTTGCATAATACGATGTACACAATATGCAACGGAAATAGACGTTGCTCATAAAGTGTATAATTCCCCCGCAGATGTAGAATTATCCACATTATGGGCCGCAGAAAAGTTGGCCCTTAATTTTAGGAAAATTTTCGCCCATTTTTGTAAGGGTGATGTGTGCTAATCACATAAATTTCCAGAGATGTACCAAGTTTAATTAGACTTTTAAGAGCCGATGTATTTTGTCGTTGGATATTTTTGTAGAATAACGTAAACGCTCGTGCTAGTTGCGTAAGGTACATATTGCGTTATAATAGCAATATAACTTATTACTAGTGGATATAAATCTAACATATATGGTACATATGTGACTGGGCGCTTCCTCGCGTGTTATAAATTACATTGACCAAATTAATTGAAATAATTGTACCGAGCTAGTCATCTAGTTCTCTGTAGTGCTACTACTACTACTGGAAGCCGGCCAATGAATATCTTGCAACACGTGTTGCGTGCCATGGTCTTTCTCTATTCTAGCACTTCATCGAAGTGAGTCAAGTTCGTCGTTGGTAAAAACAAGGCAGCCGTCTTTATGAATATATGGCAGCTGGTAAACAAATTCTCCGCCATCGTCGGTTTTAATTTAATGAATTAAAGAGAGATGAGACTTACGTCTCCTTAGAATAAAGAATGAAGGCTTGTGAAGTATACTTTACACGTGGTAGCAATATATAATTACTGCTGGTGGTGCGCATTGTACAGCGGCGGCTGCCGCTGTTTACAACTCTTTTTGTATAAGGGAGTACGTATATAATAATTCAACCAAGATGGGTACATGGTTTTTATAATAATTTTCACACGTCAGCATCAGCACGTTTTTATGTTGTTTTACGTAATATTTATTTCCTACTCCTGGCTATGTTACTGCTTCGTTTGTGTGATTTACTTTGGTTGCCCTTAACAGCGGAACGTAAAATAATTAACCGAGAATTAGGAACGTGATAGTAAGTATTGTATTGTATATAGGAAATGTCAAATATTTTCGTAAAATCTTGTTTTTTCGAAATTTTGGGTTGGTAGTAGGAAACGTATATTATAACGCTCGGACATGCCCCGATCTGCAAATAATATCCACAAACGCCAAGTTGCACTTACTTGCATTGTGACACAAATACCTATTAAAGACCACAAAAACAGAAAAACTGATGTCTATTGAGCACGATGAAAGATTTTTTATTTGCAGAAACGAGTTGCGCTCACGAAATTAGATGAAACTAGACAGACTCGTGTTTATTCGTTTCATGATTATGTGTTCGTGTTGCCTACTGGTTTCCCTCCGAGTCGACAAAACACGAATCTGTCTAGTCTCTAATGCTAATTTCGTGAAGCGCACGGAAAGTGTACTCTGCACAATCATTACACACCAGAAACCAAACTTCAGTAGGGTAAATGGCGAACGTGCACCAAAGAAGGCGCAGACGATTCCATTAACCAGGAAGCTTTTGGCGGCGATTTGGATTTGCAGGGTATAATCTTAATCTACTATTTGGAGAAGGAAAGGACAATCACGGGCCAGTACTACGCTGATTTATTGGATCGATTCGACGCTAGTAAAGAAAAAATCCTCTACTATCATGATAACACGTCAGCCCACGCGACAGCAAAACTAGTACAGCTACAGTACGAATTAGTATTTATCAGAGTTGGCTTCCTTCTTTCAAACTTGAAAAATTGACTTGGCGGAAAGAGGTTCATGTCAAATGAAGAGATCAACATCAATAGAGTCCTATTTTGTGGAGTTCGACAAGTCTTATTATTTTAAATAAATAATAAGAAATAATAAAAAAAATAAATTTACTAAATGCGTTGTCTTCCTTTACACAGGTACTTATCAAGCCACCCTCGTATGTCTTTGTATGAATGATATCGAATGTAGCTCGACTTCAAAATATAATAGAAGTTACATTACATTTTTGGATGCCTTCCTTCAATTGTCATAATTAATATAATTTGAGGTTTTCGTAAAATACCGTTGCTTCCTTAGCTTGCCGATATCTTAAACGCCTGTTTCAATATTACACGATAATAGAGAAAATGTTTTAAACATTTTCCCTGTATCTAAAATATGTCGTTCTTTAGTAAATTATATTACGAAGCGATGCATATATAAATATATTTTTACTGAAATTCATAGAGTACTGCGATGAAATATTGTAAAACTTTCGTCTTTTCTAGAGATATTTATTGAAAATAATCGTTAAAATTCAAGTCGTGCATACTATTTAAACGTCTTGAGGTGAGCGCTATTTTCCTTCTTATAAGTTATAATGCGATTCGTTATATTTTATGGAACATTTACAGATAATATATTGTGCAATGTCCACGTTACGCATTTCATAAGTAATTCATCCAGAATGTTTGTGTGTGATGCCTTAAATAAATCTATTCGTTTTGTGCTCAACTCACAATTTGTTTGCTTATTTTTTTTAATTTATTATTTTGGGTGCTTAACTTGCTAGGCAACGTATATGGTTACTTCGCGTAGACACTAGAATTTTACCAAAAAAGAAAGTTTACCTTTTAACATATAAAGTACGACACATTATTAGTTTTAGTATTAGTTTATTTTTCCGATTTCGACCTTCTACTTCCTCTTAGGTACTCCTGAAACACTATATATACAACAACCTACAGGAAACGAGAACGAAACAAGATACCTATGCTATATACACCCAAAAAAAAGAATAAAATAACTAAATTTTGTACCACCATATTTGGTACTTTTATTATTAAGAAAGATTAGCAAGACCTATTCGTGTTACCTCCTAATTTTTTAATGAGGCAAATACCAAAACGCTATACATACAAATTCAAGATTATTTTTCAATATAGAAAGTGTTTCATGTTTGTAAAATGAGGGAACTTGAGCGAGCAATATTGAATTTTCAAGCACACAATTACAACAAACACGTTTACTTTGCCTTACATAAGTGTTCAATGTATCTGATGATTACTGTATTTATATTATTTAATAATTACTCGGACCAAGTTCAGGTTTTCACAATTTACTACGAAACTTTACGCTTTACGCTAGAGTACTCTCAATTAGTGAAGTGCAGGTTATAAGTGCGCAGAAAGCTTGTTATTGTCGTACATATTTTGAACAATATGGGCTGCTAAAAGATAAAAAAAAACAATTTAAAACTTTTGCAATATATAGAATGTAATGAAAACAAAGATACAACAATTTAGTATAGCCATATAAGAGATGTTTAATTCGATACTTTACATTCATAACTTTACTTTAGTTGGACTTCCATAGAAAGCAGCTGTGAAAGTATACACTCAATAGTAGTTATTTCTTCATATTATCATATTGGATAAAACGCATGAATAAAAAAGTGCGGCACTTAAAATGTAAAAGTAAGATCTTGTCTATTTAAGTGTACACCTACGCGCTTTGGAGTTTAGGTTTTACTATATCGTTTTAATGAACTTTGCAAAATTCACAGTGGGAAATTTACTTAAAATAGTGCGGATTTATATGAATTTCTTTCTGTATTAACTTCAACATGCAATTTTTTCTACGTATTGAACCAAGAAAGTAGTTCAGTTTACTCTATTTTGGTTGATCCAAGAGTTACTTTTTCTCAGTGTCATAGACCGCAGTCGACAAGCTGATAGATTCAACAAGGTGAGTAAAAACTGAAATGCTCCGCCTTAACCCTACAATAATTTTATTTTTTTAACAATTAACGTATTTACAACTACAAGCAATATTAGTTCCAAAATATAGGTACATTTAACATAAAATAGGTTGCCTGTGTCCTGCACACAATGAATTACTGAATTTCACGCAAACTTCCCTTCCTTTCCTATTTTTGCTTCTTGGGCAAATATGATATCGTTTGTTGGTGTTTTGGTTATTGTTTTTTATATATCTATGCTGACAATTGATTTTGCATAGCAGAGTTGATCGCCGCTTCCAACGCTACCTTTTGTCCAGATATAAAATAAAACAATTTATGGCTTCTTTGTTAGCTCCACTATAGTTCCTAATGAATGGAAGCTTGGTAGTAGCAAAACATTGTTTCCTTTTTTAACGGAAAACACAATAAAAATTTATTTCGAACGTATAAAAACTCGGAGGTAGGAATTGTTTCTTCTTCAGTATAAAGATTGTAGAGGAGTATCAGGTATACTTTTCTTCATAATTCCCATCACTCTTAACTTTCTTTCAAGTTGTGTTGCGGGTAGACCAGACGATATAAACCAGTTGTCCATTGTCACATTTCTATTGGTTCCGTAGATTGATTCGCACAGTTTGAGAACACAACATTTCTTTACCTGTGGAGAAACATATAAAAGGTTTTCGTATGTTCATCATTATCATTTGGATTCCATATTTACACGTTTAATAGGAATATATGCCCTAAAGCTACATGTCCTCTAAAACCTACGAGTTATCCTCTATTGTAACAGATGGTCTAGGGGTATAATATTTTCGTCGGTTTATAGTGAATTTATTCCATAAATCTCGAATTGGCGCAGGTTTGTCATCTCTTTTCTTTTTCACTGTAGTGGTCTTGTCGTCGAATCGTAGACAGTTTAACAGACAGATGAAGCGTTTTGAACACATACTTTAAAAATTGGAACTCCAAATATTTTTGAAAACAACTCTGATGTAATCACATTATTTGCTTTCAGTATTTCTTCACGCCCTGCTGGGTAACAAAATATTTGATTCGTGTACTTTCTAGGCTGCCTGAAGATTTCTTCATTAGTATGTAAAATGACAAAATCCAGCACTTCATAATTTCCAAGCATCCCTTTTATTTTTTACCTGTTTAGCATTCTCTGGCGGACAATATTTTTTTGTAGTGTGGCTTTGGTGTACTATGGCGAAGTAGATCATCCTTCCCTTAACATTTTTTCTTTGTCATTCTACTTTCTTCGGCTCATTTTCCTTTTCTCTCATTTTTACAAACACTATTTTCATAAACTCCATCAGAGCTTACTTCACTTTTACTCTGAATTTCTGTATTATTATCTTCTACATCAGTTTCGTCTTTCTCATAAGCTCTTATTGACTCTTCCAGCTTCAGTTAAAATTCTTTTCGAAAAAGCCATTTCTAACAAACACACGAACTGTACCGGGAGTGGTAATGCGGCGGATGAGATATGGCTCAAACTAAATTTAAAATACGTAAAAGAGCAATCAGAGCAACACCTCGCCACAATATTTAGTATTAATATATTTAAAGGTAGAGGGAACATGATCCTATCTTTACAAGTATTAGACAGAGTGTTCGTAAATATTCCATTTCATACTTTGAGAAGTGATAGTGTTGATGATAACAAGAAAGAAAATTGTAATACACTGAGATCCAATATAATTGGGCAAAATAAATAATAATAATAAATAAAATAAATAAATAAAATAATTGGGCTTTCAGATATGGAAATTTTAAATTTCTATTTACACCTGCAAATTTGAATGTGATTTCGCGTTCTAAATGAAGAAAGTGATAAAAAAAGGAAAACAATCGCAGAAAGTTTATTCCAACTTTTTAAGATGTCGACCATAGGCTCAAAGAAACCGGATGCTTTAACTCGCCAAAATCATGTAGTAGTAGACCTCGCATAGTCCGTACGCCAAACATCGAAAAGAATGTTTTGCGAGCTGTACTAGACGAATAAGTAGATCCGTATCATTTATATTAAAAGATTCATCAATTAAGGTTCCAGTCTTGCCAATGGTTGATACCAAATCTACTTAAACTTTTTACCTAACAATTTAAACGAGCTACTGGAGAGTGCTATTAGATACTATTAGAAATATGTATTTTATGCATGAACTATTTAAATGAACGGTTCGAAAGCGGATGGATTCGTTAGGTAGGATCTGTCGAATGGCCACCAAGATCACCTGATCTAACTCTCAGGCTTGTTTTTAGTTTGGAGATTTATAATGTGATATTGCATTCAATTTTGAAAGTGTATGTAAATAAAAAATTAAGAATTTCATATCTCGAAAAGCGGTGGGTATTGGACCTCAGTGTATTAGAATTTTTTCTTGTTATTATCTCCTCACCAAAGTACGTAAAGTTTATTTATTAACACTCTGTAATGTATAATTAAAATAACAAACAAATGATGTCGTATATGACACCATGTTAATATTCTAGTGCTAATAGTTTAGTGTATATCTTATCTATTGATTACCAGTGTTTGGGAGTATATATTGTATACATATGTATAATGCAGGTGAATACTTGTACTATTGAATGGAAATTGCAATAAGAGGAATTAAAAATTAAAAGGAGCTACAGTAAATAATTTTGAAAACAAGTAAAACAATATGATATTGTTTTAATCGTTGTTAATAGCAAAACAAGAAATAAATTCAATGCAAAAAGTTTCGGTCACTAGATTCAAATAACCCGTCTAATACAAAAACATTGCAAACGTTCTGCGTAAACATAATTGTCCTTATAGAGTACATTTGTCGCTTTAATTTGCTGTTACTTATGTACGATTTCATCGAATTAGCACGATGTATAGGCACAGAGCGGCACTAGTTATTATTTGAGCTACAGCAGGGCAGATACCCAGCTATTTCATTTACGAGCAGTCAGCGACGAGCAAACCAATTTATCCTACAGAATTTCGGTACACTGCACTGATTCGCTGTCATTGATTCCGCGAGAATGAACAAATTTCCCAGGAAATTGTTTTCTCGGTTGGTTTGCCGCGTGCATATAAATTTGTTTTTATTTTTTTCATTTCAAATCAAATTAACCTTTCTAAAACGTTTGAATTGGGAAACAGGTTCGTTAATTGGATCGGTCCATTACTGTGTTACTAATTATATTGGCAAATTCACTTTTAGCCAAGTATCGTGATTTTAGTTTAGGTGTTTTCCATATAACAAATCGATTTGCTTTACGTGTGGTGACGGCCCAATGAGCAGTTATACGCATCTACATGCAAACTACGATTGTCTACAGTTTAACGTAACCAATACGTACACTATTGATTCGCATGTCAACAATGCAGACAATGTAAACAATGCGTAAATAATAAACACAAGCAAAAATAAACCTAAAATTCATTTACTGAGAGCTTGTCGCAACTTGTAACCATCTAACTTTTTTCAGTTATGTTGATTTGTGTTGAGATAACTATAATGCCCGGAAGGCCAGAAAACGAAGGTTTCAACTAAGGATTTACATTAAGACTATAAGTAACGGCAATATTTTTTACTGATTACATTTCCAATAAATGTCATCAATTAAAAAACGTCATCCTGTCATCACAGCACCTAACTCCATTCAGTTAGTCAACAAACCCTTTTACAACTGGACCACCGAGCCGTTAGATTTTGAATTTCAAAATCGCAGTTATAATTTGTATTTGGATCAACTTCAGCGGATATTTTAAATTTATCGTGTCAGTCGGCGGTATTCTCAGAACAAACTCTTAAATTAAATTATGGAATTACCAGTTCTTATTTTTATTTATTGTTACATAATTTTGTAGTATATGTAACATTACGACGATGGAACTCCTCCAAATAAAGAACAAATAGAAGAAATAATAATAAAAAAACCAATAAGAGTCCAGGAAATGACACAATAACAGCAGAACTTTTCAAATCTAAAGGGCGAAATTTTGTAGAACAGATATAGAAATTAACTGTAAAAGTATGAGAAAAGGAAGTGAAGGGAATAGTCGCGAGCAATGACCTGTCCTTTACATGAAGAGAAATGGAACTGAATTTGTTAATTACAAAGTAATTGCTGACAAAATAATGGCAACATAGGTACATTAAGAACAAACTGGTGGAAAAGAATCGAAGCTGTTATAAAAGAATACCAATGCGAGTTCAACTGTCGAAAAACCATTGACGCCCTTACGCTGAGAGAATTGCAAGCAGAAAGTTATGAGCATGGAAAAACGATAATGGTTGTTTTTAAAGACTTCAAACTAGCTTGTGATAAGAATAAGAGAAGACAACCTTATGAAATGTTAGAAGAGTTGAGTACAAATGGTATATTAAGAAAAACGATAAAAGTAACATTACAGAGAACAAAATGACTGGTCAAAATAGATAGTAACATATTAGAATTCGAAATGAATGCAGGCGTTAGATAGACCCTTTGCCGTCGGTACTGTTTAGCATTGCGTTGAAAAAGCTGTTACCAAGAGAACTAGGATTTTATATCGGAAAAGCAGCAATGCTTTGCGGATAACCTCGTGATTTTAACAAGGATTAGAGAAGAATTAAAAAATGTTGTAAGAAGAACAAATCAAGAATTGAAAGACCTCTACAGCGGAACGGATAACAGGAATTATAAAAATTGAAAAATCTCTACAACGGAACAAATAACAGTAATTATAAAAGCAGAGAATCTTCCTTGGATAGAGCATGTAGAAGAGATAGATATAGGTCGATCGAAAGCCAGGTGTAAAAATGAAGTTGAGAAGGACATGGGAACAACAAAAATCAGAAACTGGAAAGTCCAATTTAGCTCACAGAGTATATGTGTGGGCATTTTGTCGATCGTTAGACCTAGAACTTGATGATTTCTCTTTTCCTTGCGTTCTCTCTTCAATTTTCGAGCCCTGTGCTCCTACCTTCTGTTTGGCATTCCTTTCTTCATCTTGTGATCAGATTCAATCCACACTAACCATTTCACCACTCTTTCATATTCCATTCCCTTATCTTCACTGTTGTATTATTCTTACGGTTACAAAGCTGAGTTTCTTTGACTTTCTGTTTACTGTAAAGTTCATAGACCATATACTTCCTCAGTTTTCTTCTTTCCGGTTACACATCTGGTTATTTTCCTTTCCAAACTTAGAACTCAATATATAATACTGTGGTCTTCCAATGATTTTATAAATTGTTAGAGCTAAGGAGATGGTTTACTGTTTACCCAGTGTTATTTTTGATGAGGTAGTCAGCTAAAGAGAAAAAGAAATATAATGTACAAGGAACATTAGGCGGTAAGTTACGTGCATACTATCGCTTTAAGTGCTGCAAATACAAAATAGTTAGAACAGATATAATAGGTAGGGATGAAAAAAGAGGCAAGACTGTTTATAACTCAAAGTAAGAGAGAATGAGGAGAATTGAAACATACCAGATCAGTGTTCTTGACGAGAACCCAATGAAAAGAAATTGAATTTGAAGACAATTAAGAGTTCTCTTATTCAGGCGCGGTAATAAATAAAAAATGTGACAATCAACAAAGAAATAGTATTTGGGCTGATAAAGACATAAAGACTAGTAGAGACAAAAATTATAATGGTAAACTTGCGTATCTTTGTGGCATCTATGAAAGAAGGCGGAATACACAAGGAGCGATCCTAAGGCAATTGTTTATAAGACGACTTTTAAATTAAAATAGCAGTGTTGACGTTTACCTAAGGCATGTGGGAAAATATGAGCACACCTGACGTAATATCAAACATAATTCCCAAGAAAATCGTTTAAAATTAAGAACCGAACAAAATTCGGCAAGAAACATGTGATTGTTCGAATTTTATTTTTAATCATTGCCATTTTAATTGTCACCGAAAGTGTACGTATCCAATAAAAGAAGATTAACACAAGTAGATAACAAGTAACAAACATGTGCTATCAAGCGACAACTTATGGTAATATGATATACAAAAACCGCACTTATTTGGTTACCTGATAGAAGGCAGTTAATGCGTTGCTACCATATGAGACAAAGAAATTGAAGAACAAAAGATATAAGACACGAAATAAACCGCAATGTTCAAGTAACTCTACGCTACATATGTATACAAGGTTACGTTTAATAATGAATTGCCACGGAAACTAAAAATCGATTTTATTTTAAGTGTATTTGTTTTAAGTAATAGAAACATTTTTCTCCCTTATACTTCGTTTGTTTGTAATGCGTACATTTTGTTTTGAAGCACCATTGAGTGGATTTGGGTTTCCGGGTTGAAACCGCGTCGTGATTGCACGAGAATGCCGACGTTTCGCTCTCAAGCTCCATACAATTGTCGGCATTCTCATGCAATTACGACGCGGTTTCAACCCGGAAACCCAAATTCTTTAAAAGAAAACAACGACCGCGGAAGCCTACAACAACATTCACCATTGAGTGAGTCTAAAAGTAAAATAAAACATAAGTATAGAACGGGAGTAGCAACCATAAGCTGTTCAAGAATTTATTATTATTGCCAAATTACACAAACGCAATTAGCAAATTGGGCACTAACGACTTTGTGGTATGTTCATGTAAAAAGAAATTTATTACAGTAAGTCTGTAGCTGATCCACAAACTTATAAATTTCAAATTTAAACGGTTCAATGTTCGCAGGAAGTTTTTAGTGATGATTTGAAGGCCTATATTACGATTTGTCAATGTTGATAAACTGTGGTTCCACCCTACACCATTAAACTGGAACAACAATCGAAATACTATTCTCCGTCAAAAAGGCAAGATTATTTTAACGGTTGATAAGACCAGGACTCTATTCTGGAATTCGCATCTTACAGCATTTGTTGACTATCTCGAAAAAGAACGAAGCACGTGCATATTACGCTATACCGTTGGGTCGTTTAAAAGCAGAAATCAGTCCAAAGTATCTGACATTCAATGCCAAGAATCCCCGAGTTCCTTGAACATCGTGTTACTCCTGCCTGCACCACATTCAGCATCACACGGATCTATCTCCTAGCGACTATTTCCTACTTCCACATTGAAGGGAAGAAATTTTTATTAAGGCTACATTGACGTTTCAAATGAGCATTGATATCAAAGGGATTTTCTTGACGAATACAATGATAAGAAACCGTTTTTCTTTTAGGCAATTTTTAACATGCCCTATGCGTAATATTCGCAACTGAATCTGATTTCAGAAGAGCGTTTCTTCTAGCGACGCCGTGCTATTGGGCGCTTTATAATTATGCAAAGCTTCATCAGGCCGAAGGAATATTGAAGTTATAGGTAACTCTGTATATACATATAGCGTAGATTTACTTAAACATTGTGGTTTACTTCTTGTATAATAGAGCACCATTCCAAGAAATATGTGAAATCTGATAGCCTCGTTTTGCCTGAATGACCCTCATTAATAGAATGAGTATTGGCTTACATACAGGCTTTCGCAATGAGATATGCTAAGCCGTTCATGCTTTAAGAATATTTTCTGTATTTGCCATGTGTTTCTCAGTAAATGACTGAAAAAATGTTACTTAAAAAGATGTCTATTAAATGCTTGTTTAAATGTGTTTAACGTTTGAATAAGCATTTAATAGACATAAGGGTAAGAAAAAAAATCTTTGATATATCATACTTTTATATAGATCCTACCACTAATAGATACTACTTAATCAAACAAGAAGATTAATATATTAAAGACGTTTACTAACAGAGGAGCAACTTTGCACGTTAATCAAGTCTGATTACAACTAGCAGTAAGCATAAGTGCTTGTCCTTTCTATAAAAAGCGAATGAATGGCTGAAAATCTCTTGAAAATAAGAAACACCAAATCTGTCCATATACCCTTACTCCAAAGCATGAAAGAATGTTTTTTACACATAATCAAACAAGTTTTAATATCTACGGATAGATTTGAACGGAAGATTAACCTAAAAAAATACATTTATGGAAAAGAAGAAATCTGGTTTAAAACTTAACAAAGCGTGTTGGCTAATAAGACGGATATCAAGATTATAACAAAAGAAAGGAAATCATCCAACTACGAAGCCATATCCAAACCAATTTCGATATATCGCATTGAATTCTAAGCGAGTTCAACATTGAACTACTTTACAAATTTGAAAATAAACGCCTTCAGTTAGAGAAAAAGTAAATTAAAAGTAAAAACGAACCCATAGTTGCCTCATATGTTCTAATATGCTTTTACGTATGTTGTTTCAACCATATTGTCAAATATCTCACTTATGCTTAATAAATATCTGATCGCCGGCTACAAAGAGTCATATTTTTTTCCTATGCCAGATCTTGGCATAATACTTAACTGCAGTAGTTGGTATCTTAGATCATGCTTTGTTCCATTAGAAAACACATTGCGCCTCCTATTTACAGTTTTCTTTACGACTTATCCTTTAGGCACAATACAATTATGAGGGATACCTTTTAAGTTTTTACAAAAAATGAAGAAAAAATGTTCGATTCTTTAATTGTTTATATAAAAATGCCAATATGAAAAAATCCTTATTTTTTTATATTGGTTGTCCAAAGGTGCCATATCTGGGGAGTAGGGGAATATGGGATGAGTTAGTACCCTAAGTCCATCAATTGCACAACTCCAAGGGAATGTGTTGCTGTGTTGTTCCGATGAAAAGAACCTTTTTGTGGGCCAATCGTTGACATTTTCTTGCAATGCATAATATGCACCTGTAATAGTTTTACCCTTTTCTAAATAGTCTACGAAAATTAGTCTTTGACGATCCTAAAATATAAAAGCTATAACTCTGCCTTCGCTGGCAACCCATTGTTTGAAGCATTCTTTCGTCTCAGGCCTACAGTGTTAGTTAACGACCAAACGACTGCAAACCACACGATTTCGTTTTTGGTCAACTACCAGATTGTTCAACGTTTCTTGTGCTCATACGGCTAATTTCAAAATGTTGCAACCACTTACAAACCGTTCAAAACGATGTTCAGATCCACTATAATGTTCATCAAGCTTCTTTTCAGTCCACTAGGAAATTTGTTTTCCAAGCAGTAGTGTTTTAAAAACACACTAAACACGCTTTCATCCATTTTTTGGAAAATGGTCGATTTGCAAGATTCAAACGAACGTTAAGCACATAGTAACAAACCGATATGATTGACATTTGCTCTGAGTTTCTTCAAGAAGTACTACTAACTGATAATAGCCTAGATTCGCATCAATGTTGCAATCTCTTTAACTTTTCAAACCACCTCAAAGGTAGATCTGTAAATCTATGTTTTATTCAAAAAAATCGGTTTTAGTTCCGCCAATACAAATTATATGCATCGCCCCAGCAAACTTTTATGGTAAAGTGAGGAAGTGCCACATCCTACGCAATTGTTTTTTTTTAAGATTCATGAATTTTATCTTCATACAGTATGAACGCTTTTCAGATTTCCGAATCATAAAATTACTTTGTTTCTAGAGGAGGCTTAAAAATAATCGTTTAATACCTCCAAGAGGTAACACGCGGCGGAAAGCTGGAGACAGATGGATGCATTCTGCAGTTATAAATAACATTACTCTAAGCGTTAAAACATCAACACACCCAATGTTTAGACATAAATTTTTCTGTGACCTAGAAAGCCAATGTTTTCTTCAATTACCACGAACGAATTCTTGGTTGCTTCATGTGTATTCATTTAAATTATATAATATTTTTTTATTTTCTACTTTTAGAAATATCACATAAAAATATAAGAATCATCGAAACGAATTAGAACAAATATGAATTATTGAACCATTTTTCTTTCGAGAAGTTATATGGAATTCTAAGGCGAAAAACGCCCTTTAAGCAGTATAGTTTTCGAACTCTTAACTTGTTGTTAAGGTATTGCGACAAGAAAATGCAATCTGTTTGTTTGGACAATGTCGACCCAATACTCGCCTTACAATAATCAGCTGACTGGGCAGTCGGCCAAAAACTGCGACTAAATAAAACGTAACGAAAATAAATTATACCGAGAAACACGAATGCCTTCCAAGCACAATATATTCGGAATTGAAATTCGGAAGAGTCAATTTGAAAATTTCTATTTTAAAGTATTAGTATATATGCTCGTGTTATAAAAATTTATTATGGCGCTCCGTCTGCTTCCTAGTAGAAAACAGAATGGAGCTAATATTGACGTCCCTGGTTACGAATACGAATTTAGCCTTTCTCAGACCAAACGGGGAGCCGCCATACTCCACATTCTGAATTTTTCGCGGAAACTACCAAAAATATTTTTTTTGCAACTTGAACTTTTCAGTAACTTCATAAATTGGCCTTTTCAACTATTTCTTAATAAAAGTGTTTTTTTAGTTTCTTTTTTTTTAATTAGAGAAAATAATTTTTTGCGGGTGGAGTACGTATGTGCCCCACTTAAACCGTTGTATTTACTACGTTTTGTACAAGAATTGCTTAGACTAACAGATTATCTTGGCCTGAAAAATTTCAAGTCTATATATGTAGATTCCGGTAATATAATTGCGTATGCGTTGAAAGATATTTTTAAAAATTTTTAGCTATGTTGGACGCTCAGTTCGTTTGTGTCAGTCAAAGGCAGTCATTAATTTTTGAATTTGAAAGGCAATACGCCTATTTAAATTAAGACCTTTGTACGATCATTTGCCTTAGTGAAATTTCTTAGTAACTAAATTTAAACGTGGTCATACCGGCTTGGTATGACCACTATCGATCACATCGGAAAAGTGCATCAAATGGTACTAGATTGAATTAAGGTTAGATTTATCATATGTCGACTGAAGATTTGGCCATGAAATAGCTAATCTTGGATGCCGCGCTTGTTCACCCAGGACCAAAAAAGCATTGGAATGAACATTTTGAAACCACCATTCAAACAGTGTGAGCGAAATAAGCTGGAGTTTTGGCGTCAATTAATAACTCAAATTGAAACTTGGATACTCCTGAAGCCAAGGCACAGTCGAAACAGTAGATCGCGAAGGATGAATCAGCTCCGAAAAATGCAAAAACTCCCATCAGCCAGAAACGTAATGATAACAGTCATTGAGTTGTGTTACTCGACGATCATGAAAAGGGAAAGACAACTATGGGGTACTATGCACCATTACTTGACAAGCTGAAGGAAGAGGTTGTCAAAAAATGGTCACATTTGAAAAAAGAGAAGTTTTGTTCCTCCAATGGTCGCCGTGATTAAAATTCATGAATTAAGATTCGAATTGATAAACTATCCATCTTATTCTCTAGATCTCGCCTCCCAGCAACTTCTTTCTGTCTGAAGGACAGCACAATATCATTTTTTCATTGAATGAGGAGCCCATTACATGCTAACTACTATTTGGACGGATTAAAGAGATGGAGGCGTCGCTGGGGAAAATTTATAGACTTACAAGGAGACTACGTTGAGAAATAAAAGTAAATTTAACAGAAAGGTACTTGCTTCTATGTTAGGCTGAAAACCTTTCCGACCACCCTCGTAAATACAAAGTCTATACATCTTTTTTATTAAATCAAGCATTACTCACCACCAATACTTGAAGCTAAATTTAACTATTAATGTTAAATCGATAATATACTGTCAATAGCAGTTGAAATTGGAAATTAGACGTTTAAACTATTTAAAATCGAGAGCGAATTAGGATCCCGTCATCATCGAATGACGACCCAATTTGGATTCCGAGTGAGAAGACTAGCCATAGCTTTAAAATAACTTTAAAAGACTTTTATTTCTAGTATAAACATCGGTTGTATATCCGGAATTTATTTTTGAACTAAATAATTTATTAGAAGTGGACCCTTTCTAACAAACGGTTATGGCAAGCAAAATAAAATACATTTTTGTTTAGCTTTCTTCAAGAACAAAATACAATTAGTGAATATCTTACAGTACTTTAAACCAAAAGATTATTAATATATAAAAATAGGTTCAACGAACGTGAAACTATCAACAATAAAGAATTACATCCTTTAATATATGATTTTCAATTACACTTGAAACAAGCTTTACATATGTGCTATATCCATTCTTAAGCAAGTGGTAATTTACTCCGGACACAATTTGTTTTGTTTCGTTAAGTTTTGGATTTGACTTACGACGGCGTAAAAATTAAATGTTTAGTGTGCGACATATATCTAGCGTGCTGGTCACCAACACATTGTAAACGGCATGTGCAAAGGGCAAACCATAATAATATCAAAACCGGTGTCGCCGTAAAATACGAACAATTCTTATTTGATTTATGTACAATGATGATTCAGTGTAATCTGGCGTTTACTTTGTTAAACAACGATTCATTTATTTCATTTTGGAACAAATACGCCAACATTACATTACCGAGCAGGACCACGTTACGAAACTATTTACCATCTGTGCATCTGTACATTTTGAAAATAAAATTAAGGCTGAACTGAAAAATAAAAAAGTGTGCTTGTGTGTGGTTGAAACAACTGATTGCAAAAAAAGATCTGTACTTAATGTTATGATGTGCAAAATAGAACCACAGCAATCCTCATCTTCAATTTTATTAACTTCTAGACGAATGTACTTTCCAAGTAATTTCAAAAGTGGTCTTAAGCACATTGGAAAAATTTGAAATATCCAGAGATTTTAATGTTTATGACAGATGGTGCCGCAACTATACTTTCTGTAGGCCGGTATCTTAAGAAACAGTGTGGTAACTTTTTAGACATTACATGTAAAATTCATGCTCTACATCTCGTGGCAGAGACAATTCGTAGATGTTATCCACAGGTGGCCGCGCTAATTGCGAGTACAAAAGCAGCGTTTCTGAAATTCCCAAAACGTATTCGCGAATTTCACAGACTGTGTTCTCATAGCACCACAACCGATCCTTACACCGATGGTTACAAGCGGCATTTTACTGTCATAAATATTTTGAGAGTATAAAGAAGGTGGTTCTATTATTCAATCCGAAAAAATGTGCAGCTGTCAAAACAAGTCAGAAAAAATTTGAAGATAGTCAGGTTAAAAGTGATTTACAAACTATTTACATCAATTACATCGGAGTAGTGCAAGCAATAGAAAAATTACAAAATTCTTCACTGTCGTTAGAGGAATCTTTGCAAATTTTAAAAAATGTATACGGACAGCTTTGTTCGGTAGAAGACGCAAAAAATGAGTGTGTTCTAATTAAGTGTTTTAGACAAAGATTCAGATTTTTTTTAAATATAACATCATTAGATGCAGACCGATTGTTTTCTTTATACAAGAACATATCTTCCTCACGGCGGATGCGTTTTGCAGAAATAACTTTGGAACCGCAGCTTATGTTAAAAATATTTGATCTTGCTTCTCCAGTTTTTCAAGTCACGGAAGACACTTAAGGTAAGTTTTTTTTTAATCATCGAATTACATACGCTCTTGATTTTATTTTTTATACAAATGACTAAAGATGGCAATTTCCCGTGTTCATTCAGTAACATAGAGATAATTTATCGAGATCGGTTCATAATCTACAAAAACCATCATAAAAACTTTTTTGTATCTAACACCGGAACGGCACCGTTCGCGATAATATATCTCTGCATACTGACTCCTTTCGCATGCAAGAGTCCATTCGTTAGCTACGCCGATGGTGCGCACCCGAATTTGCCCACTCTATTAAAAAATATCGTGCATCCCTGAGAACATTGTATATTACTATGAACCTGAATGCTGCAAAACAGTGAAGAAAATGATCGTAATAAATTTATAGATGTTTCAATTCATCTCAGAGCTTAGTCACAGTTTCATTAAAATTACGTATAAAACTTGTTCAATCCAGATGTATCAGCATACGCCAGAATATTTCACATCTCAACCTGCGTTGTGCAGCCAGTTTTAGAATTAAAAAGTTGAAGGCTTTTATGAGAAGGCGTTAAAAGGTTTTTGTGTATTGCAATATAGTAAAACGTCTTTCTAAAGACCGTCCCTTGAAATAATTGCACAGATTCATTTTTACGTTCTTGGTTATATTCAAGTATACGCTATATTTAGGATAGTTGCTTTGAATTCGAGAAAACGATTTACGCCGCCTAAAAGAAAGAAGTCGTCAAAATTATGGGTCTCGACATCGCGTTTTATAAACTCAATTCGTAGCCTTTAAGTCGTGCTTAACCTCGGCGAATTACGTGACAGGCAACGGAATATAACGCGAAATTTCATAAAATCTCCATTCCTAAGGGTTTTCTATTTTTACAACAGCGAGATATTATTCAAGGATCTGGGTCATATTAATATTTCGTTCCGATAATTTTTAAATAAATCTGCTGTATATTTCGCGAGGAAGAGTGTCAGTCGTGAGCATTATAAACGAAATTTCCTAATTTATTGAAATTATTAACTCTATTCTCATTACTACGATGAAAAATGTTCTAGATTTATAGGCGTGATTATAAATAATTATGTAAAATGGGTTATATCGAAACAACTGCTTGTAGTCATTTGTTCTCAAATGTACAATAGGAGCGCAGTTTGATAATTACATATCCGCTCTTAGCAAGAAAAGAAATGTATTAAGTGTAAAAATTAATTTTATTTTGCAATATAGTCGCCTTTGAGGACGATACATGTAATCCAGCATGTTTCTATCTTTTGTATCCCATTTAAAAAGTACGCTTTCTCCAACCCTGCAAAATAGGCGTTTCTTTTTGCAATCACCTTATCATTTGATCCAAATATTTTTCCGCTGAGCCATTTTTTCGTATTGGGAAATAAGAAATAATTGCTGGGTGCTAAATCTGACGAATATGGTGAATACAGAAACAATTCGCATCCTAACTCAGAATTTTGCTATGACAAGAGCACAATTATGTACGCGTGCATTGCCTTCGCGTAACAGAATTTTTTTCTTTCACGTAAATTAGTACAACAAATTTCACACTTTCCCTTATCAACGCCACCTAACTCTTTCTCCTAGCTCTTTTACGTCAATATCTTCCATTCCATTACTTTGCAAGGCGACGCACAAATAAAAGCCCTGAGGCGATTTGACTAGCCACTGTTTAAATGTGTTGACCGCTAATACTTTATTAAATCGACCACTTAAATAATTATACATGTCTGGCATTGTATACCGGAGCGTTTGTTGCTGAATCATATTTGAAAATTTAAGGTCAAAGGTAAATCATCTAAATCTAAAAATTGTAATGATATTTGCAGAATTTCCAAATACCACTGCGAATTTAATATTGTGGAACCAAACAAACGCTCTTCAAGTGCCGCAGTAAATATTAGATCCGACAAGTTGGTTGCGTTATGGAACCCGTGAGACCCGTTGGACCCCCTAATGGTCATCACTATGGTTCACAGTCAAAAGAGTAGGTTTTGTCAGTCCATTAGGTACAACCGATGAAACTATTACTGCGTCTTACTTTATTAATAAACTATCTACAAAGTATAGTTCTATTCAACAATTTGTAATGTATTCGGGGGACATTTGTTTTTTATAAATGTTATCAGTACCTACTAATTGGTAATGGCATGAACCAACTACACTAGACTAATTTTAAAGCGGATTATTTGATTTTAAATTAAATTAATTAATTGGTGAGATATAGGTTGCAATACATATTTGAAAAGGGAAATAAAAATACTACTTAACACGTAAAAATCTAACGTGGTATCCATTTAAGATGATGATGATCTACCAAACAACTTCTACTCAAAACATTTTTTTCATATATTTTGTATGCGACTAACTATTAGAACAAAAAAACAAAAATTTCCCAATAACTTATGTTTAAAATTTAAAATTTTCTAGGCGGAGCTCAGAACTCGAAACTCTACAACTTTGCTAATTTAAAGAAATGCCTATTTATAATAATAAGATACCCATGGTAGTCTACTCAATTTAAGACATACTATAAAGTAGAGGTCTTATTTGAATTAAACTTTTTATCAAGTAGCTCTGTGAATAATCCCGAAAAGTTTAATAGAATCAGTAATCTACACATCAATATTTTCTTTTGCATTTAGCTATAAATAATTAATGTGGAGGCGTCGATTACGAATTTTCTGCATCTGACGTTTGTAACGATATAATAATCTGAACAATTTTCTGAAAAGAATTTTACATGAAACATCCACGATTTTTATTTTGTATTAATGATTGCAGCTTATACATTTATCACACTATAATTTTCTGTGTGAATTATGCCGAAACGTAAATGTACTGCACCAAATACTACGAAACTGTCCCCCGGAGAAAACAGCGCTAAATAGTCTTGAAATCAGCAAAAATATAACTATTGTTGTAGTATGTACATTGCCGTTCAGAGAAGTTCGGTCGGTTGGTAAAAAACATGAAAAGGTTACAGAAACAAACGAAACTAAAAACAAAATGCAATTTTATTGTATGTACGGGTAAAAAAGACAAACATGAATAAATAAAAAGTTATTCTGGCCTAATATAACATACTGAACATTTTTTTTTTTTTTCATAGAAAAAACCTCCTTTGCTGTTAATCACCGCTCGAACTATTCTAGGCATTCTTTCGATAAGTTTTGTTAAAACGGATTGTGGAATATTAATCCATTCATGTTGCAGAATATTCCGTAAATGTTCTTGTGAAGTTGGGCATATTTTTCGGATCCTCCTGTCCAGTTCATCCCACAACAACTCCATAGGGTTCAAATCTGGGCTTTGTGGGGGCCATGTCATTACTTTCAGGGTGTGCTGTTCTTCTTGCTCCTTTAAATAGTTCTTACACACTAACGCAGTGTGTTTTGGGTCGTTGTCATGCATGAATGTAAAGTTACGGCCTATTATACGTAATCCTGATGGCACTGCATGATTCTGGAGTATTGCAAAATAATTTTCCTTCCTCATTACATCCTGCACCCCAGCAAAGGAGAAACATCCCCACACTAACACAGAACTACGCCCTTGCTTCACTGTAGGCACAATGCAGTTCGGGATCACTTTTCAGTTTTAGATCTTCGGACATAAACTCGTCGATTTTGCTCAAAAACCTCAAACTTTGACCCGTCACTCCCAAGCACGTGTTTCCAATCATCTAACGACCAATCTAGATGAGAACGGGCCCACTGTAGCCGTTTTGCTCTGTTGTCCCGACGTAATAAGGGTTTTCGAATGGCAATGCATCCACGAAGGTTCGCTTGTTGAAGTCGACGTTTTACCGTACTCGCCGAAACTTGTTCTTCACGGTCGCGATTGACTTCGGCTGCTATTTGTGGCGCTGTTAATTTTCTATTGCGTTTGCTTAATAATACAATTCTCAAATCTTCAGCTTTTGTTGTTTTCCTAGATGCTCCAGGACGAACACGATTTTCTATAGTTCCAGTTGTCCGATATCGCTTTATGATGTCATTTACTGTTGAACTTCTCATATTTATTTTTTCAGCAATTTGTCGCTCCGAATATCCTTCTTCAAACAGCGTAATAATGCGTGAACGTTTTTCTACACTGGTAGGCTTGTCACGTGCCATTTTGAAGTAAATTTTCTTAAAACTTTCGCGCAAAAACGACAGATGCACACCAACACACGTTTAACAGTAAAATGAAGCAAATTTATATCTTTACGCCTGTGATAAATAAACAAGAATGATACTGCGGTATATTTGCCAAATGTACTGTTCGTTAATAATCCCAAAACGACCCGTTTCAAAAGATCGGTACTTCCGAGAAATTCTTGGAATGATAATAAGAGAGACTTTATTGTGGTTGTCGCAATATTTCTACTTTACATAATAATTTATGGCTTTAATCCCTTAGAAAAGAGTGTATGCTTAATATTTTTCTAATTTTATGTATTAATAATTGTATATAGTGTGATATAATAGATTTTTATTGTATGACCGAACTTCACTGAACGGCAGTGTACATATTTAGCAGGCACATCGTCTATGGAGATGCAGTTTATTTAGGTACGTTGTTAATGGGAAGCAATTGATACCAATTGACATCCTAATCAGCAATATCAGTCCACTTTGCTGTTGTAGAAAATAATGCGCGTGGTTACAAATATAGTTAACCTTAGTTTGGGCAACAGCGTCATGTTAGATTATTCCACATTACATAAGCGTAGATCTACAGTGTATTGCTCTAGATTTATAATATCAACTTTTGGTCACTTAGGTTTAAGTTTTGGTCATAATTAATTTCTACGAACTTCCCTGTACATTGAAAGACAGTTCTAATTATTTCAGGGAAAGCCAAAGGTATATACATACGTTGTCCAATTTTAATAGCTGTGTATGTAACAGAGAAAGGAATACTGTAGTGGGGAGCTTAGGAGGTACCGCCTACCATGCATGTCCTCTTTTCCGTTAAATACGTATGTATTATGGAAGACATTTAAAATAAGAGTTGTACCTCGGCACTTCAGAAGTAAATTCGATGAAGCTATTTGCAAATTACTCGGTTTTAATCAGCTCGAGATAGGGTACCAGACAGGGTACTTACAATTTAAGCAAGTATAAACCGTAGTCGTTAGAGTATTTTTATTCCATTTTACAGTTATCGTTTTAATAATGGGGACTCTTTGCGAGTGTGTTGGTAATGGTTAAGTTGGGAAAGTAGAAGAAAAAATTTTTTTTATCTCAAATTAGGTGACTGGTTTCGTGTCTAAATAAACACGTCATCAGCCCAAAAATGAATAAAGTAATTAGATTAAGTAATTTTTTTACTTTTTAGACTTAATCTAATTATTTTATTAATTTTTGACCTGATGATGCCGCGAAACCGGTCGCCTAATTTGGAATAAAAGAATTTGTGAGAAAAATTTTGAACCCTTTTTTCAATTTACCCAACTTAACTTATCGTTTTATTCTACCAAGCGGCTGCAATTTTGTCGAAATTCAATTTGAACGAAAGTATGTTTTCTTTTCTTTGATATAGTAAAAAAATATAGTAAGTAACTATTAAGGACACTTAGTATTTTATTTAGTAAATTCAACGTTCTGTTTTTGCCTTATTACATAAATTCAAGGTTTTGTAGGTGTTACTTTGTAAATCTAATATTTCGATTATCTTATTTCTTGTAAATTCGTATATTTGACATTTATATTCATTGAAACTTTAACGTGTACATACTTAATATAAAAAACGATTTAATTTCTTGTAATATTCGCAAATATTTCAAGTTAATGAACCCCCTAAATTAAAAACCAGTCATTTGAATAACTGTACGAAGAAACTACCGTTAGCATTTGTGTTGCAAATCCAGAAATGTAGATGTGGACGTGCTGGATAAAGAATTACCGCAGAGAAAGAAAGCATAATGGACATATGTCATTCGTCGCTTCTTCGCCTAAACGCAATACAGCATTTAGACATCGCACAATTTTTGGTTTCCGTCTTTGTCACTTTTGCATGGGATAGTAGCACAAAGCAGTAGGTACTACAGGTGGTGTACCAAATAAATATTCGACATAACGAGGAGTCGCGGCCACTTCATTAATTCTATTTCATGATGTTCAATTTTCCACTTTTGAACAATTTGTACGTATTGCAAAGTTGCTGTTGATGAAGGAAATATTGCCTCCATTTGTGTAGGCCAACGGTAACACGCTAGCAATTTAGTTAAGCAGCTAGCAATTTAGCATACTGTCTGGATGTTAGTCTACTATCAATTGTTGCCGAGATCCATCCTCAATAGGCGCTCTATACTCTGCTGCTTCGCTGCATTTTAATAATATTTTTCGTATTACGTCGTGTTTCTTGCTCTATGTACAAGCAGGAATAGTTTTCGTACAGTACGAAAGTTATTTGTAGGATGATTATTGTTATCGGGATCTCTAAAACTGTTGACAAGAGGAAGCGATACTTCGAACAAACAAACAAACATTTATTTTCTTGTTTCCCTACTATTCTTCTTATGGATTACTGTCACGTAAAATATTGATTTGTTTGTTTCTAAATGTTGCTCTATATTTGTTAATACAATTACCAATCCATGGTAAATTGTATGTTTGTGATTCTTTTTGTTGCTATTAAATGAGATTTGGTTGATAACCGGTATACTTTAATGTAGTAAGGCAAATCATGAATGTAAATTTTATAGTTTTCCAAACAAATAATATTGCAGTTTATATAGTAAAATTGCTGTAATCTTGTAGTTTAACTATTTAACGCAATTTACAAGTAATTTTGAATTATTTAATTTACTTTTTATGTAATATGTATTAACATTGGTAATGCAGGAATTGTCACTTGTAGGTTCATATTATCGTATGTCTAGCTGTAGCATTTTTGCTTCCTTTCTATGAATATCTCTTATCTAAAAATAACAGAGAAATAATGAGCGCCAAGACAAGGCACAAGTTTCTTGAAATCACTAACGGAATTGTCGCTACATCTAGCCTCACAAAGTATTCTTTGAATTCCGCAGAATCTATAAATAGGCACCATGGATAAATCGGAATCATTAATTTTAATAATGGCTTGGCTTGCCGGGATACATTGAGACATAATATATTATTTTTACTTTTCTCAAGGTATATTTTTAACACTATCATACTTGAACAGGCAGACTTGTAATAAATTACAAATGTTACTAAACTACCTGTTTTAATTGGAACCATCGTCGGAGCATTAGAAATAAAAAATTCTCTCTTTTTAAAATGTACCGAGGACTCGATTTTAAACTTAATATTTCAACACACGCAATGACCTAATAATTCTCAGCTAATTTACATGGCTAAGTCTCTGGATCAACGGTTAAATAAAATCGTAATGTTGGTAGGAAGTATTGTATAGAGAATTAGATAAATTTATGATTGCGGAGCAGTCTATATTTAAACTTTATTTACCTAACTACGGATTAACACAAATGTTTCAACTAGTGCTTAGTTTTATAAACACGTTTGTCACAATGTTCTATAGTAGTTCCTAATAAATAAATATAAGGATTACTACTAGTGATTTGAAGGAGATAGTGGAGTCCTTTAAAAATAAGAAATATTAGTAATCCAGCGAAAATAACTTAGAACACCTTGCAAAATGAATAAAGGATTTATCAAGGCATAGTTCAATGTTTCTTATTTTCGAAAAATAAACTGTAAGCAATATTCTTCGAACCAAATATCACTTGAAATTTGCGGATATTAAGATACTTTCAAGAGGTAGATATTAAAACCGAGGATCTTTTACCGTTCACGTTATTGGTTTTCTTACAAAGAAACTTTTTTTTAAACTGAGAAGCTTTTCTCGTCAATAAGCGAATTTTATTGCAACATAATTTGCTGTCGAATTAGCTTATTCTAAAAAGAACTGATATTAAGGAATTGTTGCATGGAAACTCTCACATTGTTAAGCTAAATATTCTACAAATCTCTAATATTAATAATGTTACGAAAGAAATAAAAACAAAGTTTTATAGATTACTGGTTAAATGGAAAAAATGGAAAAAGTTATACACTAATATTCGTAAATTTCGTTGTAGTTCGTTGATCTTTTCCTATATTAATATTATTATTATGTCACAAGCGACGTAAGTGCAGGTTTTCGGTCGAGGATTGAAACCGCAAATATATTTTTCCTATTACCAATGATGAGCAGTGATCTGCGCCTTTCACTAAAGCTAGACAACAACTTTTAGCTTCTTTATTACGTGTTCAGCAGCTTCTTGTCACTGCTGAGGCTTTTGCACAGTGGTCATAATGATAGTTGGTTCTTTTGAGGCAAATTTTCTTCCAGGTCCTGTTTCTCTGACCCCAGGTCCAGGATATCATCAATTCTAATAACTCTGGACCTCAACGAACGATTCTGTGACAACTCTCCCTGCCAGTAAGTTTTCCACTTCTTGCCCGATTCTATGTTCTTTACACATCTCTCTGCTGTAACCAAAAAAATAATGCTAGGATAGCTTCCTCATGGTATTGATGAAATAATTGAAGGCAAACGCAACAAAACGAGAGACAAAATACACTAGCCACAGACATGTTTCTGCCTACCCAGCGTCATCAGCGTGGTTCCGAGAGTATTTTTTATCTCTACCCTCAATCGCTATTATTCCTGCGCTCTTATTCTAGGCATTTTCTGATGTATTCTGTTATATACATCATGGTAAGCTTGTGGGAATATTCATATGTGCTGTTTCCCAAAGCACTATTTGCCATCTCGTGTTAACCGGTCAGAGTACTGGTAGAGGGATGGTTTGGGGAACATTACTCAGTTTCTGTCCTAAGCGACAAGCATGCGTTTCTTTAGAGAAATGAAATGTCTAGTTTGTCGTTTTGAATGTTGTAGCATTAACTATGCGGCAACAGGGATAGAGATAAAAAATACTCTCGGAACCACGCTGATGACGCCGGGTAGGCAGAAACATGTGCGTGGCTAGTGTATTTTTTCCCTCCTTTTTTTGCGTTTGCCTTCAATTACTCCATCAATGCCATGAGGAAGCTATCTTAGCATTATTTTTTTGGTTATTGTTTCTAGGCATTTTCCGACATTTTTGACATCCGCACCTAAAAGTGGGTCATCACTTTTATTCACCAGCGAATATCACGCAGTTAGTAGAAAGACAATCACTTTAATGCTGTTTAATTATCAGGATCAAGAGGAAAATGTGCGTCTTTTTTCTTTGCCACTTTTTATGCCAGAAAATGAAAGATAGGAAGGAAAGAAATTTTGTGAACAGTGGTAGGTACAAGTCTCGGCGAATTGGTAACAGCAGTCGCTAGCGACCAGTGAATTTGGAAAAAAAACGCGCCTTAGTGGGCTGTTCCTACAAACAAGAAGGGACAACTGATTTGTCACTCTGAGAAAGTTCCTTCTCAAGACCTCTAGGCCTCTCAGAGGCGCCGTTGGTTTTCATTAATTTTGAAGCACAATCTATCGGCTCATTCGGTGAGTTCGTTATTTTTTATACGGCAAATAATGATTTGCCGCCGTTCTGTTTGAATCCCTTTTATACTCAATCACATGCAGCTTTGCACTTGCTTGCTTTGCACTGAGAGCAAATTCAGAGTTCAAAGTGCGGAACTCTGAATTTGCTCTCATTGTCTCTATTTTTTATTGTTCGTTTTATTTATTGAAATAAAGTTATGTACGAATACTACTAAAATTAATGGTTTATTTGAGTAAAATTTCCGAATAGAAGTTATTCGTTATTTATGAATAACTAGTAATTTTTTATTCATAATTGCATTTTGCCCAACTCCAGTCTCTAGTCATGATCTCCTTGTTTTCATCGCCACTAACGACCCTATACTTCGATCAGCAGCTTATATACCTACATAATTGCCAAAGTTATCAATATTTGTTATGTATTAACATCTAATGCCACATTAATTACTTTATATCTCTGGGGTCGTAAGATTCCCTTGTGTCCCGTTATCAAGATTAGCCGAATATGAATAACAAACACATAGTGCTAAATTTACGTAATGTATAAAATAAAATGCAAACTTAACATTTATTTAAAGTTTTATAAAGTTTGCCGACATTAGAAATGAGAAATAAATATGCTTCTCTTGTTTTATTTGTGAAAGTATAATTCCGCTAGCCTATGGGTCCTAGTGCATGGATGGAATATAATTCTCTGAACAATGTAGAGAAAAGTATATGTTCAGGTACACAGCGTGTTCAATTTCTCCTACACAATATAGAAGGTTGGCTTTTAACTTGAACACTACATATTATTACGTTTTTGTATACCTATCTTCAATTCATGTCAATTTTCTTCAACATTTCCTATACCTATTAGTTTTTCACGTAATTATACATTTTGTTTCTTTGACACCCAATGTTTTACACGTCTTACATGCTAGAGTGGAGTATTTCTTTGAGTTTCTAACAGGATATTCAAGAAAAGTGCATCAAGTAGGTTTTATGAAATGACCATCGAATTCGTTGGTTCATGTTATTTAACTTTTAAAAAATATGTGTCTCTATATTTTTCTTGGATCTGATAGTGAAACTCTTCTGGACTTGTTTTTATAAATATTTTCCTCCACCTAAAATGCGTCCTTCTTTAAAGCAAATTAAATGTGAAACTATGCAGACAGGTTATTGTTTTAAAAACGTATATAGAGTGCTATATTTATTAAAAACCAGCAAAATAGTTATTTTTACATATTATTCCAGCAATTACTAGAAGTGACCATTACTTCTCTGTAATAAATAGTGAAAATATGCAGACGAGCGTTGAGTGCAGCGTAAAACGAATGGCTTTATTTGAAGCATTACATGCTATGTTTTTTTTTCAGGAAAAAAAAAAGAATTGAAAGCTATTTGAAAAATGTCTTAATGTAATGCATCACTTGGATATTATACAAAATATTATTCGAAGTGTTAGTAAAATACAAGAAATTGTACTGGCATCAGAAATAGGGTGATTAGTTGAAGTAGATATTACGCATAGAGGAAATTACAGAATATTTTTAATGAATATCTATAGTTTATATAGTATTTCATCGCAGCACTTTATGCAATTTAGCAAATAACTGATCTGTTTAGTTCCATAATTAATTCATTAAAGAAGGGCGCATTTACAGTAGGGACGTTTATGAAACAACTCCTACAAGAGCCCCTGTATTTGGTTTAACAAATTGAAATAATATCAATCAAACATGGCCATCTAGTTAAATCTAGTTGATATAAAAAAAATTCCATGGATTGTTAAGAACTCCAAGAAGTATCCAATCAAAAAATTCGAAATAACCGCTCTTGCTGTTAATGAAAGTTGACATGAATTGAAGAGGGGCATATCGTATGTAGACTATCGCTCCGTATGCTTCAGTGTAATTTTATAATCCCGAAAAACAAAAGGGAATGTTTTTGCTTAATACCTAACATCACTTAGTAGAACTACTTCAAACGTAAACTTCGCGCAACCTTGTTTCTTAAGTTGATTATGGTGGAATTAAAGCAAAATTTTCTTAAAATCGCATTAGGTTGATGAGGTATTAGGCAAGTAAACCATTTCTTGTTTTCTTAAACGGAAACATGAGACAAAAAGTTCTCTTTCGGCTATGTAAGAATATATAGTTTATAGTAACGTAGTAAGTAAAAAAAGGTCGGCGGCTACTAAATCCAGACGTCACCATAAAGATTCAAGGAAGAGTCTTTTTTTCTTTGAGTCACTGTAGTAACAAGGAGCTACAGACAATATTTCTCCCAACCATGTATTGAATACAAAAATAAACTATATCCTCTTTTTATAAATTCAAATACATTCCAAAGCAACATTTATATAATTCTGTATTTGTAGATAATGTCTTTATTGGAAAATCTTACGCACAAATAGGTATTGTATGTATTGTAATATTTAAATTGGTTAAAGGTATAGGACTGATAATGCTTTAAGAAATATTGTGCTCATAGGGAACGGAATATCAATGTAGGCAAGTCAGAAAGGTATTACTAACTTGTATTGATTGTGGGCAACAGTGACAATACGCTCTTATCACGCTACGCCTTGGTCCTTAGCTTTAGAATTACATTTTGGGATTCCTTTATAGACTTGATTTAGAATTTAGGTTTCTGAGGTATTCCTATATTTTGAGGTAGAGTTTGCTTGAGATCCTGATAAATCACTCCATGGATTATTTTTTAATCAGGAAACTCTCTGGTACCAAAACTCTCTGGTAACTAGTAGGATTATGAATTCGACAATTAATCTGTTTTTGGTTACAATAGCTGCGTCAAGTGATGATGTAGGGTTGAGGATATTGAATTAGGGTTCTATAAAAATATTTTTTTAAAGCCAATACGACATGCATTCGTAGGGTATTAATATATTTTAGTTGTATTTATAACAAAAGTATTCCAAAGCCGTTAGGATGCAATTCTTTCCATTATTTGAAGCTGATTTAAAATGATGCAACATTTTTTTTGCTTAGTTATAACTTAGTAAAAAAAAAATGATGACTTTTAATTTAATGAATTCAAATCGATTAAAATCTAAATATCTTTCTAATTTGGAATTGGTTATCTTAAAGGGTCCCTGCATTTAATCATAATAGTTCTCAAATTTTTGAAATATCATATGTCGTGTTATATTAAAGTGACCAGATGTTTGATGTTATAATGCTGTGCGTCTAGAAAGAAAAGCCCATACAACCAAGTATAAAAATAAACAGAAAAGTACGTACATATACATGCAGTGTATAACAAAATATCCAACGTTAAACGGTAATGAGGATGATTTATGAGAAACGCTATGGTGCGGTAATTTTTATTTTATAACATATCTTTTGAGGTATGATGTCAACTTTTTTAAACAATAATTTTTACTTTTCTCCAAAATCCGATATAGCTTCTTTAAATTAAAAATACCTTATTTAACATTTTGAAATTGGTATTGATCTCTGGGTGAAATCACTTGGATCGGAAGCAAGCGGTGCTTGTAAGCTTTGTGTTTTAAACAACACAAGATATCAAATATTGTCTCTTTCTTTAAAAGGATTTGTAAAGAACATATTTCCTGCAGTTTAATGGTAAATTTTGAGAATCAAACGTGATTGATGTGAAGTTTTATAAAAACAAGTTTTTGGGTTTGAGCAACAATAAAATTGAACAATGAGGCAATTTTTATTATGTAGAAAGCTATTAAGCAAGTGCATAGTTACTCACTAAGCTAGAGAAATGTGCTTCAGAGAATCCGAATTTTCCTGGTTTTACAAAAGAAAAGTTTCTAGAAATGTTACATAATATTTTGTTCTTCTAAATGCAACTTTGTCATATTTATGAAATGAGGCCAATTGACTCTTCCAGGAACACGCAATTTTAAGCTATTTAGTGAACATCATTTTGGATATATTAGGTTAATAAATGCACGATCAATTTACTTAATGCTTTTGCGTGCCAATGAAAAATATAATTTATTAGTGCCTGTTCTATGGGTTAATTTTAGAACAATTTTATATTATTCTAAATTAAAATTATTAATTAGGATAATTCATGATGCTTGAAAGTCCACCAGGATGCTTTTCTACCATTGGAAAGTATTGTTCCTTTCTTTAAAAAAACCATTACCGTATACCATAAACAGTATACTTCTTGTAATTTAGTGGAGTATGTAGGTAACATCGTAAATACTGACAATCGAATGACGTGAAAGGCAGTTTCCTAACAGAATGATAGTTTTTGGGCTTAACAACAACGAGATTGAACAATGAAACAATTTTTATTACGTTTAAAGCTACTAAGCATGCGCGGCAATGATATATGCACCTACTAAGCTGGAGAAACGTATTAATATTAATGTATTAAGCTTGGAATTCCCTTCAGAGAATTCAAATTTTCCAAAAGAGAAATCTATAGAAGTGCTGCGTAATATTTTGCTCTTCTGAACGCAACTTTGTGATATCTGTGAAATTAGGCCAATTGCTTTTACCAGGAATATTTTGTAATCGGACGACTTCGCAATTAACAGAAAAATTAACGCATACGCAATTGTAAGCTAATTAGTGGGACACTCATTATGGCTATATTTAGCTGATAAACGCACGATCAATTTACTTAATGCTTTTGCGTTTAGGTACACAAACAACATGAACAGCAAATCAAATTGACATAGCAAATAGATATGGGCTACTGGCCGATTATCGGGTTAAAATATTGGTTAATACCATTTTTGCTTTATGAGTTCTTCTGTATGAAATATAAGGATCTCGTTCAACATTTGCCTATTAATCGCAATAAATGTGTGAAAATATTTACGTTTAAACCGGAATTGGCTGTTAGAATATGCTATAATCGTATATTTTCTTCGAAAAATAAGAAGGTATTTTTAAATTTCAAAGCGTATTGATTTCTTTTTAATTCTGTGTATATCCTATGTGCACGTTAAAAGATATTCAAATAAATTAAATTGCGTAGTTCTATATTTACTGAATGCTATTTTTCTTCTTTTCGCGATTATTTTTGTTATATTCTCTCTCTATGAGAATAAAGCAGAGACTCCGTCAAGAAGACTAGTTACAAGGAGGTAGCATTGGAAGTCGTTGAGGAGGAATATCAGTCAGGTTGATAATTCTCTCTTTTATTCAATGCTTCACAATGTTTGCATAACAGTTAAAAGCTTAACATCAACAGAAGGCCTACGCAAAATGCAAAGAAGAAAATTATTGACCTGATTCTCGCTGCTGAGTAGCTTGAGCTGATCGTTGATGAGACTATACTTAGCGGACTCTTCTTTGCGTAGAGCCCGCTCTTTCTTCAATTCCGGACTCCAAAACGTCTTAATCGAGTGCATTGACGAGCCCAATTTCTGATTCGTAAGTTCTAATTCTTTCTTTAGGTTACCCAGCTCCCGTTGCAAGTCGCTGTTCTGGTGTTGCAGCTCGCCCAAGAACGGTTGATGGGAGGTTGGCGATTGACGCGCGGATCTAGTGCTATACGGTTCTTCGTCGAAATATAGGCTCCTCTCCAGCGAACGGTCACGTCTGTCCCTTATAGGTAAAAATTCGCGTTCGTGATCTACCGTAGCACCTCTATCGAGTGATTGGTATCTTACGGACATTGGATTCGATGGCCTGGTGGCACTACGCGATCTATGATGGCCCGTACCGACGGCCAAAGGTCTTCCGCGTTCTTCTAGCATTGGACTTGCCAATTCCTCGTCGCGATAATAATGGTAACCACCGTACCCGTGATCTGGAGAATTGTTACCGGAACGGGTCTGTCTTAGAGGTTTCCTACCGATTGGACTACCACCGGGATATACCCTACTGGGGGACCGGTCCACGGTGGGCAATCTCACGCCCCTCGGAGACCGGCTGCCCCCCACATACACGTCTCGGGACATCTCATGACATATCACTAGCGCGCTGAAGATGTCGGTCGCACTCGTTGCACTGGCCACAGTTGATCAATGAACGGGTGTATTGTAAAGGTGCGCGCGCAACGAACATCGGATTCATTTTACGCATACACACCCCCGCACTTTATCTTACTATAAGGGGTTTGTTTCGTGAATCGCGCTCGAAGTCGGCATTTTCCTCGGATTCGAATACGTTGTGGCGTGTACAGCCTATCGGGTAAATCTGAGCGAATTCGATCAATGAAAACGGACAAAATTCGGAGAGTAATTGGCCGATTTCATGCGATTTTCGGCCTTATAGCGGCGCAGGAACCTCTTTTCTACAAATATAGGTCATTATGTGGGTGGAAGGAGGGAATCGTTTGGCCTCGAAACGGGAACGAAGATTTCTGAACAATGACTACAGCCATCCGGCGAGTATGTGAATCTACACGACGTTCTCAAAGATTCCTGTACGCCGCTATTTGAAAATACAGACATTCAATTGGAGATGTCGCCTCAATCACTATTTTTAAATTATTTGCCGTATTTTTTTTCCTTATATACTTAATTTTATATATTATTGAACCAGAAAATGTATAAGTAACTACTATAGGACCACAATATATACTTAATCTTAGCGATAGAATTTCTAAGTTATTTAATGGATACAACAACTTAAAAATTGCTTTTTTAAGAAAATTCAATGTATTTTCATCTAAACTTAAAGAGAGTCGAAACAATTTGGAGAAATCCATCATTTACCAAATTAATTGCAAAGATTGTCCAAGTTGATATATTTGTTAAACGTTTCAAAAATTAAAAAAACGCAGTTTGAGACACAAAGCTCATGTCCGTAACAGCTTACATCCACTGCCTCAAGCACTTACTCCTTGTAATATGGTCACTCTTTTGATTTTTACGAAATTATAATTCTCGACGTTGAACAACGCTATTTTAAACGCTGTTCCTTAGAAATATGTTACACCAACAAGAGTCCTGGTTACATCAATTATAGAAAGAACACCGAAAATTTAAGTTGCATTTATGTAGATTTACTTTTTTAACTTCAATCACTATTATTGTGTGTATCACTATTATAGTACTGAACTTTGAAAACTCTGTATATTAGGTATAACTTTGCATTATCTGGAACCTCACACATTTTTCTATTTACCTCATTTTCAATAAGCGTCTTTTCGTAATAGATAACATCTTAACATATATTTACTCGATATATATAAATTTTAATGTCAGTCGCTTCTGTTGTTAGACATGTACGATTGCCCAAATTTAATATGTTCCGTGTGTTGCAGATTTCCACTGCAGTGAGTATTTAGGAATTTTCATATTTTAAGTTACTTTTTGTACTTTGTATTTATGTCTTGACTGTGTCACCCCAATGAAGAATGAAAAAGTACTCGAAAAATGTTGATGTTTCTAGTAAAGAAAATAACGACATTTGCGCCCTTTCAAACTTTGTTGACGGTGATACTTTCTAGTAGTTACGTAGTACCCCGTTAATTCTAAAGAACTTTTCATAAAAATTAAAAGCTCTGATAAATAACGTTAAGGACAGCAGCAATGCTAAAATAAGAAGGTCCCCTCAAGAAAGAAATATTGTGTAGAGTGAAAGGTGCTACCTTTGTTTTTGATATTAAAGTTTGGTTCCAAAGGTCAAAGTGAGGGGCAATCTTATATATTATTAAGTTAAAACAAAAACAGGTGAAATGTAGTGTTCTTCGCCATTTCATCTTCAATAAACTGGCCTATCTCATGCTAAGGTTATAAATAAACCTTAAACAGGCATTTTAAGCCTTTGGTATTCTAAATATATTTTCAGATTCTAGTCAAGACGCAATAAATGACATCACAGTAATTACATCTTGATAAAACAAGAGAAGCACAAAGGGTTTTATCAAGCAACAACTTAACTTAACTTTCGTGAAGGAAGCTCCTACCACCCCCGGTACATGCTGATCAATTTCAAGTTAGAGTTAATCCTATTCAAAATTTTATCACTCCAAGGTCGATCGAATATAATAACAGCTATCTTATTACAATTCATGAAGGTCTTCATTTGTTAATTTATTAATGCACACTCACATCCATCTGCTAAGTATCAAATCAATAATAAAGCTAAACTTTATCATACAACTACAGATTTTCAGGTCTTTTAACAAAAGCCTAGTAGACCTAAGGTAATTTGCTTGGGCAACATCAACATTTAAATTTTTAAATTGAGAAGTATTATTATATTATTACTAACGCAACATGCCTAATAACTTTTAATACAGGAAATAAAGTTAGAGTGAAAACCAATGTAGTGTAAAATACTAAGTAGTAATTCATTGAAAATTTTAGAGTAGTTTAAACAAACAAGTACAGTTATTTTGTTATGGTCAATTGTTCGAAATACGTCTTCAATTATATGTATTAATGCCGTTGCACAACTATACCCATGGAATTGGACTATCGATAACATCAAGTTCGTAAAAAATAACAACGCTAGTCGGCCATAATCCTGGCGGTTATTTTAAGACTTCAGTAATTAACTTGATTGCAATTTACAGCAAATATTACGATGTAGAAATCGTGTAGTCACAAATATTTTCTATTGGTTCAATGTTGCTACTTGCAAAAATATAACACATTGAAAGTATTTGGTACAGTAAAAGTTGCTGCTTGTTTTAGTTGCCATGTTGGGTGCTGTTTATTTGTTTTAACATAAAATATAACGTATACTTCTTTAATTTTTTTAAGTGTGAAGTGATAATGCAACTCTGTTGATTTCTCGACTTCTGTTAAAAATTTGGAAATGGTACTTGCCTTGTTCTCAAGCACGACAGCAAGCAAGACTCCTGCTAGAGTCAATAATAAGTAATGAAAATGCACCTGAAAAATGTATGTCAATCTTCTGAAACTTTCTGATGACATAATAGACCTTATAGAAGTATCTCTATAGTATTTCCGTATATATAAAGTGATTGATAAATAAACAATAAGGCGCCTACTTCGTTATTTCAAATGGAACACCCTATGTATTATTGCGTTTTCAGTTTCTTCTTTTAAAAATAAATCACTACGATACACGTTCCATATGTTTATTTCTAATAGATTTCGAGATATTTATAATTGTGCATTGAATCGTCTTAATTAAAATGTACCTATTTCCTTCAAAAAATCAGGAATGTAAGTACATTTCAGTGTAGAGGTTTACGAGAGTAAATTGCATACTTGGCTGGACCTGGACATGGCGTTAGAACACCTTCGAAATATACAGGACGTTCAGTATCGAACACTAAACTTTAACAAACTCAAATACCAGAGACCAGAGAATTTATATTTCTCATGTTTCAGTATAATGACGCACATGTTTGACCTTGAAAGTAAAAGAAATTTGTAGTTAGGCGTGGGTAATAGGTATAATTTGCGTACTAGGGGAGTGCAAGAAATTGAATATTTTAGCTATTAGGATGCATAAACTGGGCTACCCTGACCAAAGATGTTCACAATCGAAAACTATTTAAAATTCAAGGTAAGGATACGATGATACTGGAAATATTCCTTGTATTGACTTGGAAACTTGAAAACAATATTTTAATAAAAGCTCACCAGGCTAACAATAAGTGATATAAACATCATATGATAGCATCAATTTTAATTTTTATAATTCATTTTGTAAGTAACATCTTTGGGTTAAGATTTCAAATGAATATGTTTCGTTTACCGCTGTCATGGTAACCAAACAACAGTAACTCCAGAAAATATTTGCCAATAGCCAAATGTAGGACTTCCGTTTAACTGTAAATATCTCTTTTATTTTCAGTGTTAAACACATGCATCTTTACATAAGAACCTTGTAGATATAAATTTTATATTCTGTATATGCAAAGAAATACGCTACTACTCCAAAAATAACATTTCTGGCGTTTGGGTTTGGTAAAGTTTGGGAACACTGTATGTTTCGAAAGCGTTCTAGCCATTATCTAAATCGAGCCATGCATCTAGTTTAATCAAGTGAGAATTTTGGCTAAAATATATTTCCATTTCGGATTTATTGAAGGAAATAAATGTATCTGAAATTAGGGGATTAAGGAAGGAATTGAAATTTGTTAGAAATAGAAACATCGTACTATGTTGGCTTACTTCTGGATAGAGAAAAATAATACACAGAATGTTTAACTTAAAATAACAGGTGCGTGGTTCCCTACTTATCAATCATCCTGTATATACAGCAATACTTTTGAGGTACTCCATGATGAATGGAAAAGAAAATACATTAAAAATTTAAATATAGCTGAATATTTGCCATATTAATAAGTGCCATACGTGTAGGTTTAAACAAAAACAAAATCATAATCAAAATTTTTATTGTATTAGTTTATAATTTATGTGCAATGTACAAAGCCGCATACAAATCGGTAAAGAAATATTACAAAAAATAAATAAGTACGCATAAAACTGTTTTACAGATAAAATCTTTTTACAATTTAATTATTAAATACTGAAGTTAGTCATAATTGACCCAGAACAAGGCTGCTTATAGGTATATTTATGTATAGGTATCGCAATTACCGTTAGAATTGATGCATACAAAATAATAGCGATGTACCGTATGTGTACAATTTATTTCTGAAGACTAGAAGAAATTTTTATATCGACTTCTACATCTCGTTGTTTTGTAGTAATTTTTTTTGTAAAATCGTCGAATTTGTTTTGTAGTTATGAAAACAAACATCAAAGGCAACTACATCTTTTAATTTTGAGGGTGACTTATTTTTTGGGAAAAAAAAGAAACTCGTGTTGCTATCTTTAATAATGGTTAAGGATAATTAGTTGTTGAATTTAGTGTCCGTTGTCCACGATTTATAATATAAATAACGTAGCCTCCTAATTATCCTACGATATCTGACGATTTCCTAATTTTAGCTTTTAGAGAAAGCTTTGCTTAATATTTATAAATCCGGACTTTGTATGATTAATTATTCTCAACAACTTCTTGCTAATATGATTTAGTGAGTGTGACGATAATTTTTTTTTAAGGCGCTTTTTTGAGAAAAATGTGCGGACAAGTCAACTTTAAACTTTAATTTCGCATTTTTTAGGAATCACATAGTTCTTCTTCCTTTCTTACTTCCGAAACGGTGCCGCCATGATCAATTCTCTTAAATAAGACGCCCATATTTTGAGAACATCAATAGAAAGAGTTTTGTTTTCGTGTAGCAATTACCTTACAAGCAAGGGGGTCTGAGGTGAAGAGTTTCTGTACTAGAGGGCTTAACACGTCATAGGGAAAAATCGCACAAAAACTACAGAAACGTTACAATGCTTTAAAACATCAATACAAATTCGATAAATAGTTTTTACTTGTATCAAAAAAGCTATACAGAAATAATTTATCCACGTGTCTGTTTCGCAAGTTATCGCGCAAGCGATATTTAAACGATGCGCGAAATTGCGGCGCTTTTCAATGTTCAATATTCAGACGACAGCAAAATTTTAGCGAAATTTGATGAAGGCGGACACGTTTCTGAAGGAGATCGGATAGGACGTTCTAGAGTCAATAAAATCACACAGTTAGATGTGCTATCAGAGATATGAAATAATTCACACATATCAAGTCGTCGAATTGCAGAAAATTCCAATATTTGTCAGCAAATGGTTTTGAATATTTAGAAACGTGCAAAGTTTCATCCCGACAAAATTGTTCACGTACAGGAATTCAATGAGGACGACTGCGATCGGAGACTTCGCCATTTTGTGAATAACATTCTTTTCAGCAATGAATAGACTAGTACCTACAGTTTCTCCGTGTCGGCCTTATACCTAGCCTTGCTGCGTTATTTCTAAATAAAGAAGACCCAGATGTTGCTAGTGCATCAGCAAAAGCGTGTCTAGCTTCATTATGCTCGAGTTGTTAGGCAATATCTGGATGAAATATTTCCTAATTACTAGTTAGTTAGAAGCAGCACTGTCGAATGATAGGCGTTTAAGTTCACGCCTTCAATGATCTAGTACTCTCAAAGAATTACAAGAGCGCATAACTTTAGAATGTTGACAAATTAATCAGGTCACTAGAGACTGAACTACAAGAATGTCATAGTCGTCTTTATTCTTGCCAAGAAGTGTATGGATGGTTACTCAAACATTGGTAAGTTTATCACTTGATTTCTTTCTTCTACATTAATTGTAATCTTGTAACTTTAGGCTCTGTAGCAGCTTATCCTAGGTCTTTATTGTGGCCTATAGCTGAATTCAGAAGACTTTCTATTCTTGGTGCTAAATAAGGTCCCTCTTAAACAAAGTGATAATGACGTAATTACTTCGGCAGCGATGGTGGAAGGAACTCATTTTTATATGAAAAAAGTACTAAATAATATATAAAAATTAACTTGTCCGACGACTTTTTGCAAATATTTTTATTAATTTTTACGCTTATGGTATATAGCAAACGACTATATAACATAACGTACACATATATTTGATCAGATGCTAGTTATTTGTATTATTGCTTAAAACTATCATAGTCCTTCTTGTCTTCAGGTATACATTGTACACTAGTGACTAACGAATATATTGTGAAATACATTTCTTATTAAAAAAGAGCTAATTGTGATGGATATGTCGGTTATTTCGATGAAACTACAGAGGTAGCGTTATTTTTATTCTCTTAGTACCTATATAAGTTAAGCGATCGTCACATAGGTACTTCGGTACTTCGTTATGTGCGTTTCTATAAACGGTATAAAATTATCTAATTATAATACTTGACGGTATCTAAATCTAATTTATGTTATTTAGAGCTTCATTACGGTAATGTTTCTCTTTTATCTTTAATATGAGACGAAATGAGAATCGCATAATTTAATTAATGATGAGTAAGAGTTAAAAAATTACGAGTTGTTTCTTTACTTCGTTCATATATTCGATACAAAATACGTTGTCGTTTATATAATTCTCGATTTCGTAGAACGTGCTTCTTCCTACTTAATATAAAGCTCCCAATGTCTAATACGTCGCACATGCGTCCGATTTTCACGCTAAAACTGTTATTTACACGTATATTCCTCAGTTCGTTCACTGCATTCTTTGCATTCCACTTTGCAACACCAGAAGAATTTGCAGTTACACTGCCATTTTCTGGTATATTGATGGGTGTTGTATCCCCTTCCACAGCACATTAAATCACATCCGTCGCTACCTGAAACATTAATATAAATTATTAGAAATAGTAATTGTGGACTGAAAGATTTTAATTGGCTGGAGTCCTTAAAACTAAAGGTGTTCCGGGTTTAGACCGTGTCATGGTTAGTCGAAAACTCGACGTTTCGTTCACAATCATTTGGGGCTTCTTCAGGAGAGGAAAAGGCCTCGCTTGGCCTTTTCCTCGAGAAAGGCCTCGCCTCTGGCTTGGTTCACGTGCTGAATTACCGTGATCGACTGCATCTCGCCTAGTTAGTTTCACCTTTGGCGTGGTTTACACGTTGAGTTATCGTGCTAACTGTGGCCAACCACCTTTTCGTCTCCTGACGATACCCCATTGTGGGGAAAACGTCGAGTTTTCGATTAATCATGGCACGGTCCAAAAACGGAACACGTTTACTTTTAAATATTATGTTGATAGAGTTTGATTAACAAAATTATTTAGTTGTTTCAAGCAAATTTTCTTTAACAAAATGGATTTTGTTATTTCAACTTTATCGGCTTTTCTGTGCAAGAATGCTTGCTAGTAATTGTACACTGAAGAACGAATATGCACGATTTAACTAAATTGATTTTGTTAAAGGGCATTTGCTTGGGACAACTAAATACTTTGTTAATTTAACATAATATTTGTTCAATCAATAACTATATTCAAACATGTAACTTAATTCATTAACTAAATGGGTCTCTCATTGTATAAGACGAACAGTATTTTGGGAGGTGACCCAAAGAGCTTGATGATTTCAATAATCTCATATCAAAACAACTTTTTGTATAAATAAAGAAATCTGCACCATTGGAGGTCATGTAATACATCAGAAAAATAAATAAGCATCCATACAGGAAAGAATTTGATTTAGTGCTTAAGCATAAATATAGTTTTGAAGATGTTGGAGTTTGTTTGATGTTGTTCTCTTTTTTAATATATAGGCTGATCCACGGAATTGGTCAATTAAGACCTTATCAATACCAATTACAATTTAATTCTAAAACTTTGGTGTTAAACAGCTACCTACGACCAATTTAAGTAACATATTTATTATATCCTTGGTTGCACCGATTGTCGCTGGCAACTTTGTTACTTTAAATAGAAACATGCATTTTTTTCGGTTTTGGATTTTACTTTAAGTTTTAAGACTACTTTTATTAAAAATCTCAGTAGTTGTCGCTCGCCTTTCTTTCTTTTTCGTTTTCTCTAAACAAATGCACAGAGCATCGTGTCGAATAAAGAACTGTGATAGGTATGCTATAAATGAAAGAATCGCTTTTTGTGAATTGCGAAGTGTACAACTTGTGCTGATTAATGAACTACAAAAAAAAATGACATGTCATGTGTTCAAAATTTAAAGCTGCTGTAATATATAAGGCGGCGCATCAGATTCGCGTCGGTCTACGATATACGAAAACTGCCAACTGCCTGACCTATGTTCATTGGCAGCAAGCTTTAACATTGTTTTAATTGTATACAGGATAACAAAAAGGGCGTTTCCTATACTTACATTTTTGAGACATTTAACTATTTTTGAAAATGTAGTCCCAAATTTAAGAGGTGCACCGGTCTTACGTATTTAAGCTAGATACTTTTAATTGTATTTATTTTTAATCGAAGATAGCAAAATAAAGTTTTCGCAAATGTTCAACGTGTCACATCAACACATACAGCACGTCATACAATTGATTATTTGAAGGAGAAAAATATCTAATTAGTGTCTCATTCAATGAGGTAAAGGCGGTTAGAAAGATAATCACAATACGTAGAACATATAAAACACGGAACGGATCTTTTGTAATTGGAGTAATGGGCGGTTTGACGGCGCTTAATTTAATCGTAGGAAATAAGCTTTAATTGAAACTTCTTTATTCTTGCTATTTTAAGCAATTATATTAAAATTGCAAAATTCTTTATTAGTATATGATTCGTTTTCTTTTTTTAGGTTGACAATTAAATCAGTTATTGTTATTATTAGCTACTGATAATTAATGAAAAATGTGTTGCTTAATTTCATTAAAAATTCATTCACACGTGGAAACACGCGACGTCAATACTATGCTGATGGCAAGATGATTGCTCCCACGTTGTCCATATGTCCATTAAATGATTCAGCGTTCATCCTCTACTTTATCGGTCTCATTGCCCATATTCACTTGTTTTATTGCCTAACTACTTCTTCTTGTTCCCGAATGTCAAACAAAAAATGCGTGGACAGATTTTTATTTCAAGAAAAAATTGTTGAAGTCTTCCAACACCATACCACGTTCAGAGCGTTTGGAAAATTGGTTCGAACGCATGCAGATGTATACAAATCTCAATGCGGAATATTTGGAAAAACAATAAAATGATCTGTACGAAAAAAAATTTTTTTTTTCATTGCTTTCGTGAAAACTTAAAGGTACCCATTATAAGATGCAGGATTTTTACTTAAAATGATTACATCAGCTTCGTTTGTATGTAGATAATCCAACTGTTACGTTAAGCTTACGTATTTTTAGATTACGACATTTTTAAACGTATATGTAAATCGCAATTGTTCCAGAAATAAATATCAAATGGTTCGGTGGTCTAGTGGTAAGAGGGGCCGCGCTTGACTGGGCAGAGTTAAGCGCTGTTTGTTCGAGTCCCGCTAGAATCAACAAATTTTCTTAATGGGCCCGGTACACTCCCGAGTCACCATTTGCAGTTGCGCAATTAACTGCGCTTCACCCTCTACGGCGAAGGGATGTAATAAGGCCATACACACACAATTTACACACCAAAAGGCTCCTGAGGTTACGACAAGCTTCAAAAAGCTTATACACCCCGTTGGACCGTCACCACACTTAAAAAAATCTACCCAGAATAATTTTTCACATAATTAAATCTGTGGGAACACTATGCAAGCAACCAAGCAATAGTAATAAACATCGTATTGACTTTCCTGAACTCGATATATCACAGATCATTTCAATATAAGTCCCTCTACAAACACATGCAGGCATTGTAAGAGGCTGCTTAACGCTCCTTTTTTATATTTGGTGAGAAAAACTTTTATCCTACAGTGACTTGGATAATGTATATTCATTCCATAGACCTGAAGGACGTACCAAATAGGATTCTTTTCATATGACATGAATTTAAGCATCGGTATTATGCGGACAACACGCATACATTCGAAATATATTCTCGACATATAGACATACATTAGCAATAAAGACATAAATGCACAATGTATCTACATGCTGTGCGACCTAAACTGATTTATATGTGCGGACTATACATTAATGGTTGTACAATATAGCGGACGGACGTAGAATGCATGTTTATTCATGGCAGATGAACGTAAGATAACTTGTTGATATTTATTTTATGATGGATATAATCGTAATATGCGAGATTAAAATGTGAAATAACATTCTTTCCTTTAGTACATACTAGTTTATTTTTATGTAGAACTAAATTTTTGAGGCTGAAATATCAAAAATTATTATACACATTTTTAGAAAGCACTACACATCCCGTACGCAGCAAACCGATGCTAGATCTACCCCTTATTAGTTTTAAAGCATTAATTTATTTCGTATAGAATGAATATTAAGGATGTTATCAAAATAACAACGATTAAGACATTTTGTGGGATTTTTGTTATTAAATATTCAACTTTCACTTTTGCGGGAATTCTAAATGTAAGTATAGAGGAATATTTATTAGCGGAGCTAGAATTTGTCACAAATGGTTTACAAACTTTTAAGACTGTACAGAATTCTAACACAGTTTCCTTTGCAAAAATATCTTTTTCTTGAACGGTGTCGTTAGAAAATCAAATATATCAACATGGTTGTACAACCACAAGAAAGTTACTGCTAAGTTAAATGTAAAATAACTTAAATACAACAATAAACATAAATAATTTGTAATAAATATAAGTTTAAAATGTAAAAATATGTAAGTTCTGCTCTGTTTATCACCGGTTATCAGTATCACTTTTCGCACGCCAAGCAGTGTACTTCGAGTTGAGAAATGTATTTGCAGATGCTCTACGATGTAAATTAAAAATACATCATGAGAAGTCGCTGCGAAGTAATATTTACTCAAGTGTCGTCCGACAACCTATGTAAAAGTTAACTTATACAACCCCTGGTCCGTTCTTCTTGTCCCTGGAGTTGGTCAAATCTATCTTCACCTAACGATAAACTTAGTGAAACTTCTTAATAATTCGTCCTGGCTTTATTTTCCTCGTGACGTGAATGGTTGTTTTCATATATAGAATAAATTAAGAAATAATCTGAGTTAGATAGCAAAGGGGCTCTGAAAATGATATATCAAAATACAAAGCAATTACAAATTTTTTTAGGTGTCAATCTGTAAAATTAAACTTGATCAATATTAATGAAAACTGACATTTCAGAACATTTAGACAATATAAAATAAATACGTGTATTGCTTAGTTACCATCCATAGCCATCTTAAAATAATGTGAAATGAAGAAAAACAAATAATTTAAAAATTGTTTAAATAAAATATCAAGTGTGTTATATCATTCTAAAGATAATTTTATATGCTTTTCAATAGTGTAAAAATGTATAGGGTGTTCCATATAAAAAAACACAAGTCTTGATAATATCTCAAAAAATAAGAGTTTAAAAAAAGAAAAAATTAGAGCATATGATTCTACCTCAAAAGGCGCCCTAATATAGTTTTTATATAAATCAAGCATTTTTACAAATAAAAAAGTTACAAGGGTTTTTAAAAATTGCACAGTTTAAGAAAACGCTCTGTATCTCTTATATTAAGGAAGATATAAAAATAGGGTTTTCACCAATCGATTTCTCTTTAAAATCGAGCTCCAGAAGCTTAGGCCAGTTTTTGTCTAATTCCTTTAGAAATACAAGTTCCCTATTAAAAGTATCGAATTTGGTCTACCTTGTACGATTACATACATGACAGACGAAAAACATAAAAACAAGATCGGTTCCTAAATTTTATAAAAACTGTGTAAATTCGAAAATCACAATAATAGAATAAAAAAACAAACTTCAAAATTTCACATTTACGCGTTCTCTCTCTGCTAATGCACCACGGAACACTTTTTTTGAATAATCAAGTAATACACAGCTTCACTTGAAATTGGTTTTAAAACCATTTAGCTAGATATGTTTTCACTCAAGGCTGACTCGAACTAAAATCGTTCCTTTGTCCTCTTGTTGTCGATAGCATTTGTCGAATAATCACTATCAATTACGATACACATTTCAAATAGACAATATTTCAAATTTTTACAAACTAAATCTCTATCAACTGAAATTTCTTCTAAAAATACAGCACGTAATATGCCATAGGAGTTCGCGATCTAACATATAACTATTTGACTTTAGCGAGTAGTGACAATCCTACAATACAGATATTTATTATTGGACTTGGCGACTTATTTCGAAGTCATATTTTATTTGCGAAATTATGATAGAGACAAAACAGAGTTTTTCTATACAAACTTGTAGGAAATAGTTACATCAAAAACAAATATTTGCGCCATGAAGAGAAAACGAAGACGAGTTATTTAGAGTTGTGTAGTTTCTTCGGGATTATCGTTAGCTGGAGATAGATTTACCTAATAAAACACCAGGGACAAAGAGAATTGCCGCAGAATTGAAAATGATTTAGAATAAGGATTACTTATATATATATTGTCGGACCCGACTTGGATAAATGTCACGCTACAAGGCGCCAATGACATGATTTTTCATTATGTAATTTTTAACATAATATTTGTTTCCTTCTAGTTTAATAGTAGTGTAAATACCGAGCTTTTTTGGTCAAAACTGTACACTGCACAAAATACAACTTAATATACTTTTATTGCGTTTCACGGATTTATTTACCGTAATGCTGTTTTTATTAACTAGACAACTGAAAATTGAATTTATTTTTCTTTTCTTCCTAACATCCGAAATAGAAGAAATTTAAATTTAATCGAATAGCTTGGTGTTAGACATTTTATTTAATACTCTTCTAAGAAACACATTAATTTGAATAAAAATGTACATAGAACATTTATTGCTGAAATATAATTTTTTGAAAAAGTGACATTTGTTCTAGTTGAACGGTTTTAAGCTCTCCCATAATCTACATACACAGACTACATACTGGTTGACAATTAAATTTAGTTTAGCTGTAATAGTTTAGTGTAGCTATTGCATCAGTTTTCATTGTCAACTCGTACGCAGTGCAATACGATATTAGCTTACCTTCAGACGTTCTATTACAAATTCTCCCTACTGTTCCTAACGAGCCCGCCGTTAAATCTTTCTCGCAGTAGTTTGGCGACATTTGTAAAAATACTAATTCAGACTTTTTTGGAGTTTTTTTGATGGGCATCTTGCCCTTTTTTAGAACCAATTGTAACTTTTTTCCCGATTTCTTATCACCTTTGGGCGTCGTATACGTCGACGTTACAGGCCTGGCTCTGTAATATTTCTTCATTAAACTATCACCTATTGTTCGGAATGGCGGAAGACTTTTCCAGCAAGTTTTCATGGTGCAACTGCCCGATACGCCGTGGCACTTGCATTCAGTCAGAAGGTTGAGTTTAACGGCCTGTGAACAAAAGAATAGAACAAATTTATTCATCTTGAAAATGATCTCAGATGTCTTAAGTGATAAATATAATATCAGACGATAAATCATCACAACCTCAAAAGATTGTTCTTATTCAAGAATTTTTGCAGTTTTCCTGCGTGTTCGTGTATAATAGCTCTTTGTTCTTAATTAGCAGGGTGGAATTAAAGTTGCAAATAACATTTTATGACTTTAGTAATTCCAAACGGATTACGTGGCATGGGGTAGGCTGGTATTTGTTTATCGTTATCCCTTTAATTTGAATAATGTCTAACAACATATTAATAATGATAATGGAGTACATAATAATAGTACTTAAAGGTCTACTGCATTCGCAGTAACTGCTACTACCGCAATACAATTTAATGTATCGCAAGCGATCGCAATTCAAATGTTATTAGTATCTATTGTTATTCTTTTCACATTATGCTGATTGGATGTTTTGTATAAATCAGCGACACTGTTTGCAATATGTCCGATTGTTCTTCTTTATTATAGGTCATATAACCTTGGTAGTGAATTTTATTATATATCGCTAACGACCCGTTGAAAATTGAATACATCGAAACACACCCTGGAACACTTGTAGTTGTTAGTTATTGCATGATAGCGTATGCGTATATTGCCTTACATACATTTGTGAGTAGATTACATAAACATTTCAAGAAACCTCGGAAATAGTTCTGAATTAAAGTTTCTAATACTGTGCGTCCATCTAGTGTGTGCGTGGAAGATAATTGATTCTCTGAACAATTTAGAGAAAAAGTTTTCAAATAAAAGATATTTGGAGGCAAGTTCTCCACAATATAAATTATATTCAAGTATATAAGATATTCATTTTTTTAAATGGATCAACGTATAATTTTAATTTGTTTGAAACTTTTAGTACCTACTTATGGTATTTTGCAATATGTAGGTAAATGTATTTCATACTATTTTGTACGATGTTTAAGAAAGGTTTATACCTAAGTGTTATGTATGCAGTCTTAATTATTCTAATTGATTCTATTGTTACACTAAACGGTTACTAAAAAATGTATTTTTGAAATATAAGAAAAACAATAAATTGTAACGCCTTCAGAAACTTTCGAGCCTTATCTAAGTCTTGTTTGTATTTCTGTCTACTGTGATTACTCCCGTAGTAGATTTTAGTTCAATCCGTTCTACTTCCATAATTCGATTATAATGAATAATATAAATAATGAGGTAATGGAAAGAGGAGGGTCCAAAAACTTAATGTAGATACAAAGAGCAGCCAGTCTAAATATCACGGACGCATTAAGATTCACGCCAACAGCGGGTGCTGCTGCCTTTTGACTTATTGTTAGTTGTCGAAGAGGCGGCGTTGGCTAACAGCGCGCTGCCTAGCTAACTTAAAGATTGTAGGCAAAAACATCAACCTGTTTACTGACAGTATCAGCACCGAACCTTCGAATCTGTTACTAGACTGCCACAGAGCTTTATCCTTAAGCAAACAATATTAACGTGATGTGGCTGGAGGGCCATAACGGAAATCTTGATAGTGAAGGCGCAGACACGTTGATCAAGAAGGGTTCGAGCATGAGTGTACAGTATCCCGAGTCCTCCATTCGACCCCTTCTGTATGCCTTTTATGGAAAGACAAAGCTATTACCCATGAAAATTTCTTGGAAGGATGGGACGAAATTAATTTCTACTGTACCGCTAAAGTTACTTTGAGATGCGGATAGCAATAAGATAAATGAGATTGTGCAGAACAGACCTTCGCATGGCCGTGGGATTCTGACTGGAGATTGCTGGGTGAAAGGGCACCCTTATAGGATGGGGTTAACCAAAAACCTTATGTGAACCGTTACATACGGGCTGCAAGCAGAAGATTTAATAGTGGAACATCTTCTCAGCAAGTGCCAATTAGAAGAGCCGTGCCGAGTGACGAGCGGCTACATCTTGCTGCTATTAGGGCGACCCCACTGGGTAATGTCCTAGAAGATTTCCTGGCATAGAAAGGATGCATAATGTGCTCTAGATGCTTTGTAATTGATCTCATTAGCTAATTGTCCCCAACCATATATATCTGATCGTACTCAGATAGTACGCTTAAGTATTACAACATCAAATCCGAATAAACTCCGGTTTAACATAGGGAAGCCAATTTGGTTTTCATTTTATTTCTACTTTTCATAAACGACATAAAAAATCATATAAACCTTTCTAGATTCTTACTATTGTCAGCTGACTTAAAATGATTTCTTTATTCTCTTTATCTGAGTGTATTAAGCTATAAGCAGATATCAACAATAATGTCTGTGCTTGGTGTAAAGCTAACAATATTATATTAAACATCGTTAAATGTAAAGCCACTTCATTCACCAAAAATATGAAGGTTGCTACCCATTATTGCAATTTGCATATTGATGACATTACGTATTACGTACAGAATACATATGAATGTTTAACTTTCACGTCGGAAAATTGTACTATTCAAATTTGGATACAACTGTTTACATAATACATAATAGAACATGTCGATTTATTTTCTCACTTCTACTTTCGAATTCCTGGGGTGCACATCTGAAATGATGATCTCTTCGCCTTACGCTTTCCAGAGAATTTCCGCTGCGAGGCAAATGCTTCCCAAGCACATCGACATTCTTAAGCTATCTTATAAGCAATTTCAGGCTATTGTATGTTAACTAAATTAGATAACGCTTTACAAGGAAGTTATCTAGATTCCATGTTTTAGAATTTTTTTTATGCTCATTTTGGCACATTTTGACATCTATGGCTATAGTCGGTCTTTCTTCAGCAAATTAAATATGAGACTATACAGACAAATAATTTGTGATGAATGTGATGCAACTTCTGTTTCTGCAAAGGCATTTATTAAAAATAATGGGTAAAAGTTTATATTGGGCAATTCCAGCATTTATTCGATGCACCCACGTATTTATCAGGGTGGCCATGCTACATGTCTTCTTTTAAGTAGTAAAAAACTTATTATTACCGAGACTACTTAGTTTTAAATATATATATCCAAACAATATGTTAGCATGTAATGTTTGTCTCCTCATGGATACAACCATTTCAGAATTAACAATAACTGTGGCTTTCGTGCATTTCTGTTTTTTTGTTTTCTTTTTTTTGGGGGGGCTATTCTACTTGCTACAGCCTGACTTATATTTTAATCAGATTAAATGATTTAGATACAGATCGGTCCCTTTATTTGCTTTCTTAATTACATGCATTAATTTGACTGCAGGATATCTATCGATCAGAATGCTTTTAGGTAGTCGACAGTGTTATAACGGTTTATTATATTTTGCCATTCTTTAATCGTATTCGTTCAGGTACATTTTTTGCTTATGCGTTATTAACTGCATTTCTTCGTAATGCATTTCGTAAGTACTGGACACAGTTTCTTCAAATTTGTTATATTTTATACGAGCGTAGAGAAGCATTATTTTTATGCAATTATTCCAAAGGCGCACTGTATTCCGCATTGAGTATTTAAAAAAACCCTTAATAGCTAATGCAGCTCAATAAGTTGGATGGTATGCAATCTTGCTCCATATATCGTCGCGAAAAGAACACTTTCTAATTTGACAAACGTTTAACAAAAATAATAATTCATAAACTTGATTTGCTTAACAGATTTCCAAATAAAAAATCCAATAATAGGATAAAATGTACAAATAATTAAAAATAAAAAGACATTTGCCATAGTCAATGTTCCCTAATCTCTAATAATAAACAAAATAATACCACAGAGAAAAGAAGTTTTATGAAAGAGTATATTTTCAGTTAGTGTTTCTAGATATAGAAGGTGGTTTCAGAAAGGGCCAAGACTACCTCTATTGACAAGAAACTACTTTATTTATCTACGTTTATACACTGCCACCTCCAAAGTAGCCCGCTTGCACAACGCAGCGCCCCGAAGTACTTACCACTTTTGGAATCAAAGCATCTTCTGCGGTTTGCGCGGGATTTTTGCAATTGTGTCAAAACTGTGATCTTTAAGCTAGATTTTCAATCGCGGAAAGAGGGTGAAGTCCGCAGAGCCGGATTTGAGAGAACGGGGCGTTTTTGGGAGTGAGATCATATTGTGTCTAGCGAGAGTATTTGGTGTGCCGCAGTTCCAGTTGTTTTTGTCTTCCTTCATTGAAACCTGGCAATAGAGCATGCTATTGACGGTCTGACCACTGGGGATGAATTATTTAAGTACAGGGTCGAAAAAGAAGATGAGTATGGAGTTGGTTTAATTGCAGACACTTGCCTCGCCTTATACGGTCGTGACGATGATGGACGCTACCACAGAGAAGATCGTTGCTTCATCTCATCTTAAAGGTCGCTTTTAGTAAAATGTTGGTGCGAAAGGTATCTGCAGATCTACGATTGTTGGGGGATACGATAAAATCAATGTGACAAAACAAAGCAGGTGAATGAATATGTTGGTTTATCAATTTTATAAGAAATGCATTTCTACGATGTGATAGCGTAGATTAATGTAATCTGCGCCTTGTCGATAATAAATGCCATCAGATTTATACGAAGGATATTTAAGAAACTTTATGGATTCGGACTATTGATAGCTGATAGTAGTAGAAATATGGCTACCAAACAATTGGCGCATATTCCAGTTTGGGGTGGACGAGTGAGTAGCAGACAGACTCCAACACGTAACTGTTTTAAAACTTTTTGCAGGTTCTGAACAAAAATTCTAGTGATTTAGATGCTTCAGAAGAGTCAGAGTCAGAGAAGTGTCAATACGTGAAGAAACCGACAGCTGGGAATCAAATAAAACTCGAAGAACGCCTACTACTGGGATGCAAGCATTGAAGATGTTATAATGAGACAAATGCGAACGTGATGACTACAGAGCATTTATCAATGTGTAAATTAATTTTGTTAGTTCAGTACAAATCATTAATGACTCCAATATTTCTCTGTAAACTTAATGAATTAGATAGGGAGGCACATTTTTAGATCGTTAACATAGGCAAGCGTATTATATTCTGTTGGAAGTAGAAGATCATTTACGTAAATGCTAAGCTACGCCGCTAGCAGCAACAAAAGCTTGAGATGAAAATCCATCGCAATGGGCATAGTATGATCGGTTGTGAAGGTAAGATTGGATTAAAACAATAACGCTAGGAGAAAAACCAATTGCGGATAGTTGATCTATTAGACTGATCAAGAAGTTTACTGATGTATTGATTGAGTTCAACTAAATTAGTAACAGTTGACCATTCGCAGTTATACAGCCTATCATAGAGAAGTTGCTTAAAAACCTTAGCACAATTATGGAGAATACTAATTGGCCAATAATTAAGAATCCCTTTAGCGCTTTTGTTGGAAACCGCAGCTATCCCGTTCTTGTTGATTTTCCAATAAGATGACCACAAACCATAAACCGCTCTGAGTTTAGTCTTGGACCGAAAAATACTGAACGAGATATCAAAATCTGATCTATAGAAGGTAATAAAAATGCTGGTGGTAAATACATTTGCCTGAAAAAGCCTGTGCAATAACAGAAAACTTGTCAAGAACTACATATATTATTGATCTTCATACACCCGGGAATGCTAGAAGATGTTAGCACTTATAAATTTCCAAAATAATCTTTGAATCGCTAGCAATGCCATTCTCAATGTTTTTGTGATACTATTTGTAAGCTGTCTTAATGAACATTCCAATCAATCATCTTCAACAAGAAAACTTCTTTGTTTTCAGGTTCCTTTTGAAATCATCATAAAACCAGGAAAAAAATTATGCCGAGAACTTCTGTATACTGGAGCATATTAACATGCAGTGCCAAATAGTTGGCCATAAAATTAATCAAAAATTACAAACACTTCAACAAAAGACCCAATTTGCATACAATATACTATCATATAGTGGCTAGCAAAGTTGTATCAGTTACATCAGTGGCATGAAATACATCGAAGAAGAACCAGGAAAAGTGCATGCTTTCCTGGTAAGACCCTTAAAAGAAAAGGCGGAGGAATTACCGTACCGTAACTGGTCACTGTTTACTGAACAAGCATCTACATAAAATGGGATTCGTACCTGAGCTAGTTGTAGAGGATGTAGTGAGGAAGAGGAAACTTCTCTACACCTTATAAGTTGCTACGGAGCGTACGATAGTGGCCTAGTGGCACAAAAGATAGACTCGGAAAAACTCTTAAACATAAAGCCGAAGAAAATTGTGGACCTTTTAAAGGTCACAGGACTTCTATACGATTAAGAAATTATTCTGAAGACACAATAGGTTACTCGACCGCAGAGCAGGGAACCACAAGGGACTGCTTCATTGTAATAATAACAGTAATAATAATGTAGTAACTAGAAATCAGCGCTTTTTTGTATGTTACGTCAAAGGATACATTTAGCGTGGGGTAACATACATCTTCATATAGAAGGGGATCAGTACCATGGGCTACTGTAATCAAGTACGGAACATAAGACAAAGCCAAATCTGGTACTCAACACGATTATAGTTTAAGACTTCACTATATTGTTTCAGGTTTAAACTTAATAAGAAGTTCTAGGCGCAAGGAGTAGAAAAATGTTTCATAATTTTCTCATCCCTCATGAAGGTACTTATATAAATATTGACGATAAAGAGGGTCATTATTTCATTTGCGTACATGTACTTAATTGATACTTTATAGAATATCCCGTTATTTGTATTTGAGCGTTGTTAAAGTAATTGCATCCTTTCACTATTAATTAATAGATTAGAAAAATTATTAACCGAAACTTTCATTATATCGAAAATTAATGTTTTCCGAAATACAAGTGAACACTACATTTTGTTTACGCACCATCTGTTTGAATAATTTATTTCCCAATTGAGATTGAATTGCCTTATTTTGAACGTAGCATCAATAGTCAATCTAACCATAAGAGCTGTGCAGCAACTGATTACTCAAGAAAGTTTTACTTATTCATTATGTCAAATTCCTAAATAAACAATATTCAATTCGAGCTGACAAATTACTCGACACGTACACGAATAATCGACTGCGTAATTTCCTACGACAACTACAACGACTACTTATTAAAAAGCAACCACTTCATCCATCACCAATTTTCTCGAGGCGTCTGAGATCTAATCGCTGATTAATGATTGTATTGGTCTACATTGAACTGTTGCGAAATCTTAGTAAAAAAATGTATGTACAGTACGTTTCTCTCTTTAAGAAACAAGCTAAAAAGTTAAATAAGCCTTGGGTTGTAGCTTACATTGGTTCTTATACTTTTATATGTTTAGCTTATAATAAAAATACAGATTGCTTTAGGTTAAATCCAATTACATGTTAATGGTATCTATAAATACTGGTTACTTAATGTAACTTGTTGCTATTATCACAAGATGTAACCATAAAAAGCATTTAAAGCAATGATTGTGATAAATAATACATTACTTCCGGTTAAATAACATGAGATATAACTTTAGGTGTTTATGTTTTACTAATTGAACTTCTCTGCGATAAGTGATAATTTCTACTCAGAATTCCAATGTTTGCATTTTGTAGCGTATTTCTCAACATATTGCGTTATTCCGTTCCTTCATGCAAGTACGTATAATGTCATAATTATTTTTCATTGTAGATTCGGGATGCAAATGGCAATACATGACTTTTAGAAGAGATGATAAAATGAAAAAAAGCTAACCTCAAGACTTTAGCGTTTGCGTGCCCTCTCTATGCTAGCGCGTCACGTAAGAAATGTTCTTTTAAGTGGCCGAACTTGAATTAACATCGAGTCGAGATAAAATTTATGATGCTAGAGCACTTGAAAGTATACGAAGGTAGTCTGAAAAGCTTTCAGCCTAACGCAGAAACAAGTATTTTTTTGTCAAATTCAGTTTTATTCATTTTTCATTCTTTGCATCGATACTACCATGTCCAAATAGTTATTGGCATCTTGTTCTGCAAAATAGGTGCTTACGAATGTCGCTCGCTGCCAGTTTGCGGTCAATTCGGATCCCAATTCTTCCAATTTTCAAGACAGTCGATTATCACATTTCCATGGTTATCCCAAGCCGATTAAACAGTTTGGAACCGATTCACCTTTCGCAGTCCACTGTTTCGATTGTGTCTTCGCTTCATGAACGTACTGGTTACCTTTTTCATGGGCAAATCTTTCGAGATATATCGTCTGATATCTCTCTAATCTTAATTCGAAGGTCGTCTAGCACCATTTCGTGAACGTTTCCGATTTTACCGATAGCGGTTGCAGTAACAATTCTTGATTTGTTAATAACCGAAAATCTGTCATAACAATAAAATTAATAATAGTAATAATAATTACGCACACAAATGTGCATTTATGCAGAATTTCTGCCTGTTAACTTATAGTAAGTGTGTCACTACTGGCATTGTGAAAGCTTCAGCTAATTTGTTTACCAATATATATTATTGTTGCAATGAATATTAGCCTTTCTACAAGAAGAAGTCTTCTGATTCGCCTCTCTGACTGGAACAAGTGCTTAGTAGTAAAAGATTCGGATTCTATAATAACTTCTTAGCTGTTTTCGCGGTAGTTTCTTTCGATTATTTTATTATTTCTCTTGACTTGTAGGAAGTTTATTGTGTAACTCTTATATTTGAAAAGAAAGATCGCAAGAGAACCCATAAACGATCAGTTAGAGATTGTTCAATTCTACGTAATGTCTCTGTATTTCTTTTGTTCAACAGAATATACAAAATATTTTGTCATATATGTATTCTCTGTGTTGTTATACTTGACGGATTGGAGATGTTCTCGAAGAATTGCAATCTGCCTGTCGCTTAACTGCGCCCCTCTGTTTACTCTCTCATATTAGCTTTCCCTGGGCTTTGGTGGTTAATAGTCCTTCCAAATATATAAAATCTGTCAACATCGTTTTTCTGTTGTTTGGCATCTCCGCTAATTTTCGTGTGAAAGTTTTGTTTTTTCCTTATTTATCTATATTTAATGTTATTCGTTTCCTCTATATATCTTTGAAAGGCTTTTCCGCAGAATAGTGATCGATTTTTAATAGTTCTTTATGCTTGTGTTCTAGGTGCTTTTACGACCATAATGGAGGTATATAATCGAGCACTTCTTGTTCTTTGTTTAAGTTGAAGTGCAATTTCACTTCTGTAACTCGATAATTACGTTGATCTTTCACAGTTAAGTGTATACATACTTATGTACGCATCGTGATTTGGGTGTTGGTAATTAAGCTATTAGAAGTGTTTCTTTCAAGGATTTTAAAGCAAAATAATTACCGTTATTAATGTGTCAGCTGGAGGCAATATGAGCTGCTTTATCTGCTTTGTATCCGTGTCCGTATTAACAATGAAACTATAAATTATGGCGCTTATAATAATTTGTTGGTAGTATGCTGGCTGTTTGTTCTTAGACGTGGTTATAAATTGCGTTTAACATGGGCAATTTTCTTATCTAAACTGTGTATCGCTATCTAATGTTTATACTTAAAGTTATTACATGTAACCATATATATTAAAAGAGCTTGAAGGCTTCAACGTTAGCAGAAGGGTAAAAGTAAATTATGAGCAAGAAAACGAATCACCCTGAAATGATGCAATAATCGGTTGTTTCAGAAACTTGATCCAATTCGCTTATTGTAGCGTATAAAAGCTTTTATAATGCTGTACGCTTATTTATTAATTTCGTTTAAGTAAGAAATTCATTGCTACGACCATGTAATTACAGGTTAAGTAGAAATAAATATTCAACGAATATCGGCAATATCGTATAGGAAAGTGTGAGAAAATTACTTATTGCAAAATTGCAAAAAATATGACAGTACGTTAATTAATAATATTTATGACATTACGGATACATTTGTTATTGCGTTTGCTGTGTGACTGGAGCGATATACATACATTGCCATCGCAAAGTATTGAATTAAAAAAAAATGTATACATGTAGGTACATTGCGATTTATTATTGAAAGTTTTTAAAGTACTGTACAAAGGATACAACAAGTTAAAGTATAGGCTGCCCAACCTTCTGGATTTGTAAAATTGCGCCTGTTGTGTCGATAGTGGGAGAGTATCTCTCGAAAATACTTGTGGATATACGGGATGATCGAAAGGTAACAAACTAGGTAAGATCAAATTATATATTCCCGAAATCTGTTAGAAATAGATATACAAGGTACAAATTAAATTGAATACATTTTATTGAATAATAGGAAATTTATTGAAATCGTGAACAGGTATAATAAATATGAAAAGGTGCTAGTGATTGTGCGGTACCAGAAGATTAATAATTTAAGAAGGGTTTCTTGTACGAGAGCTACTCACATTTTTAACAAATTCAAAACAAACTGCTCTGTTCCAAATATTCACAAAACAAGAAATAAAAATAAATCACGTTTTAATAGAACACCTGAAACTGAGTATCTTAAGTTGTGTAAAAGAACGGTCTGTAGGATCGCTTTTAGATGTAGGCAGACATTTCGGTGTACAAAAAGTCATATAAAATATGAAACCCCCAAGAGCTCTTCGAGGAAAAGACAGTAAAAAGAATGAAAACGTATAAATTTTAAGTAAAATACCTTTACTGATGAAGGTCAATTCTCAGAACATCCGGTTTGTATTGAAAAATACTAAATTTCTTTTCCATTAATCCAGTGGTTACTGGTCCTGTACAAATGCTCAAAGCTTGACGTGAATGCAATGCCCTCAAGAAAAAAATGTCTGGATTGGAATAATGAGTGGTAGTTTATTGGCCAATTCTTTATTAACATAAATCATTCTACAGTTCTCTGTGTGGCAAGATTACATCATTCCATCAGGATACTTTGATTAATTGTTAGAATAAATGTTTGCATTTTTCTTATTAAAAACATAGCCAAATTCTTCAAGCTCTGTGTTGCCAGTACAAACATTGTTTCCGTACCAGGTTCTATTATATAGATCGTAATAAATATTAAGAGTTTGGTAATAGATTTAGAAAGTTTCATGTAGGTGCTGGTAAGTTTAATTTTTCGGTACAAAAGAAATAAATTACAGCAGATCCCATGAACCAAAACTGGGGGATTTACGGAATAGTTATTTTATTTGCACTGAAATAGATCTGTTACGAACGTAATAACATTGACAAAGTTGGGTTTCGCTGGAAGGTCATGGTTTCACGCTCGTCGGCTCGTAAACATATAAATGGTTGCCTACTGTGTCATTGCTAAGTTTCCTTCTAAAGTTACGAAATCTATGTAAAGAACTAACTAGAAGAAGTAAGTTCCTCGTTCGTTACTTATCAATCACTCATATACAGAAATAAGTTTGAAAGATACCTTATGGTGTCCATTATATATTTCGAAAATTTTGATTTCCTACCATTTCGTAATTCTACAATTCCAAATTACTGGGACATCTTGTATATCTTTAACATATTTACATTTTACATATTATTTGAATAATTTATTTACATAGATATATCCTTCATTGCCATGACTATGTTTGTTATTACACAAATTTTGGGCATTATTTCTAGTAGTTCTTGTAATCAATCGACACCAATTTGTTCCCACGCCTTTTGTAAATAATTCCAGAGTTGTTGGGCACTTTGGGGTTCCTTGCCTCATTCCACCAAAACTCAATGTACAACGCCATATCATTTGCCACTGTCTTTTTGAGTTAACTGTTCGACTTCCAGATAGGAAAGTATTATTTTGCAAAACAATTCTTTTTACCGTGATTTTAACCAAGTTACTCGTTGTACTGGCAAAATAACTACACAATTATACTTCCATCTCCATGTTTCACCGAACGAATTGCGCTGGGGCTCGAAACGAATAACTAAAAATCTGACCTCATTCGTCCATGAAACTTCCTTTCATTCATATACTGCCAATTTATGTATTCTGTTGATCAAGCCAGCGGCTTTGTTTGGGCAGATGTTTAGGTCAAGGTATTTTACGATAATGAACTTTCCAAACCCGCAACCAATAAAGCCTTTTTATTATGGTAATAAATAAAAAACTTGCAGTTTTGAATAGAGAAAAAATCTTGAACTGCTGTCATAACGTCGTCGCAGCTGTTAAATTTGATTCGCCGGAAACGTATTGGAAATAAATAAAATTCACTAGGCGCTAGGTCGGGTGAGCGCGGTTCATCAGCTCGAAATCTGCATTGTAAGGTGGGATTAAGGAAAAAAAGATTTCTTTGCAATGCGGCGTAGCATTGACCCGTGACGGTCGAGTTAAGTTTCGGGTAATCTTTTCATAAAATTCTCTCAACATGTCAGAGAGAAAAGTAATCATAATCTTACACGCTGAGGGTTGGATCCTAAATTTGGGAGATGGTGGAGATGCTCGATGTCTCTAACAGATTTTGAAAATTTCCCGGATCACTGTTATTGCATATTTGCAAGTTGTCCTACCATATCGAAACACCCGAGATTAATTCTTAACTATCTGAGATGAAGGTAGCCATATTTTTATGATCTTGTCGTGGCGTTGAACTTTTCTGTTGTATCTGATAACAGCAAGGAGCTGGTTAGAATATGCTGATACCCCATCTGATTTATTTAGCATTCTTTTCGTTTTCATAAATACGCATGCCTTATGTTATTATATTGAAGTTATTAGGAGTATTTCAATATTATAACGTGTTTTTGAATCACATGCTACACCATGAAATTTACTTTCAGCTTTTGCGTAACTTTTAGGTTTTAGTAAACGAAAGGACCAAAGCAGCAAGTGACTAGAATTAGGGAAAATTCTGCAAAAATGCTTCTCCTTCAATAATCTTTTTTAATTTAATAACCCGTTGTTATTATGTGCTTTCTTTTTCCTTGTCAACCCTGTTTTCAAATATTCTCTTCCAATATTTTTTTCCATTCTTCTTATTTAGAAGAGTTCCTTTCTCATTTTGTCCTCTTTCCTATTCCTAACGAAGCACCGAATTAAAGCTCCAACTAACTCTACTAAAGAATTACTTTCGTATGTGTTCAAATAAAAAAGTAACAAAGATTCGCGACCGCTCAAATGTTTCGGCATATACAATCTTGAGCCGACGCAGTCGTTGAAAACACGTTTTATCAAAAAAACACCATAAAATATTTATGAACTGACTCAGTCCACTTCGTGCCACGAATAATCTCGTGTTGTAGATGCATCGGATAAATTATATATTCAATTAAATTGGATTTATGGCGACCACTCTGGCTGGTATGCGAAATATTCATTTGGAGCGCAGTAGGTCGTATCTCTAGCTGAACGAATTAGGTTCGTACGTTTCCTTTAGATGTCTCTGTCTCTCGCTTTTGCTTTTTGATAAAATGCAGGCATGTTTATGCAGGACACGTATATGTCGTTTATGTAATAATGGTAAACGTTTCGCAACGTTGCTCGTCTAACCAGAAGACCTGCATGGAATTATTTTTGTAGATTGTGTGTCTGTACTACACTTATTCTAGTTGCGGTTAACCACAGTTATCTTTAATCTAGATATGTTTGAAATTTGTTAGTTTACACCGTTAGATTTACGTATCCTGTTCGAAAAGTGTATCAATTACAACTACAATTTATTATTTGCGTAGCAAACGTAGAGATAAAATATTCCCGTCTGCATGTATTAAGTACCAGTGAGTCACGTTACTTTAATGTACAAGTGTATCCTACAGGTGTTGGCGGTCTTTTGTTGACTAACTCGATTAATTATATCACATAATATCATGGTTTATTACAAATAATAATCTGTATTTTCTTTTGTAGTCGATGTATTGTACATGCTTTTTAGCAAAACATTGTGGTACTTTAGTATTTTACACTATTTACGCTTGTGTCTTTATATTACATTGTATAACCTATTTATTATATTAGTTTACCTAACAACAAATGTTGAAATAGCAACGAACAGATAAGCATTTTGGTGGATTCGCTGGTAAAGAGTGTGCCAGCATGAACTTGGGGATTTTAATTTTACATTTTTTGCAAACGTTATCACTTTGAGGGTCTGTATTTGACATACGTCATCTAGAAAGCTGTAACTCTCGAAGAACGCATAGAAGTTGTCCGAGTTTCTTACGAAAATGCGTGTTCTGTTACTAACACTATTCCTTAACTTTGTGTTGTTTTTGTTCGATATTATATGCCTAGTGACAGAACACTTAGAAGTCCAATTGCAAGGTTTGAGCCGTTACGGGAACGCAGTTTAGTTGAAAATATCGCCAGGGTGAATGAAAGTATGATCGAGAATCCAAAGATCTCAATTCGTCATCGGTCACCGCAATTGGGCATTCCAGAATCGTCCCCGCCACGAATTATGATAAAAGAGTTTCGTGAACGAATTTTGTGAACAAATAAGATTCGGTAACGAAAGTCATTGTCACATTGGTGGTTGAAAAATGGGGAAACCATTGTATCCTCGTCGTGTAAGCATTTGTTGTGGATTTTCGTCCTAGGGTGTGCTTGAGTCTTACTTTTTGAAAATGCGAAAACAGTAACTGTTATTGTCAGACGTTGATTAACTTTTTATGGGATCTTCTGGAAGATATAAACCTCGATAAACTTTTCTTGTAACAAAATGGCGCTACTTGCCACATTGCCTGAGAAACTGTAAATTTATTGCACGAAAAATTTCCTGGCTGTGTAATTTCCCGAAATGGTGACATTGGTTTTTTAAAAATCAAGTACTTACATTTACTGGAACTACTAACTCCTAGTACTACTTAACGAACGACTACTACAAGTCGAAAAAGACCAAAATAGGTATTAGTCTTCCATGGCACTTATAAAGTCATCCTGCACCTTTGAGAAAAATGATGTAAATTAAAGCACCTTCTAGATACCAAATATTTCACTCTGCAGAAGGAAAAAACTTCAACAATAAGCGGTTGTTATTATCTTTAGCTAGTATCTTTCAAAACTGTACTTTTGATATATCTCCTTTCCCCACACATGTGGTTATTAGTGAATTTCCAGCTTGTTGTGTTCAGTTTGTTTTTAAAAAGTTATACAATGCATTACACAGCGCTTGAGTAGTTTCCTTATTTTTCAGTTTGTCCGTGCAATTATCTTAAACTAGAAATGGCAAGGAACACATTTTTAAATCAATACAGGATACTACCTTTTACATTGCTTAGAAGGAATTTATTTCCAACCTGACGGGCATGGTATTACTTCTTTTTTAAGGTATTGTAAAAACACGATATACAGCAACATTTAAGATGATAATTTTATGTGAAGTATCTTATTATCAAAGATACGGGATGACTCACACACAGCTGGAGAATATGTTATTTTTGTCGCATCCACAGTCATGCCATGCAATAGGCTTCATCGTTCTGGGATATGATAAAAATCTGAACCTGTGGATAATTTGAAAGACAAGCAAAAGTATATAAAATAGTTAAACTAAGTATGTGTACAAATAGAATTCAATACGAGACCTTCCACTATCTTTACGAGACTCAATTTGTGCACTCTGTTTCCTACCGATAAATAAGAACCCGTGCGGCTTAACCAGCTTTTCTTATTATATACCGTGTCAAAAAATTTCAATTACATATTTAAAAAATTACTAAATATTCTGTTTTCTGAATTCATCATCCTTCTGAGATTAACTGCAGACCAATATCTGCAGTTATGCTTATTGACGAAGCTATTAAAGATAATGGTAGCTTCATCAGGAAAAAAAGTGTTTTAGGCGAAATTACACGGAGAAAAATTGGCGTAGAGTTACATACTTTTTACACTACTGACAGTGTAAGATAATGTAATATAACTATGCTATACATGTAGACCTTAATTTACACTTTATTGACACTTAATTCGTGTGCTAAGTGTGTTGTAAGTAAAATAATATACCTTATACGTACATACTACACTTACGTTGTAGTATTACATATCCAACGTAATTTTGAGGTGTAAAACTCAAAAACTATGGAGTAATACTACTAAGAGTGAAACAATTTACACGTGATAATGAGAATTACAATTCAAATTTACATGAGATTAAGAGTTCTACATAGTCAATGTAATTAAGAGATGTAAATTTTTGTACTGGATGTAATTTTGCTATTGGCAAGTAACATTTTGTACACCTTATGTGCAAAATTACATCTTGAAGTAGACACTTTATACATTTATTGTGTATTATTAACATACAAGTGTGATGGTACATTCAGACTATAGAATGGATTACATTCTAGATGAGTTACTACATTACATTAAAAACATACATGACACATGTATAATCACACTTTTACTAATGGCTACAAATAACCAATGTACGTTAATGTATTTTTACACAAATTTTTCTACCAGTTTAGGATAAGCATTGCACCTGTCCATCAGAATTTTATAAAAATCTGATCCTTTACGAAAATTATTTTCAACTAGACGAGTCTTGAGAGCACGAATCTTTTTGCTCTTAAACAAATTTGCAACTTGTAACACATACTGTAACTGTCGATGTGATCGATTTTGAATTATTTTATAGGTCAGTTAGAATCCAAAGCTTTAGTACCACTGTGAGCTACTTTTTTTACGCTTCCCCATTCGTTGTTTTTTTTAGGAATTTGCCAGTTTATTGCGGGCCGATTAGAATAGGTTCGACTGAATAAATCACATGCTTTCTGCTTTGTTCTCAATTTTGTTCTTTTTCAATTAATGCTACCATCCTAATTCTTAGTCTTTGATTATTTATGAATAGAGAAAAGGCATGTGAAATTATTACTTTTTTGCTTTACTTTTCAGTAACCAGCACGGACCCTTCCTTACGAGACGAATAGACACGAGTCTGTCTAGTTGCTGCAAAAAAGTATTAATTTCACCAGCCGTGGGCATCTCTCATAAATAAAGGCTTGATAAC
>LR737384.1:13617220-13672468 GCA_902655005.2 Marronus borbonicus | reverse complement strand
GTTAGCCCGTATCGGTTTTGCACTTATGAGTAGAGATGATCAAGGTAGGTGAAATTATTACTTTTTTGCAGCGACTAGAGAGACTCGTGTCTATTCGTCTCATAAGAAAGGGTCGTGTTGCCTACTGGTTTCCCCGAGAGTCGAATTGCCGTTCTCAACTACATCGACATGCCAATCGTCAAGGTGTAACATTTACTAGTTTTACGGTATAATTGGTTACCTTTAAATATAGAAAAATTTAAGTATAACGCCTTTAATCTGGCATATACCTCACTATAGTATAATTGGCAGATTGGTAATTGATAACTCATCATTGCACAACTACTATGTTACGTTTTTTAAAGAGAAAGGAAAATATTTTAATTTTTATTTAATCAGTTTTTGTAAACAGAATTGTATTTACTAAGCCATATTCCTTGTTACATTTGTTAAAATATAATAGATTCGGTAAGATGGAGGACAATGAGGAACGACATCTATATATGTACACTATACAGATAGTTATTTGCAAGTAATTTAATTTTTGCGATCTTCGAAATGCCAAATTCCTTTTTTATGTGCACGTAGTCTGTTTCCTTTTGCTTTTTGTCAAGTGGCGGACTTGTTCGTTCTATCGAAGAAACCACGAGACGGTCCGGCTAATTGACAGCAGTTGAGTGATGGACGGGCAGTCGTCGAAGATTGTTAACTAACCCACTCCTTCTTTCATTTATCTAACAAGATACGAACAATTCCTTCTCTATCTCATTTATGTGGGAGCAAAGAAAATTACGCATATCACGCAAAAGGCGAAATAATGTTGATTTACATTGAAAAATAATGTTGAAAATTTGAAGTTATACTTGTCATATTGTATTTCATTGTGTGAACGTGGTTTAGAATATGGCATGTTGAAGGTTGTTATTATTAATGGTGCCGCAACATTAGTTAAATGATTAAAAACGTTGACGTTCCATTGATTGCAATGGCGCAAATAATAGTATTAGAATTTGAATAAATTTTTGGAAAATATTCTACAGCGAGTCCGACAGCGATGCTTAAACTTTCAAATGGAAAAATTGGCAAAACTTAATTTTTTTAAATAGAAAGAAAAGAAATGATTCTAAATAAACAAATTAAACCAACTGATTTAAAACATTTTCTTAATAAGAATTTTTCTACAAAGAGTCACCAAAATGTCAAAGAATTTCTTGCAACTGGGTCCTGTATAAGACAACATTAAAAAAGATATTTAAAAGGAAGAGTAAGGTCAATAAAAGTTGATGATGCAGTTAAAAGAGGAGTTAATTGCCAATATCCAACATTAAGTTTGTACGACCAAACTGCACATTGGGAACAAAGTTATATTGAAGATATCGCTTCCCAGATCTTCAACATCCCAATTACCATGTTCTTTAGCAAACGCTAAATGTTGTAAATGGTGAGTAGTGATGCTCTTCCAGGAGCGTGAGTCAGAATATTATCTTCACGAAAGCGGTTTCTTACCGTTTTGGCATCCCTTTGTAGTAATCAAGCAGTGCAGTGCCTAATACGGAACGCTGTTAGATACAAAAAGCGATCATTTCAGACCTTTGAGGGCCTTCTGTCAACATTTCCAGTTTCTTGATGTTTTTGTGCCAACCTAACAATGGTTAACACTAAAGACTCTCACCATATAATGCTGGCGACGACCATCCTCAAGTAAAGCTAGTGCTCGGACAGCTTTTTCGTGGATTAAGTAACACGTTGAGGAACATTCATCATGTCAAATCTAATCGCACAAATGACATCCAGAACACAACGTAATTACAAATAAATTGGAAAAAATGAGTATATTCAGTTTTTCCATACGTTAAAAAAAAAGTTGCTAACAACATTTTACGGGCATTGGTGCTTGCAGATAAGTAAATAAAAACTGTTCGTATTGATATCGATCTAGTATGTTTATATACTTTCGTTTTGAAAAAACACCGATTTTTCAGGGTGGTGCGATAATTTTTGTAAGGAGTGTACGTATAACTAAGATATCGCTTTATTAGTTTTCTTCCGTTATTGTTTGTAACTTGTAACACTTTTAGGTAACATAAGGTCGCTAATTCTTCATATTTTACTTTGATTTATTTTGAAATAAATGTGATAAACCCAGGATGAAGTGCTGAAGATGTATATAAACTGATTAAACGTTGATAGGGTACGTGTTCTTCATGTCCGAATTTTGCACGCAATATTCTTTGCTGTATTGAAACAAATTCAGGGGTGCTACAATTTGATTTCAGAAAAAAAAAGAATTCTACATAAATAAGAACTACTCTAACATACGAATATCACATATATGTACCATGTCTTTATGTTAGACGATACCAGTGCAAAGAAAGCATCCTGCTAATTATTCAACGAGTCAATAATTATGCGCTATTAACAGCGGAACGTATCCAAATTGAGTTTTACTGTTGCAAGCGACAGGTAATTTATTATATCATTTCGGGTTGAGGGATATTATTCACCTGTTGAACTCCTACTCTTCATTGACTTGATTTAGCTAAAAACGATGGCTATGAATTTAGGATTTCAAATTTATCTCATTAGTTAACTTGTTGCACTTGTAGAGAACTCATTAGCGATAATTAGGAGTTTCCTTTTTAACATACCTGGTTACGTAATCGATGTAGTGATTTATACCGTTTAGTATATGTTGTAAGAAAATAGTTTGAGATTCTTTGGACCAATATTTCCTAGTAATTCATTCGTGAAGGTTAATAAATAAAGTTGGTAAACACACTCTTCCAATTAGTAAACTAAAAGAGTAAAATAGTACGCAAAACATGCGGAAAATAAAATGACAATTCTATGACATGTGAATTGCCATTGAAAGTTGTAAATCTTTCATTGACCCGTTGTGAAATGATCTATATTACTTTTGAAGGAGAATCTGCAGGCAATCCTTTGGGCATTAATTTCATATTTTCGTTAGTCCAAGTTTAATGTGCCTTATAAAAGAAATAATAGCAACGGGAATATTTTTGATATGTGTTGTGAACGGCCCAATGGGATTGCAAATTGCTTATCACAGCTGCAGCAATTTTTAGTCTGTAAATAGGGTATGTAAAGCGTTCTATGGCTTTGTTGTTATCACCATATGGCTTGAGAATTACTATAGCTATATATATATATGTTGATTGAGCCGTAGTACGTTGTCTTCATTAACATCTTCTAATATCTTGAAGACAGAAATGTAATATGAACTTCGAAGGATATCTTATGGCCATGTGCACAAGAGTACTTGACAACAGCACACCGTAACGGGGCTTTGTCCTACTAGTACACCCAATATCAAAGGTTATTACTGAATGTATTGCACGACAAATTATTATATTTCAAGTATTTATACAATTTGTAACAAATCTTTTTTTATATCAAATTGATAATTTTGGTCTACTTATATCATGTCATTTATTCAAACATAGTAATTCGGTGAGAAAAGCGCAAACTTTTTGATATCTTTTGTAGTATTTGCAGAATCGAATCTATATAGACAAACCAGTAAATTAATTTCTGCAATTAATTATTATCCTTATTAATTTGTATTATTCTTAGCGTCTGGATACATCAGTACACCACCGAAGCCCAGACACAGTCGAAACATTGGACTGCGAAGGGTGAATTGGCCCCGTAAAGGGCGGAGGCTGTTCTATCGGGCGAGAAAGTGATGGTGACCGTTTTCTGGGATGGATGTCGACTATCTTGGAAAACGAGAAACAATAACGAGGACACAATCTGCATCATTACTTGATAAGCTGAAGGTAGAAATTGCGGAAAAACGATGGCATTGCATGCAGTAAAACAAAGTTGAGTGGTCTCCATTGCAAAACTCGCAAATTGGGGTTCAAAATAATATACCATCCATCGTATTCACCACATTTGACCTCTAACGACTTTTCCTATTTCCTAGATTCAAAGTTTCGCTCGGAGGATAAACATGTTCATCGAATGAAGATGCCGCCACTTTCGCAAATGCTTATTTTGCATAACGGGATGCTAATTACTATTTGGACGCATAAAGGAGATACTTATTTCTATGTTACGATGGAAACTTTTCAGGCTACTCTGGTATTACTAGCTATATGCATGAAAATATTACTGCTTCTACATCTTTTATAACTTAATGACTACAACGTTTTTTCCTTCCGGAAGACACTTCGGACGTATATGAGGTTTGATCTTGCTGGCAGGTTTTCCCATCTTTATGACACGGTACTTCTAACGGCTCTATGAGAAAAATGGGCTACGTAGGCATTTTTAGTAGCACCGCACATTGTTCCATTTAATAGATGTCGTTAATTAACGTAAGGTGAAATATTGACTGTCGATGAAAATGAAGAGCAAGAAAAAAGTCTTCAATAAAAAGCATGTAGTGATATATGAAATGTTTATAGACGTTTGAATTTGTCGTAATAACAATGTACTCATTAAAAAAATTACTAAATTTATTACATTTAAATAAAATTATACACTATTTTCTATTGCATTTTATTTTAGGTTGTTTTTTCTTCGCATACTAAACAGAATATCTTTTTTAGGATAGTGTTCTAACATTCAACAAGATAATTAAAATCAGTATTTTATTTATTATAAAATGCCCTGGTGGGACCCCTGACACCACTTATTAAGGTGATATGAGGGAAAGAATCCCTGGCATCAAACTCGTTTTTTTTCTAGTTTTCAAGTTATGTGGAATAAAATAAAAAATTAATATTTTCTACATATCGCTTTTTTTTTAATTTTGCAAAATAATTAAGAATAATCATTTATCATTACATAATTTTAATAATAATAATAGTTTATTGTCCAATGGCTTCCAGTTACAGGACAACATTATACAAAAAATACGTACAATACTAAGAACAATAATTGAAGACAAAATAAAAAATAGTAAAAGGAAAAAAAAACTCAAAACTCATCAATTTTACTAAAAAATACATCATTATAGAGTGTGACGGTTATCCAGTATATAGAAGTAATGGGAGAAAAAGATAAAAGATTTGTTCGAGGTATGGGAAGGGAGAAAGTAGGAGAAGAACGTGAAGATGTGCAAGGAACTAGAAAATTCAAGGAAGAAAGCAAGTCGAGACAATCAAGGGCGCCACGCACCAACTTCCAGGCAAAACGTGCACTCTGTCGCTCCCGATGAGAAGCCGCGGTGTGCATCCCATGTCGATCGAGAAGAGCACCATAATCGAGTTTGCTTACAACAAAGGTATAAAATAATGTTTTGCAAAGGGATATATTCTCAAAGTATCTGCAGGTGCGCATTACGAAGCCTAAAACTTTCGATGCGGAACAAAGGTGGTTGATATGCGGCTCAAAGCTCATTTTATGTATAACACCAGCTTCATCAAAACAGACCTTTTTATATGAGATGAGTTACATAAATTACCAATCCATGTAATAGATAATACTTGATTTTTTTATGGCAGGTGTCACTCTACTAGTTGGTCTCAAAAATAATCTCTACGAAATATATTATTTTTGCCACCCTCAGAATTGAGCAAAAATTATGAAAGAAAAATAATGAAGAACTAATATGCAATATTTGTTTCTCTTCAGTATTTTTCATAATTTTAGAGAAAACCGATTTTCATGTTACTCAAGAAAAGATTTCGATTTGAGTTCCCCCAAGGATCTCGAAAACGTATTTTCTCTGAATGGCATTAAAGTGTCACTAACAACATTTTTTACAATTATCTATTTACAATTTTTGTCCCCCTATGTTCTAATTCTATGTAACCAATTTTATTTATTCTTTTTTTACTCTTTCCCAACACTTAACAATTAAATAATCATTCTCAAACTGGGGTTTGTTCCTGGAAAATCGAATTTTGTTACAAAAATTGTGACGCGGGAGTTGGAAGGTTCAGCGCAACTGAACAAAATCACTCGGTATGCTAACAGGCAACAGTGCTCTTTTGCTTCCTGTATAATTGAGCGTGCTAGCACGACTAGAAATGCATTGCAATTGAGCACGAGCAAGTGGTAGGATTCCGAGTACATTCTGTCCTTCCGGTAGGACCCTGCACAACTTCATTAAACACGAGTGTACCGATATCTTGCATATTTTATATCGCCGATCTCAAATGGGTGTTTGCCTGTCTATAATAATATAAGATAGCTGGCGGTATAGTAGAAACATGCAATTATTGCTCCTTCTAATGATTTAAGTTAGTGTAAAGTGCAAGGTGGAAACCCATAATACCGCTTGAGCACGTTCTTAATAATCGCTTCGCAATAATAATGCAGAACTTATTGTTAAAACTCCTTAAGCTACACTTCACGGTTTGAATAGAAAGCGTTCAAGTGGAACTTTACAACCAATTGTCTTCCAGAGAGGGTAACCAATAAACAACAGAAACATCTTCACGCATGATATCTACTTGATGTTTATATTTCCATGTAATTCCCATGGTTGACTTTAGGTACGCGATTAATAATATTTTACAGCGCAACTGAAGGAATGTTTGCATTTAACGTTTCCGGCAATAATTGCTCATTATTTGTTGTAGTTTTATTTGGAACTTAGTGCTAAACGCAATTTTAATTATAATTGCTTTTCGGATGTAGGTAATCTGTGGGTATATTCCTTTTTTTAGTCATAAAATAATAATTTATCATGCAGGGATCTTATACTACTCTTGATTAATAGGATGATGTGGTTAGCAATTTCGCTTTACATCCAGCAATGCTATGAAATATCTATAAAGTTTATTGAAGATGTTGGGTCCGTTTTATGGTGTTCGTCTGATAAAGATTATAAGAATAAGCGAAAGCACAACAATAGGACCTGAAATACTCAGTACTCACTTGACACAAAAACTATGACTAACTTGAATGAAATTAAAAATCTGTGATCATACTTTCATGGAGGTCACATTTGAATGTGTCCTTTTTTCTTTTGTCACTTTATAGACAAAGAGAAAGACGGGATGTGGGGCTCAAGATGTTTATATCTTTTCCTGGTTTACATACTCATACATTAAGCTGTCATATGAACCACCTGCAGTAAGAAATCTTATGATTACTGTTAGTCTAGAACTAATCGGTATGGTTTTTCTCATACTTGTGTCTCTCTTTAAAATACTCGAACAGATCTTTGGTAACAAAATTTCGAAATCGCGACATTTTGGTTAAAATGATTAAATAAAGAAATTAAATCACTTCTAATTTCACGCAGAATGCTAAGGCTCCATCTTTTCTTTCTATTTCTACTGTTTCAACATGGTGTACCGATGTAAACGGTTCGACGTGTGCATGTTCAAGTTCATGCGCTGCATGCAATATAGCATTCACTATTTCCTAGAATGGGGCACCATATAAATAAGCCTTAATTGGTAGGGCATAATGATATCAATTGGTGATGGTGTCTTAGCGTTGTGGACTTTTGGTTTCAATCAGAAGATTTTTCTTGGTAGGAGGAGCTTTCGTGATTAAGAGCTTTTTATTTTTTTTTTATAAAAATTCAAATTTAAAATCTTATTTAATAAAAAGAAAAATCTTTCGATTCAGAATATTGATATTCGATATTGAGTAGTCAGAGTCAGAGTAATATGGTTTAGTGTTTTTTTATGAAACAGCAGGAGTATTATATATACAGTGTTACATGAACTCCGTATCACATAACGTTTTTAACGTTGAAAATGCTTATTAGGAAGTGCAAGGGAGTTTTTTGAGATTTGCGCCACATGAAGGTATGGCCTACCGCAGGGTCGCAGTGGGGATGTAAACCGGTTGACGAGCAACGCATGTTGATAGTGCATTCGACGGTTGCAAGAAACCTGTGAATCTTTTATTAATCAATGTATGTAAAATTTCACTATTTATTTCAAAAAAGTTACGTAAAATAATATGCACACCCGTAATCAACTGCTTTTTCTAACCGAGAAATTTTCTTCAGAAAATTACATTATCGGACTTTATTTGTAAAATTGTCAAAAGAGTCGCCTGTTTTCTAATTCCTTACTAATTTACTTATTTTCGACACCAAGTACAGTTTTTTTCTAATTCCTTTTAAACAGTTTCACATTTCGTAATTCAAATGAAACCAAATCGAATATAAACTGGTTTCTTTATATATAATCAGTCCTATGTATTTTTATTACTAAATGTTGTTTTAGAAAGTGACGGTTTCTCCATTCGCCCAATTGGTTAATGACCTCCCAAAAATATTTCCAGAGAAGTGACAAATTTTTTTTTCAAGTTATAACTTCTACCTTCCTTAAATCATCCCGCCGCCATGTATATCCGAAAGTATGTCTGCTAGACGTGGTAGCTTTCTCTGCATGACGCCGTTGTCTTAAGATTTTCCGAATTAGCGCAATTACAGTGAATTTCAGTTACATATAGAAAGTGTAGCCTAAGTCAAAGGCTCAGTTCAGTAGCACGTGTTCACTGTCTTTTTTTCAGCAGGTTATCGATGTATTTATCAATGTTTATTTTGTTACATGTGTCTGTGCGTGTACGGCAAATAATGAAGCAGAGCGTATACAGAATTACAAAGCTTACTTTATTATAATTTTTTATCAGGTAATTAGTCACATGAATAAAATTATAATGAGGTGTTAGCAAAAAAAATAAACTAAAGCCAGAGAGTTTACGGATGAATTGTTCTGAAACTGTTATCAATGGTCTCGAAAATACAGCCGTTACATTTTCTTCTTTATTTAATGCATTAAATAATTACTACTGTGGTACTCGCTAATTGTTAGCAAACACAATTATTTTCAAAATTGACTGAATATCACGCCCTAATATTCACATATAGTAATTTCCTAGCTGAAGCTAATCAACTACCGTAACAGTCTACTGGTCCACTATCGGACTGAGGATGTTGCGAAGCATCGATATGATTGGCCACACTCCAATACCTCAAAATGGGTCATGATCCATAGTTTGTCCTATTAGAAAAAAGTAAATTACTTTTATCACGCAACTTATGTACGCCACTGGATTTTTTAATACGATTTATGTATACTTTCATTTCAAACCATTGTTGTATTGGTAATAATAATTAAATTAGCAGAGGGTTTACGATACAATCAACAACCTTGTATATATACAGGTAAATAACTTGTATCGCAGCATCAATTAATTTTTATAATCCAAAAAATTATTGTCGATCCTTTTGGTGTCTTTGCGCTTGTTTACTCCGGGATTTATTTATGCCTATCTTATTTTATGTTAAGAAACGCCTTACACAAAATTTATTGCTCGCGATAAAAAATATATTGGTATTGGTTTTTGTAATAATTCATTAATCGAAGAGTTTCTAAAGGCTACACATCTTGTGTGGTCGTTGATAAATTTGAGCACGTGTAGGATTGAAATTACGTTGTCATCGTCGTCATCAGCCGTGTCTTTATAGAGAAAACACGAGTATAAAAACTACAACTAAACAACCAAAACATGCTTCAAGAAGTATTTAACTTGTAAGAAAAAGTAATGATCTTGTTTATTTGAATTTTGTTTTATATAGACACATGTATTTAATTTAATGGGCTGCAGATGTGGGGGTTTTCTAAATATGTTCAGATGCAGTAGCGATTAAATTTTTTTGAAAATATTTGAAATATTGAAATCGTACAATTATACCTTAAAGATGCTATTAGAAGATATAGAAAGTGTAAGTGCAGGAGTTTACCAAAAATTTATAGGATGAAGAATGTATAATACAATACTGTTATATTTATTAGGATGAGTGAAAAAGCCACATTTACCCAGGGTTAACTAATTTTAATGAGGAAATTTGAATATGAAATGATTTAAATATACCAATAAATATAAAAATTAATATTAAATATTAATAGAGGAAATGTACACGTTTTAACAAACATACGAGACTAAATTTTATTTCAATCCATATGCTACGTATTTGCGAAATATAATTGATTAAATTAAAATTATTATTTTCGTTTTCTTCAATTCTATGCTCTAGAATCGCCAGTATTAACTGAAATTATAAAAGACTCGATAACATCATCAATTATACCATCTAATTCATACGTTCTCTCTTCCTTAGTACCATGTTCAACACACTATGAAACATATAAACTGGAAATTGACATCTATAGAAAGGAAACCAACACTAATAGGTACATTATGAACGATTCTAACCACTGTGGACAACACAAAATGGCCGCGATTAGCTTCTTAATTAATAGATTAGTTAAATTCCCTCTAAGTAGAAGTAGATTTAACAGAGAACTTAAATTCATAAAAAACGTAGCTATTTATAACGGTTACTCTTTTATAGAAGTCGATCGCATGCTTAAGAAAGTCCAACATAGGCTTTACGTAAGAAATTCCACAACCTTAACCCCGGTAGAAACTAATAGTAAGAAATTCGTGAAACTCCCCTTTCACAGCATATCGAAAGGCGTGAGTAAGGTTTTGAAGAGTCAAGGTATGAACGTATGCTTCCGTTCGCGCAACACACTCAAACATCTTCTCGGTAATCCTAAAGATAAACCGAAAATGGGAGAAAGGTCGGGTATTTATAAAATTGAATGTAGTCACTGTAATAAAGCCTATATTGGTCAAACAAAAAGAGCGATAGAAACTAGATTCAAAGAACATATACGAAATTATCGCTACGGCAGATTGGACGCGTCGTATGTAGCACAACATATAAACGAAACCGGGCATAGTATTAAATTAGAAGACTTAAAATTGATTAAAAATGTAACGTCGCCGCGAGAATTAGATGCGTACGAGACAGTTTACATAAAAAGTAATAAAAATCTGATGAACAGAGAAAACGGATCGTTGTCGTACTCTGTCCTTTTTGACCTTTTGCAGTAGGCTGGCACTTGTTTATATTTTGGGTTATAAAAGAGATCTTCCCGTCCATCTGGCCGTGTTTTTCGCATGTCGTAATTTAAGACGCGTAAAGGGTAGAATTAGGCACTTGTAAAATACAATATTTCTTCTCGGTGAAGGGATAGTTCACGCATGTTATTTTTCGCACGTCGTAGCTTCAAGGCGTGTAGGAGGTAGAAATAGGCACTTGTAAAGAATATCTGTTCTAAGAAGTAGGGATAGTACATGCATGTTTAGTTTTAGAAAAAGTTTTTTCTCACTTCATTTGGTCACCGGTTGATGATGAGGACCATTCGTGTCCTCGAAACGGCCGTCCCGGACTAATTATTATATTACTCTATAATAAATTAAACTTGTGTGGTGCGGAGGGTGCCGATACTTATGTGTTGTTTACCACACTATGAAATAATTCACAAAGTTTTGAGCACAGAAGTTATTATAGTTTCATCGAAGGTAGCCTGTAGCGTCTACCTCAAGTAGAGGTATGTTCGAAAAATAAAATCTCCAATGCGTTGTCAAATATGGTTTATCATATAGATGTTCCTTTATTGTAAGTAAACAGCCTTATAAGTGAATTAACATTCAAAGTGGTAAACAACAGAAACGTTTAACTATTCAAAGGTAATAATTAGTTCAAATTTCGAAGAAAAAAAACAAAAGATTTACGCCATTTAATTGTATTTTTATTGATAATGTGTTGGCCCCTCTATTAGTTTGACAGTCCTTTACACTTCGTGGCACTCATTCCAGCAGTTGGTGGATATTCTCTTGAGGTATGACATTCCAAGTAACCTGCAATTCCTAGCGGACAGCTTCTAGTCTTTGCGAAGGATTCGCTAAGTTCCTCAGTTTCCTTCCCATGGTGTTCGGGATTTTGATATTGGCCTCTTGGCAGCGGTTTAGAGAAGCTCTCGCTACGTGGGGACGGGCGTTATTCTGCTGGAAAGGTGGGTCTTCGATCTGCCGAAGATATGGAAGAATATGGGGTTCCATCACATCATCAACATAAGGTTGGGTGTTAAGGGTGCATCGGATGAACATCAACTGAGACCTACCTCCATGCGCTAAAGTACCCCATACCACAACATCCACAGCTCGATGCACACTCCTTACGTACGTGTTTATCTCATGCGGCCGTCATGTATCCCTATACAAAATTGAGATTCATCACTGAACACCATCCTAGCCCTTCACGTTCCAGTGCATTCGCACCCTACTCTACTCCAAATGTTGCTGTCGGTGTTGAGTGGTAAAACAAGATGAGGTCGATAGAATTGCTTGATTCGGCGATAAACAGTGCGAAGGGTCACAGGCTGACCTTTACTACCTAACCATAGATCAGCAATTGACTTGGTACTGGAGAATCAGTGCCTTAGCGTCATTAGGTGAGGTCTTACACCCCATTAGTTCTCTTCCGGCTCCCGGTTCCACTTCGATGACTTTTCTAGTTATCTCTAATCCATGATTGATAGCAGCGCATGATGGTGGGTTGGTTTCGAACAAAAAACTACCTTAGTGCAAGCCGATAATTTCCACGTTGCTTCACTTTAGGCATAGTCGAACCCTTAAAATACGTTATACAAAACTATGACAAGAGAAATTGGTGAAAATTAAATTAAAACTCGTAAGAAATACTCCTGACATTAATTAATTAATTAATAAGGAGATAAATGGATTTTTAGATGAGTTTTAGAAATTTATTAATTTATCTATGTCGAATTATTAATTTTTCTATAGCATGATGCAAATGATTGAGATTTTATGCTTTTTAATGACGTTTTATGCCATATACAACCTTACAACGGAAAACTTTACTGCGAATTTTTATGAAGACCAAACGAAAATAATTAATGGACGAAATTTCACGTTGATATGCCTAAACTTACACTGAAACTAATTTTAAGAAGAATTCACATTAATTTAAAAGGAAAATGGGACGATGGAATATAAGAGAAGGTAATGTGCCGTTTTACCACTACCGTCGTTAGCCGGATTCATAATATCCTTCTACCACCCACGTTCCAAAGATAATAGGCCAGAAAAGGAATTTTTGTTCTAAAAATCGAGCTCTAGACGGACTTTACTTCCGATAAGTGGCCAAACTGAAGTCATTAGATGAGATGCGACGTTAGTTGCAACAATAAATTGTTATTTTAAATATATATTTTTCTTGTGTGTTTTTCCTATCACCAACAATAAATGTGTGATCGGAAAATTACGTTATACTTCTCTATCAGGTACAAATGAAAGAAAATTTTGGACTGTAATATGTTAATTATTCTAAAGGTCAAACGGACATTTTTTTCTTTATAATAATTGGCAATAATAGTTGTTATTCTGCTCAACGGATGTTACTGACAACGTTATAAAAATCTAATTAGTTAAAGTTGTATGTAAATGATTTGAAGGTTATTTCACCGTTATAACGCATGCAAAATAGTATCGCTTGTCAAATTGTTATTTCTACTGCTGTATTCGTTTAGGATCAATATTTTTCTGAAATCAGTAAGGAAGTTGATAATACAGTAAATAAGTTATTTTCAATTGATTTTTTCATTATCCCAAATCCTTATGAAAATAGAAATCAAAATACGATTTTCTGAACATTTATGTTTTAAACGTAACTGATCGTGACGTAATAAACGATAAAGAAATATGCAAATAAAATCTAAGTAAATGACGGCGCTATACAACTAAATATTTTTTTATAGATTTGTTAACGGTAGGCAAGTATGGAAAAAAATTATGGGTATTCCGTTCAAGACGGGACATGAAAGAAACACCCGTAGTGTTAAAACTAAAAAAATATGTACGCACCGCGAATGTGTAGCCTTATGAAATCGTGCCGTTGTAGGCCAAACTGGTTTTCCGCGCTCGTCTACCGTTCTTATGTTCCTGAAAAAAGTGGTACATATGTATTTCGAACTGCTACTACCTGTATGTAGACTATAGAATTTACTGTATTGAGTACATGGGAAAAAAAAGGAGCCGAGTTAATACTCAAGTATTTTAGAGTTGATTTTCTAGTGTACAATCTCACTAGATTTTAACACAATTTTGTTATTCCTTTTGTACACGGAAATGTTGAAATTCGCGAAAGTTATAAAAACACTAGAATTAGACTTAATTTAATTCTAACAAGATTCCAAATTTACTTAACGGTGCCAACCTGTACGTACATCGCTACGAATTGCTACTCGTAAGTTTCTCGATTTCCGTGACGGGTTCGATTACATTCTAATATGATCCTACTTCAATTTTTTTATGGTGGTGGTATGATATTCTGGTGATGATTGCAATCAAATAATTATGAGTTTGTGTTTTTTCTGAATTTATATAATGCATTTAGTCATTACTAGTAAGATATCAAGCAAAATTAGTTAATGTAACTGTGCTGTGAATGTTTTCTTAAATTTGAACAGTTAAACGAAGTGGGACATTTCTTATATTCAATCATATATGAACTCACTTGGTAATATTTTCACATTTTATTTTTTTGTTTTTATTGATACGGCCTCATCAGGAGATTCAAAACTAAAACTAAAATTCTTAACGCTTAATATTGAATGAAGCATTATCATATTCTGACATTGTACGTACTTGTACATGCACTCGCTGTTAAGAATTTTACTTTTAGTTTGATGCCGTGAAGCAAGATGTGTGGTAGAGCAGCGTTGGTAGCTCAATTACAACGATTTCCTCGTGTATTATCGTAGCCTAATCCAATGTACATGATACTCAACGGAAACAGACGAGGGAATCGAAATCACATAAAAAATGATAGTACGCACTAGCAGAGAATTGCTGCATGATGGTAAACTTTATCCCCAATTCAAACGGGTTCGTTGACTTTGTTTTCTATAAATAGCGGATAAAAATAATTGCAGTTAAGTTCGCAAGCTTTCAAAATACTACATTTTAAAGAATGTGTTTATAATATAGAAGATCGTAAGCTATTTTTATAACTACAAAGGCATATTAAAGTAAAGAAAGTCATTTTTTGAAATTTTCTGGGCGATATTGTGGATAATGATGTGATTCCTAAGAATATGTTGGACATGGCACTCTTAATGGCACTCTCGGAAACAGATTACTTTCTTATTTCAAATAGTATAGTTGGTATGATGAAAAGCTGCTTTATATGGGGAATAGAAGATATTAAGTTCAGTTTTAAGTTAATGTCCGGTTTTGTTAAATGTTTCAAAAAAAATTAATATCTCAAAGGTGGTGCATCTTACATATTTGATATTGTATGTCGTTGAATTTGTCTTTGAAACATCTATAGGATACAAAATATACGGGCATATATATTTATAACAAGGAAATTGATATTCGTTTCCGGATAATCAAGAATCAACGAAATTGCAAGTACTTTTAGGAGATACATTATTATCCATAATATCGCTCACCAAAATGTCAAAAATATACTTCAATTATTTCCAGAAAGAACCTTTTATTCTTCACCACTCGCATTCTGAACATAATTGGTACTTTTTACCAAAATATACTTTGATCTTTTAATGTGTGTATTTAATTGCAAAATAAAGTATTCGATCATTAAATTATTGATCTTTACCTTTTGCTTATCTAATTTCATATACACATAATGAAATGTTTTTATTAGTAAAGTCTTAGGTTTAGAATTTACACTAAGACGGGTTTCTAAAGTAAAATGTTAAAATTCGCCTACTATAATTGATAACTAATAAAATGCACTAAAGATAATGTATTTTGTCACCATTTTAAATCAGTTTGTACTACGTGAAAAGTCTTTTTTGGGTATCGTTTCTCTAACAAAGTGCAATAATTTTTGAAACTGCACTTATTAATGATATCGCTAAAATTCTAGTTTCAAAACACCTTTTTTTAATAACTTTTGACTATTACACAAGGAACTAGAGGATGTACAAGCCACATGTTTAAAGTTGCTTACGAAAACAATTATCCAGAGTTAATTGTCGTATTTAAATACATTCAATAATAATAATATTTATTGTACAAGTTACAAAAAAAAATAGAAGAAAAAAAAAACTAAGAAGTTGAACGTTGTACAATCTCAACAAAATCTGTTAACTGTTCTATCTAACCTTGCGCCAAAAAAAAACATTATGTAATAATTACTGCCTATATCAAAAATTTAAACTAGAATTCTGCGGGTAATACCATTTAACATATTACAGCAAAGAAACAGAAAACTAGAAAAAAATATATCAGGATATTATCAAGACGTCTGCTGACAAAACAGCAGAGATCTGTATTCGCGCCTAAAGCCACGGTTTTAGTGCTTGTGGTAAACGGTTATATTTACTGTTATAGAGCAAGTGGAAGATCTCTCAAAAAGTGACATCCTGTGCGGTGGTGGAAAAATCAGTCCTCTAAACCTAGTTGCGAGGTTATGTACATCAGTACGGAAATGAATCTTTGTATAGAGATACGGTGGCGTTTTTGTTAATATAATTTTGTGATAAAGGGCAACTGTTTGTAATTCCCTTCTGTTGGTCATATTTGGCCAAATTGCCTGTTTTAGCTTGTTACAAACGTGGTCAAGCTTCCTGATGCCATGAATGAATCTAAGGCACGCATTTTGTACTTGTTGCACACGGTAAGATGTGATGGAGTCTAAAGTTTTCTTCACGTTTTTATTTAGGATTGCTCTGTAAGGGTATAATTTTTTCAAATTTGTGTAAGATGATCGTATATAAATATTAATTTGATCCCTAAAACGAAAAGAATTATCAATATGCAATCCCAAACTCTTCGCTTTGGTGGCAACCGGCACGCTGATAATGTTAATTTTAAAATCAACAGCGTCACCCACGACCTTGAAAGCCCCTCTATTGCTAAGAACCAACACCTGAGACTTTGAAGGATTTAGATGTAGCGAATGAGAGGAAGATCAAGTTCTCATTGACTTGATCTTGCCAATGCCGCGTCCCTCTTTCTCGAGTGAGGAAGTGTATGAAGAAAACAAGATGGGACTTAGTATGGATCCCTGTGAAGTGCTGCATTCCATTGTACGCTGTCCCCGCCACGTGCACTAGGACCCATCGGAAAGAAACCTCACCAATAGATCCACAGAGGAGCGGCCCAGCCCGATACTTAACAATATTTTGAGCAACATGTGATGATTAACGGTATCAAAAGCTTTTGAGTCCAGAAATAGCAACACGGTAACCAATCCCCGATCAGACGCAGCCAAAACATCATCCGTCACACGCAGAAGTGCGGCAGTACAGCTGTAGCCAGTCCGAAATCCCGATTGAACCTCCGGCAACAACCTCTTGCCCGCTACGTAACGCTTCAGCTGTTTCTGAAGCACTCGCTCGAGAATCTTACACATCACTAGAAGCAGGCTTATTGGCTTGAGATCTTTAAATCTTTGAATTGGGTTCATTTTTGGTAATGGTATAGCGATAGCCTGCTTCTAACAATTAGGAAAGACGCCACTCAGTATGAACGAATTAACAATATGTGTTACATATGGTGGAACAAAGACGGATTTTTTTTTCATTTCTTTAATTTCAGTAGTAACAACCAAGGAAAAATTATACACGTCACCGTCATGGATAGTAAACGATTAAGGAGGTGGTGAGTGATCCAAGAAATTCGACGCAAAATATGTATTTGTATATGTTGTATGTCAGCGAAGAGCAATGAATTCAATGTTCGACAACAGGTAATAAGGAAAAAAAAAGACACTTTAATTCTAAACAAGATCAGTATGAAAAACGTAAAGACCAGAACAAATCTAGCGTTCTTAAATCATTATTGTAGAAAAAAAAATCTGAAAATTCTATAACGCTCACGTATACCTTTGCATACATAATTTTGCGAAGCTTATAACTATATTAAAAATAAAACGCAATAGGTGTATTATTTACTTTCCTTCGTAATGTTGCTGGCAAAGTTAGCGTCTGTAAGTGAAGAATACTGTTCCTTCGTATAGCATACGCCTTCATTTTAATATGAAATCAGTTCATTTGAATCAAAGTCGGAATAAGTTAAGTTGTCTGTGAGGTCGTTGTTAGTGACTGGTACATGAACTTCAATGTAAATATAATAATCAATGTGGCAGTTTGCTTCGCTTTATTAGAAGACTCATTTCTTAATGGCGGTCGTCTCACCTTGATCTAGCCTTATAAGCAACGTTGGTAAGTGACCGTTACTTAAATAAAATATGCCTACCGACAGCTTCAACGAATTGTAGAATAGGCAATTTTATTCGAACAAAATGTGAATGAATGTCACTCGTTTCAATCTCTGTGGTGCAAGTAATCGTAAAATAAATGTTTTAGTGGCGTTAATGCGTACAATTGTTTCTGATTTGGAACGAGATCACGTCAGATGATATCCCGAATCATTACGTTTGGAATTTTATAAGTCTTATTACGCTTTGTTTGGCATTACTGGAAATTTTATTTCTTGCAGTGCGTTGTAGAGGGAATTTAACTTCAAATTAATTAAGTCTAAAGTTAGCGTATAAGGTCGCGCTATAAGGGAAAAGATATTTGGCTTTAACAACTGAAATGTTAATGGATTGATTTCGACTTCCATATCAGTGTTTCCCAATTTTATAGGTTTTGTATTCATTTAATAGTGTTGCATTATGAGCGGTAACATTTTGTTTATCGAGTAATAATTCTAGCACACGTCAAATTAACATACTTAGCTATTGCATGAAGTCCACGTTAAAAATTAGCGAAATTTATATTCCCCTTACTGTTCTATATGTAGCGAATCTAATTTAACTTTTTTTTTTTACTTTTATGCAGACCATCATTACAACGATGAATGAATTTATAGTACCTAGACATACACACCTTTGAATATTCAGTTAGGAACATGCAATAGAAAATGTATGATGCATATTGCTTTACAAAAATTAATGAATATACCAATGTTGAATTAATAAACTCGGACTTACACCTTATCTATTTCTTATTTGAATAATATAGCGAATACTACAACCCTGTTCGTTGGACGAATTAAAAAACAGTGGTTACATTAATGTACCTCTTTCGTTCAGTGTATAGCAATTGTATCTTGTTTTTTTTTAAATATTTTTTCGTATTAAAATGTGAATGTGCTATTTGGTGGTGACGGCCCAACGCCAAAACGCCCAAAGCTTTATAAAGCTTGATATAAACTCAGGAGTTTTTGTGTGTAAAATTATGTGTGCAGCGAGATTAATCGCCTTACATCAACTGAGAGTGCTGACTTGGGAGTGAGAAAATTTGATCCTAACGGAACTCGAGCACACAGCGCCTAACTTTGTCTGATCAAACGAAATTAAATTTGAAAGTCAATGCTAAGGTATATACTTTTTACGTCTACTCAAAATAAAAATTTGGGAAAAGTATGTTTGAGTTAAAAATGAGTGTTCAAAATTAACGGGTTCGGTTGATCTAGAATACTTCAGCTCGACACGATCCGGTCCATTGGTACCTCTAGTTTGAATGTGAGATGGGAACATAGAAATATTCTTTCTGAGTTAAATAGGTATATTAAATCAGATCACTAGATATTTGCTCCAAATACCAACAAATTATTGTCCGTCTAGAAAGTATCCGGAATTTATTATTTTTCTTAATTTTAATATATTTCTTTTTTGTTGCATCCTAAGACAAAAGTAATGCATCAAGTAGGTTGTGCCGACTGAAGGCCACGCCAAAAATCATATAACAACACCAGCTGTCAAATATTGTTGATTATCAACAGGCTTAATATTTGTGAAACAATGTCGCAAGTAGAAAGAAGAAAGTTGGTGGAATATTTGTATAGAAAAGGTGTTCAAAACGTTAAAAAATTGGTGCAATTGAATGAAATCGGAAAAAAATAGGAGAGATATGAGCCATGGACCAGTTTCTGGAAAACCGCGTAATATTAGCGGAAACAATCTAAACGCTTCAGTGACTTTAGGACGACAAAACCCGCGTCTAGGGTTTCGAAAACTGGCTAACAGATTTGTACATCAACGTCAAAGTCCAGAAACTGTCTGCATTTCACTGAGAAGACAAGGTTACTTATCAAGGAAAGCAAAAAAAATCCCTGCAATGACACCTCTACAAAGGCAACGAAGAATAGATTTTTGCCAACGATTTCGAGACGATAATTTTAGTGATGTTTTTATATCTGACGAAAGTTGTTTTCAGCTTGGTGCAAATCATTTAAAAATCCTATCAAGAGAAAATGTTACCGTTCAAATTTCCAAATTTTCCACAAAAATAATGGTTTGGGGAGCAATCTCTCAGCGCGGTGCTACACCTCTCTGTATAATTGATGGCACCGTTAATAGTGCAAAATATTGTGAAATTCTTAATGGCTTTCTTCTTGAAACGGCTCGTGCTTTATATCCCGAAGGGTGGCGTTTTCAACAGGATAATGCAAGATGCCATACTTCTGCCTACACTAAAGCTTGGATGCTAGAACAAAACTTGGCAACAATTCCATGGCCAGCGGCTTCCCCAGATCTTAGTCCCATCGAAAACATATGGGGACTAATGAAAATTGAAGTAGAACGAGCAGCACCACGAAATAAAGAAGATTTGATTCGGTCAGTTTTACAAGCCTGGACCACTATCACCGAAAAGTATAACGTTGACCTTGTTTCGGGATTACCTGAACGTGCAGTTACGTGTTTACAGTTAAATGGAGATTGTATTAGTAAATGAGATGAATTATTTGTTGTGATTTTATTATTCAAGTAATAAAAATATATACCGTAAAATTATAGCTGTGCTTTTTGTTTTTCGGATACTTTCTAGACGGACTATATTAAACTAAAATGCACAATTCGATTTATAATAACAGTAATAAGATATTACCACTACAAATTATTCATTAAACAATACAATTTTGTACAAATACTCATTCGAAAAATTTTTTGAACGCATCATATGGGAAAATAATGGAAACAATTTGCGGGAATTTGAAATAATGAGGCGTACACACACACATGTATAATTTATTTTCGTTTTGCATATCAAAGCCGATAGTACCACATGTTTGCTTTATTTTAACCGTGTTGCTGCGAGTTGCAGTAGTACGCAAAATTTACATCAATATTCGATTAAATGAAGAGTTTGCATAATATGACGTTTTGTTACGTCGGTCCGTCGGTTAATTTTAAATTGTAATGTAGGCATTCGCGGCGAATTTATGGACGTCGTATTGTTGTAATGTAAACGGATTACGCCTCTAGCCTGCCACTTTGCAATTTCCTTAGAAATAGACGCGTACGTGTGTATGATTTGCATTCGCCGCATTTAATGATGGCACAAATCAAGATTTCCACCACCTACATTGAGCACGGTACGGGAACCTTTGAAATATCTCTACGCTTCTCGGTTTATTTTATTTCAGTGTTAAATAATATGAAATATGCATTAAGCTATGAACAATTCTACTAAGCAGCCAATCCTTTTTTATGGATTATAACCATAATAAGAATTAATTGCCAAGAATTTTCTTCTCGTATATTTATTGCAAAGTATTATTCTTGTCTATCATTAATTTTATTTGACGTGCTGTTTGTTTTTGAATTCTGTTTCAAAACCCACGCTAAACGTAATTGATGTTTAAATTTTTTGGCAAAGTTGTTAAATTTTGTGTTTGCTTCGTTTACCTTTAACACGTTTATTTGGCTTTGCAGGAAAAAAACTAAAGGCACATTCTCGAGGCTACTTTTGATGGGCCCTCTATCTCCAATAATAAAACAAATATAAATGACTAATTTTATATAACATGTTAAGTTTTTGCCGTTATTCATGAATTGACGAAGTATATCTTGAGATTAACTCAGGCACCCAAGAAATTTCAAACTGACAAACATTTCAATTATCGTTGATTAATAATATGAAAATATCCACTAACGAAGAGAAACGAGGTGTTAAGTAATTTTTATTCATCGAACAACAATAACGAGCACAAAATATTTTGAATTGTATTCAGAACAGCTACATGCATTAAACGTTCGGTGCAAATATTACGCAGATTTTAAAGAACGCACCATTTGTAAAATATCCTGTCGCTTTTCATTCAAATTCCTATTAACAAAAACCAGGGTTGGCCGGTAATGACGTAAATGGGAGATCAGCTTCGATTTTCTTGTGTATTCTTTTATCAAGTACAATGTACACGATATCCTACGGACATACCACCCACCACTGACATAAACACGATGCAGTTTGGTAAGCAATCCATTCTCGACCAAGATTCTACCAAGATCTGGAAAAATTGTGCTGTCGTTCTGGATACAATTATAAATATCTTGTACTGGCTATCGCGATATTTCAGTTCGAATCATGAAAAATATTTAACATATCTCATTCTCTTCGCTGGTTCATATTTTTATATTACTAGTGAAGAATAACACTGAACAACAGCTTCTCAGGTGAAAATACCAAATTCTGAATGAATCTTACGTGCTGAACAGGAATATCACTTTGAGAAAAGTTGATTGGCTTTCGTCATCATTTCCTCTTTACACAAAAACTTGGTCAATGATATTGATGAGAATGGAGCAGCAATCAAGCACCTGTAATGAAAAATTAGCTCGGCCCAATGAAACCAAAATTAAAGAAGGCGTTTCTGTGAGGTGTCAGAATAAACAATTGTAGGATGCGTTCTGTCGAGTGGCAGAAAATAAGGCCTGAAACGGCAAGGAACTGATTGGCCATATTGGAATCATTTCATGAATTTGACTGCAATATGTCGTTAAAGATCCACTTACTTCACTCCCACTTGAATTTCTTCCCTAATAATTGCGAGCAAGTCACTGATGAGCGCAGGAAATGTTTTCGTCAAGACATTCCCACTATGTAGAAACGACACCAGGTCAAATGGTCCACGTCAATGCTGGCTAATTATTGTTAGGCGCACCTCAAGGTTTTTCCTCTGCTAAATGACAAACGACAAGCCAAAAACAAGCAAGAGTTCATAGCAGATTAAGGTATTCTTGAGATGTATTTATAAATGTATTTTTTTTCTTAAAAATTAAAGAAATCGTAGCGAATTTAGCTTTCTCTTAGTCATAGTCGTGTTTAGTATATTGAATTATTATTTGAATCCTGGAAACATAAAATCTTCGAAATGTTGTTGCTCAGTGAATTGAACCGTTTGTCAGCTTAAATCTTCATGGCTATCTTATTTGATCTTAAAATGTATTCTTCGTCAATTAGAGGAATTGGAATCAGAAAAGTAAACTCTTTCTGAAGGTGTTAAAATCCGAATGGCAAAAAGTTGATCGCCAGAAACCGATATAAAAATATCATAAAAATTTCGAGAATGCTCGTAGATAGAAGATCGACAGTGGCCTTGGGGTTGTATTTTGAGTTTTCCTCTAGAAGGCCTAATAAAGGTGCTAGATAAAAAAAAGAAAATCGGCTTCTCTTTTTGTTTATTAAATCCTGAAGAATATTTGCTATAGTTCTATTTTCTCTTCGGACTCACAACAAAGACAAAATTTAGCAACTTTGTAAAACTTAAACTTACTCTCTATCTCCAATCATAAAAGATATCTCTATGGTGGGACTTGAAAATGAATCATGTATGTGTGTTTCCACAGAAAGTAAACATATACATTCTTTTATTATCTTTACATCCAAACACTTCTTTTACTTCTGTTTTTGTAAATAACAATTTCAAATTACACTTATCCAATTACTTTAAGCAAATTATTTCCATTTTAACATTTTCAGTTGACGTTCAGTTGAGTTAACAGTTTGGTTAGCGCTCTTACAAAAATAGTAAGATGTTTACTGGGTTATGTAATATTATTTAAAGAATATAGTATTATTATTTCATACTGTACATTATTTTGTTATTTTTTTTTTATATATTGAAGTTATTCTTGTAGCCACTTTCGCATTTGCTCTCTTGCGTAATACAGTTTCATAGAAATTAGCAAATGTAAAGCCAACGTAAGATAGTAATGACAAAAATACAGCAAAGGCAACTTTTAAAAACGGTAAAACATCTGGGAGTGCACATTTTAGTAAATTCGTTAATTATTCTTATAATGAAAAATTGTTAGCGATGCCCACGTTATAGTTACCAAATACGACAATCACATTTTCTCGTGGTACAATAGAACGTATAATCTCATTTGCACTTTAATTAACACAATTAATGCGTCACATAAATCGTACTGCCTGGTGCAAACCATTCGGTGTTGGACGCACCATTTTTGTCGTATTTTGTTCGTATTTCATACGTCGAGCAACTAGTCCGTTTTGGATATAATGAGTGTGCGCATAAATCTCGGGACTTAGACCTAGGGCGTAAATAGATTAGGTGAAACTATTGCACTATTAATCAATGTAGATCAATATAGTTTCTATTCTGTGTAGGAGAGAGTATTATAAATAAGTTTCTGGTGAATAAATGCGTGAATAATTCTTATTCCCTGCTTTCAGTGAAACTGGATTGCTGATTTAAGTACCAGTACGTGTTAGACACCTCCGATACTTAGGTTGGTTGTAACGAAGTACATTGCCTTTCTTGTGATTGTTTTACATAACAACGTATATTCCAATAGTAAGTTACGAAAGTCACCTACACCACTCTAACATTTTTGCCGCATATATTACAAATTATTATAACAAATCATTGATATGGAATTAAAAACATTAGAAAACAATAATCTACAAATAGGTTTCCAAATAAAGTGCTGTAGTAAATCATTTTTTGGGAGGGTTATTCGATTTGGATGGTTATAGAAACAAGCACAATGTATAAAATGTGATTCAATATATTATTTTCTGATTCTGTATCTAAAGAATTAGCCAAAATGACAGGAAATAAAATATTTTATGCAAATCTGATAATTTAACAAAGTAATAGGCACACATTTTGAAAAGGATATCAAATAAACATCAACTCTACCGGACTCACCGATTCTAATTACCTAAACTTGGCGGAAACGTACTCCTGAGTAAACGTACTCCACTTTTTTGCTCCGTCTAGAAGCTCCTTTGAAGATGTGGTGGGTGTACTTAAAAATTGAGGTGTTTTAATGTGTTTCTTAATCATTCGCTTTTAAAATAATGATGATATCCAGATGCCTTTAAAATCTAATGGAAGGAATTTAGGGCTCGTACTTGGTGATGAATTAAATTTCAAAAAATATTATAATAATATATATTAATCTGTGAAAACAGAATAAACCGAAAAACAGAACAGGTGATGTGCGAGGTTCTCATTTTATCCAAATTTAATTTTTGTGATACTCCATTGTTGTTGTGGACACCATATCCCTGACAAATTAAAAGACTTAATGATGTGAGTGAAAATAGAAGACTTTTTCACTTAGCTATATTCTTCTATCGCACCACTCATCAACCATCACATCTTTACAACAAAATTAAATTCAAAACAGATGTGCTCAATATCAATATGTAATTTAACTCCATCAATGAATGCACTTGAATTCTCTAAGAGAACTTTTACTTATCAAATAGCTCCGGCATATAATCCTGTATCTAATGATTTAAAGGCATGCGTATCTGTTCCTGTCTTCAAAAATAAATACTTTTCTCCTCACTAAACAATCATCTGGCACTAAGATATGCTAGCTGATTTGCTACCTAATGAACAGAAGTTTTTTTTTTTTGTTTCTTTTTCTTATTTATTCCTTATTTTCAGCGTTTTCGTTATACAGGATGAATCGGATGTGAGAGGCAAATTACGGGGGTGTATTGTACATGTGATAACAATGTAAACAAAACTCATATGTTCTTATCCGATCTTCATCCGTTGTCAAGTTATAACCTAGATTTTAATTATGGTCCAAATTTTCACTTGTCTTCGAATTAATACGTCTTAAATAAAATAAAAGTATTCTTGCATTGATTATTCATGTACAACAAAAAGTCAGGTATGTTCTATATTTAAAGTTCTTTTCGCTTCTTACATATGACGTACCGGCTACCTGAATTAACCCTTTCAAAGGGCGATAATTATGTTGTTGTGATATGTCAGTGTCAGCGTATTTTGACAAAAATTTAAGATTAAAAAAATGTTGTTTATTTAAATGAATATCGTATAAGAATGTATGATTTTTTTTATTTTCATGTGTTTATTACAATAGGGGAGTCCTCTATAACTGCTTTCTCTTTTAGATGAGTTAATTTAAGTCGGTTTAGCGAATAGTCGAGTGGAAGAGCGGTTATCACTTCTTTGGTAACCCGAACTTCCTATATTTTTCTCCTCTTTTAATATGTTAGATCTTATTTTTCCTTTTTTGTTTGTTATAGACTAAAATTTTTCATTACGATATAATATATACAGAGTAGTACGTTTCTTAAACACAAACGATGTTAACAAACAGCTTTCAAACAAGCCTACGTTTCTTTAATTCGGGTAAAAAGCTATGCAAATGATAGCAGACTCAGTTTCACATGATTCGACGACGTCTACGACATTCACAATATGACAAAACAATTTGAACCAAAGTGGTGCGTAATTAACTAAGCCTTTTAATGAAGCATTTAAAATTGTACTTAAGCCGGGGAGCTTTGCCAACTACGGTTGACCATAGCAACTACGCCCCCTAGTGGTTATTTTTGGAATTTAAAATATTTTTATTATTTGCCAATGCTATTTTAGTTATCAACAATTTTTTCATATCGTTATAGCTATAGTAGTTCCCAAAATGTCGCCGGTTCCCTCTCTTAGTGGAATAGACAACATAAATACTTCCGTATTTTCTTGACATTTTTTTAAATTGTTGGAGAATTTTGCTTTCTAATTCTGGTTCAGAGTTTACAATATCAATTAAATCAAATAACATTCCTATTTTTTAATATTCATCGGAATTACCTTTCTTTTCTATAGAAGTGTTATGCGGATATGTTCAGGTATGGTATGTCAGAATGAGGACTATGCTTATTGTGTTAATTTAGTTAATCTTATGTTTTAGCACTACAATTTTAGTGCTACAATTCAATAATGAATTGTAGCACTAGCTGCTACAATTCATTATTGATACCTGCACATGAAAAAATGTAATTTCTTAAACTAGAACAGTGTTTTCCTAAGGAAGAAAAACCACTCCCTAAATTCGCAACTGTAGTATAAATACGAAAACATGCGCGTCTTGTGTTTATTGTATGTTTGTTGCTGTCATGTTGTTTTGGTATCTATGACCTTTTATTCCGTCATTCAAATGTTGTAATGTTTGTTCTGTATATACAACTACATGTGTACATTGAATTTTTTCAAACGACGTAGATATGGTTATTGGTATTTTGTCTTTTAACTTGGAAAATGCCAATTCCAAATTTTTATAATTTTGCTGTGTTACTCGAATATCGGGGTTAAAATGTTAATTTCTTTTTATAATTGTGGGGTATATGAAATGCTGACATATTTTGTTGTTGGATCAATGTTATTATTTTTTGTCGCCTGCGGAAAGTTGAAAAACCTGTGACATGTTCCTTAATGCGATGTCGTGCGATATCTTGCGATAAAGCAGTTATTATCTACAGAAGAAGAAGAAAGAGTTTCGCTACTATAATGAACTCAAACTTTCCGCGTATATAAAAAAGTTTTAAACTTATTTTCCACTTTTTCAAATTTGACTAAATCATTTGAAATCAAACATTATGCTCCTAAGTGAAATTTTTGAAGTCAAAGACCAAGAAGTTCAAAACGCTGTCAGAAAACAGTTTCGTTCGGATCCTGTAAAGATTAAGAAACTGATTTCGTCATTTACGGAGTGGCTAAAATCTGGAGCTTCCCTACCTAAGATTACAGGTACAGATATTTCGTTAGCTATTTGCAAATACTTATTGTGTTTACGTTTCCAAAGATAAACATTTCATTGGCAATTATATAAGCCATTGTAATTACAATTTATATGAAGCTAAGAAGAGGTTTGAGAATTGGTTATTTGTGCAGCACAAATTAAGAAATGTTAACCTAAAATCTTTTAACTACGAATATTTTGACGATATTCATTTAGAGAGGTAACCTTATAAAGAGTTAATTCTTAAGATAAGAGTTTATCCCTTCAACACATTCGTTTGTTCTCCAAAATTGACACCACACACAGATTCCCGGAGGATATTAACGACTTGGACTTGGACCAAAGGATTTTCGACTATGGCCTTGCTCTACGAAGTCCAATTTCAATACTATATCTCTAAAAAGTTTGGACCAAATTCTTTCGGTGGAAAATCTTACGCTCGAAGATGAATGCGCTGGAGATATCCCAATCTACGATTTAAAACATTTAACTAAGGAGTATCTGGAAGAAATCGATATCAAATTGCTCACAGAATCGATAAATTTGATATATATGGTAACACGTTCCCAGTGAAAATGATCCAAAGCCACTTCATGAACATGCCCTCCATTTCTGAAACCTTAATATCTATAGCTAAGAGATTAGCGGGTCAGGTAGGCCCAAATAAACAAAATAACTAACGTTAGAGTTAAACATTTTCAGGTGATAATCCATAAAAAAACAAAATGACCGAAAATACAAGAGATATGTTGCCGAAGATACTGAGTTGGCTCGATTACGCGATAGCTTAGAATTCGTAGGTGGTTTTCCACGGTTTACCACAATTTAAACGTCACCAATACTCCTTTGCAGATTTTGAACTTGCAAACTTTAAAGATCCAAATGTTGATTGAAATAGATTGCAGGATTCTCAGGAATTTAATCTGATAACATGTATATCAATCGCATTGTTAATAAATATTATGTTGCTATATTTTGGCAAATAAACAAATAATATTATACATGTATACAATAATATACAAAAAATATTGTTCTTATGAAATATTAGTAAACAAAAGTAATTTTCATAATTAACATCACAATCTATTGGGTACTATATACATTTTCAATTCTTTTCTCAATGAATCGATACAACTCCAACCAGAAGAACTATAGCTACTAAGCTACTAAGATTTTAGGTTATGCCGGTAGTAGCTGTTAACTTTGTTGCATTAAATGGAACGCCTAATTATTATTACATTTTTGAATGAAAGTGTTTAGCTTAGAAATTAAAATTTTGCAGAACAGCTTACCGTATAGGATAAGATTAGAAAACGAACGAATTTTATACGGCGTGTCTGTTTTTTTTTATTGTTTTTACCTATAATTGTTCTAATCTAAACTATTCTATGCATAAGTAATTTATTTTTCTAATAAATCTCGCAAACAAAAGTGTGCCCCTACGAAAAACATCCTCCTCACGAAACTGCACATAGTTGCATGCGTATGACTGAAGATAATATCATTTAAGTTTTATAAAATTTTAAGTTCCGGGCAGAATTAATTATTTTAGTTATACAGCAAGGGACTACGGACTAAACTGTAATCGTTGTTAACCGATGTGATTGTTTTTTGCAGACTGCAATTAAAATACTATACTTTTAACACAGTATGTTATTTACGCATTGCATCACGAAAAATAAACGCATAAATTTATATTTCGCGATTTCGAAAGAGTTTATTAAAACACTTCCGTGCAATGGGAAACATCAACATGCACGCTGGGTGCTCACCAACAAATTTGCTAACAACAATCACTAAACAAAACTGACCTTTCTGCCGGCCTTGTTATTGTGAAGGTTCATGAGGCTCCTTTCGTCACCGTCGAATTCGCGCGAGTCGAGGAACTTCCTGGCGAACCTCATCCCGTAATTGACGTCGGCGCTGCATCCGGCCCACTTCCATCCTGACGGTGTCGGTTCTCGCGGTCTGGGACCAGGCGCACAGCCACACGCTGAGATGTTTCCTCGCGAACAGGCCTCGGTCACGGCGTACGTCACGCCGGCGCTCGATATTGCGTATGTGAAGGCCGCTTCTCTTGATCCTGAAATAGAGTATTCGTATCAATTATGCATACGTAATATATACGTAAATTTCTAGCCACTCGTCGTAGAATGGGCGTTGACTAGATGGGTCTGTCGGGACACGATAATATATTGGAACGGTTTGATGAGTTCGGAGCATTAATTAATTGTATTTGCGGGTTCTACGTTGTATATATTAGCACGCATTGATTTTTTCTCAAATTTGTGAATTCGAATGATTTAAAATATATTTGGTGGTAATATCTTTGTGAATATGTTAGCGGAACGGGCTTCTTCTTTCTCTTGTTCTTCTTGTACTTCAAGAGTTTTAAATTTGGAGAGTATCCCAAAAAAGAAGGGAAAGAAATTGTCACCAAAAATTCAACAATGTAGGCTACATACGCACGACATACATTAAATGAGTAGATAGCAACAAAAATGTAAGACTTGTATGTAATCGTCAAATTTAACTTTCTTATGGCACTGAAAAAAGTTAGGTAAATTTACTGCTGTATGTGGTGAATGTTATTGTCCTTATTGCAAGGGCTATTAGCTTTATATTTGGACATTTCCAAATACAAAGCTAATTCTACCGTACAGAGTTGATTTTACACATTTTGGGGGAATAATAATTCATCATATTTATACAATAACTTATTTATCAAGATTATTTCAGCTTAGAAAATTAAGGAAAGTAAATATTTCAGGAAAACTATCAAGTTCAGTTAAAATTTTTTTATTACAAAATGTTTTCAAACAAATTGCGTTCTATGAAGATTGGAAGCTTAGTAGGGTGGATACTTTATTTTTGTACTAACACTAAATCGGTATTCTGTAACATGGCTGGATGTAACTCGAGAATCAGCTAGTCGGATTAGATTGATGTTTGACTTCGAATTAAGTTTTCTTGCAGTTTTTGAATTTTGTTTAATTATGTTAATTTTAAAATAAAAAGATGCTTTACGCGTATTTTTTGAAACAGACAACTTTTAAGGAAATTTGTTAAATAGGGTTGGGAAGTTATAGAAGCTCTTTGAGGGATAAGGAAACGTGGTGAATTTTATACGTTGCTTTCGGAGCAGAAAATAGTAAAAAAAAAGTAGATAATAATAGAAAAGGTGACCTACGACAAAAAGCTTCAATGTTTAGCCTTTGTTAACATGGTAATCATGACAAAAGGCAAGCAAAAATTTATAAATGAAGTCAAAAGTCTACAAAAGCAATGCGGAAAAGTGGGTCTACATATTAGCGAACTACGTATGTATCTTGACAGTGTGACAGAGGATATTTACAATAACGGACAGTATTTGGGTATAATAGCAGATAATGGAAAGGTTTGCAAATTACAATTACATCAAAGGTACAAACATTCATTTACTTGGCAAGCTATTATTGTAAGAACCATCACATGAATATCAGAGATTAGAACGGAAATACAAGCAAGAGTAATGAGAGGAAAACCGCTTCTAGAGCGGCAAAAATAAGATTATTTGAAGAGGTAATTAGACCAGTAATCACATATGCACTCAAAACGCGAGTACCAGGTATAATAGAAGAAAAAATATTAGAAGTATGGGAAAAAAATTTTTGGAGAAGATTTGTGGGGGTGAAAAATATACGTTATATGATAAGAACAAATCAGGAATTTAGAAATCTGTATAAAAAACCCGGCTAAGACATATAGAAAAAATGAAGGAAGGAGAAGAGAAGGGACCCCGAGGATGAAACAGAAAACCACAGTAGAGAAGACAGTGATTGGTGGGAGTTGACAATGGAAGGGAAAGGCTAAAGACAGGAAGACCTGAAAAATTGCAGATTGCAACGTAAGCCATGGGCCTGTTCCCTTGGGCCTTTCCCACAAAATCAGAAGTTCATCTAAATTTTCAAGACACACTATGAGTTCGAAAATAGCAATAGCGATTTTTTTTACTAGAAATCTGATTAAACTAAATGGTACTAAAATGGTGTCCACTAAAATTTCATTGAAATATACTTATTAGTAAAGAAATTGAGAGAATCATATTTCAAACTTCACAGTGCAATACAAGCCAATATGTATTAATTGACAGTGCATTATCTTATAAATTCTGTTTTTACAACACCTACTGACCAAGATAGCCCAAATTTATGAAAAAAAAACTAGTAAAAATTAAGTAAACAAATACAATTCGTTATTCAAATTTACATTTACAGTTATCAATAAATGAAGTTAATGAACAAAAATTTAGTTGGTCCGATACATTCCCGAGTTACCATTCGCAGTTGGGAGACAATTGATTACGCTCCACCCTTTACGGCTAGGGCGTGACAGTAATAGAGCTATGGAATACTTTACATACACAAGACTCCTGCGGTTATGACAAGTGTTAAATAAGTGTATATACCCCGCTGGGCCGTCACCACACTAAAAAATTTTTATTGGTTTCCGGGTTGGAACCGGAACTGCGTTGTTTAACATTGAAAAGAGAATTTTATTCCATTCAGGAACCTACTTAAACGCAATACCATAACAACAGAACCATATCTGTGATTTCTAAAGCAACAATTACTTTTATAAATGAATAGGTGCTACAAAATGTATTAATTAATACAGTATATCGCGTAACGCATACATATGTCGATTATGTAGCGCTCTAATGAGTTTCTGGGAAATACAATATCAAACGCCATTTTTTACGCGTCACTGAACAACCACGCGATCCTCCATTACGAAACCGAAAGACTCTTCTCATTAGCGTATCATTGTTATTCTGTAAGTTGCTTGCAATAAATAACGAATTAGCAGCAATTACCTAATGCCTCTTCAAGACTCTTGGTGGGAGAGAGGTTGAGGATAGGTGGTAAATGCGGAAAGATGTTCGCTTGTGAATGCGCCGCCAATGAGGAAAGCGTTCGTTAATTATTTTGATTAACTTATCTACATATCAAGATCGTCCTACACATGTTTCACGTCGGCAAAAGGTGGTATGAATCAGTTTGGTGTGGGCGTTAAAAGGGATGCTAATACGCCATTTAATTGTTTTCGTATAGTTACTAGTGCACAGGGATTTATTTAAAATTGGCTGTAACCATGACACAAAGGTAATTTACACTGAATATTTTATGGTAACTATATTTATTGCAGATACACAATCATTTCTCTTCAGAACTCAAGTATTAAAGACGTATTGAAGTATGTGTATGTCTCAGAAAAATACAGTAATTATATCCACCCAAAAGCCACGTCATAAGCATTCTCTTAGTAAATTGAAAAAAACTTGAAGGAAAATAGTTTGGTAATACGAGGAAAATGTTGCTTAAACATAAACATTGGTGTATGCTACAGTTCTTAAATTATTCATATATTTATTGTCGTGCTATTGCCTATCGTAGGGTTATTCATATTTCGATTTATGTTCATTTTCATTTTAATTAATTCTCAAACTACCTTCAACAATTTACTTTAAAAACTGGGAAATAACAGTAATGATATAGGTTTACTAACCAACAGGCAAATGCCCAATAGCAAAATAACTAAATATTAGATAAATATGTACAGTTTAACAAAAAATGCATAAAAAATGAAACGAAGTCTAATAAAACAAGTCCCATCGCTTGTTGGCAGGGTACATGTTGGAGCTCGTCTCACGGTGTCAGTCTTTGAGAATGGAAGAATGAAACTACTATTGTATCTTGAGTGCAAGCATGACACAAAGAAATGTATTCGTTCTAATATAAAACGGCAATCGATGTCATTTTGAAACAATTTCAATAGAAAATTCTCACAGATACCATCCTTTCTCGTGCTGCAGGCCAGCATGTCATGCCTTACTAGTAATCCATCTTAAGGAGTACCTCTTTCAGGGTAAGTTCCATCAGTCTTAAATTAAAGGAATTTGAGGAGTTTGCTGTGGATGTGATCCAAACTCTGAATGTCACAGCCATACAAAGTATACTAAATCAGAGCAGCATATTTTAACTTACTCAGTACAAAAGCAAGATGTACTGGCTTCAGCAAGGAAGGATACTTAAAATATTTAGAGACATATGTAATAAAGCCCAAAGATCTCACGGCCTCAGAACAGACATTGTTAATATGCGATTTAAAAGTGAGAGTTACGCGAGAAATAAATACCTCTGATTTGATAGGGCAATGAGTGAGATGAACAAGTACGAGAATAGAGGATATACTTTATGGAATGGTTTGTCTGAGTATTTAAAAATTGCAAATAGCCATAGCGTTTTTAAGAAGGGTGTAACAAGGTACTTGTTTCAGATCCACGGCTATAGTATTGATGATTCTATGTATTATGTTCTCCAATATTACTAGTTTGTATTCCTTTTGTACTTCTGATCCTAGTTTGGATAATCCTTAATCTGCGTAAATTGTTACTGAGAGGCAGATGTTGGCGGACATTTATAATATAGTGTTTTCTTAGTGTTGTAATGTTTTCTGTCACGTTTACACGCTTTAGTAGTACTATTATTTCGAAGGGTGAAAATAGGTCTCCTTTTCCTCACAAAATTCTAAAAAAAATTTTCAGTTATAGCTGCAATATTGCAATTCATGTGGAGCTAGAAATGAGAGTGGCGGCGTCAAACCTTATTCCGGGTTTTAAAAAAATGTCCACCGATCAGCAAGCTCACCCGTCACATTAACTTACTGCCTTACTTTACTTTATTTTTTTATTATTATTTTCATATTTCTTATGATTCGATTTTAATAAATGTGAGCGTCACATTCTTAACAGTTTTCTTTTCTATGGCCGATTTATGTTTTGCACACATATTTTGACAAGGGTGCCGCGGCGGGCCAAAATACTATATCCCTAGGTGCGCCACGGACTAATTAAGTTTGGGAATCCTGGGCTAAGGTAAAGCGCTTGATGTTTCATTGATCATACCTTATTCGTTTTTAGAGAAATCCCGAAGAATACGGAAGACGTTCTTACAAAGTACACTGAATTAAGTGTCTTTACTTTTGAATTGCATGCATCTATTTCTAATTTAGTGTTTTGTATTTCTTTACATCGATTGCTTATTAATTACTGAAAATGACGTGTGTTGGCGCTTTTACGAGAAAACAAAGGATGCAGGTACTTCGATTCTTTAACATTGTGCACAAGCGCGAATGTAAAAAAAAACATTATTACAATGGACCCATGTTTAATATTTTTAAAAAAGCGCGTGAGTGTCTTACATTGGCGATTAATATTGAGTTCTGTGAAATTAATTAAAATAAAAAAAAACAATGACACGATCACGTAGAACAATATACACGTATCGCGTAGGTATTACACCTAAATCTATACATGAATATTTCTTTTGTATTCAAAATCGTAATTGTTTTCGCCATCCCAGACATTTTGTTCGTATAACCTTTTCATCGCCATTGTATTTTTAAAGGTTTTACTAACATTTCGTATTTATAATGGCTATAAGGATTAACGATAGTTCTAACATTAAACGTAGATGATCCATAACCATCAATAGTAATGTGAGCAATAATCGTCACGGTTATTTGCTATTAAATCGCTATAAATAACATCTAAATAAATTAGGGCAATGTGTACAGGTATTTGAACTCTATATACGAAAGGGAAACGTTGCATGCTAGCTATCGATAAATCTCTAGCTAACGTCGCATGTCACGTCATAAAAACATAATCAACTAATGCAGTGCCCTATATATTGATTTTACCCAACTATAATGATAGATATAGCACAGTGTTTGAAGTTATTCAAATAAACGTATTTAATGGTTATGAGTCCATTTCATAGACCATCGAGAGAAATTATGACTTGCATTAATGGATATTACTTGCAATGCTGCACATACATAGGTACACATATACATACAAACTCGTTCTTTATACTGTCAATGGATAGCTTATCGAGTGCTTACACATATCTTCGATGTTCTTCGATCGAGAATTTTGATAAAATGATTATCTCTGTAGCATCTGTTTCCATATGTAAACAAGTGTTATCTAAATCTTTACAAGGAAAAAAAGCAATAGAGATAATTAAATCTGCAAAATAAGCACTTCGCTGAAATTAAAATTTCTGATTATATAATATCTAATACTGCAATCTTATCCAGAACTGCTTCCGCTGTACTCGTCTGCTAAACTATTGGAAGTGTTGCAAAAGTAACAGATCAGTATTTCTATAAATACCTATAATCCAACGATTTGGGTTGGCCTGACGACGGTCGGTGGATTGACATTGCCAATTTAGACTGCTGGATTCCAAATAGTGTGTGTTGTATAAATTTTTTGCGTGTTTACAAAAAATGCATTAAAAATATAGATTATTGGAAACAATTGGAGACTTTGATTATCCCCCACAAAGTAATATTAATGGAGTCTTTTTTTAATATTTAATAATTCGAATAATAATAAAAATTAATTCGAATTCTGCAGATGTTCAATTAAATATTGAAATTAAATAATAAAAAAATAACAAATTAAAGTGAAAGTGCACGTACTTCACCCCACTGATGCAGTACAATATGTAGTAATGATATGGTTTATCTAGGTTGGAAGGTGTTCCAAGTTGACATGTTTACATTTTTAGCTCCCTATAATTTCTCCCAGATTAGGTTTTCATCCTCGTCTTACACATATAGTAAAATAGGTTTCGTAAAAAACAAAGAACAGTCCATTAGACAACTTGTGCTACGAAAAATCAAAACTACTAACGTAAATCGGAATTATATTGCTTTATACGAAAATGTCACTAGCATTTCAAATTCAGGCAAGCGTGCTGTTGTTCATATGTAACAATCAAAATTAGAATTATCCTTATTGTAACCAAGATCATTTCGATGTATCCAACAAGACCATACCAGGACATGTTTGCATCGCCCCTACGGATTTCAAAAGGTTTTCGTTACATCAAGGTTGCCATTTGATTTTATAGTAATCTAGGGATGGAGATAATCGAGAATAATCGAGAAAATAAACAAACTCTTCCACAATGAAAAATTTTCCAAAATCTATCGAGAAAATCTTTAAAATAAAATATTATTATGGGATCTTCATCGTAAACAATTCAAGATAACATTTAGTAACCCTCTAGTCAACAAAAATTTGCCACCCACGTATTTAGAATCACTGGGGGAAAAATTTCGATAAATCGGACACGGGATTAGGATTTCAAAGCAAGGACCTCAACATTAGGTTTCGATCTTGAAATCGTGTTGTGGACCTTTGGTTAATCCGTAATCTTCCTCAATGCTTTTCTATCGCTCACTGACGTTTTCGGGCTTTTCATTTTAATTATTGCTAGGTCTCTCTCCACCTTCCTTCTCGGTCTTTGATCTATAAGAGTCCATTCTGTTTATATTCTGGTAGTTGAGATTCTATCTTTTCTGTGTATGTGACCATACCTAGTCATGTGTGCTTCAATTGTTCGCATTATGTTTTCTTCTTTTAATAATCTATCAATTTCGTGGTTCATCAACTGCCTCCTCTGATTATCATTGCCTTTTTTTAACCTAAACACTGTTCTAATTACTTTTCTTTCAAATATCTTCAGTTGCTCTTTTTTTTTTGTTAGACTAGTTGTTTCTGTTGCGTATATTACAATTGGTCTAACGATCGTTTTATAAATTTTGGTTGGCGCTTAGTTTATTATCTTTTAGTAACTATTTGTCGGTGTAAAACGCTTTCGATCCCGATCGTATCCTTTCCCTGACGTATCATTTGTTTTCTCTCTGTTTATTAGCATTCTTAGATATTTGTAGGTTTTTACCTCTTCGAAACTATATTGATTTATTTTGAGGTGTGAAGATGTGACTTTCCTTCTTCCGGTGTATAACGTGTGTTCTTTTTTCTTTTCATTTATTTCCAGACTTCTTTTCTTTGTCTCTTCTACGATTGCGGCGAATGTTTCTTCCAACTGCTTTTAATTTCTAGTAATTATTGCCGGGTTCTTCTATTAGACTGTTGGTCTGTTTTATTATAGCGTCAAGAGGTGCTATGAATAAAAACGTCGGTAAGATATCGCCTTGACTTAAACCTTTGTTAACTGTTAACTTAGAAGGTTTTATTATACAAGATTGCTTGTTTGGTGCATTGACACTCTAATCAGATCGATTAGAATGTCAATCTATCCTGTTTTCATCCGGACCTTCTCTTATGCTTTGCCTATGTCGAAGCCTTGTTTAAAATCGATGAAGAGACTCTGCACATCGATGTCGTATTTGTGGCTCTTTTCAGCAATCTGTCTTAAGATGTGGATTGCATCAGTTGTTAGTCTGTCTTTTTGTGTTCAAACTGATATTCACCGATCGCTGTTTCAAAGTGTTGTGACAGTCTTTGGTGCAAGTGTTCAAGTTTCCTCCCTTTGGTCTTGGTACTATAATATTAAAAAACGAGTTTCATAAGATGTGACTTTGTCCTTTAGAAAACTCGTGACTAACGCGGCTCGTTTTCTAAACTTGGACTCGTGCGACAAACGTTTTATGCAAAGGGTTCCTTAGACTATTCTTTTCTATTTTGCGTTTTATGCTTCTTAAATAAACAACATAAGCTATTTGTGTGTATTATTTTCGTAGGGTTAGATAAAAAAAATAGGACATTTAAAAGTACTAGGTCTTACTCGTTTTTACGATAATATCAGAAAAATATTGTTGGTTTTAACCAATTGTTTATGCATTAGAGTGAATTTAGTTAGAAAAAATGTCAATCAAAGAATTATTGACGTAATAATAAAATAATTCTTTCATTGACGTATTAATAAAATAGTTCGCACTACAAAAAAGAGTTTTTCAATAATTTGCGTCAAAATGGTGAAATTAATCAGAACTGAAAAAAAATCGAAATCATTATGACGGTTAGATATGGCGCCAGGCAATGTTCCCCTAACTAAGTTTGACGTTTATTTAACAACGTTCATCCGGAGCGAACTACTATCTACTACATCGGTTGTTAAATTTAGAGGAACGGGTGATGTTAGAGATACTCATAAACCTGGCCACACCAAAATAACCTTTAATAGGGACCGACCTCTAGTTATACCACTTACTGTAACGGATAATCCAATAAGCACCAAATCTGTTGCTTGAATATTGAAAGAAAAAGTCTAAAGAATGTCTAATAATGATCCAAATTTTTCCAAAATGTTATTTTCTGCTAAAGCTAAGTTTTGCCTTAACGCATTTGTAAATAAGCATAATTGCCGCTATTAGTCACACTCTATGATAGAGTACCATGCATAGTATCCCCAAAAGCTTAATATGTGGACTGGCATTGTTGGGCAACGAATCATAGGTCCACATTTCTTAGAAAACACCTTAACAGGTTGGACGGTTACCTAAAGTTACTGCATAACCACGTTGTACCAGACATTTTGAATTCTTTTTTTTCCTAATGGTAATCAAGCAAATATGTCAAACCGTGACCTATGGGGCTCCACCACATCACGCAATTAATGTTCGGCAGTACTTGGATACAGTCTTTTCCGGTCGTTAGATTGGACATCTGGATTTTATTGAATAGTTCCGCAAGGTTATCCGATTTAAACCGCTTAGGCTTCTTTCTGTGGGATCACTTAAAAACAGAAGTATGTAGAACATTTAATTTTATTGTTTAATCTTTGTGCTTTTATTAAATTCGAATTTTTCCCAATAATTATTTTTAAGTTCATCCCATGAAAGCAATACATTTCCATATTAACAAAAATGTAAAGATTTCAAATTTGCACAAAATGTTATTGTTATCATTTAAAAATAATATTTTTTTTTGTTACTATAAGAAGTCATTTGAGAAAACTTACAAATGGTGAAAAATAATAGAAAAAAAATAGAAGTTTGAAATAGAAAGTCTATTTTAAGTGAAGAATTACTTTGGCCGGCTATTAATTCAAATATATTACTATATTTTTGTATTTATTTATACGTAAAAAAAGTAAATGCTTCCACAGTTGCAATCCAAGATACAACACGAAATTAAATATATTTACCTACAATAGATAACAATAAATACAATAAATAAATTTAGAATAATACATCTTTCTTGTTGATTGCGTACTAATCAGCAATATTAAGGCACTACTACTTTACCTTTTTAACCAATTTTAGAAGGCATATAGCGTTTGTATGCGTTTAATTTACATCAGCTTCAATGCAGCATCGATGGTATTTGCAGACACTGTTCCTAGCAAGACACGCAGATCTGCAATATTTTTCATGATTTTTACACAACGAACGTTCTTTTAAACCTTTTATTTTGATAAGTATATATAGAATATGGTGGAAGTTGCCGTGAAGTAAGGTCATGTATTTCATGTCTGTATATATAATTATACTTTCATACCGCCGCGCAAGTACCAAGCATCGATAAATTTCCTTTTTCAAGAAGCAATACATCATGATAAAGAAGACAGGGAAATTTTAAGATTACTGATTAACATTTTCTTGTGTATCTAAGAATAAATTCCTTGCGTGTGTACATTTACAACAGACATAATAAATGTAAGCGTCTTATTTAAAGATGTAAATGTGGGTGTAAGACGTACCCGTAATGAAATAAAATTCTATTATCTCAAAGTTATTTTATCCGCAAGTTAAAGATTTATAGTATTCATTATTTTTTGGTAAATGTAAATATGCGTTGTATAAAACACGTGATGAGTAACCACGATTTAATAGCCTTGAAGGGAACTGTACTATTGTCATATTATTAAATTACTAAACACTGGTTAATTCAAAAATATCAGGCTCTTTATAATAAGTTGCTAAATTATAATCATTTATAAAAGAACTTGCATCTGGTAGTTAGTATGTGACTTGTTTGTTATCTATTTATCCTGGAGATATTGCAAACTCATTAAGTAGGTAATTCTTAGGAAATTTGCTAGTTTTTGCTGCATTGTAATTTTGTACCTGCATAGTGCAAAAACGTACGCTGACAGAAACGATTCCTTAAACCAAAGAAATTAATATCTTTAAGCATATTTCTTTGTTTCAAGACAATATTTTTTACACTAAAAAACACACATCTCTAATGAAAGAAACTTTTCTTTTTGATTACGCCTTTAACTCAAAGTATAAATGCTTTCTTGAACTTATAGATTTGAAACGAAAGTTCAAATTTTTGGATGGAATAATTTTTGCTAGATTTAATATTTTATTGTATTTCTTTTTTACCTAAAGAACAGCTCTGTTTATTTTGTATTTGTTCACGTGATCGTGTATTTCAAGGCTTTACGTTTGTTGTATGACAGTATTTGCGATTACCGAAAATTGCCGCATCAGTTGGACTCACTTGTATTGTAGCGTTGCACATTGGTTATTGTTTTTCTTTTTGTGTCTCTTAGTGAGAAATATGGAAAGTAGTACACATCTGTAAAAAAGGGTAGCTGTAATTGAAATTGTAGTATATATACGAAGATAGAACTAACATGTTTGGGTGAGAGTATCTAATCAAAATCAAAAAAAAACTACTGAAATTGTCTGATTAATGTCGACATTTTCAGCGATAGTTAGTTCTATCTTCGCTTATATACGATTCTTCCACAGAAGTGTACTGATGAGCTGTAACACAGTGAAACGCGCGTCTACATACTGTTGGTAGCTTGTTTCATTATTATTAATTACCCTTGGTGTGATGCCACTATCCTCATAGAATGTGGACATTGCTAACTACTCAGTTCTGCAGAAGTTGATATTGCAATTAATTTCAACATTTTCAGTGGTTAAAGTATCTTTAATTAGATACTCTCATCCAAACGTTATTTTAAGTTGTTATCTCTATTAAATCCAGGGGGCAGTTTTTATTTTAAAGAAGTTTTTTAATTTTATTTATTGTCTAAATTTTGGGTTAGTTCATTTAACAGCTCCGTTAACTAAAACTGGTGATATGACATTAGAAAGTTTGGGCGGAATGAAAATGTAAATTTGTCATTTCGTTAATATTTTCGTTTCTTCCCGGATGAGCGCAAGGTCTAGGAGGTTTATATTATTATTTTATTCAATTTCTAATCTAATCTGTAATTTCGGATGAAACATGTCGAACATTCTGTATATTATTACGGTTTAAGATGCCTCTTTTCAATTACTGTTAACTTGCATCAATATCCCCCACGCTTATCTATCATATTTTTTGAAATAATTGAGTTACCTCGAGAACACATCGAAAAGGTCAACCGAAGACTACAAAATGACTATCAAAATCACTGCCATGTTTGATTCATGCTATTTCAATTTTTCTTAATGGAACATCCTGTATATTTTTCCGCGATCTGAGGGAAACATTTTCTTTTATAAACATTTCCTTATTCCTAAAATGTGTCGTTCTTTAGTAAATTCAATATGAAGTTGCGTGGTTAAGTTTTTTGTTAAAATTCATAAAGTGCTGGGGCGAAATTTCTGCTTTTCTAACGATATTCATTAAAAATAGACCGCGAAATTTAATTTATGCGTACAATTTCACACATATTCGAAAGTGAACACCATTTTGCTTCATACAAAACTTGTAATGCGATTTTTTATATTTTGTCGAACATTTACTAGCATCTCAGGAGTATTATCTTGTGTCTCTGTTATGAGTTACCTTAAGAAATTCATCCAGGAGATTTTTTGATAAATATTTCTGTTTAGCTAAACTTTAGGATTTTCTTATTAAATCACAATATGTTCTTATGTGTTGAAAAGACTAAATAAATGTATTCCTTGTATATTGAACAAACTTGGCAACGATATCGGTGAATTTAAGAAATACTCGGTTGAGTATTACTTACATCTTACACGCTAGGCTGTGTGATTCAAATTTTATTCCGTTGAATAAGATTTGAATCACACACCTTAGTGTATAAGGCGTTTAAGGTATCAGCCGTTAAAGAAACATCTAAAAAACTAAAATAGTTAGTTATAGGGAATATTGATGAAAATTACCATGAATTGAAGAGAGGTATCTAAAGTCGTAGCAATATGTAGCAATATGATCTTCCATATAAAAAACCATACTATATAGTGGGCAGCGGCAGCTGAACATCCTGTATACCTGATTGTACGTTACGCAGTCTTTGTTTTCGAGTATTTTTTATTTAAAACTTTTTCTCCAAATTGATCAGGAAAGGAATTATGTTCCGTCCATGCGTTTGGTGGGCGCGTTGTATACAATCTAACTTTATGTAATGCAACTTTGGTTAAGAAAAACAAGATGAATAAAATAAAATTAATATATCATCAAATAAGTGCTACAAAATTGAAAATGTTGAGCATCTTTCGAGCACTCATTTCATTTCACTTCAAACTCTCATATTTATTGTGTTTTGTTACAGGGGTATAAACCCAACTCTGGTTTAGTATCCAGCTGAAGGAAGAGCAAGGTCGCAGTTGACTATCACTTCATGACGATTTATCTATCGTAATTGCAGGTATAAACTAAATCGTGACACCTCATCGAGATAAGCAGCTTTATTCTCTCTATTCTTTACGACTGTTTTATATTTATAACTAATTGATGTGCCTGATTAATATCTCACCTTTTTCCCTCCTGGTCCGTATTATTACTGGCGGGAGAGGGCATTTTACCTGATTCTAGCAAGAATCTTTTGTCTTAAGAGCACGTTAATTGGAATTGCCATAAATTCCGAGAGTAAATATATGGCTTCTACTCTTTTAGATTTACACGATTTTTACATTTGTGACGAAAGAGTGTAAGATAATACTAACTTGAAGAATTGTGTGCACGTACAAGCATTGCTGGAACAGGTACTTTGCACTACAGTGTGAAATATCCCAGCGATATATTTTAGTGTTTCTGTCGCAGTTTAATTAGTTTGTAGATCGTGCTTTATGGTTTGGAATGAAGAGAATTTGAATGTTAGGTTTCTGGGATAAGTTTATGTTTTTACCGAAAAAGGAATTAAGGTATGTTGAGATTAGAAAATTAATCTTATTTCGTTGTTAAATTTATTTTGTCATAGGTTCGCAACTGTGGGGATCGCCGAGATTAGACAGAACTACATCACGAAGTAAATAATTTGTTGGCGCAGTTACAATACAATTATAAGAAATACGCGGGTGATAGGGAAACAGAAATACGGCTACCGTACAATACAAACAAACGGATTACAAAATTAATACAATTTAGTTTTAGTAAACGTGTGGGTTCTTAATTATATTGTACCGTCAGATTAAGGAACAGCCGGAATAGATTATTAGATTAGTAATTAATAGTTAGCTTAGGGCTTGTTTACATTAATATAATAGATGTTACTTGTACCAGTAACTGGCGAAATAGCAATTAATCGAATGTAAGCCCTGGAGTAGCCAGGTAGTGTTCATACTTGGAATTGTACCAGTAGCGAGAACAGGAGGGTGAATATCTTTCCAAGCCATTTATTATCCTATTAGCCCAGGATAGTTGTATATCATATACAGGGATATAAGAAGCAAGGCAACTGTTTGTACTTTTTATAGCTACGTTTTTTAGGGAAAGAATGGACTTCTATAATGAAAGCAAAAAATGAATATTCACGCAACATAAACACAATATATGGATTGTAATGTTTAAACGAGTCAGAAGTTTTAAAAAATTATTTTTCTTAATTAATTAAATATTTTGAATTAATTTGACGGTCTCTAGATCCAAGAGTGTATCTAAACACTCTGTCGACAATTCAACTTAAAATAAGTATGTATTATTTTGAAACGAGAAACCTAACTTGGAATTGTGATGTTCCAATATAAACTCTATGTTTATATGATATGCATTGGAACCACAAACTTGACCCTTACTTTGTATGGTAGAATTTTAACGCTGAACACTTGGAAAATGGGAATACAGTCAAGGACGTGTTACCTCGATCGATATGCATTTAGACTAAAAGTAAGAAATTGATTAGCGTTTCCTTTCTTCCTTTTTTCATTCGTGATAGCGACGCGGTGGATTTCGTGGGTACAAAGCTGAATTGCGTAGATAAGGTTAAATTATTGCGATGTCAGTAATTGATCATTCTATTATTCATAATATTTTCAAAAATTTTGCCGAAAACAGATGTTACCGTTATAGGCCGATGGTTCTCAAGATTATAACGAACACCCATTTCAATAATGATAGCAAGGACTGCGGCGTAGTATGGTAAACAACACATAAGTATCGACACCCTCCGCACCACACAAGTTTAATTTATTACATTGTAATATAATAAATAGTCCGGGAGGGCCGTTTCGAGGACACGAATGGTCCTCATCATCAACCGGTGACCGAATGAAGTGAGAAAAAACTTTTTCTAAAACTAAACATGCATGTACTATCCCTACTTCTTAGAACAGATATTCTTTCCAAGTGCCTATTTCTACCTCCTACACGCCTTGAAGCTACGACGTGCGAAAAATAACATGCATGAACTATCCCTTCTTCCGAGAAGAAATATTGTTTTTTACAGGTGCCTGTTTTACCCTCTACGCGTCTTAAACTACGACATGCGAAAAACACGGCCAAATAGACGGAAGGATCTCTTTTATGACCCAAAATATAAACAAGTGCCAGCCTACTGCAAAAGGTCAAAAAGGACAGAGTACGACAACGGTCCGTTTTCTCTGTTCATCAGATTTTTATTACTTTTTATGTAAACTGTCTCGTACGCATCTAATTCTCGCGGCGACGGTTTTAATCAATTTTAAGTCTTCTAATTTAATACTATGCCCGGTTTCATTTATATGTTGTGCCACACTCGACGCGTCCAATCTGCCGTAGCGATAATTTCGTAGATGTTCATTGAATCTAATTTCTATCGCTCTTTTCGTTTGACCGATATAGGCTTTATTACAGTCACTACATGCAATTTTATAAATACCCGACCTTTCTCCCATTTTCGGTTTATCTTTAGGATTACCGAGAAGATTTTTAAGTGTGTTACGCGAACCGAAGCACACGTTCATATCTTGACTCTTCAAAACCTTACCCACGCCTTTCGATATGCCGTGAAAGGGGAGTTTCACGAATTTCTAACTATTAGTTTCTACCGGAGTTAAGGTCGTGGAATTTCTTACGTAAAGCCTATGTTGGATTTTCTTAAGCATGCGATCGACTTCTATAGAAGAGTAACCGTTATAAATGGCTACGTTTTTTATGAATTTAAGTTCTCTGTTAAATCTACTTCTACTTAGAGGGAATTTAATCTACTTAGAGGGAATTTATTAATTAAAAAGCTAATCGCGGCCATTTTGTGTTGTCCACAGTGGTTAGAATCGCTCATAATGTACCTATTAGTGTTGGTTTCCTTTCTATAGATGTCAATTTCCAGTTTATTATTATTTTTAATCACTAAACTATCTAGGAACGGAAGTTGATTGTTCACTTCTTCTTCTACTGTGAATTTAATAGTTTCTAATTTTGAGTTGAGGGTCGCGAGAAAATCCGGGATATTACTTTTCTTAGTATAAAAAACCGCGAAAATATCATCTACGTACCTATGCCAAATTCTAGGAAAATATGTGGCATCCGCTCTCATACATGTTTCAAATTTGCTCATTAACAAGTTGGCTATGAAGGGGGACAGAGGGTTGCCCATTGTTGTACCTTCTAATTGTTCATAGTACTTGCCTTCAACTTGAAAACAATTTTGCTTCACACCCATTTGTGTACAGGCACTATTTCTGAAGCTTTCGAGGAATTTGGAAATGCATCTCTCTCCAGATACTCATTGATCAACTCAGTCAACGCAGTAGCCTGTTTGTCTGTTGTAACATACTTGAGAATATGGCAGGGACATTATCCATATCTGAGGATGCCTGTATTGTGCTTATTATCTCTTGAACACATACTGATAGCAGAGACAATGTAGAGGAAGCAGGCATTGACGGTGTAACATTCGTCCCTGAACCTATTTCTAATTTTCTGTGGGCTTTTAGTAAAAAAAACATAAAACCAGGTACACACCATTTTTCAATATAATCTCCTGCTGTGGATAGGCGTTTTTCAGAGCGGATCGGTAGCTTCTTTATCTCGTCATCGTAAACAGAACAGTTGTCCACAAACTATACTCCATCGTTGTTGAATTGTTTAGCCTCTCAGAGCTTCTTTCAGTGGTCTAAGGAGATGGAAGTCGCAGGGCGGTAGATCCGAGCTACATGGAGGGTTCTCAAGTGGTCTCTAATGCATCTCATTCAATTTGCATGCAGCATCAATGGTTCTCTAATCATGCAAGAAATGTCCCAAAACGCAGTCGCAACAACTTTTCAGCTGGCAGGCGAGTTTTGGCTTTCACGGGGGTTGCCTAATCCTTCTTTTTCGGCTCCATGCTGGCTTGCTTTGACTCGGACATGTAGTAATGTACCCAAGGTTCATCACAGATAACGTTGTGATTACAACTTCTGTTCGGTAGTCAAAGGATATGGAACCGATCGGGCGCTCACTTCAAGGAGTCCTAGATCCTTGGGGGTTATGGATTGGCTGCTCCTATAACTTTTTCCTACCTCAGAACAAATTGTAGAAACTATCAAACGTCGATCGCTCTTGCTCATGGAAGGCTTTCGTTTTACAGCCTACCACAAATTCCTTATGCCAGGTAAATACACGAAATCATGACAGTGTTTGATGTCCGGAGAATTTCAACTAGTTTCACGCCCTTACGAGCGAGAACTTGCGTAATTGGGGAGCGAACTGGCGAACCCAACCGATTGTTCACCCACTTCCGACAACTTCTTCTATTACTTCTCGAAGCGGCTGTGCGCTCGGTTGAATATAAATCATTCTGTCGCAAGTCTCGTTTATATTTGATCCATCCTTGTAGGTATCTATAAGCTAAGCTAACAGTGTTCACACAAAAATTATCAGTTGATGCTATGTTGATGCAGTTACAGGCTTATAGACACTGTTCCTCTAATGCGTAAATGGAAGATAATTTATTCCCTGGGTATTCTAGAGAAAAAGTTTTTATACAAAAAATATTCGGAGATTAGCGCTACATCACGTAAAATTATACTTAGGTGTACAGCATGTTCAATTTTTGCAGCTCACTATATGGGTTTGGCTCTTCAAATGGAGCAGACCTGTATGATTACCAGTTTAGGTGCTTTCCTTCAGTTCATGTTAACTTCCATCAATATTCGCTATACATTGTTTTTGAGATAATTGCCATAATGCCAAATTTTTGCGAAATACCGCTGCTTGTTTAACGGCTAATATCTTAAATGCTTTAGACGCTACTGCGGTGATTCAAATTCTATTCCATTGTTTTTTGGAGTTTTCGGCAGTTTATCGAAAAGTCTTTTATACCAACTAGCGTTTTCAAGATCGAAACCGTTTTTTTGTTTGATTCACGCTACTTCAACTTTTTCAACTGTTATAGAATTAACAAGTATTTAAGAGAATATTTAAAGCTAGCTGTTCTAATCAATTAAAATTGCCTAATTGAACGCTACATCTACCTCTACAGAATAGAATGCAAGTAAATATTAGCGACTCTACGAGGGTAGCAGACTTCGGCTAGTTGGAAATTCACCAATGGAGAGAGTTGTTGCGTATTTACTTGTATTCTATTCTGTAGAGGTTGAGCGTTAATTTTGGCAATTCGGCGGCGGTTTAGATATTCTCTTCAGTACTTGTTACGTGTCATTTCGTATATATACGACTTTCGTATGATCGACCACCAACGCTCGCAAAGCTATGCTGATGACCTGTAAACAGGGAAACACGTCAACAGATGGTAATGCTGGTAGTTTTGTATTAATTATTCGTTATTATAGAATTGTTTATAAACATATCCCTATACCTAAAATGTTTCATTCTTCAGTAAGTTAAATTATTGTTCAGATTTTTTAGCGCGGGCGTATAAAAAAAATATTTCGAAAAGGCTATTCTGGTACAATTCGATAACATGTTATCGGAGTTCAATTTCAAATGCACATGTTCATATGTTTGTTCTTATTGCTTAGGTACCAATGGCTTTGTAACATCATTTCTCTTCCATCTAGTTTTATAGGTTTTGGTTTTCGAGTAACTAAACTCCAATTTGCACATACATATCGTATTAATCTCAGAAATATACAATTCTAATAATTATGCACATTTACGGACCATATTATCTTTTCGAGTTAGGTAAATTAAAAATACTTGGCTAGCACGTAAACCCCATTAATCTAACCGATAATCTCCGGTTAAGTTATTCAAATGATCCGATAAACGGTTCTCAGATTAGAATAATGGTCGAGATGGACTCAATTAAAAGTTAGCAGCACGTGGGCATAATTCGGAACGTTTCCAGAAGAGCGCGTTGGTGTTGCTGGCGCCTCGAGCCACGCGATCCAGATTCGAAGTTCTTCGGTACTATTAATGGTATTAATGCATGCGGACGCACGTGCAGCCCAAAGTGTTCTTACTGATACTTCAGGAGTACCAGATGATGATTCTTGGGAAACAAAAGTGTATACCGATGTATACCGCCCAGAAAGAAACCATTGTTGAAAGAAAATGTACCGCCACAGCGTAGCAGTAGTTTTATTTATACTTATGATTTGCATAAAGTTATACATTATTTATTTTTCCAGAGATAATGCATTCAGAACTAAATGCTTATTATTATGACGAATATTGTTGTTTGCAAACACTAAAATTTACATTCACGAAGTATAAGCAAATTTGTCAACCGTAAAAGGCGTTTTACGTCTGAATTAATGAATTAATATTGACACATTTTCGTAATTTACATATTTCTCTATTTGGCATTTATGTCTCCATCTGCGAAGTTTATATTTGCAATGACCAGGATGTCAATAAGAGCTTATTGAGCTAGACAGGCAATTTAGATGATTCAATTAGTGCCTAATGTCATATTTGTATCCTCACAATCAACCTTGAAATTTTATTATTGTTGGTCGAAAAAGTAGTACTATTTGGAATATTGGTAAAATCAACATACATACATACCAATAAAAAACATCTATCAATTAGCATACAATAGACAAATTTTTCGAAACGGAAAACTTTGATTGTTGACATACATATTTTTATTAAAGCATTAATGTGCTAATCAGAATATTATTAACGCAATTTCTATACAAACACAAAGTATGAGGTACGAATGGTAATGGTTTTTTTATATACGTGGGTATATGTTTTTCATTCACACAAAGGATAGCACACTGGAAAAATGTATAAGCATTTACAACACTAAATTGAATACATTAAGGTATTATGGAAGAGCGTGCAATAATTCCAAGAACTCCATGTATTTCAGTATCTAGACACTCAACAAATCGATTTATTTCTTAAACTTTTGGTACTAAAACGTTTAAAATTTAGAACACATCACGTGGCGTCATCAATGTGGTTCCGAGAGTGTTTTTTACTCCACTTTGTACCACCGTTTGAAAATGAAAAATGAAAATTTTTATTTCAAATAATAAAAAAGTTACAGGGTGTACCCACTTACCGTTGTCACCCGGTATATTCGCTTTGAGTGTAACATGTGTAATGCTGCAAACGGGAGAAAAACTTGATTTATCGAAATTAATCAATTAATTATACGGCATGTAGGTCCGAGAGTGTCCCCAGACTCTTTTTCGACAGTTTAAATTAAAAATTAACACCTAAAATTTACGTTTTATAAGATTTAGTTCGAAAAGGGAAAAGAACCTCAAATTGTGATGTGTCAATATAAACTTTGTGCTTGCGCGTTCTTCAAAGTCATGTGCATTTTTAAATGATCAAGCTTCACTCACACTCAGCTAAATCCGTTATAAGGCAACGCTAGTTCGAACTAAACTGAGAACTTATTAAATGTCCTTTGACTTCTTCGTTTGTTTGATCGCGGCCAATTAGGATATATCTTTGTTGAATTGAAGATTTAAGATATGAAAGAAATGTACAAAAGACAAGTTATTTATCCGTTTCACCATGACGGTCGCTATAGAGAGATGGCTCTTACAAATTCTTTCTGCTTGTTTTCAGTACACGAGCTGAGCAAAGCCTTTACTTCAGTAGTCGTTGTTCCTTTCACTTTACACATTCCTGTATAGCTTACAGATTCCTGAATTATTTTTTGATTAATAAACTCTGGATACCTACAATCATTTTATCATCAAAATTTGTTCAATATTCAGTAGGCGTTCTTGAGTCCTTCACTGTTCGTTTCACTTCGGACATATGTGTAATGATATTTTCTTTGTGTGTTCGTGCAGGAACGTTGTAGGTTTTGTGCGAAAAGTGCCACAGGTAGGCAAATGAGTAATACAAAGTAATTTGCAGTAGCGCAAGTGATATGGGAGGCACCGATTTATGTTAACGACATTTTGTGTACAAAAATTGTAACTTTAGGTAGGTAGAAGATATTGGGTCTGCAGTAGACACTTAACAGTTTTGTTTGCAGCAATCTTCAAAGTAAACATTTTAATGGCGGAAATAAACATGCATTTTAATTTTAATCGGGCAGGATTAAAGAGAAATCCCATTTGAAAACGTAGTCATTATTCGCCCACAGTCAAAAAGGCGAGATTAATAAAAACACTTAAACAGGCTATTTCACTTTTACCAAAGCGGTCTGAAAAAGAAACAAGCAAACCTCATTAAGGTGTCAAAATGTTAACGGGCAGTTTCCGTTTAATTAAAATATCTCCAGCACAGAGAAGGTACCTCCTAACAACGCTATAAATTTCAATTTACACTATAAAATAAACACTTCTTTAGATTCTTGTCATGTTTCCAAAAATATAATCGGATGACGAAGAAACAAATTTCCAGAAGGTTGTTAATGACACCCGTTGGAAGGCTATACGGCATTTTCTTAATATGGTACATCCCAAAGGTTATTCAAAATCTACAAAAAGTCAATCATGTGAAACATCCTTATAAATGAAACATTATCTATGATTAATGCTTAATTAATTAACTAATTAACGTTTAAGATTCAATATTTTCACTTCAATCTTGTTAGTTATTACGTTCAAGTGTCACCTAATTGTTAAACGATATTGGACACTTCTATTAAATTCACCTTGCGCCGCCACCAAATATCACAGTTATGAATTAGATGTATTTTTTTTATAATTTCTACTCATGATCAAATGTAAAAAGATTCCATAGTTTTATGTTATTGTTTCAGTGTTGAAAATTCAAACTCATACTTCTAGAAAGTGAAGTAGGTTTATAAGTTAGGCAAAATTCTGTTAGTGTTGTGTATTTGATTCGAACTTAATGCCCAGTTACCCAAGCAGGTACATCTACCGTAAATTCATATTAAGTTTAATGAATTGTTAATCGAAGACTGGAGGTGTTTGCAATTAGTTTTCTCCACACAAACTTAGAAATCAATATCGTATGAGAGATCTGTTCACGATAGTGTGTATTGCGAATTCTGCAAGAATTGGAGCCATCCATTTCTTTCTTCGATAGACCCGTTTGCTTTGATTTATAAGTTTTTTAAGTATCGTGTTGTAAGTTGCTGTGAATCTTTGCTGTTTCCCAATTTTACCATTTCTCCATATCTATGTTCTGTAATTTTTCTTCTGTTACTTGATCTTCCTACCACGTTGCTGGTTTTCCTCTCATAGTGTATTCAGTTCAGTTTAATTCTACGTATTCCTTCTTTGTTGCAGTTATTAGTGTCGATTCTGTCTCTTATTCTGCTATCCTTTTATGATCACGGTTTTCTCTTGTTATTCGACACAGCAGTTGAAGTAATTGCTGTAATAGCAAAAACCTTACATTTTTATTAATTCTGAATTCACTAGTTGTGACTTCTTGTGCTTGCATCGCTACTTTAGGTTATTTCAATGAATCGAATTAATTTGTTAAGAATCTCGAATGTCGTGGATCCTTCACGAATCTTTTCCTAAGAATGGGACAATTTGACGCAGTCAAGGAAATGTAAGAAATGCGCAGACGATTGAGAGCGATAGGTACCTCGTAAATATTTTGGTTTATCTGTATTTATTTGCAAAAATTAAATAACAAACGTGTGAGCGATACCTCGTAAATGTTCCACGTCTCTATTCTCGTGATTTCTCACCATTCATAAAATGCGCTCGTCGGTATCTCTATATTTCTTCAATTTTAGTGGTCAAGATGCCCTGTCACCAGCTCGTTCATAATAAAGGTTGCGATTACCCCGGATTTTTCTGAAATTGCTTAAAGAAATAGCTTAGGTCTTTAATGTGGCCTGTATTAAATCGTCGACGTATTTCGCAGTTTCTTGCGCCGAGTTGTTTCTGCGCCAAGTTGTCTTTGTGCCAAGTTATCTCGCCGTCAGTTGGCTGCGCTAAGTTGTCCTAGACCTTGTTTTCCTCTTTATATAGTAGAACGTTTATTTAAAATTGATGCCTTTCATGCGGAATTTTCGTATTATTTACTTTATTATATGAATGGTATCTACAGTGATCTCCCCCTTCGAAATCCATCTTTTTTTTTGCTATTGCTATTGCAGCTTGCTAGCTGTGCTTTATATGCTTCCAACGCTTTAATATCGTCGAAGAACATTGCTTACGATGAAACCAAATATCTTACAAGTTGTGCAGGCGGTTTGGCATATTTTATTCTTCTAAAATCATGCCACTAGCCTATAAATCTTTTTTTTCGAGTTCATTTCCCATAACATTTCGTCATTGTATTATATATTTTAAAGAGAGTAATAGAGAAATATTAAGTCTTCGCCATAAACTAGTTGATTTAAATTTTTGTTAGTTTAATATTTTACAATTTCTACAATATCCATTGAAAATCCTTTGGTAATTGCGTGTAAAGCGATCAGCTCACGAGCGACGTTGAAAGCAAGAAGAAGTAAAATCTTTTTCGTTGTTTCGTACGGCGATGAAACGAAGATAGGATGAGTAATTGTCGTTTCTTGGAAACCACACGTTTTTACAGCGGTCATTACATGAAAATTTAAAGGTTTGGATATTTATACGGCACCAGGTGGGCGTGGGATTCTAACGACATGATTACTGATCTTAGATAACCCGGCTACCGTGAGGCCTCCATATAATTCCGTGCGTTTTTCTCCACAACAGAGAGGGGACACGCATAGGTTTTAGAATCCGTCGCCATTCTGTGCCAGGTCACAGCGCGTGTAATTTATGAACAGATAATGAAGACGTCCGTTCGGTCGTAGGTGTATCTGGCGAAATATGTAAGCTACGACCATAATAAATAAATCCTGTATTCATTTCGCGACGGAATATCAGGTTATCACGTTCTGCGTACATTCGACTGTCAATATCTTGTCTTAGTTCGATCCATCGTGGAATTTTCTTGACGGCGCTCTACGCGATTCACAACAATTTAACTTGCTGTAATTGTCCAGATGATCAAGAAATGATGAAAAATATACATATAAGTTCCAGACAAATAATAAATAACATAAGAGAAACCTGTTGGATGCGTTAGCAATATTTGCTGTCGCATGATAAACACGGTGACACCTTGTTATATGCGGTATTGATCTCTTTTATGTGAGCACTTACTTGATGTACACTTTTTCATTTAAAAAAGCCTTGCCTGAACCGAAGAAAACAGAGCAATAAGCCAAATTTAATGAGTCCTTTTTGTTAAAGCAACGAAAAACATTGTTATCTTAATGAAAAATGACAGAAAAATACATGTCTAAACGTCAGTGCACCCATTTATTAATTACAGGCAATCTTTATTAACTTATTTTAAGAAAATATAATGGATAACTTACTAGCACTGCTTATTTTGTCAGCTTCTTATAAATGTGCATGCTACAAAAAGAGAGTTATGTATAACAGAATGTGGTTGTTTGTGCCGTTAATCTCTCACTATTCCACCGCTTCGCATCTGACTTCGATCCATCGTTAATGTTATTCTTATTTTATTGGAAAATTCTTTTATCTCAGTACATAATCTTTTTTCAAATAAAGCCGCAAATTCTACTAATATTATTATTAAACAATTTCTTCGTGTCGCGTCGCTAATAATGTAAGATAAATGGTGGAAGCCCCACTACTTCTGCCAACCCTTCTTAGACTTTTCCATGCGCTAAAAATTGTACTTATTTAAACATAAATGCTCGACTGTGATTTGGGGTGATTTTTTTAACAAAAATAGACACTGTGAAGTGTTTTTACAGTAAAATACTGTAAAGACCAAATCTATAGTTAAAGGAATGCGCGGCAGCTTTAAATAACTTAAAAAGTATCTTTTGTCCAAAAGAGATAATGAAAGCTTCGAAACAATTGTTAAAAAGTCCGAAATTTTAACGCAAGAAGTGCAACTAAAGTTCGAATTCATGAAGTCTCAAAATACTTAATGTGAGTCAACGGGTATCCAACCTACAGAGCCTAAGAAGAGGTTTTACGGAAACTTTTGCCTAGCGTTGCTCGATATCGCCACAAATTATCTTAAAGAACGTTTTAGATTACTAGAAGATTGTCATTTTTTATTTACACGTAAAATTATAACGACAGGTACTGATGAAAACCAACTTTTCAATTAAATATCCACGATTCCAAATCTTTTTCTTCGCAATTCGAAATAGATTAGATTAGATTACTACCTGAGGTAGTTCTTGCTCTGTCCTACTGTGATCTTTTCCTGTCTATTGTGGTTCCTCTCTCATTAGATCAATTACATTAACTTTGCTTTCGTTCCCTCTATATACCAGGTGTGTCGGTAATTCTTTTCCGGTTTTTTCGCTAAAGAA
>LR737384.1:13262268-13617210 GCA_902655005.2 Marronus borbonicus | reverse complement strand
ATAAAAATTGGCCAACCTTTTAGATTATGTGAGGCTTAGTGGGGCACTACGCGTCACATGGGCAGCCTTAAATCATCGAAGAAAACAACAGTTATTCTAAAAATTGTTATTTACTGCGTTTATAAATGATTTTTTTTTGTGATTCAGAATAATTTCGACCTTGACCTTAGAAAAATCTATTGGCAATCAGATTTTTCATAGGAACGATGTAATAACATAATAAATAAATAAATAGTTAAAAATAAAAAAATACATACAAGTACCTTACCAACCACTTTTCTTAAATTTAATCTTAATTTTATGTAGTTAATTAGTGTAAAAGAAATAGTATTAAGCGTAGTGGATGCTATTGATGGCAAATTTTGTAATTACTTCTACTCTCTACCCTGTGTGAATTCATTTTTAAAAACAAATTTAGTTGCTACAATAACTGCCATTGTATACTTATAGGAATTCCACGTTGTACGGATTCCCTTTTACGGATAACGTACGGGAGGCGCCATGACGGACGGATTGCGACATTACGCATGTCCTGGTTAATTAAACGGTGAATTTATGGCTGATGCATCGATATGCCTTATTGGCGAACAATAGACGAATCGGAGAAGGATTTTTGCTGTGTTGTTTTTAAGAAAGAGTCGGCGACTGCAACGACGTGACCTGAATATAAATTGCGCGTGCTTACCTTGAAAACTAGAAAGATTGCACTAATTGCGAACGCTGATCTATCTAAGTGACTTCTGTATAAAGTTGTCGGTTTAATTTCGTTTACCACATATATTCCAGGGTGTGATTATTTTTCTACATGCTGTAAACACATATTTTGTTTCAGTCGAAATAAAGAAACGCCGCTGCGTGAATTATATCCCAATGAAGGAGTAAGTTACCATTACAAACGTTATCTATGGCTGCACGTAACGGACTTTTAATTATAATCACAAGTATTGATTGTGCAAGAAATAGCTATGTATGTATCAAACTAACAAAAGTAACCGCTTGTGTTGGTAAATAATGGCTATATAAAAAGAAAACTCCAGCAAATCGATTCTTATAACAATAAACGCTAAAACAGGGGATTTACATAAAGGGAAAATAATATTGTTTGTTAATATCCCTGTAATTACGTCTGATATTCTTATATTTCTGTTAAAATGTAATTCAAAGTTGTACGGTATTATATTTCAGAAGATTTTGCTTAATTAGAGTCGTATAATTATTTAATTGCAACATTAATATGGGACATAAATAATTTAATGGAAACATGTTATATAATTACACCCATTTGAAGCCATTACAGTAAATAAATTGCTTATACCGCGAGCTTTCATGTGCCAATTTCCCTATTAATATTACCTGCATTCATATGCAAGTAAATTTTATAGCTCGTTACGGCGATGATCAGTATACATGTAATTAGATAACCATGTTTTATTCATGAATTCGATTTATTTGTTTTACCACCTGGTATCATCAAGCGCATATGTTAAATTTCACTAGGCAATAATTACGAGAAGTGACGGCGCAAGGTAAATCAAACTTCAGTTGCTTAATTTAATTTGTTTTTTTTTATATATTAGCGAATTGTATCTTATATCTTATGTCGGGAATACGGGTAGTCTGAAAGTTTCGATTTCAGTAAAACTCTAGCGAATAAAAGATCAACACATTTTTTTAACAGTTGAATCACCGTACTTTGTGGTAGTTGCCTCCAATAGTTGCACGATTTTTGCATTTTTGTTGATCTTGGAAAGCATAACGCATAGGTTTCTTCAGAACATAATTGGAAGTACATTACACAGCCTCAAGGATTATGCAATTAATAATAATAATATGTAATGCGATGTACGAATGGAAAAAATTAGAAATTATTGATTTTTCTAAATTAGTTTAATAAATTCAGGGTTTATGGGTGTCGAGAGCGTCTTAAGGGTACTCCTTCGGCAATTTAAAGTGAAATATATTTAACGTCACTTCACTTCTTCATTAATTACGATAGCGATTGTTTCGGGCAGCAACTTTTGATAATTTTATACTTCCAAAAATACACAAATAATGAAAGACAAAAGGATACTTTTGTTTTAGAAGTAGCATTATGCAACACGATGCAGGAACGCATTTCAAGCACAGGTTCTATGCTATTTTACACCACACACAACTCTACAAATTTGCATGTCACCGACAAATAATACGACTATCTTACAAGTGACAATATTACGTTGAGATATGCCTAAAGTAATACTGAAGATTGTTGTAGGTAATTTTCCATTAAATTTGACGTTTGACCACAAGAGAAGTTATTGTTTCGTTTCACATTGGCGTCGTTAGCTGGACTTATACCCCATTATTGCCCCATTATTTCCACACTCCTGACTGGAAAAAGTATTTCCACATCAAAAGCTGAGCTCCCGACCGCAAGAAGGAGAGAAGTTAGTTATTATTGAGCGAGTGAACACACTGAAGAATTTATGGGCTTAAGTAAAAATAATTGTGAAAAGGTTGTTTCCAGAACAAAATTATAGCCCACTATATTTCTTCCGAAAATAATTCTTAAAATTTAGTTTTCAATATTTACAAAAATTTAAAGGTCGTACGAATCGGACGATTCATCCGTTAAGAAAAGTATGTTGTTGTAACTTTTGGATTATTCGTATTCGCTTGTTAGCTTACTTTTTAAGTTTACGAAATGTTTCAATACCAACACAGCATTTCTTTAGCAATGGATTCACGTTTCGTAAGCCGAGTTATCATCTTCAGTAGTAAAACTTAACTAAAGATCTAACCTAAGACTAACCTACTCATATTAATAAATAAAACCTTGTGATTACTGGCTTTATATTTTTTATTAAAAATTTGTCGAAAAGGTTAAATATTTGAAAAAAATTGTATTTAATTGTTTTCTTTTTTATTTATTTCTCTTTTAAAATTAATTTATCTAATTTTTTAAATTGATATTTTAAATGGAACATCATGTATATTATTACAGCTTTAGTTTCACCATCTAAAAATAAATCAATGCAATATAGGCCTTATAATAATAAATTTAGAATGTAAATACATCTTGGCGTAAACTGTTACTATGTTAAATTAAACACCGGGTTGTAAATGTGGTATCAGCCCTTGGAAATGTACAAGGTGCTCACAATTGAAACCAAATTTGGCTATATTCAACCACCGGAAATGTCATTTTTTCCATATTTTTTTTTTGTATTCACCGTGTAATAAATTCATATCTCTAATATTTGTGTATAATAATGTATATGTCTAATGTTAAAAGTAAAAAGCTGAATATTGATATCGAAATATTTGTAGTGTTAGAGTGGTTTGCTTGCCGTGGTAAGAATAAGCGAAACATTGACGTTGACGTCGTCTCAAAATTTCAAGTCAATTTCAGTGGTTGTGAAATGAATTTCGCGAGAGAAAAGTTAAGTAATTGATATCAATTATGTGTTAGACATTAGACAATTGAGTAACTGTTGTTATAACTTCTAAAGCAATAATTAGCACACATTCAAAATTCATTCCTGCTATTTCGATGCATTTCTGCAATCGTTTATAGAAATTGTTCTCCACATTTCTTAACATATTGATGGTTACGCTAGGAAATGGTTCTATTGTTCTTAGTCTCATGTTTTCCTCCATGGAAGGTTGTGCGACATAAATATTATCATTTATATAGCCCCAAAAAAAGAAATCCATTGGCACTAAATCATAAGATTTAGCAGGGCAAGATATTAAACCTCCACGACCAATCTATCAATGGAAACTGCAGTTATGATAAGCCTTAACATTTTGGCAACTATGTGAAGGTGCACCATCGTATTGCAACTTCATATGAATTCTTTCTTGGATATCTATATTTATAATTCATTGTAATTCATCCATAAAGGAGTTTAAATAATTGTGTCCGATAATGTAACCGTGGAAAAAGTATGACTCAGTGACACATTCTCCAATTAATAACCCGCCCAATTAGTAAACCACAAATTTTTATTATCTACATGATGCACCCAATGTCGATTTTGGCCGGCGTAATAATGCATGTTATACCGATTTACAAGTCCATTACCTTTAAACGTAGCTCCGTCAGAAAATAATGTAAACAAATAGAAATCGAAGATATAATTTATTTTTACAAGTATAGAATTCTATTATTCTCTGACAGTCTCTTTCTTTAAGACAATGATGTAATTCTAGTTGATACGGATGAAATTTATGGATCTTAATTATTCTATTTACTGTAGTTCGACTTATGTATGTTAAGGCATACGCATATGTATCGATCAGATACGCGGGGATCTCTTTCCACAGTTAGAAAGGACATTAAAGCAGCATCTTCAGTGATTGCTCTTTTATTTTGAAATAGACGCTTCGTTTCTAGTAACATCGAATCTTTTTCGTTTTAGTTTAAGAAATGATTTTGGTTGCGTCCGATGTTCTTTGCATTTAATTCTGATTGAATTTTTTCTTTGCCCTATATTCAGCGTGCCCCGTGCGTTGAGCAATTTGGAGAAAATGTTTTTAAATAAGCTTTGCGCAGTATAAAATTATGCTCAAGTGTACAGTGTGTGTATAGTTTTCGCTACATACGATATAAGTTTGATTCTTTAAATTAAATATCATACTTCACGTTAACCTTTTTCAACATTACACCTACACCTATCCAGCTTAGTTTTCGAGATAATTTGAAATGCTGAGCCTAAATTAGTATTAATAATAATGATAATGATAATAATAATAATAATAATAATATACCTATAAGTCTTTATAGGCGCAATGGTTACGTTAGTCCCCGCTACTTTTAAGCTACGCATAGGTATTCTCCACCGTCAACCATACCAATATACAATAAGCGTAATTCTCGACTCGTTATTTTTCTATCAACGGAATGAAGTATAGAATTATAGCAGGAACTTAGAGACGCCTCCGTCGTTGCGTCACTACAGATTATATTGCTATATGAATAAGAGTATCCAATCACTTAATTTGTCAAACATCTCTATGATTGCGAGAAGGGACCCCTAGCATCAAAATCTATGAGAACCGCAGGGATCGGCTAACAGCTTAATTAGCCAGAGAATTAATGACATAAATAAATAATAATAACAATAACAAGGATAGTAAAAACTCGCGCCCTTACATCCCACAATAGTCCAATTATAGGAATATCGGCCGGCCATTGTTAGTTGTTCAGCTTGAACGTTGGAGCTTAGCTATCGAAACAAGCGTCCATTGCTAATGCATTGTAGTGTTACGATAGTGCTAATGAAGCATTTCAGTGTTCCAAATTTTTTTACATTCTTGAAATTATGCAGTTTTAAACCTGCGCTTTAAGCTTTAAGAACGTTAATAACGTCTATCGCCGAGTTCACCAGGCTTTGTTGATCATCCGCTAATCCGCAATAGCGAACTTTGAGTTGCAACTTTATTTCGGCATACTTTTGACAAATAGTTCTCTTTAAGTTGTGCTTTTTATATACGAAATACATCCAATGATTGAACGTTTTTATAGTAGACGTCGTACCTCCTAACTAGGAAAGCTATAAGCACAACAAATTATCTCAATATACACGGTACGTATGTATACTCCATAACTTCTACAATTAATCTCCTCTACCTTCAGTTGTTGCGGAGTTTATATAAGCAGTAAACAATATTGCACCTATCATAATAAACGTTTAAGTTCATTATTTATCGCGGTGACATTATTTATGGTTAATTATGACATAGGCAAGTATAACGCGGCGATATATTCCATTTTTTGTCTTTAGGAGCCGTTTCAAAATATTTACACGTACGAATCTGCATAGCTAACTGTTACAGTAATAATATATCAAATTTATTTGCGTGCATTAATAGCGTTGCAACACGATCCGCTATATAACTTAAAGGAAGATACTTCCTCTTGTATGAGGAATACGATATTTACAGCGTTTAAATAGTTAAGCAAATAAGAAACTTATTTGGAAATTTTAAAATTTGTTGACAACTAGTAGGTAATAAATATACCTTATAGGGAATTTAAAAAGGCTTTTTATTAAAGAAATAACATTGAACTTTTGAACAGAAGACACTCAAGGAAATATAATCAGCGTGTCGCAGGCTGAGAATGAAAATTAACTTCTTTAAATGAGTGAATTATTCAGCCTAGGTACCTTATCTATGTTAGAAAAAGCTAGTTTGAGGAAAAGTCGAATAATCGTACAATTAACTTAGAATATTTATTTCAAAGCACTAATGATGACTTTTACTGATGTTAAAAGGCAATTTAATCGCCGTATTCTCATCGAGGAAACTGCTTGTCGGAAAGAATTAATTACTATATTGACTAAAGTAATAGTAAAGATAACATCAAGATGTTATGCTTAAAATGGTATTTATCTGCATGGCAGTTGTGAAGTACTTCTATTGCTTTTATTAAATTAACTTTGGTCACATGCCATTTCTAATAAAGACCAATCCCAAATGCTATATAAAGATATATTAGAAAACAAGTTTCATAGATGGCAATTTAAATATACAGATTCATACCATCGCCAATAGTTACTTTTAATTGTTTTTGGAGTAGTTACGGATGAAGGGGCAACAAGTATGTATACAAGCATAAATGGTATTTCCCAGGGATCGGTATCTTCTTTTCCGTTTAACTCCTTCTCCGCAAGGAGGTGGGAGAATAGTGATAGGGGTGGAAAAAAAATCTGATCCGGACTAGATTGATAGATCGATTCGTAATAACAGTGTAAATTGCAAAAATTGCGAAAATAGTCGAAATTTGCAGGATAGATTTCACCCCCTAAACGTAAGATTCCACCAAAACAGCAAACGGCGTTTTACAACACTCGGTGGGTCTTACAAATTTTACAAGTTTTAATCCAATCGGTGTGTGACACCTCAGAGTGTTCTCTTGTTAGTCATAACAGATAGCGATTTGATCACAATAAAGCGCATTGAAGAATGGAAGCTATCTATTGTAGCCGAGATGATACCTTTTCGACGACGAAGAAAATCAACGTTGCACAAATGTTTTTGTTCCTAGCCAAGTACATAAAGTAGATAGTTGACTATTTCGCCGATTGCAATGTACTATTATCACTAATTGTCAATCTTATGAATTCGGTACTGAGAATGCAACGGCTCAACAAATCTTTGTTGCTGTGCATAATTTGCCTGGAATAATAATAAATACATATAAATAAAATCGAAGTCACAATAAAATAAATGTTCCTAATTATAAAAAACAAACACAATTCTTATACTTTATGTATTTTCTTAACAAACGTCTCTAACACTGTAAACAGAAATAACTTATTTGTGTAGAATTTTTCTATTTTTGCATGCAATTAAAGCAAGTTGGTGATAATTGAATCCTTTGAGAGTGGAGCAAATGTTTTCATTACAAGACATTCCTCTAGTTTTAATTACATACATCAACACTAATTTATATGTAATCTGAGAAAAATTAATTCAATAAATCGCGTTCGTTGACTTAGTTTTGTTAAAATAACAAAGAAAATCTTTATATTCTGCTAGGTAACATCAGAAAGATTTAGATTTGGCCATGATTAAATAAAGCTTCAAGATGCCAGGTTACATAAAGAAATCACGGTACAGAAATCGCTTTCGTAAAAGCAAAGTAATTACAATAAGATTAGATGCGACACCATTTTTAATGCAACGGTCGCCAAGGGTCTAGTCTGGACTTTAACAATATTGCACTTCTATGCGATCAGCTGTGTTATCCTGGATAGATTTCTGATGCTCTTTTCCAGATTATAATGCATACATAGGTATCCATGGCAAAAAAAAACTCTTCTTCAAGCCTTTTGTTTCGATTCGCATGTAAAGCAACTATTTTTTCCCATCTTCCCACGTTAATGGTAGAGATGCGAATGGGCTAGTCCATCTTACGGGCTTTCGGTAATTTCGAGTTGCCCATACACCCTCAGTTGCCATCAACCGAGCTTCGATTCTTGCGAATTTTCCGGGAGTCATTGTTGGTAGGTCTGAATAATGTTCGTTAAATAATCTGCATGTTCGTCTGACAATTCGTCTACATTCACTATGCGTATAAAGCAAATTCAACAAATCACTATTGGAATATTTTTCAATATTCTCCATTATAAACTGTACTTGAGAAAGACTAGAACTATAAATAGATACCTCACGAATCTGTGGGCTTAAACTGCTTTGTAAAATCAACAACATTGTTTTAATTGCTGTCAATATCAATGCGTACTAAATAGGACCTTTTGAGTTTCATCGACTTTTGATAAAAAATATAGAATAACAAGAAAACCCTTCAAAATAGGTGTAGGGAAAGGCATAGCGAATCGAAGCAGAATTAAATTCTGGATTCGACCAGTTAACAATATACAAGGTATCACGTTTGAGAAACTGAACTTCTTCAAATTTTGGACACTCTGTATGCGATAAATCATTTGCCAATGTAGATTTCGTAGTAGTACCATTCTTGTGCTTCCGCCTACCTCAGAAGCGCTTACCACCAGTCGAAAGTGGGTAAAAGGCACAGTATTAAAAATAAGGCTACATATTTCAAAATTTTCAAAATAATCAAGATATCTAAGAAACAAATGAAAATAGGTATAGGGAAACCAAATGGAACACGTCATAAAATTTTCTCAGGAATCCAAAAATGAGATAATATATCGGGTGTTCCATTTAAAATTAGGAAGTTAATGGTGACTTCCGGTATGACCGGGAGTGGTACGACCTTGAAAATATTTAAAAATGAAAGAGAAAGACTAACCCTGGAGTTAAAAAATTCAAAATTCTTTTTTCTAACCACGGAAACTTCTAACGAACAGCTACTCTGAGAAACCCTGTGTGCCAACAGAACCCATGAGGGGTTGGCTCGAGCCAAACTAACAAAGCCTGCGTCTTTTTATACAGCGATGGCAATAGTTGTCAACCAACACGTTTTTAGTTGATAGTTAGATTTGTGATGCATTAGTTATCGTTTTGTTTGTATTGATGGTCTGATGCTGAGTCCATCAAATATTTTTTATTCTTTATCATGGCATATTGAAACAAAAGGTCCTACCTCTGAATAATGATGATAATGATCCTTAAAATAACTAAAATTCCTAACTGTAATTTTTAATTTTGCCTGATGATAAGCGTTTTTGAAGAACGAAACCGGTAAAAAGGTTTTTGAGTAAGACCTTTTGTTTCAACCGACCACGGTATGATCCACTCACACAGAGTCACCATGGATTATTTATGTTCCTTATTGTACCTATTTTTATTCAAGAAGAATATTACCAATCTATTAATTCAGAAACTAACTAATAGTGTTATTTTTTTTTTTTCAATTACTAAACTATCTAAGAACGGAAGTTGGTTGCTCACTTCTTCCTCTGCTGTAAATTTAAAGTCGCGAATTTTGAACTAAGTATCGTGAGAAACTTTTGAGTAGGTATCAGAAATTCGCCCAAATGTCGCCTAGGAAATTATACCGCAATCTTTTTTATACAAATTTTATCAAATTTGCTCATGAACAAGTTGGCCATGAATTCCCGAAATAATTATTCCAAATTCATCAAATAATTTGTGGAATGCGGAGTGTGGCGATACCTTAGTATTTGCTTTTCTTCTTAATTTCCAAATTTCTAATTCCAAAAACTCTTTTCTCATTCAGACATTTTTCAGAATCTGAAGCGCGTATATATATGAAGAGGCATTCGAAAGATGTGAAATATTAGTGTGAAAATAATAACGAACGTAAATAGAAGGCCGGATGATTGCTTAACAATGCATACGAAGATAAAATGTAGAAAAAAATGTTACAGCAAATGATGCGTATGCCTACTCGTAACAAGAAAAACGAAAACATAAATATTTAATCTGAAATTAGTTCAATGTAAACCTAGAAAATTCATAAAACAATAAAGGATTACAAAGTTCTGTATATAGCTTAAGCACATTTCCATATTAGTACTCTCAACAGTATTTAGCATAATATTCTCCTTGCTAAATTTGGTACTTTTTAAAATTCCTTGGCTTTAAACGAAGAATACAATGTTTGATTTAAAGGCGAATATATAGGAGTCAGTGATTTTCTTACGAAATCCTTTCAATTTCTTTTGTACCATTTCCTATTCACATTTTATTTATGCCCACTGAATTTTTTCTCTTGACCGTCTAAAGGTTTTTTTATGGCGCACTTTTTTATGTGTGTGAACGAATACGGATCTGGATGTGGCCCATGCTGTTCTTAAGACTTGTTTATGCGAGTTAATACTATAGTTTATGACCCGTCAGGATTAAGCGGGATAACATGATAATCCCAGACTTGACACCGCCAATATTGTATGCCTCCAGTCGTATTAATCACCTTAATTTAATTCAATATTCATATTGAGGTATACGCCTAGGTAATTTAGACGTTTTATTTGTTCATTTAGCTGCACCAAATTCTTACTTAAAATCGAGTTGATCCGCCATTAGAAACAAATAGTGTTAAAAAGTCTTGTAATATAATGACGCTTATCACGTTAGAGGATTTAGAATCCGATAGCTGCGTAGTGATATCTTAGTTACCTGATACGATACAAAAATCCGATCTGATTTGTGAATGATTTAATTAATATTGCTATATATTCTTCGCTTCCTTATACTTCCACACTTCCTTATACAAGAGCATAAATTGGCGTAAATGTTACACACAGCAATATTCGTCGTTCAATTCTTTATCAAAAATCTTGTTAAAATATTGTAACATTCTTCGTATGTTTTCAAACAAACATACACTGGGCAACAATGTATGCATACTAGTGCAATAGTAGGTACCGCACATTTTCTGAATTTCATTCTTCGAAACATTTTCTTGTTATTGATAGTCTATATGCGAATTCTACGTTTTAAAATCTATACATTATGCGAGATATAATTTAATATGTAATTTAATTGTTCGAATTGAAATCCCTCTCTTTTTAAGCATGTTTGCATTCTACGAGGTATTGTCTGCATAGTCATTCGAGACTATTTGGTGTAATTTCTAACACCGTCCCTCTCCCTTTCTTACATTACGAACAAAGTTAACAGGAGCTTCATCGCACATGCAAGTCCAATGTTAGATTATGAACTGACACCGTAACTGGTCACTCTCCTCTAAACAAGCACCTACTCAAAATGGGATTCGTACCCGAACCAATACGTAAAGGATGCTGTGAGGAAAAAGAAGAAACTCTGCTACAACTTATAAGTCACTGCGAAGCATACAGCAGCATCGGACATAGAGGCTTAGAGGCACAAAAGATAGACCTAAGAGAGGCACAAAAGATAGACCTAAGAAAACGTTTATAAAATAATAGACAACAGATATCGAACGCTAACGCGTATTTTATAGATTAATAGTTCGAATTTCGGAAACCTCCTAAAGATGTATATGGTCCTATATTTTGAAGAATGTCGCTGCATGTAACTTTTGCGCTAATTTATGCTCGCTTTGTATATTAACGAGATTGGGTAACAGTGTTACGAGCTACAAGAGAACTCGTTTTTTTTCCAAAACGAAAGTATATGAAGGTAACATACTAGCTCGATATCATGTAGGAACAGTTTTTATTTACTCATCTGGAAGCATCAATGCTAATAAAATGTTGTTAGTAACTTATCGTTTAACGTATGAGAAAGCTGCATATACTCCTTTTTTTAAATTTATTTGCTACCCGAGCACTAGCATTGTTCTAGTATCCTCGTAGCCAGCCTTATATGGCGAGAGTCCTTGGTGTTAGCCACTCTACCTTGGCTGGCACAGAAGCCAAGAAATTAGGAGTGTTGACAGAAGGCCAGAACATGGTCGTCAAAGTGTGAGATCGGTCCGAGATGATCACTGTTTACCTAACACCGCCTAACAGCGCTCCGTACTAGACACTGTACTGCTCGATTGGTACAAAGGGAGGTATTGGCTGCCAGAGATGTGGAAATTTACAAACGGTAAGAAACTGCTCCCGTTCCCCACTGACGGGTCAAGATTCTGTCTTTATTGACAGACGGATACCGGTGTATGGAAAACCTGGGGAGCGATATTTTCAATGTAACTTTGTTTCCAATGTGCAGTTTGGCGGAGGTTCGGTTGTACACCACCATCATTGTCATTTTAGACCCACAAGTTATTCCGTGCGGTCCATTTATTGGTCTAAATTTTGTGTGTATGTATGATAATGCTTGACCTCGCATAGCCCGAGTAGTTGAAGGATTCCTTAATGAAACTGAGACACCTGTTATAGAGTGGGCAGCACGAAAAGCTGATTTAAATCCAATAGAACGTTTTTGGGGTGTGGAATGGCTTTTAGAATACTGCAACAGTTAGAACCAGCTCACCTGGAAGACCGACATAACATACAGCAAGAATACATCGTAAACCTTTACGAAAGCACGCCGTAAAGTGAAACCCAGGGGTGGATCAACCCATTATTAACTTAATTATAACGCATAATCAATTTACTGACTGTTATGGATCCATCTCCAAACGAAGTGTTTTATTTATTTTATAAATTTATTCGTTCATATTATTTTACACTCTTTTATTACAGCAATGAACATCATAGCGGTAAATAGCTTGCACTTTGCACTACACAAATTCAGTACGATCGCGAAAATTACATATTTCCATTTGAATTAGTTTTAAATAGTGAAAATAGAAGATTCTTAATTATCTCATTATCGTACAGAGAATGTACAGTTTCTGGCCATATTAATTTATTATAAGTCTGTTGCTATATCTGTCTATTACTATAATGCTTCGTTTTATAATGGTCAGGTATACCTGTTGTAGAAGGATTGTTTTTTTCTACTCCTCCTCACCTGTCCCTGTCAAACATCTTTTCAAATAAGAATCAAGAAAGTTTTTATATCATTACAATGTACAGTGGAATATTATTCAGTATATACATTTAGCCCATCGGTAAACGCTTTCTTTTTAAAAATGTGTTTATAGAATGTTTAAAATGTGGATATAGAAGCGAATTATTGGCTGCTCCAAGCAAACTTAATTTATTAGTTCTTTACAAACGATTTATTGAAGACCACGGCTTGTTGCTACTATCTCCGAAACTAAGTAAAATCTCTTTTTTAAATTTTGGTAGACGATATTATACCGTGCATATTGAGTGCTGTTAAATGGAGCTTAAGCGATACCTATAGCATACCGTGGGTTTAGGATCTGCCAAGTCTAGGAAATTAGTTATTTTGTTGTAACTTTTTACATAAATAGCTATTTATTATTATTATTATTATTATATGATAAGAAAGTTTGAACTGCCAATAACATCAAAAATTAGTTAAAAAAAAATAGAAATCGGTCTATTTCATTTACTGTGTGAAAGCTGTTCATCATTTTTCATCGGAACCTTGTTATTTCCAAGAGCTGCGTCTTGGCGACCTGGTGATTACTGCGGGACTGGTGGCGCAGTGCCTAACACGCTGCGCTATCTTTGCTGAAGATATGTTGCTACATGGTTAACTATTGAAATTATAAGAAGCTTCTGGATTTAATTTAAATTGGTCTTTCTATGCTTGAATGTACTGTATAGGATGCAGCGCACTACTTGTTCACACGGATTGCAATAAATATTACTTTAAAAGTGAAAAGAAGTTTGAATGCAGTTTCTTACTTTATTCCGGTGGTAACTTGTCGCTTTTGCCATTATAGTTGTAAAATCACCAGTAGTTGTAATAAGGAGAATTGAAAAACGTCACAACACCAAAAAAAAAGCAAATTACAAATACAATAGAGCGTACACTAAAGCAACAAAAACGTTAATTCAAGCCTAAGGAGAACTTTTGAAATGAACTGTAATGAACTGATTAAACGATATTAGAATACGTTTGTATTACAATGAATATAGAGAAGAATGAAATAAATAAGTAATGCATAGTAACACTATGTGAGTGATTCATATTGAGGTAAATTAATTAATTAAATAAAGATCAAAATCTCACAAAACTCTTTAATAAGAATCACTATTGCTATTAAAGAATTTTCGAGACTTATTTCCCATTTAACTTAAAATAAAATAAATAACGTAAGTACTTAATAGTTATTTTACCTCATCCAGCGATGCAAGTTCACCTAAAATGTGAGCCTATTCACTTGTAATTTTACATTCTGTATTACTGCATTTTGCTTCCTAATATAGTATATTTAATATTCCCATTGGATTAGTAAATAAGTAATTTTTATTCTGTAAACTTATGTAAATCAAGAAAATCGTCAGCAAAAAAATGTTCAAAACAAAACATAAATAAAATTAATTGATTTGCTCTTTCACAATATTTTTGCAATGAGTAAAAGGTATTTTGGATCAAATGTCCTTTTAATTTATTTCTAAATTGATTTTAAGATTAATTTTTATAGCTGCCAGTAGATTTTCATCGACTGAATTACTACTCCTCTATGGATACTAGCCAACTTACAGATCAGAAGAAGCTTTTCGTAGTCACGTGTACTCATGCGGAGTCTCATACGATAGGAAAAGGTTAAAGTACTCCTTACAAAACAATCACACTCAAATATGAAATTTCATAGTGTGCTAAGTATGCCCGTAGTGTGAAGATCGTTCGCAAATATATCTGTCCTATGCAGACCGTATAAGTTTCTTATGCAAGGCTTTTGTAGCTGGAAGGTCTCGGGACTGTGGCATGACTTTCCCGAGAATATGATGCCATATCGTATTCCAGCGTCAACATAAGCGTAATAGCTGGATAGTGCTGCCTCTATATTAAGTACCGTTCTTATTCTGCGAACGCCAATATGATTTTTCCAGGTATTGTAATATTCCATATGAATGGCTTATTGCAAGAATACTGGGTTTTTATTAGAAAGATCTACATACGTAATACGTAAAAACATTTTAAAACTGAAAAAGGTCCGAGAATTATACACAAGTTTCTTGTTTTGTTTTGTTAGGGGCGTTCAAGTGACACTTTAAATCTGTGCATAGCTCCCTTAAAAATCCGTATTAGATAAATCGAAAATAAATACATCTACGAATTTAGGATGCTTATTCACCTTAATCAATGCAAGCTTTCGTCGGGTAATATCAATGATACCAGCTTAAAGGTGCATTTCTACGCAGTCGATCGACTTATCGGAGTTTCCAGAGTTTTTGGGTATTACATTAAGTAAACATCTAACACCAAATTATACACATTATACGGCCACCAGGGCTGACGTATAGTGAGATCATAGCATCGGTAACTAATGTAATCCGAGTAGTGACAGTTCGGAAAATCGAAATCAAAAGAGCGCCGAGCGAATTTGACTAATTTATGTGTTTGTGTGTTGTTAGAAATTTCAACCGTACGAACATAAATTTCGTTTAGGTAAACATTTCTTAATAGCGCAGCATACGGCTAGAAGATGATACGTATGTAAGTACACCGAGAGGCGAAGGTAAAGAACTGCAGCCTGATGCCGGCATTTTAACAACTCCAAAGAATTATCTAGGCAATATATCAATATATCCGAATTGAATCCCACTAAATACTGTTATCTTTCGTGCATACTCTACCACGCGGCATAACTGTAGAAAGTACATTAAATTTTCTCTATGCAATGATGCTAGCTTCCATGTGACATGTGCATGTACAATACATCCGAGGTACGGTAACCAACCTGTTCCGCCTGATCGTAGCATATGGTGGAAGCGATTTAATTCTAGACAAGGCGAATATATATTACTAGTAGGCAGACTAATGTTAATAATTAATACATCGATTAAAACGTCATAAATTATATACGAAAATATCTATCAACTAAATAATTAATTATTGGCTGAGTTAATCACCGACTTCGCTATGAAATAAATTGCGATAAATCAATGTTTATTAACATTTACAATTTTTTCGTCCAACAACGTTTGCGGGACAATGAACGTTTTCCGTTTCGTAATTTTTTAGTTGTAGACTTCAAGCGATGAAGGTGAAATATTTAAAAAGAGTAAACGGTGTAGCTTTCAAATTCTCATTTCACTTTTATTAAATTGTTTATTTGTAAAACTTTCAATAAACTGCAGCGCTTATGGGGATATTTTGTGGATGCTGAGTATGATGTTCTCGCATCCATTTAGGATTTTCTTTTGCCCAATATTTACAATTCCGTTAGTTGACTTCACCATTTAATATAAAAGTGCATTCATCAGAAAAAAATAATGTTTTTGGCGAAAAGAGAATCATTATTACTTATCCATCATTGTTTCCTTAAATTGCATTCTTCGATCCGGATCGACATCTGATAATTCTTGTACAGGATGAATCTTCAAGGGATCCCACCCGTGATATTTTAATATTTTATGTATAGACGTAAAAGGAACATCGTGATCTCGACTACAAGGAAAGTAGTCATTCTTTTATATTAATTTAATTTGTTGGCAAATTCTATTAACTTAACTCATTCGATGTAATTAAATTCAGTTAATGAATCAAAATTCATTACACACCGGTAGGATTTGAAGCTACGTCATTTCCAGACGGCTGATTCAAATCCTTTTACGATCCTAGTTATTTCCCTGCGGATATGTTCCGTTGAAATATACTCAGAACTTCAATTCGTGAAGAATTTGTTGCCTATGTGTGCTCAATGAGGATCACCATTAGGATAGTACTTATATATAATTAGGAATACCTGGATAAAATGGGAAAAACTGAAAGATTGAAAAATAATCTTTCCGGAATCGATTGGTTCATATGCTTTATGAGGGGAAATCCACAGCTAACAATAAAGTTGGCTGAAAATACGAAAACGTGAAATGGCTGGTCTTAAGTATGTAACTATATATATAAGAATATTTTAATAATCTAAGAGAGACCATTCGAGGCGGCCCATCCTCCAACATAGTGAATTATGATGGAACTAATTTTTCAGATGATTGTGGAGCAGAAAGTAGTTACAAAGCGGGGGTCTAAACACACGTTTCGGGCAATAGACATATCAAAAACTTACACTACTGTAAAGTTCGCCATAGCGGCCAAGAACTATGCTTTCACTATACGTCGTATACAAAGTGAAATACATGTTCGACGGATAGACAGAAAACGGCCCAAAGGGTTCAAGATACAACAGATGCTTAAGTGGCTAGTTTGATGCGGAGCTCTTCGAAAACTAGTTTCTTACCTGAATATTGCCCTACTTTCGAAAATTAGACGGTCCAAAAGTAACGATAGGAGACAACCTAAACAGTCACCCTAGTATTGTACAAGCTTGTGAATCTAACAGTCCTATCACCCTCAAACGCGACGCGTTTTTCGCAACCCCTTGATGCCTGATGATCTCAAAACGTATTGGAGGATTGTGCTGGGTGATTGGAAAACGAAAAACTGCGTCGTATTGCCGAAAACATCATTTTCGAAGCTGCTGAACGAAACGATTACCAGAATAGATATTACGTCTAAAGAGAATTCCACAGTTGGTTTATGCGCTATCGGCGTAAGTTAATTCAATCCCGATATAGTTCTTAAAAAATATAAAGGAATGTTGACAATTCCGAAAACAACGAAGCTGATGCTTGAAGCCAAACCATAATTAACCATTTAGAAACGCTAAAGGCATCAGCCGGTAGTTCCCAGCAAAACCCAGGGAAGAAAAGCAACATTTCATAGTCGTTGCCGATTGAATGAGCAAGGAGCTAATCGACCAGGAAACAACAGGCCACGAGGAATCTAATAGCGACGCCGACGTGGTGCTTGATGATCACCAGTCTGACATCTCAACCACACGACAACAACAAGAAACGTAATTGGAAAGTATGATGTCAGCTGCACTGATACTAAAGCAACTTATCAAGAGGAATCATTAAAAGGCAAGAACTATGCGGATCTTCAAATAAGAGCTTATTATTATGGCAACATTTCCCGTTGTCAAACATTGGGAAAATAGAAGGACTAACACTTAATGTGTTAGTGTTAGTAAAAAAAACAGAAAAAGGATATTTAGTCTATCGACAAATCTCGTATTTATCGATAGACTAAATATCCTAAAGTATCTGAAATTGACCCTACGCAATTTCACAAAGCGGTGGAACATTTGTTTGCAATTAGTAAAGATGATTTTTTAACATTAGAATAATTAGATGGTAATTAAAATGCCTACGTCTTCCATTTTAAAATAGTTAGCAACTCGGTTATTGTCTTCGGTTTTAGTTTATTTATTGTTTCAACTATCTTTTCTCTCAGCACTTGGTTATGAGCATTTTAGAAGAGATTTTCAGAATTTTTTATAATGTGCCGAAGAATAAAGTTTTTATTTTGATTACTTCTTTTTTTTTCGGTCTTTTATCGGATTAACTTTTCTGAACTAAATCAGACATTAGAAAACTTTTAATGTGGTTCACTTTATCCAGAACCATCCAAACGTGAAAAGGATATAAAATGTATATATCTGATTCACTTTACCCCAATGTATGGGGTAACATGAATTACACTTTAGGCAAAAAAAATTTTAAAAATACTTATTCTGTAACAGCAGCAAGTATAGATTGAATAAATGATGAATAAACCTTTAACCAAATTATTTTCTCAAACGTTAAATAAATATTAACGAAAAACTCATATTTTTTATTCATTTTAATCCCGGTTTGACGATAATAAACACAACGATATTCCTTTACAATAAACATTTTGTATTTAACGTTACAAATGCATGACGTTATAAGTGCAAAGATTTCTATTGTTTATTACCAGATTTTCTTAACAAAATTTTCTTAAGTTCTGATTGACTCTGTAAACTACAAGTGCTGTAGCTAAGAGTTTTCGGAATAGAACACATCGAGAGATTATTTAATAACAGAAATTCTGAAAGTAGTAACTTAATCCTAAATTTACAATTTCTTTGATTCTCATTTAGAGAAGGTGAGCCCAATTGCAGTTTCGACAAGTTAATCAGTCATTGCATTCAGTTTTTTAGACTAATTATAGTTATACCATTCCATTTTAAATTTTCAATAAATAAGGCAAATCTACACACAACGCCATTTAAAATAAGAAAGCAAACTGATTTGCATTCCTAACTTATTTTAAATTCTCTTCACAATGGGTCAACATTTTTTGAAAATCGGTTGACATTCACTGAGGTTACAGAAACTTTTATGTGATAAAACTGTGCCTACCGCACCACATTACAAGAGGCGTAATTACAAAGTGTTATTAACTAGACTTATATACAATTATCAATGGCTTCTTTCACGTTTATTTTTCCTCCTCCTTAATAATAAAATATTATTAAGAACAGAATAATATAATTTAAATAAACAACAAATTACACCATCTTGCGGCAACTTCAGAATCTCGAAAATATGTTTATGTTTTTATAACTACATCTATTAGTACCTCCTTTTCTCTACGATAAAATTTTGCCGGTCGCCTCTCTTAACGAATCATCCGGTATAGGTTGTCTCGTTAAAATAAAAATAAAAACATAGTATTTATACAAGGTAACCACGCTACGTTAGATTTTTACGTTTTTTTTTTAATTCAACTACTCATTTTTTTTGTATTTGTAATAATAAAACAAATAATATGGGGGCTAAAATATCAACCTTTATCAACCAACCTACTTCACTCTGGATATCTATAAGTACTGTGATTAGAAAATCAGGCATTTCGATAAATAGTTTCTTGAATTTAATAATAATAAAGCGGTCTATTGACTAATAAATTGTAGCATAAAATATAAAGAAAAACGTAAAATTAAACAGAAATAAATATAGCCAAATTAATATTAAAAAAACACAATGCTCCTCAAAGTTGGGATTTATATAAGCAGCATACTCCAAATTTTCCAAGACACTTTTGTTTACTTGGTTTTATTGTAAGTCCAAGTATTCCATAATGTTTACACCATTTAGTTTTGGTTTTAGCATTTGGAAAAGTTGCAGGCTTTGTAAAGGTTGTCAAATGTCAAAAACTAACAAAAACTTTAAATAATGCATCGTCAAAGCAGATTGTCGTTATTACCGTGACTCAATTATTATTTTCATTTGTCTGTAATTTTAAGAGATATTGCCTACACCTATCTGTCCACAGATTCTAAACCATGTTTAATGCTTTTTATTACCACAGCCCGTAAACTTCTCGCAAGCTACGGCTATTTATCAGTGCAGTTCGTATCGGCGATAATCAAGTGATTTGCAATGGACGTCCGCTCGCAGATTTATAATCGTTAATCCGGGTTAGACAAGTTGTCAAGTAATTCTAGAACAGTAACAACACCGTCTCGCCGAGCATGCACACGACAAAATGAAGTGATACGGATTAAAAAGGCAACGAGTATTTATGGGCAGGAGACAGACAGTATTTTAATGGTGAAACGTAATAAATACACGGGTAATGAGACTAATTTATGGTGGAGAGGAGAATTTGCATAGTAAGACTCCGAACGGCGAGTGTAATTGGTCGATCTGTTGGCGAGTTATGACCACTGAAAGATAATGGGACCCAGCCCCATTCCCCGCGCTGTGTGTCCTCGTCGCTGCTTCTGTCTTTGCTTGGTGCTAAATGCATGCGTGTATAGTTTGTTTCTTTTTTCCGATGAAACAAGGCGTTCCTTTGTAAAGGAAGTTATAAAACTTAAGGTGGGTATAAATACGCTATAGAGAAAAGCAAACGTCGTCTTTTCTCAAGTCAATAATGAAAGATGAGTTTTACGTTTTTAATGATTTCCTCCAATGGTTTAAAAGCGGAAAGTACACACAGTATGCAATATTTGAGCCAAAACAATTCTTACAAAAGTAGGATAACGCACTTGACAGAGCTACAATCAAGCACAAACTAAAGGAGTATTAAACAGGCAAGAGTTACAATGTTTTGTTTGGTTTTTCAAAGTTCGCTTACAATTTTGTGCTTATTAGTTTTCAATTTTTCATGTTTCCGTATGTTACTCGTTTAAATACACTACACAGATAGCATTGTTTTTTAATGCGAAGAAATAGATTTTATTGAAAATATTGTTTGGAACAAATAAACTATTTTTAAATTAAAACAATTGGAATAAATGTCCTTTGGGGAAAGTTACAGAAATTCTTATTTCGTAGAATTTGGTACAGTTGGTAAATACATATACGTATTTGCACGTGCAGAAGTGAAGCTATTGCTGTTTCTGTCGCCCACTCCACATCACAAATGTTACCTGGAGCTAGGAGAAGGATAGCAAGAGCTTTAGTATGGTTCGCTCCACTTCTGTGTCCTAAAGCTAAGTTGTTTGACTGCACACGTTATTTAATATAAATAAGCTGCCAATACAAAACATTGTACGGCATCTGTTTTGTTTTCCAGATCATGACATTGAAACAGATATCAAAGAATTAATTCCTGCAAATAAAATGAGTAAAAACATGCAATGAATACATATCAAATACTCTAGCATTTCGGGGTTATTGCATTACATATACAAGACTTAATTTAAAAAAATAAATATTGGATTAATATAACTATTTAATATGTATGATAACCTCCAATTTCTATACATTTTTTCAATTTCTTTCTGAAATCTTCGTATACCTTCTCTTAGTTTATTTATCAACGTTCCTTTTCAATAAAGCAAGATCATCGTTTACTTCGTTTAAATAAACTTTTTGCCTTAGATAACACCATATCTCTTTAATTTTTATAACGCTCTGTGTTTTATCGCAAGTTTGAGCCATGTTTTCAACATCCCAAAATGATTTCAAAGAGCGGGATATCCTATCCAGGGACATCAAATTAATTGAAATGCTTGTAAAATAACTGAAGCCCTATTTTCAGTTATTTTTGCCTGAACCACTTTGCGAGGTGCTAGAAGCACTTTTAGCATTGTTCGAAAAACTTTAATTAACTCGAGCACTTTCGTCAATGGAACAATATGATACTTGTTATATTAAAGCACTCCGGCTCAGTGTGCTTGGTATTTCAAACACTTTGCTACAATATTTTATTCAGCTCTGGGATAGTATACCTCCACATTTTTCAGTTATAAAGCCACCATTGTTATAATTTGCTCCAGAATTTGAAAATGAAACTTTTTTACAGATTTTATGGTATTTTATAAAATAATGTTTTTCAAGGTGATTTTTACGCTTTTAGTGTTAGAATTGGACGCCCGTTTGTGTAACAAATTTTGAATTTCTAACATAAAATTGTCACTGTTAAGGAGTGTGGTGTAGTAGGGCTAACACTAGGGTATCCGCATACAACACTAAATATTTAGTTCATGTTTATTGCCAACCATACACAAAGAAGTAAAATATATGACAACTCCGCAAGTTAGTACTTGGTACAACATACTCATAGCAACATTATTGGCGACACTACTAAATTAATATGGTGCATTTTATTATTTCGTTTTATATTGTACTGTAATGCAAATTGTTTATATATTATGTGGTCCCATTTAAAATAACGCATTCCAATTAAAGAAATCACTAATTAAGTACTACTTATAATGTTGATCAGATATATATGTTACTGATACTGTATCTAACAAACTCACGTGCAAAAGTCAACATACTTTCACATGTATGAAATGCAGCAGACGGAACCAGATACTACTACTATGGCTACAAGCGCTAAAAAAAATCAGCGTTTTGGTACGCGATCTGCTTACGCATAGACACCGGTGTTTCGAGTACCTTTGGTCCCTATCAGTGTACGGCAGACCGAAGATAAATATCATAAACCGAAGATATTTTTGCGCGAGTAGTATATAGGCACATAAGTAATTTATTATTTAATTGATTTTTCTGTAGATATTATATCTCATGGTATGCACGTTATCTTTAAGTAGTAATCTTCCACGATTTAAAGTTATTCTGTGGCAAATTCCCCACTTCTCACATGCTAATGCAATACCCAATCAAGACAAGTATTTCTTTTACTAGTTATACGTAGCAGAGTACACCACATGTGCTGTAAAACTTTACTAAATTGCTTCTATAGAATTTCACGTCGTTGAGTTGAATCATCATCAAACTCTATGTTGTTGTTATATATTATAATGTTACAAAATAACATCAACGAGGTTAGCTGTCACCAGCGCTATATTCACATCTCTTCTTGGCATTTCCATTGTCCACCTATCTGCTATGAGGGTCCATCTGTTGGTAGAAAGCCCGATCCCTGAAGAAAGATTCCTGTTCTTAGCCGAATATTAAAGGGGCGTAAAAAAGTCCAGCCAACGACAATCCTGGGGAAGTCTTATATTAACTACTTTTATCTGTCATTCTCCTTTCATTAAATGAATGTCAGAAATTTCTATTCAAGTTCCAGTGCATACGTTAGTTGTATAAAAGTTATCTCATTCAATTAAAAGTCTTTCAGTCCGTTTCATCTAAATTCTCAGTGTAATTTAACGTTGTTGTGTTGCATGTGGTCAACGGGGTCATCATGGAACACGGAATTCCAGCATCAGTTGCGTCCCTGCATCATGCTACAGCAAAAATCGTTCGTTTCGGCATCTATTTCAATAATAGTATATTTTAAATGGTTAAAAATTATCATAGGTGACAAGGAAATAAAACAATTGCCAACGTAATCTAACAATGGTTAAAAACAATGCCAATTTTATTTGCGACTTTATGTCTAACTATCGTCCAGGTACATTGCTCTTAGAATTCCTCCAAGTTTTATAGTGTTTGAATATTTCGATTCAAAAATTCAAAAGTGTGTTCAATTTTTCATTTGCCGAAAGTGTTTAGGGACATATCCGGATTCACGACTTTTGTAAAATTTCAAAAACTTCTTAAATTTCATCCCGTTAAAGCATTACAATATATATTGCATTTCAGTTAACGCTAGCCAATAAATAACAGCCACTCTGAATTACATGTCTGTTCGTAGTGAACTACTTAAATAACATTAGCTGAAGCTTTGACTGGCGCGGGCTGAAATTTCCAGCTGCAAAGTTATGTCTCATTATCATTATCTCTCAGAAATTTCTGAAATTGTCACTAAGGCTGCTACTTTTTCGCTTTAATTTGTCCGTCTTAAAACCACAAAATAAAACCACTCCAACTACCCTGCTCAAAACAATTAGGTGATATTCGGAAAAATTGTAATAAAATAAATAAATAATGAATGTAGCAACTCGCAAATATTTTTATATTTAACCACAACGTTTTTAAATAGGAAACCGAACGCGTTGGCAAGTTTGAACTTGTTGTGTACATTATAAAACTACTAAGGCACTAGAGTGAATAAATATCATTAAATAAATACACAATTATGAGACTTTATAAGAAGTTTTATTGATAAAATACCGAAAAATCCATTGTTAATAATATGTATGATCTCCACGAACGACTCTTCGATAGGATTACCATCAGGAGAATTCCCAATTATTAAATCCAGTTATTCGCGATGTTTGCCCGATGTGGACGAGCATTGTCATCCATTAAAATTTCATCCAGATATCTCTGAGCAGTCAGGTTGCCATTCTGTATCAGATGACCTCCGACACTTATCCCAGCCCATACCATTACCCTCCCACCTTCATATTGCGGTCTTTCTCGAACAAATTGTGACTGATTACGTGTTCCAGGTTCACGCCAAATTAAAATACGCCTATTATCTGGATTTAGGGCGAAACAATACTTGTGCCCAGTCATCGTGATTCCAATTTCTATGTTGCTCAGCCCATATTCTTCGCGACCTTTTATGAAGAGTAGTTAGTGGAACGCATACTTAGATATCGATCACCTCTTGGTGTTGTAGATGTTGGGGGTCCTTGTCCTCGTCTTCTCCGAACATCTCCAGTTTCTAAAAACCGATTCCACAAACGCGAAATCACACTTTGCTTAACTGCAAAAACTTCAGCAACAGCTTGCTGTCTCCGTCCACCTTCCAATTGACCTATCGCTCTCCAAGCCTGTGCATGAGTCAAATCGCGTTGCCTTTCCATTATTACCCGTAATTACAGTTAAAAATTTGCTATAATACGGAAAATGGTAAAATCTAACTGTAGTCGAGACCGCTCGGATACGCGCTTGTATACCCTCAAGCTGTGGCGGTTCGCGCAGGCGCTGCTGTGAAGCGCTGTACGAGTTGAAACTTATCAATTCATTCTGTTTCTTGTTTAAAAACGTTATAGTTGCAATATAAAAATATTTGCGTGTCTTATATTATTTATTTTATTATTATTTATCTAAATATCCTCTAATTGTTTTGAGCAGTGTATATAAAATCCATAACATCACGTAAAGGTTTTACAACATAAACATCAAGGTTTTTTTTTTTTTTTAATACTCTATGCAACAACAATATTTCTTTGTATATTAGTTGATATTACGTTATAGGCACTAAAATTTCCATTATATATACTAGATTTTCTTAATAATGTATTATCTACAATCCATTTTTCTCCGTGTGCCTTGGAAATTTAAACATTTCCAAATTAATTAAATATTTTATGTGGTGTGGAGTACGCCGATATCTTAGTGTTCGCCAAAATACATATTCAGTTACTCAATAAAAGGCAGAAATTACTGTTTATACGTACTCTGCTTAAGATTAGAAATCTTTCTGTCTATTCACCGTCGTTTACTTTCCTGTAGATTGTAACTGCTTTGTAGTCAATACCGGGACAGTTCCTTTTTAGCCGTAACGCTTATGTATTGCGTATGTATCGTATTTATGTATGAACGCATGTAGGTGTCCCACAACTTGCAATTTTCCCTCGCATATTAGTATCTCATAAAACGATATGTGTAGTGTGAGATTACGTTGCGAATGCCTCAATAATGCCCATGTTTACTGCTACGTCCACAGCTTCAGGCTCGAGGATTACAGAACGATATCATAGTTAATTGACTTTCGAAGTGTTGAACATCATTCGATGGATGTGCACATATTGGGAATTTAAGCTTCGGTACTAGAAGACATAATGGTAAGAGAAGCTACGCTCAAATGTGTTTTTACTGAGATTTGATCGCATGGTATTGTTGTTGCACAGCAACTCTTATTACAGTATAACGGACGTCAAAAGTATAAGTTTAATGCTTTTTAGAAGTGCGTAGGCACTACTTGATTCGTCATAAAATGGCTATAACATCAATACATCACTGTATTGCATCATTTAATTCATACTTTAAGTTGCCAATACATTTATAATAAACAACACATAAGTATCGGCACCCTCCGCACCACACAATTATAATTTATTGTATAGTAATATAATAAATAGTCCGGGACGGCCGTTTCGAGGACACGAATGGTCCTCATCATCAAGCGGTGACCGGATGATTTTAATGAATTTTTGGATTAATGGATTTTAAAGAATCCGAATGAATTTATAATAAGCTTACTTGTCATTCCGCGCGTATTAATAATGATTTCGAAAAATTTAAAGCTTCTGCCACATAATTTTGATATATTGATTACTAATTCATGGAACAGAGATAAATTACATCGTAACAAGATATGTGTGAAACTTATAGTCGTACTTTCACCTAAATAGCATAATCTTGTAAACCTAAGTGCCTAATAATGAATACGTTTCCGCAGCACACCTGGATTATGTTTCTAAGTTGGCCTCTACAGGTAAATAAATCTAAAATATTGGATCTATTAAAGAAATTGACGTCTAATTAGCAAACGCTTCGAAGTTTACGTAAAATCATCACTTAGCAAATTGCGACGTCACAATCAACTAGAAATCGCGTTCATTTAAACAGTTTACCATAGCTCTTAAATTTTCACAGTTTCAATGCTTCACTAGTTAATTAATATACATCAGCGGTGTAAATTAGAATCGGTAAGTTGTAATTAGTGATCTTGCAGACTTTATTTTGAAGTTTATGGTTATTTACAGTTTAGCGATAAATTTACCGATTTAATGAGATTCTGCTTATGCATATGCATAAGCGCTGTTTCTCAAAAAGTAAACGATAATATGCATCGGATTAATGAAATAATAGCTTTGTGTTGTTTTTAGTTCTGAGGGTGTCTTGTTCAATGTCATCTTTCCATTTTGAGAATGCTAATAGCCAATTCTGTAGGAGGTTGTAATCTTCTTACGTACGTGCTAAACGGTCAAAAGAAGATCAAAATAGTTTAACGGATTTAAATTTGCTACTCTCCGAGAGTTTCCTCTAACATTTACCTTTTACTTGTTTTCTTTTTGTTCGTGTGGTGACGGTTCAACGGGGTGTATAAGTATATACGTAAATAGTGTGTGTAAAGCGTCCATCGCCTTATTACTATCACCCTCTTGCCATAAAGGGCGAGGCGCAGTTAATTGTACTGCAACTGCGAATGGTGACTCGGGAGTATACCGGATCCATTAAGAAAAATTTTTGATGCCAGCGGGACTTGAACATAGTGCTTAACTCTGCGCAGTCAAGCGCTTACTACTGGACCACCAAGCTGTTAATTTCTATATTGTTTGCAATAGAAATACAGCGAATAAAATATAAACTAATAACGTAGGCTTCCATGGCCAGAGTGAGTTAAAACTAAACGTGTTTCGAGTTTGGACCGTGTCATGTTAATCGAAAACTCGACGCATCTGGCATGGTCCACATGCCAGAGTTACCGTGATTAACTGATTTTGCCTCTGGCGTGGTTTACACGTTAAGTTGCCGTGCTAACTGTGGCCTATCGCCTTTCCTTCTCCTCAAGAAGGCTCATATGATTGTGGACCTAACGTCGAATTTTGGATTACCTACCATGACACCGTCCAAATCCGGAACGCAATTAGTTTTAAAATATAAAGCATATACATATACGGAAAGAATACACAGAAAGAATATACGGAAAGAACTCAGTAGTAAATAATTCTTGATAGATACCAACATTATTATCGGTACAGGTAGCTTTACAAAAAATAAAAACTAAGGCGAAATCTATAACCATAAGTTAGCTTAAATTTAATGCTCTTCCAATATACTGCTCTTCTAGACATATAGATAAACTGCATTAGTAGAAATACTGCAATCATTTTACGACATTTATATGACCGTGTTTCTGTGTTGATAAAGTACGTGTTACATGATGTAAATAAAACCAGATATTTTTGCTGGATTAAGATCGTTTATCGATGAAATGAAAGAAAATATAAGGTAGTAAATTTTATTGTTGCAACAAATGAAATAGTAAACTCAATATTATTAAAAAACAAACGAAAAAATTAACTCTTCCCATTAGGTATGGCTAACTACATATCGTGGCTACGAGGATGGTATGATAAATACGTGTGTAAAGGAAGACAACGCAATTTGTTTATTTCTATAATTTTGTATAGCTCTGTACACCCATCCAAACAATAGGATTTCTCGAACCCTACAAAATAGGCCTCTTCATTTGCTACAAACCGTTTCTAGCCTAACCATTTTTTCAAATTTGGAAAAAGAAAGGAGTCACAAGGAACTAAATCTGGCGGATGGGGCACCAATCCGTATCGTGACTGAACTAGCTTTGCTTTTGCAATTGTTCATGAGTGGATCGCAGGATCGCAGTGTTATCGCGAGGACAGAGAACTTTTTTATGGCTATGTGTTTAGATTAGCGTCAAACCGGTGCTATAAATCAGAGTAGCACTGTTCTGTGATTGTCTTTCCCTTCTCAAAAAAAATTCAATTAAAACCATGCTTTGCGAATATCAAAAAATCGTCGCCATAACTTTTCCGGCTGATGGAATCGTCTTCGCTCTTTTTGGTGCGCGTTTGTAAAAAAAAGATCTGTAGGATCATAGCTCTTGCTACCGATGTGGAATGCTTACTTTTTCTTCTGCATTAAAGCAATGAAGCTGCGATGCGAAGCTCACTTTTCAAGACAAGGAGTATAAGAAAGGCTGGAAAATATGCGGGACGTTCTATTTAAACATATAAAATTTGTGTCATTGTAACACGGCAGTGAATTGTACAGAAAGAAACTGCGTATTTTGCTATTTCCAAATCGTTTTATATTAAATTTTATTATATTCCTGAAAAACGAGAACGGTACACCTCGATACAGAATATCGATATCTGCTATGGTGCAGATAATCTATAAAAACATCGAAATGAATAAATTCTATAAGCATGAAATAAGTGAACGTCTTTTCGCAGATACACTGTGACCACATTTGGATGCTCATTTTTGATATTTCGGTTATTAGAAGAACTAGAGCAACGGTTGAATGGAAGTCTTTCTATGTTGCTATTAAAATTTGTGACCCCAATATTTGTGTTTCTCTCGTTTCTTTACCTGTACATTCCACGGAACAATCTTCTGTTCGTTGATCCGTAATTATTATAATTAAAACGGAAAGGGGAACACGAAATTTGAAAACATCAAATTAAAAGACAGTAAGCAATAAACACGTTTAAAGTAAAAAAAACTTACACAAACAGGCATAAAATATCTTCCACTACCTCACTTCCACTAATAGACTACCAATAAACATTTTCAAAAACCTCGAAGGCAAATCGCTATTATACGTGGACATGTAATTTACGATGTAATTATCTGCTTTTCCCAAGAACTGAAATCACGTCTTGTACAATTTCCATAGATATCGATAACAGCGCATACAATGCGACATGTCATGACTATTTCCATATTTGACGAGAGAAAATTACGAGCTTACTTGGCTGTATACATCGTCTGCGACTATATTTTTCTGTATAAACATATCATTAAGCCAATCTAAAAAAATGCTGGTAATGTAATATGGCCATATGCGCACAATTTATGCGTTATTTTCTTGCTGCTTACAGGTGAGATATACGTACAAGTATCCATTCACCTCGAATACGTAAATACGTCAGTCGATGACAAAGAGACGATTATTTTCGCAAGCTTCGAGAATTTAATTAACTTGACATTTGCTACTGTAACTCAGAATCCTGATCTGTGCGCATATCTTACCGATATTCAAGTATGTCACGGGTGTTGGGGTGAACGTAAAAGCATTAGTTAAGGTAATAATCTCTTTATTTCTTAAATATCTTAAATATACCTTTCGATCAATTTAGCGATTGCAAGAGCGGATGAATGAGAGGGTGCGTCACAATGATGGAACAATATTATTTCTGTTGCTTTAGTTCATCGCCATCGAATCATGTCAGTAAATTAAAGTCAACATTTGTCGAAGATTACGTATTGGAAAGCTCAATAAATTGTGGTCACAACTTTATTCACTGAAAAAACGGTTTTTGCCTTCTTCGAAGCATGTTCACCAGGAAAAGTCCAATGTTTCCTTTATGTTTTTGTTTCTGGCGTATGATGATGCGAAGGGTTGAGTGGATATAATAATAATAATAATAATAATAGTAATGTATTTCACAAACAAAATGTTAGAGAAAATAGTCAAGCGTATATAGAAGAGAGACAATACTTAGCTTAAATCAAAAACTGTTGAATAAGAACTAAATACAAAGTGATATTACAACGCAAGTAAATGAAAGAAAACTCGTAATAGAAGCAGAGAATAGGAAGCTGCAAGGTTCTAATAATTTAAATATTCTTGTATTGAATATGGCTCTATATATCGCAAAGATACCTTATTAATTGCTTCTTAAATAAACCAATAGTTTTTATACAGCGTGGTAACTTATTAAAGAAAAAGAAAAAAAATCTTATTAAATATAAAGTAAACAAGTAACAAAATTAGTGTTTCGTGAACATTTTTGCAGATGTTTTGTTATCCAAAACATCTGCATCCACTGACCGATATTGTTTTTTCTTGTTCACTTTCAACAGTCCTCAAAACAACACTACTCGATGAATCTCTACAGCACGGGTACTTCTTATACCATATTAGCATGTGTGCATCATGCAATACCACTAGTACTGTTTTTTGAGAAATTATAATAGTATCTTGAAGTTATCAATCTTCTCTTTGAGTAATTGAGTTGTTTTGCAATTATTTCATTTTGGTATAAAGTAATCTTTTTCGATATTAGAAGGGACATTACGAGCTATATGTACCTTCTCAAAGAATATATTCGTCTTTGACATAAACAACATCAACGTAACATGCCTCGAGGACTACCTAGGGCAGGTGCGAGCAAAACTATCACTCCTGGGAACTTCTTGAACAGATGAGATGAAATTAATTCCCGCACCACCGCTAAAGCCAAACAAACGGACAGGATTTCATACGAGACTGCCACGAGCGGGCCTTCGAATAAAGATGTTTCGCTGATTTATCTAGCAATACAGAATGTTGACAATAAGGTATATGTTAAGTTTTATACGAACAAAAACCAAAGAAGTGATTGTTCACGATGTAGTAGTTCCGCTAATATCCGCTAATATAGAATAATAATCCGCTAATATAGAAATCCGAGAACGGATTATTGAGAAGGAGTTGGCCTCATTTATAACATCCTTTCTAATTTTATGGAAAGCTCTTTTTTTGGGTACTAAGATTAAAGCACCGCTAAACTAGAAGAACACATGCTACACACATAGCAATTGAAATTCTGAAAACCATCAAAGATTTCAAGTAGTTCCAAAAACTTATATTTGTTGATCATCCAGATTATCACATGGTCTCATTGTATCATGCGTGCCAATTATTTACTTCTTCGTAGTTTTGAGATGTTTGAATAATTTTTTTAAGTGTTTTGCCATTATCGGCGAAAATACAAAGTAGAAATGTCTTTCAGGTGATGTCGCGTAGTTAATATTTTACTTGACGTTTCGCTGACCATGCTGTCAGCTTCTTCAGAAGATTTCTAAAGACTGGTGTTGTTGTCTCTTGCTCCTCGTTATATATCCCATTTCTGTTCCGCTTTGCTAATCCATAACCGTTCTGCTTTGCTGATCCATAACCGTTCCGTTCCGCTGAATTGCGTCGTTCGTTGTATGACGACTCCGTAGTGCTAACTTCGACGTGTTGCTGATCTTGTATCCGTCTTCGCGATTGAAGTTGTTGGTGTTCTTCATTATTTCTATCGATTCGCGTATTATCCTGGGGTAATAGTGGCTGGTCCTGGCTAATACCTTAACGTCGCTGTAGCTTATGCGGTGGTCTCCTTGTTGGTGCAGGTGTTCTGCTACTGCAGATTTTTCAATATGCCTAAGGCGTGCGTCTCTGTCGTGTTCTTTCACTCTGCACTGAATACTCCGTCCTGTTTGACCGATGTAGCTTTTTCCACATTGGCATTTCAATTCGTATATTTTGCTCGTAGTTTCGGTAACACGTCCTTGTTAGGAGGGAGTAGCTGGTCGATTTTTTGACCAAAATCGACCAAAACCGAAAGACATTTCTACTAAAGATGTTTCCTATCCGAATCCGAACCACACTCACATTTTACTATCCTTATCCCCATTTTATATGTCGATACAGTAGAAAAGATTAAGTGCACATACCGATACGGATACGGATCGAATTAAGGTGGGAAAACGGACAGTAAAAACGCGGATGCACTGCCTGTAACCCTGCAATTCAAGTTCATTTCAAACCTCCGTTTAAAGAGACGTGGAAGTTGGCTTCGTATTTAATTTTATGAGCCTTTGCTAAGTCGTTTATTACAGAAATATTAAGCATTGCTTAATACGTACACGTTCATAGCGAGATTTAATAAGATAGCATACTAACACTAAAGCAGGCAAACTTTCTCGTGTAATGTTTACATTTAGCTATCGTTCAATATTCAGTTACATACTTACATGTAACTATTTGGAGATGAATCTTTTTATCAGGTTAAAATGTTTTTCATATAGTAAACAGCCGCTTTCTATGTACTTAAAGAAATTTCCCAAGAGATAAGCCCACATACCAACCTAGAATTTTGTTATGTAAGTAGTCTTGCTCTTGAAATCTCCTTAGTAAGCGTATTAACATACTCCTTTTCATTTAATAGAATAATTAAAGTGTACAATAAGAAATCTATTCCACAATTTCACTATTATCACATTCCACTAGGATTTCATCGATAAAATGGTGTATTACTTTGAATTATTTAGTTTAAACATTTCATTTTTAACTTATGGATAATATTACGATTGTAAACGTTACTGGAGCATGCTATTCTCTTCAGCACCTGATATTATATGAATCTGCTTTGAGAACTAATGCCCGTTTTGTGTAGATTTTTGAATTGTAAAATTTATCATTTTTATAAATAATTATTAAAAGAGGCCCGTTTCTTATACACCACGTCAGGTAATCTATAAAGTTGACATTTGTTTATACGTTATTCACAGAAGTGCATTACCCATATTTTATGAGATTTCCATTTGGTCATGCCTAACAACTTCATTAGATATACTTGGTGAAATTCCTGTATCCAGAAGCATTCAAATGATGTATTTTGTTGTTACTACAACCTCATGCGTTTAATTAAAAAACAAAGAAACTGAATTTTTGATTCTCAACTTTTTCTTGTAGTGTCCTGTAAAAATTTAAATATTTGTGTATCAAACGGATACTATGGAGAAGTTAAAAGAAATTCGACATCAGATACAAAAAATTCTATTTCTTTGGTTCATCCGACGTAATTAAATTTAAAACGGGAGACGTAGGTTCAAATCCTACCAGTGTCTAATGAATTTTGACTTATCAATCAACTAAATTTAATTACATCGGATAAACCAAGGAAATATAATTTTCAGTATTTACTGATAGAAGCCCAATTAATTGAATTGAATAACGAATGGTTGTTGCTTATTAGTTAGAGAGCAAATATTTTTGCCAAATATTGTTGAATTTATGATTTACATCATTGAAAATCTTTTCAAGAAAGGTATTTCAAATTGTCGGTTTTTTTTTTTTGTTTCCAGATTAAATTGAAGACCGTGTATTATCTTCTACGCCACCTAAATGAAGAGCGTTCATGCAAAACCAGAATTGTTTTCTTTTTATCAGAATTTAATTTGATACGGTTTCGCAGTGTTTTCGATCGTTTCTATCGCCTATGGTGATCAGAATTATTCAAAATCAGTTCTTTGCTTGCTACTTGCCATAAAACTTGCACAGTTGTAGTTGCAATACTCTTGGAATAAACAGTTTTTCGCGTTTTTCCTAAAACTTATGTGGACATTGACTTGATTTTTTCAATGCTTTCAGAGAGCATGGTCATAGGAATTTAGTACATTTCTTCGAAGTGCTTGCTTGCTCCATATTGTAATCTTGAATATTCGCCAAAATTTAAATTTATGTCTCATGATCAGTTGCTGTGAGGCGACATTTTATTGCCAAAATGTCTTATACAAACGGTGTAGACAATGCAGGAATTTTTACAAAATTGTATAGGAGTTGTGGAACTGTAGCTAGAGAACTTGGACTTGTTTGTAACATTCCTTAGAATCAAAAGAAGATGGGAAGATGCTGGTTCAGGTAGGAAAATTATTTCAAATAATGATGCAGATTTATAAATGAAAACCCGTTTGCTATTCGCGTGAAATTCGGTGCAATACAATTCGGATTCCCCAGGTAGTGTTAGAACTGCTAGACGACGCAGCGTTTAAAGGATTATGGGCTTAGAAATTACACTCCAGCGTAGCGAATATGCTTAACGGATGAACAAAAAAGAGAAAGATTTGAATGCGTTAATCATTTCATCGCGCATGTTGAAGAATTCTGACGATACCCTTAATATATGTAGAATTTTCATTTTTTTTTAATTTGCAAATATATGTATTTCAATGAAACAACTTTTATCAAATTTTCGCTACAGTAATACTTTGATTAAACGAAATAAAGTTTTTCTTCTACGAGAAGGTTTATTCAGTAACACACACCTGCTTGCATACGTTATCTCTTTGCGATGTTCTGCCTCAATAAAGAACGTGACGTGCACATTTTTCGTTGGATTCCAAAAGCACAGTTCATATCACGCTAAATGCTTCTGATTAGCGCACTGCAAAGTAAGAGGACGAAGCTGTGCATATATTTATGCACTTAAGAAGCCTTAATGAAGTCGTTGCGCTGGTAATTACCGGAGTGACTGTTGTTAATTGTTGCAGCACTGCCCACAGCCTCCTTATCTTAACTCTCTAATCGATGCGATATGCTAATCTTAATATTTAAAACCGTTCCCGACTCTATGGTGACATACGTTTTAAAAATAACCAGTTGCGTTTTTGGCCCGGATAAAAAATGTGACTTGTGTCCAAATACGTCGAAAGAGATTATTACTTTTTGATTCGTTTTCGGTAGCACTAGCGGTTTGATTTTGTGAATACCAAGGTTATCGCCACTTTTGACAGAATTTAAGTATGTACTTTATGTAAATAGAAAATGTGATGACGAAACAGGTTTTTTTTTAAATAACAATTAAATCATTCTATCTACACTGTCATCAAAGTAACCGCGACGGTCGTCTCAACCAAACTTATTAGATGGTACTTAATAAGAAAATTTAGCATAACAATCTGGTGATAAGCTCGAAGAAATTATAACCATTTTAATAAACTACTTTGATCAAACGGTACTGCTCAAGCCGCTACGTAAATATATGAAATGGGCATTATATGTAAAAATAAGCAGCTGTATCAAATATCATATTATTTTTTCATCTGAAATCATGGATAAAGAACGACAAGCCTTGGGTTAGAAACTGCAATGATCAAAATCTGAATTCATGCACTGTGAGCATGCACGATATTGTTATCTACCGGCAGTCGCTATCATCCAATGATAACGATATCCTGTTGCGTTGTCATATTCACTGACAACAGCACTGACACGACACCTTTCACATTTGCCGACACATCGTCGACTGATTTCATTGCGGAATGTTTTGTTTTTATTATTTTCATAGATTTTATCCCAAAGATACTAACTCGTTCTTAATGTAATAACATCCTACTTAAACGTAGTCACTCTTAATGCTGTAACGAATAATCTGCTAGACTCATAAGGTCAAATAATGGGTAAACATAGAGACGGCATCCACAGGAAGAGAGCTCTCTACCCGATAGATGGGTAACGACACGACGCCGGCGTGTTGGTGGGTGTGATGTCGTGCTGTTATCGTGTCGGTGAATGTGAAAACGCACAATAGCTTAGCCATTAAGCTTAACTCAAAACGCTACCGTATTCAGTAACATTCCAAATGGAATGTATACCTCGCGAGCAACAATCTTAGCTAACAGCTCTGTAAAATTAGTGGCAGTACTATCTTGAAATCTGCAAAGAAATAATCGGTCTAAAGTAAAAGTAAATACGGCAAATCTCGAAAGGAAGCGGTAACCGAGTGGCAGTACTATAACAGTATTGCCAGTGAAGCATAAATATCGCTTCTCCAGTTCCGAATGTAGCCGATTTTAGTGCTTGCAGCCTCAGACTGAATAGTCGTAACGACTCTTGAATTTTTATGTGATGTTTACAAACTTCAAGACATGTGCAGAAGTGAACTACTAGCACATTGTCAGTCTTGACAGATTCATCCGATCTTAACGTTTTAGAACTGACTGGCCCAATAGGTCTTGTTTCTTCACTTTTAACAGAGAAAGAAGGTCTAACACATTACTCCCTTTAAAATTAGGCCAAATTTGAGCATTGCTTTAAGAATATTGGTAACACTGCCCGTTGTTGCTACCGGCGAAAGAACTTTTCTAAATTAAGAATAATCAAAAATTATTGAACCATGTCTATTCAAAATCGTTTTGATGAGTTAGCATTGAACATGAATTAAGTAATGAATTAAATCTGAAAGATGTTATACGCGAAAAGAAACTTCGAAAGAGATAGTTTTAATTTAGGGTTAGACTTTGTATATTATTGTTTATTGGAGTAAAAGTGTATTTAAATTATTTCTAAAAGTAGTAGTAGGTACCAGTTTTAATTTGCAAGTCCGTTGTCGTTATCTGATTAAGTATGTACATTTTGTTTTTCAATAAAACATTTTTCCGTAAATCTATATTAATATTATTGTCTTAATGCAATTCTATGCGTTTCCTGATTAAAAAGTTTGAAATTATAAATTTTGTGCTAATTTATTTTGAGTAGGATTCCAAGGGGTTGTAAATGATTTTACAATAGATTGATGATCTTTCTGGAACGATATATGTCTACCAAATTTGCCAAAATAAACTTGTTACAAAATAATGACATTCAAACTCAAATTTCTCAAAAACCATTAAAGATACCGCAAAATCGTTGTAATTCCTGTGATCAGCAGGTCAAACTGTATAAGGAACCATCATCAAGATAAATATTTTATAACAGTTTTGAAATCGTCAAATCCACCGAATTTCCAAAGGGCATCCCTTAGAAATTTTTTTCTTTTTCTTGATTTTTCTATATCTCTCCAACTAACAACTTCATGTATAGCTTTCGATAAGCTGGATCCATTAAAAGTTACCCCGATTTTCTATCTGTTACGGTAAGCGAGCTATAAGTTTTAGAATGTTGGGAAATTTTGATACCTATCTTTAGCTTTTTTCGGGGTGTAATTCGAAAAATAAACGAGATAGGTAAATGAGGGTTGCGGGAATCGATTTTCCAAGTCCCATTTTACTCAGAAATATGTAACTGAAGCCTTTGTATTGCGCTGAAAAGTCCTCAAAGGAATTCAGAGTAAAACGCGAAATTCAAATTTTTGTTTTATGTTGGAATTTATGGAAAATTCCAAAATTATCAATTTCGCGTAGAAATCATCTGATGATATCTAGGGATGATTCTTTTTACTTATATAAACACCTACTTAAAAAAAAAGTTGTCTATTTAGATCCTTGTGAAACGAAAATAATAACTTTTATTTAGAATCGGATAGAATAATTGATTTATTCAGTTGATCAATTGATATGAATTGATGTAAAATAGTACTCATGATATTTAAAACGAATTGGTATGTTTTCTTTACTATTGTCATAGAAATCAAATACCAGAAACCGCTTGAATAGAATATCCAAATGCAATAACGACAACGACGTAGAATGCAAACTAAAAAAATCAAACAGCAGATCAGAGTCATCGGAAGTGAAATGAAGATAGTGAGTCCTCGTGTCTCTATCCCGCATTTGTCACTATCGGGCTAATATCATAGTTATTATAGGTAGTCACTTGCGGTCATTTTCCACTCCATAGTTTTGCATGTTTCCCCAACAGCAGCTACTCACCGATTCTAAATAGCAGAACAATATACATCTCTTGCTGCTTTTGCTAACTACATTTACAGTTGCAAGCCATTCATTAGCAATTGGGACATCTATACGAAATATGCTTCATTCATAACGTTTCTCAATTTCGCTGTATATGGAACTACACGTTAGGTGCAAAGCCACGTCATCGCAGCGTCAATTCACGACTTCAAGTCACGCAATCTTGTAAGTTTGTACTAATTGGCGCTATTCGCGTCGGCCGAATGATTGTTCGCGATCGTAGGCGGTGCTAAAGCACCGTATGTATCGCTGATTTATCGATAAATTCATATCGTTTAACTAACCAACTGCGCTGCGCTGGAGTTATTATTGCACCGAATTCCGATAATTATCGATTTAATTTATAATAGGATCGATATTCTTCTCTGGACTCCTACCTTTTAAATCAAAACCCTCTGATATTGGTGTTTGGTAACTGTAGATTTCCACACATGTTCTCCCACAAGAGTTAGAATAACGAATTATCGACATGTGTTTGATGTTTCTGTAGTTTATTGGATGTTTTATTCAAAGTAATGTGGAAAATAATTTGAAAGCCTGTTAATTTTTGTTAATGTTAGTATTTCTTCCATCTCTTTTTTGAAAAGCTGATGTAATATTATATATGATGTTATTGATGCCAGCTACATCATTTTCACGTTCATGGTTATTTAATAGATAAAAAAATGTTTCTTATTTTAATAAATAAAATAAAAACAAACAACAATTCTTTTATACTATGAAACCAGAAACTCAGTCAGTAGTTGCCTATATGGCACAGACTTCAGCAATTTGTTGGTACATTCTGGATGAATTTTATTTCACTGTTCTAGTAGCGTTGCTTGTAGAGTTTCTTGCTGCTGACATTCTTTTTTTTTATTTTCCAATCCAGATAATCCCAAATATTCCCAATTGGGTTCAAATGCCGAGACTGAGGGTGATCCAGCAGCTTTGCGCTTCTATGTAACAGTCATTCCTTCACTAAGCGTCAATACACTTGGGATTATTGTCTGAGAGATCCAACGACCAGGCAAGTCCAATTTAACAACACTATATGCGACATTATTTTGGAATACATCCAAGTAATCTTGTGGATTCATTATGGTGTTAATAAATTCAAGTTCCCCTACACCAGATGCCCCAAAACATCCCTAAACCGAGCTTCCACCATGCTTGATTGTATGTTGAATATTTTACTCGCTGAAATGCTCATTTTGCTTTCTCCAAATCTTTTTGCGCTTCTTCCCACAGAAAATCTCAAACTTACTTTCATCGGTAAAACGAAGCAAATATCTTTATTTTCGTACTTTCAAGCATAATTTAGCCGCTTTGCTTTATTTACTTTCGTGTTGGCACTTACGGTTTTATCTGATTCCATTGTGATGCCTCGAGCCAACTGCAGGGCACTATATTCAGGAATTTTTTCACTGTGGAAACTATTTCTCACTTCTCTTTCATTTAGCCGTTTCGGACACCTCAGTCATTTATAATTTTCTACCAATTTAAAGCTTTCTTTTCAAGATTTGCCTATCGATTAAGATTTTAAAAGAGATTTCAGTTCTCGCCGCGTAAGCGTCTTTTTTTCACCGATTATTTCACTGCCAATGCTGCTTACAAACGAATAAAGACGATGCTTAATTTTTCTTTGTTACCAAAACCATATGCAAGAGTTGACCCACTTTTGATGCAATTTTATTATGATGAATGAACATACTTTTTAGTTTTTGTAATAAAAATCTATTGTTTTCGTAATTCTAATAAAGGGGAAAACTTCGCCGGTGTTGACTGTCATAGTGTTATAATGAATTACCTTTGAGATAAAATCATCCAATAGTTTCACACGGTTTCTCCAGCAACTTCTTGAGTGCGATGAGCAGGGGCATGAATTGGTATTCCAAGGTTTTCTACAGTAATAATTTCAAAATAAAGATATCTAATAGGCAATAGTTGACACAGGCGTAAATTATTGCAAACGATGCTTGTAAAGTGAATAAGCAGTGGCACATACATGCATAGCCATGTTCTTTTATAAATTCTCTTTACGTATATATTATACGAAACGTACGCAGACATCAGCTACTTTAGAAGCTGTTCTATTTAAAAAGAATTATTAAACATAAACACATGAAACGGCATTACACAACACTTATAACTCTGAAATCCTACTTCGTGTATTCTACACTTATGGTAGATGTATTAAATTTGAAGTACTAAATGTGTACCTTAGACTTGGTAAGTTAACATTGTATTAAATTGCATTAACTTAAAGATTTTTACGAAAACATCAAAACACTTTTCACGTATTCATTTTATACAAAAAAGTGTTTCAAATAAAAGTTATAGTGTTTTATTTTTACCGAATGAAAATTTGATAACAATTAGAGTTCCATATAGAGGAGCGGGCAACAAAACAATTTTGCTTCTTTCAAAGGAACATTCTTAACTAATTAAAGACTTACTTTACTAAATATATTTTTGCTACCTGTGGATCTATTAATTAACATGGATTGCGCTGTAGCCGAAAAAGTAGAAATGTTCTCTATTTACACAAAAAATAATAAAGATAAATATGCAAATGTTTATAAATGTTCACCGTCACATAAGAAATACAAAACATTTTACGCGAGAGAAACGTCGGGTAAAAGTAAATAAAGAACATGTTAATACGTTGTTTTATTTTTAAAGTAAATATCAAATATGCATATTTATACGTACGGTCTCAGGTAATTTAAGGTAAAACAGTAAATTGCAATTTTTTTGAGTTAACTTGTGATAAGGTTGATGAAAAGAAGAAGAAAGAAGACCGATTTTTGGTGCTCCCAGATACGAAACTCTGGTTCCAACTTTTACAGATTCGGCAGAATTTTCGCGCGAGTCGTGTACAGAGTAGTCAGAGATAGTTATATAAAACGAAATGTGATCGCTTATTTCTCTAACATTTAAAATACATAATTTTTTTTTTTTATGGGAACGAATTATTTCTACTTTCTTTATTTCTTGTAGGAAAATTTGATTCCAGTTAGGGAATCTAGGATTATCGTATGTTTTTTGAACTCATTTCGCAAGCCGAGGTACCATTGTACTTACCAGCAGGTGTCCCTAAATTACTCATTTCATAATTTAATTATAGAATAGAAAATTCGGAAAGCGATTTCGCCAACAAATGATTGAAAGTTTAAACAATGGTCCTAATTTCTTTAATGAAACTATATGGAGGAGTAAGTACACTTTTTCCACTTCCGGTATTATCAATAGAAAGAAATAGGCACTCCAGGGAACGGAAAATAATAGAAAGAAGAAAGTAGTACATACATATGGCGTGCAACTTTCCAAAATAAATCTATAACGTTAAGTGGCTGTACTCGCGAAACGCGGCAAACAGCTGCGTTCTACATGTCACGCATACAAACGATGTCACTATGGAGGTCTTTCTAAAGTACAATGTAAATCTAAATTGCGTATAAATTTTTGTCAAATATGGAATAAGAAGGTGAAGTGCTATTCAAAAATAAATTCAATCCATTGAAAAATGCAAACATATATTTTGTTGAGAGCGACCTCTACATACAATTCTGATAGTTACCACATTTTTATTCGGTAGAGACAAAACAATTTAGGTTTGAAACCTTGTATCTGCAATAGTAACGGAAATAAGTAGTGGTCAAAATAAAATGGATTACCCTGTACATACTGAAAAATTATTTCAACTGCAAAGTGCAGTTAACAAAGTTGTTTTTATCAAAAATATTTTGTAACCAGAATAGATTATAGTTTGTTTTGCGGGTGTTTAAATAATGTCCACTATTTATTTGTTTATATTCGTTATTCTGTAGACAATATTACAAATTTAGGTAAGTTTTTGCCTACGACATTCCTACATCCACGTTTCCTGTTAAATCTACCATATTTCTTTATAGATAAGCGGCACGCAGTATTAGATGGAATGATACTGACGATTGTTCCCTTTGTCTGTATCACGTCAGGGGTGTGTCCATCGAGAAACCTTCCCCTCTTCAAGGTCTTTCTCAGCAGCTAGCATGAGGCGTGAACGTAAAATAAGCGGAGGAGTGCTGACAGCTAAACAACTGATACTCTATAATTACTGCTGTTTATTTTTCTTGCATATAATTGTCTCGATGGAAGAGGATATCGTGAGAACGAATAGTAGGTATAATAATACCCTGGAGATATCTTCTCGGCCCTCTTATTCTTTTTCCGTTTTTTTGTTCCTTCGTCGTGTTATGCGGTAGAAAATCGAACATTTATGGAAATATGTGTTTCCGAAGCACGAATAAATAAAGCTTATGGCATTACACGCTACTTAACAGATGTTTTATCATCATTTAAAATTTTCCCAGCTTTACGAAGTTTATATAACGGTGGTGCAGTAAGTCCACGAGATTAAAATTATTTTTTTTTATATGCCTTCTTATCCGTATTGGTAAAAAAAGATGTTTTGTGTTTTATAGATAAAGCAATGACTGTGAAGTTGTATGGCAAACAACATCAAAGTATCGGCACACCCCGCACCACACAAGCTTAATTAATTTATCCGGATAGCTGTTTCGAGAATGGGTTGATCTTCAAAGTAAGGACTGTTATTTTAACAGAGGTGTGCACTTTCAATTCGTTTGTCGAAAATATGGAAGCGGAATATTAATATTTTATAAGATATTGAACATGAGTATGAATTAAGATATGTTTATGGTAAAATACTTTCGGAAATATAACAATTATACACCGGGGGATATCTTTAATATTATAATCTGTCTAATTCGCTTCTAGGTTTCTATATTAGGTAAATATGGGATTTAATAGTTTTTAACGCAACTCTACATATTTTTAGGAATGTACCGTAAAAAAAAGAGAAGACGTGAAAAGCAAAGTGGCATTAAACGTTGTAAATTTATTAAAACGACGAAATATAGTCGGCCATACGCCATAGCTTTTGCTTATAGGAATGACAAACAGGAAGAACTACTACATACGTTACAGCGAGATGATCATTTTTGTAGGCCCCAGTTGAATAGTCAAGTACGCTTAGTGTTGGTAAGAAAAGATCACAAGAAAGAAGCCAATCTGATCGGCATTACATTTATTTAAGATCCTTGCGCCACGCTTTTCGTGAAGTCGTGAAATGACAGCACTTCCTATTGCTGCATCTATTTCTTCGTAATATCTATCTTGATTCTATATGTATCTACATGTACGAAAACTATAAACAATCGCATTGTTGGGAACGGGGTTGTTTTACTGACTGATCAAAAAAACTCTACCGTAATTCAGAAATTCTCAATAATACAGAAGCTAATCTAACTTTCAGCGTAAAAGGAACCATAAACATACAAGATGATGTTCTCAAATAGAATCGATAATCATAATTCGTCATACTTGTCACAGTTAACCCTGTTAATATGATACTCCCCCACTAGTAATGGTAGTAAACACGGCTAAATTTTGCTCCCTGAACTTTTTACGCCAGAACTAAAAGCACCACGTAATGATAATAGCCAGTAAAAGCTCGGTGAAGATTCATCCATTTAACATTTTGGGCCTTGTTGAAGTGGAGCATCTGCGAGAACCGCGGAATTAAGATATGCTTAATACTTGTGAATTGGGTACTGAGTAGACATCGAGATATGTTTAATAGACTGCGCATGTTTACTTATTTTTTCGTAAATGACAAATTGACATAAGAAGTCAATGTCATTTGAATACAAGCAACCTTTTGCGCAAAATTCAAATAGTAATAAATGTATGCAGCTTAAAGTACTGTCAGGGGAAAGATTGACAAAACACCAATTTAGAAGAGAATTTGATGTGGCGCACACTACAACTTCAAGAGTCTTCCAACGTTTCAGAGAGACAATCTAGTCATATTGGAAGACGAAAGACAAGGAAGTCTCCGCGTAATAAATTCATTAAAGGTTGCTTACAGCTGGAAGAAGTCTACAACTACAGCTAGCTAATGTTCATGGTATAATAGTTTATGCGGATACGACTTGGTAAACATCATTTATTTCCCCGAGCTGCAGCACATGCCTTTGGGTTGTTCAGAGCTAACCGTAGAGCTCAAACATTTTTTTTGTTGCAAATTTTTCTACGCTTTGTAGGAAAAAACTTTAGAGCTTCTTTTGGTTTTAATTGTCTCATTGAAGATTTCACAATTCAGTTAATTATAACTGAATTGTGAAATCTTCAAAGACTAGTTAAAATCATGTAATCTCTTTATGATAAAGAGTTCTGAATTAGTTAAATCCAAGCGTTAGATTCAACCGCGTTCATAGATTCGATAAAATATGAATTTTCTGTATTTGAGGATTATCAAAAATGTTCTCTTTGAATAGAAGAAAGCTTCGCGACAAGTTGCCCAAATCAAGTCTATCTTCATTCAAAGCCTTTACACATTCCTTTACAAGTACCAACTAGATATATAAAAATGGAAAAATTATAGTTATTTATATATTCATTTCGGATAAAAAAAATATAACAACGTTCTCTAAAGATGTCATAATTTCATTGATTTTATTTTGTATCAATATTAACGTGTATTTCTGAAAGCAGTTATGTAGTAAGCGTTTTTAAAATGAATAAACCCAGAATTCCGGCCTTAAAACAATCTTTCTGGGGAATGTACATATAACTATTGTTTCTAGTTCTAGTTCTGATGCATCCCACTCACAATCTCGCCTTCTTTCTCGCACTGTATATCGGTTTTAGTAGCGATAGTTTATTATAGAATTGTCGCCTTCACGACTCGTAGTGGATGCAAATCGCGCGTCAACCTTTCGCATTAGGGTAGGTATATCGACGATCAACACAATTACCTTTAACAGGCGTTTATTAAGCGAACGTTTGCATATATTCAGTACAACCCGTGATATTTATGACGTGAGCATCGTTAAACTTTTAATAGTTCTATAAAATTTCTCACTTTATGCCCGTATACCTGAAATATTACGATGCATGAGTATTTACCGTTTAGAAACGGCGCAAACACAGCTCAATAAATAATATTATCTTTCATCCGTAAATAATTTTACTCTGATCATTTCTACCATGCTCCTCGTAAAGGTTAATCGGTTAGGAAAGTTCTATCGACATAACTTTTATGTGCATACATTGTGGTGGGTATTTTTTGTTCTAGAGACTAGTTTAACGGTGAACAATATAATAATACGTCTATGTCAAAATATAAGATCGTACTTTCCACTGCGTAGTAACTGTCTTCCTATTCTTGCAATATGTATGATGGAACAAAAGTATACTTGGACGACGAAGCAGTATGGGCAGTGTACCCAAAGCTCACTTTCGTACAAGTTTACTGCATATCATCTAAGTTTGCTTTTGTGCCATTGTTCATTGTTATTTATTTTTAGAATACTTCAGAAAGTTAACAGGAATTTCCTGAAACCATATCCTTACATGAGAGTAGAAATTTCTACTTTTCTATTGCATAGAATTATTACTAATAGCTCTGTATATTGCTGCACGCTTGAAATGCTCTAAACTTAATTAAATACATAAATATCCTTGGTGTCATTATTGTAAAGAAGTGTGATATAATATAAACTAATATTCATATATTGGCCATTCCAATAAGAACAACCTGTATCGTCTCATGAGGTAACAAATAATAAATCTTGTTATTTACAATTTTGCATAGCACAAGCCTTTCTTAAATTTTTTTAGAGATGAAAACTTTATACTTCGCAGAATATAAGAAATACAATTCATTATTTTTACCAATTGTAAAATACTTGTAATTTGAAGATCTAAGAGGAAAAGATTCCAAGGCGTCAATCACCGATCGGAATGAAAGTTTGTTGTAGGACACATCGAGTGTTACACCTCTTTCCCTTTCAGTGAATCCCCACATTTCCACGATTTTATTCAACTTATACTATTATTATGAATAAAGAAAAGTAAAATTATGTATCACCAAATGCGTTTTTCATAGGTTTATCACAACAGCGCGGACAAGATTTTTTTTCAGCCCCTTACCAGTACCACCCCCTTTGATGATAAAACCCCCTCCAAAAAATCACCTAAAAATGTTTTCATCTTCCGGAAACGTTCCGTTATACCGGAAGTGGCTATCAACTTTCTTATTTTAAATTAAATGTCGCAATTGTTTGCCGCAATAATGTCTAAGAGATATTTCACAGAAACTATAGCAGCATAAAATGTATCGAACAAAATTTATGTACCTTATTTATTTGTTTTATTTATTCAATGACTTTTTGTTACTAATACATTGTATTAATCTTACATTATTAGAACATTAAGTAGTAGTAGTCATAAAAATAAATTGTTGGAAGTAACTTTCATTTCTTTCTAAGCATCGTTGCAACCTAGACTGAAAGTTTCTATGCATTCATTCTTCTGGGCTTATGGATCTGCATGCCTCCTTTATCCTTATCTTCATTTCGTGTGCATCAATTAGACGATTTTTATACACAATTTTTTTTAACTTTCCCCAAAGATAATAATCTAAGCACGTGTGATTGGATGATCTAGCTGGCTATGTAAATTCAGAGCCTCTACCAATTCACTTGTTTGGCAGCATTTCGTTTAACCCTACCTTTACTTTCCTAGCGAAATGTGCAGAGCAACCATCATGTTGATACCACATTTGCCTTCTTGTTTCTAGCGGCACGTCTTCTAATAGCTGCGGTAGTTGATTCGTCAAAAAATGGTCGTAAGCATTCGCGTTAATTGTTCCGTCGCAAATGAAGGGCCCGATAATACGGTTACCAATGATACCGCACCACGTGTTTACTCCTCACACTACTTGGTTATTGACTGTTTACATCTAGTGTGGGTTTTTCGAGTGACCAATTTTAATGTTAATTATGACGATTTAATTCACCAATAGTTTTAAAAGTAGCCTCGTTCGACCACAGCACTTTCTCAAAAAATCGACGATTTCCAGTTAATTTTGTCAGTGCCCATCGACGGAAACGGTTTCTGATACGGAAACCACCGTATTGCAAAAATTGATGTAATGAGATACATGGCCAGACAGAACTCTCCATATGCTTACGTGGGTAATACCTGAATCTCGACCATATTTCGAGTGCTTGTTTGGGTATTCACTTCAACTGCGGTCAAAATATCTACTACTCGCCTATTTTTTCTAACATGCCGCCGAAGCTATCTATGACCCATGCAGTACACTACGGTAACAATGCTGGCGATAATTTATCTTCGATATTTTTGTAATATTTTTTGATGACCAATCGACTGGCGTTGAGGAAACTAGGTGTTACCATAAAAAAAAAATAGTTTCAACAAACTGAATATCCGTCACTTTACCTTCTTCTTTCTCCCACTCACTTAAATATTTTACGAATCTATTTATGGACCTAGATACTCTGTTTCATATATTATCAACAGGTGAAAATAGAATTACTTGCTATAGTAATAAGTGCATTTAATTTGACTTTCCCTGACTAGCTGCATTTAGCAAATTTCCAAAAAAAAAACGATAATAACTCGCAAAGTATAAAGTTTGAGTAGTTATTTGCTTGGATAAAGTTGTATGTAATGTAGAATTCATATTTGAAATAGAAATGGCGCTATTCAACTTAAAATAGGAATATTGATAACTACTTCCGGTGTAGCGGAATGTTTCCGGAAGATATTTTAAGGTGATTCTTTACATGGGACACTGACATAAAATTTTTCATCGCATTACTCTAGCTGCAATGGCTCGGGAGAAAAAGGTAGGGAACAGGTGGTCTGGAGGATCACGTATACTTGCTTTCCCCTAACTCTTAATTACCCAAAAAAAAAGGTGAAAGGTGTAGCACACAATAAACTCAAGAAATTAATAACCTTATGTACCATATGTATCTAATTTTAAAGACCGAAAACAATATTAATTTGTTATGAAATAAATTGGTTTAACTCCTCTAGTCAATTAATTTTACGGACACTATTAAATATTTGGCAAAGGTTTCTAATTCCGTTGTGTTTTGGCTATATAAATTTGGTTATCCTTCTCGTCACTATTCAATATGTTCAAATTTGGATACTCAAACATTTTCTAAATTAACTTTTGCATTAGCTTCTAATGCCAAGTGATGATGAACTTTTCCCATTGCGTTCCTCTTCTTTGTAAATACTTTTCCCACCTATATAATTGTCGGGAAGCACCTACTTTTTTTCTAATTTGAATTGCACAGAAGAACGACCGCGAGGGCAGTCTTTTACCACTGTAATGTAGCAAGTTTCAATCCGATCGGTGATTGACACCTTTGCAATCTGTGCTTGTGAGTGAGGTCGTTATTATCAATTGAAAGCAATCTAGTAAAGAATACCTGTGAGCGCCACGTAATTGGCATATCAATAACCAACATGCTTTTAACTCCTCACGTTGTAATTACTTTTAATATAGCCTATAGGTGTATGCACATGCGATAGATAACGTGATAACGGGCGACGCAGCAATTTAATAATTAAAAAAAAAGTGGCGCAAACGAAAGTCCTAAGATAAGAGTTATTTTATCAGAATTGTTTACTGCAATTAAATATAATGCACTGATCTACACTGATTTCTACCACATCACAATTAAAATTTTTTAATACTGGTTTTTTTGCTGTTTAACAGCCAAGGCTTTCTTGCAAATAAATATATGTAACATTGCAATTAGGTAATGTTCACTTGAAATCTTGTGTCTTAAAACTCTTTAGTTCCTTCACTCTTGAAGGAAACGAATGCATTGATCCAATTAACATATTCGTTGTTTGTTAGCGTAGTTATCAGTAAGAAATCCATCTTCTGATATTTCTTGTTCAATCAACATTTATCGATATGTTAAAATATATTTATTAAATGAGAAGCAATAACAACAAAGATATGTTAATGTAATAGTAGCTTCCATTTCAATTTAAGCAGTTAGAGTGGCTAGTACAATACTTTGGTTTGGTTAAGTTAAACCTACCCGTCCCTGCTGATCACCAAGAATCGTACGTAATAAAAGATTTATTCCTGAAAATACTGTTGAAAACTTATGTGACATAAGATCGATATTTCACACAGAATTTGCTGCATTGTGATCAGACTTTTTAAATTTCTTAGGGGTAACGAATATGAAAAATTAAATAATAAAATAAGTAAATTTTGGAATTTTATTAATAAGTTTTAAAGCCAAGTCAAAACAATACTCAGCCACATCAGTGTGGCTGCGTGCGTGCTTTTCTCTACCTAACACCACTATTTGCCTCACAATACATACGCCCTATAGTGCCAAGAAATACATACCTGGCGTTTAGAAAGCAACGACATAAACCGGATACTGTTCCTCAAGTCATCTCGAGGAGTTCTTTGACTCCTTAATCCGAGATGGCCTGTCCAGGAGAATTTTGAGAATCTGTACATGTTAATGATTCTCACAGGTTTACCATGATGTAGTAAACTCCGTCTCGTATTAGGCAGCCCAAGAACTGCTCTGGAGATGCCTTGGGGAAGAGTACCCGGCCTTTGTCGCTGGTTTCTAAACAGCATGTACTTCTTGGCATTGTAAGCCGTCAGGAAATGTTTGGTTTGTGGTTTAGAAGGGAAGTGATATGAACTGTGAGGCAAATAGCGTTGTTAGCTGGAGAAAAACACCAATACAAGGTGGAGTAAAAACTGCTTCGGAACAACGCTAATGACGCCGGGTAGGCAGAAACATATCCGTGAGCTAATGTGTTTTCTTCTATCCTCACATTGCTTTTGCCGTGTGTGATTTCATCAATATCACGAGGAAGCTATTATTAGCTATTGTTTGGTTATTGTTTCTATGCATTTTCTGATGTGATCTCTATATGCTTGATCAATATTCTGAACATAAATAAGCAAAACTTTTTATAGAGAATATCTTTTTCAGTAAAACTGGAAAACTAAAATTTTATAAGTATCGATGCATCCGTTGACACAGTGCGTATTGTTTGAATTAGACCTTTAGAAATAATTCGACATTATCCATTAATCTTTTTATTCAAGTGCCAATGACATTCCAACAATATATAAATGTTATCAAAATAAATTGTACTATGTGTTGTTTAAATTGTACCAGTTTTCTTGAGTGTACATATTTTGCTATAGCAACATTGAGCTCCAGTTTCAATGTAGATCACTTTTGTTTCAATACTTTAATGTGAAAAGAAAACTTAAGAGATACCATTAGTTGCAATCAAACGAAATTACGCGCAAAAATACAATGAATGCACCTATAGGTTGTGAGCAAATTTCCTTGTATTAAGGAGTGTAATTTTATTGTTGTTTATTACTTGATGTTGGCATAATGATGCTATAACCTCCATTTGAATTATTATATCCTCGACAGTATTGATGGATATTGTACAATAGGTTTGATGTAGTACATATGGATGCTTTTAATCGATGAATATGGCTGCCCTATTTTCACTGACTTTTCAGGCCATAATTCAATATGGGTATAAAAATAGTGAAACGGATTAATTGCATCTGTAGCCATTTAAATCAAGATCAAACTAATGAATAATCATGACAATTTTGATTTCATATCGTACTTTATCCAATATTAGGGTAATAGTGAAACGTTGATAAGTTAATAAATAAGTGGTAATCAACAACTAAGGCACAAGCTCTCATCGTTGACAGGAAAGTTAAATTTAACGAGATCTTTGGAATTGCTTTGGTGTACTAATCATGATATTTCGTGCGTCATTAGTTCATTATTTCTTCACTAAATGCCCAGTATTCAATAAATGAAACACCATTCACTTACTGATTTTGCTATGTTGTTTGCAAACATGTAATATGATACAAAGTGGATATAGTATACGTAATACTCGAAAGCAACGGTGTTTCAATGACCACCTATTTGGAAAGAAGAAAAGAAATGCTGCAATTGTTGCTTTTTTTTTACGTGGCAGCACACTTGATCATGTAACAAAAAGTACTGTAATCTGTATTTGCCCAAAACAACTTTTTTGATTTTGGAATCAAACCTTCCAGTCCAAAAATCTGGCTCTAGGAAATCCGAAATCCCGCTATACCAAAATTTGATAAGGAAAATACTACGGTGATCCTGGAGGTATGGGCAAAATTTGCTCTTATTGCAAGACGGCACCTATAAAATTTCTAAATGCGATTCTATTTCCAGAATTGAGCGTTTCATCATCTACTTTACAAGAACGTCACTCATCCCTAGCGATATCCAAAAATCACTTCTTCCTAACGACTTTTTAGCCCCTAAGTTATACGGTCTCCTCAAAATTCACAAACCCACCATCTCCTTACGTCCTATTGACAGCAGCATTAATAGCCTTACTTACAAAGTATGCCTTTCCAGCCGTTTAAAACCTTATGCTGGACACAGTGAACCTCTCTACCAAAATTCCCAACATTTCGTCAAACGTCAAACGTTTCGTCAAAAGTTAACGATAAATCCTAGTAATTATTATTACTATTGTTTATTAATTACAATTTCATGGCGAATACTATGAGCAAGTTTCGAATGCAGCAACCTTAAGACGATGTGTTGGTGCAGGTACATTGATGGGCACGAATTTTCAAACAATTCCCTATGATTCCATACGCTTCACCATAGAGATGGAATTGGACAGTGCGTTTGGACATTCCGTTTGCCAAAAACCCACGCGCACAGCTAGATATCTTAATCGTCCAGCCCAAGAACACGGAGCTATTAATTCTCTTATTCAAACGGCCATATTTGAATCCAATTCGCTTCGACAAAAATTGAACCATATCACCAAAATTCTCCCCCGCAAAAATTATTCTAGAAAGAACCGATTACCTCTACACCAACCCTTTCCACAGCAACTGCTCCCATTAAACCCCAATTTTTGTAAGCGAGCGTATCTGTCCTACATTCGAGGTGTCATTAGCAATCTCATAGATTATTTTACCATCAAAGACCGCTATCATCTGCAAGTCTCTGCTGTCTATCAGGTTCCATGTTCGTACGATAGTGTGTATCTACATATATCGGTCAGTGCTCATCTGTGTGTGTAGCCGGGTGCGCACTGGCTGAGCATAGACTGGATACTTGCATCCAAATTCAATTTAATTCTACCTGCATCTTTTCTAATAACCTTCACTGTTATAGTAGAATAATTCGTGATTCTACAGAGATCTTCAAATATCCCAACAGTTTAAACCTCTTACTTCGGACGTGGAAATCCTAACCGATTAAACCTTCTAGCAACCGCTACACTTTGTTCTTCCATAACGTTTTCGTAGCAGCAATAATATTAGCGCCAACAACAGAAGCCTCGATGTTGTGTAGGAGTATGGCCGAAACGTCGGGTTCCAGCAATGAAGGAAATAGTATAATTGACGACAGCAGAAGCATAATTAGTTACATCCACCAACTGCCGAATAGTCGTCCTTTCTAATTGTTTATTTGAATATATTTTGCTTTGTGATAATCCTTTTTATTTCAGTTTTGTACTAATATAGAGAAATGATTTTATTTGGAAGAATTGAGAGTTTTTTTCGCGTGACACAGAATTCTCATAGGACTTTATAGTCCGCACCCGATGCGAAGTTAATAACTAGTATTATATCATTCCTTTGCCGTAATTCAACATCGTATTGTATGTATGACATGAATTTTTTTTCGTAGACGCTTTCCGCACCTAAAAGCCAAACACACAAAATACACACTAACCTTGACATATTATGACTAACACCTGTTGTTCGATTAGATACTTTTATTTTTTGTTGGTAAATGGAAATATATAATTACTCTAACTACTTGATTGCTATTTACTGTACATAGACTTTACGCAAAATACAGTTGCAAATTACTGCGTTCTCTTAATAGTAATTATATACTTCTGCGGTTTTCTAGCGGTTAGTGAAGGATACGGAGTACTAAATCATACGGTTGATTTAAATGACACTAGAGTAACTTAAAAGTAAGAGAAGAAAATACTTCTCGTTATCTCGCGGCTACCTTCTTAGAGCAAATATCGATAATCGTTATTCATATTAAGATGACCTTTTATTGCTATTATTATAACTTTATTTAACAATTTATAATATAGGTAGCTCAAAAATAAGTTTGAAAACATCGCAATTCTTACAAACTTGACATACTAAATACATACCTTTAAGAACCAAGCAGTTCTTCATACACCCAACACTACTTAATTATGTAACAACTGTAATGATCACTTTCAGCACTATCTCACATACTTATAGCGTCGAATAATCCTAATTATATCGGTTACGCTGGTATTAATTATAACGTATCGAACCAGCCCTACATTCCTTCTTCTAGGACCAATATGTAGTTAACCTAATTCAGAAACTCAACTCCACAGCAGAAAGTGATATTTATAACTCAGCATTTCTAGTTAAATGTGCTCAATCACATACCAGGTGTGTCGGTAATTCCTTTCCGGTTTTTCCGGCAGATGTCACTGGCCATAAGTATGAAATGTTATGATTTGATACATATGTAATTTTATTCTACTGACATTAACCTTAAAACTACACAAGTTACGTTCCGCCAAAATAACAGCGTTATAGATTTATAATTTTTTGAAAATGTCGAGTTTTGTGCCTGAAAACGTGCATTTGCGGCACGCATTACTTTTCTTGTTTCATCAAAAGAAAAAAGCCGCTGAAAGTCATCGTTTGCTAGTAGAGACTTACGGTGAGCATGCTCCAACCATAAGAACATGTGAAACGTGGTTTCGACAATTCAAATGTGGTGATTTCAACGTTCAAGATAAAGAACGTCCTGGTAGGCCGAAAACGTTTGAAGACGCGGAATTGCAGGAGCTATTGGATGAAGACTCAACACAAACTCAAAAACAATTAGCAGAAAAGTTGAATGTGGGCCGAGTAGCAATTTGTGAACGATTACAAGCTATGGGAAAGATCCAAAAGATGGGGAGATGGGTGCCACATGAATTGAATGACAGACAAATGGAAAATCGAAAAATCGTTAGTGAAATTCTGCTTCAAAGGTATGAAAGGAAGTCATTTCTGCATCGAATAGTAACGGGTGATGAAAAATGGATTTATTTCGAAAATCCCAAGCGAAAAAAATCATGGTTATCACCTGGCGAAGCTGGCCCATCGACTGCAAGGCCAAATCGCTTTGGTCGCAAGACCATGCTCTGTGTCTGGTGGGACCAGATTGGTGTCGTATATTATGAACTGTTGAAACCGGGAGAAACAGTTAATAGTGATCGCTACCGACAACAAATGATCAATTTGAACTGTGCATTGATCGAAAAACGTCCACAATACGCTGAAAGACATGATAAAGTGATTTTGCAACATGACAACGCGCCGTCTCATACAGCAAAACCAGTCAAAGAAATGTTGAAATCACTTGGATGGGAAGTTTTATCGCACCCGCCGTACTCTCCAGACCTGGCTCCATCCGACTACCACCTTTTCGCATCGATGGGGCACGCGCTTGCAGAGCAGCACTTCGCCGATTTCGAAGAAGTTAAAAAATGGCTCGATGAATGGTTTAGCTCAAAGGAGGAACTGTTCTTTTGGAATGGCATTCATAAATTGCCTGAGAGATGGACAAAATGTATAGAATCAAATGGCCAATACTTTGAATAAATAAATTTTAACTATCCATTCTAAGTAACGTGTTTTCTTTAGCGAAAAAACCGGAAAAGAATTACCGACACACCTGGTATTGCTTCGCCTCTAACCCATTTAATTTATTTATTTTTTCCAAGTTGCATCCTTCCATTTACGCTCAAAGCATGCACGACATATACATGATTGTAAGAATTATAATCTCCGGCCAATTACAATCCTGTCATCCCTCTCCAAAATTTACATTACATATTTTAGCAAACTTCAAATATAGTTTCATAATCAGCAGGAGTTTTGTATCAATATATCTACGGACACCATTTTCTTTGAACAGATATGTTAAGCCCTTGACTCTAACTATCCTTATATATTTTTTTTTCATGAATCTAAGAAGACCATTCGATTATTTTGCATAAATTAAAGGGGTATGGGATTAATAGTGTTGCATGATTCAACTCATACTTATCACAGTGGGTGTAGACTGTCACAACAGTTAGAGGTAGGTTCGAAGGCAGATGTATACCGGCGATGTTCCACGGGGCCCTGTTAGTAAGCTGGCCCTTTTCTTTATCTTTATCAATGATCTTCCGAACAGCCATGGAACGCTATGTTGGGACATAATTTTATGTGCAAAGTTTGATAAGGATTAGAAAAAATTTACATGAGATATTTCTTACTACTAAAGAGATATTTGTCAATATACAAGAATGGATAAAGGCTAACAAACTAATAATGTATGTCGAAAAAACTAAATGTATGTTATATCGAAATAGTCCAAAACTTACTATATATCGTCTATAGTATATTTTGGACTATTTTAATCTTTAAATAATAACATTATCAACTTGACAAACTCGATCAAAATTCTTCATGTAACTATTGATGAGGTTTTAAACTGAGACTTACATGTTGAAAATGTTTGTAAAGAATTCTCAAAAACTGTGTCAGTTATAAAGGTGTTGTAATGCAGATGTTGTTAGAATTTTCTATTTTACCAAATTCTGCTCTAGAACGAGTTAAGGAATTCTATAATGGGGTTTAAGTACCGCTGCCCGTCATTTTCGCTTTACAGGAAAAAGCTTTCCGAATATTGTGTAACTTGAAATGTAGAGAATCTTGTAAACCACATTTTAAATCCAACGGTTTCTTAGCATTTTATGGTCCTTGTTGTGCTTTGTTTGGAAGTTTAGTACCAATTTTTACATACTTTCCATGAATATGATGTTAGGAGAACTAACTAGCTGCTATCACTACCACATAAAACAGTTGCATTTCAAAAAAATGTATATCAACTGGGTTGTAACTTACAATAGTTTATCAGCATCAATAAAAACAAAATCCAGAACACATTTAAGATGTCACTCAGGAGAGTACTGCTTTAGATCAATTGCTATTCGTTAGATGTCTTCTTAACGTCAATGCTACAGAGAAAAAAAGGATTGGTTGAATGAAAGAATATATTCTTTGCGCTATTTCATTAGTCAAGAGCAATATTCCTTTGACATAAGTAAATATGAAGATATATGTTTCAAAACAAAATAGTATTTTTTTTTGTATCAAAGAATAGATAAGTTTGACATCAGATGCAAAAGAATGATTTTTTGATGCGAAGGAAATGTGTTTCTTGATTGCATCCTCCTTCAAGAATGACGACCAAGGTGTATCTCCTTTAAACGGCAAGCGTTTGTATTTCTTAGGACTAGATGGCACTAGGAGATACACCTGGCTGGTCAGGGTGATATAAGCCGAGAGGTAAATAGCAGAGTGGGTACAGATACGCTCCCAACTACACTGATGCCGCCGAGTGGGCAAAAACAAGCTGGTTAGAGTTCTCTTCTTACATTGCTTTTGCCGCGGGGGATTCCACCAATATCATGAGTAGCTCCATTAATAGCATTTTTTTTGTTATGTATTCTTGAACATTTCTTATACAAAATTGTCACTATTTCTTTAATTAAAAACATGACGTTTTTTTTCATTTAAAAACTCAATTTCTTAAAGTGAAATAATTAAATTTGTTATTTTCATGAATTCATTGCTATCAATTTCTTTGATTCAAACATATCAACTTTGTTATTTCAAATATCAAATTTTGTTGATATATGGTAAGTGTCTAATGCTTGTTTTTGAGTTAAAGAAATGATATTAAAAAAGAAATTTCTTTGGTAGAAAGCAATATTTCTTTGCTCGTATTGAAAAATATTATTTCTTTCACTCAATGCAGACCTCCTTCAATCAACAAATCAACGAATCAACAAATCCTTTTTCTCAGTGTACACAATACATAATAAGTATGTCGATAAATTGTTCTATTTATGAAAATATTTTCATGTACGAATGTAGAAACTGAATTCCCAGTACATACAAAGTAGGCAAAGTTTAAATTTGTAAGGATACGAAGTACATGAAGTAAGTTGGTTATATCTTTAATATCTTTCTTTTATTATTATTAATACAATTTTACTTTTTTCTTTCAAATTGACAGATTTCTGAAAGAAAACAGAAATAAATAATTCAATTTGGTGAGATCATAAGGATAACAACTTCTTTCATACAGCTTAACTACACAATGTATCGGTTGAGATCGAAAACTGGGAGTACGGATATTTTTTGGTGGGAAAAATTGTTACCTTCCTTGGTATCATTTTTAAAGCGTTCAGAAGAATGTAAAAATGTACGAGTTGTGCAAAACAACATGATTTTTAAGATGGATTCAAAAGTTAATTTTTACTTTTTGTTGTCGACATTGTGAGATATTCGACATGTAGCACTTGCAGAACTAAATGCAATTTTAACTTGAATTCGGTAGTACTAACAGTTGCTTGCTGAATATATTTGTATGTCGACCTGAAAAATATTTTTAAAGATAACGAATAAATTGATTTTATACGCGTATTATTGTTCTTGTTATTTATACAAGGCTAGATGTTAACAGTTAAATGCTGCTTAAGTAATTGACTTTGATTGTCCCATTCATGGAATTGTTATAATGCAAATTATGTTTGTCCGTGTTGAATTTAATAATAAATTACGAATGAGACCTAGCAAAGTGTTGACTACTTGCATTAGAGTCCTTTATTCTACCGTTAAAAAATCAATTGCAAAAGCGTTATCGTGAAAGGTTACCCGAGTTGACTTATTGCATCAACTTTCAACAGTTATAAAAAATTCAAGTGTTAACGGCCATTCATGGTGTGACATTTATTACATGCGGATTAAAAAATCTACGTACATTTGTTTTCTATTTATTTTCGCCGTAAATATTCGAAATGATGCGGCGGGTAATTAATTTCATTTCAATTTACGTTGATTCATCGCTTATTATGAAAGCAGTTAAATTGCGAGTAATATACGCGGTATATGTCAAGATGATTTATCGCGTAAGTGCATACTGTGAAATTCGATTTTTTTATAATTTAAAGGTAACTTCAAGGGTAAATTAAAATCTTTACTTTATAGCTTTGTAATATGATATTTTACAATACGTATGTATGTACGTAGTAGCAATGTAAATCCTACAAAAAAAAAAGTCCTGTAAGGATAATTGCAACAACGATGTAGGCTGATTTTTGGATTGAAAATTCACGTATTGTGCTTCCTTTACACAGTAATTTGTATTAAAATATTGGAGTACTTGTAACAGGATTTGCTTTAAAAATTACAACAATGGGTGGGAAATATAGTAATAATACACAAGCACGAGAGTGTATGCAGTTACATTTGTTAACGTTGTTGTTATTGACGTTTCGGACAAATAGCCCCGCAATTGTGAATTCAACAATGGGTGCTATTCGAGATCAACTACAACTAAGAGAAAGTGCTAGCATTCAGGACCTTGCGCTGATATTAGGCTGCGAGACGGTCGCCTAATGTTTTTAAATTTTGGGGCATTCTGATACCTTAAATTTACAAAAAAAAACACATTTGAAGATGGGCAGCAGTTCTATTTCAGCAATGGTAAATTCTACAGGATTCAAAAAAAAAATCAATGATGAAAGTAATTAAGAGCATTTCATTAAAAATAGTTGTAATGTTCGGGATTGACCGTTACAGAAAGTATAATTTCACGAAAAATTCAAATGGAATGGTGGATTGATATTATTGTCAGTGCATGGCCCATGTGATATTGTATAGATTTTTCTGAATTGGTTTTCAAGAATTCGCTTTAAAGAGAAATTTGAGAAGATTAAAAAACGTAATTCAATTGGATCATATGTTTTTCTAATCAAATGCTAGAGACGCCGTTTGAAGGTAATTATTTTTTTAGTTTCTCTTTAAATCTTTAAATGGAAGGGTATATTTATTGTCTGTTATTATTGATAAATACTCAAACTAGAAGAGAATGGCGAAAACCGGATGCTACTATCTATTTTCATTCCGAGATTATAACTTTGCGAATACATGGCAAACAACACAAGAGTAACACTGCGCACCATACACAATTTAATTAATACGCTCAACGGTTAAAAATGAGGATCGGCGCATCCTCGAAACAGCTGTCCCGGATTAATTAATTAGACTTGTGTGGTACGGAGTGTGTCGATACTTTTGTGCTGAATGTGTCTGTAGTTAAGAAGCAAGTAGATATACTGAAAAAGCTACTAAAGGATGTCATATTCTAATAATGAAGCTTATAATTTACCAGCTATTCACTTTCATTCCTCCGAAAATGCAGCTGTTGCTTCATAACAATATACCGTAGGATACCTAGAAAGGCAGCATTATTTCAGGAAAATTTTAGCTCGCCCTGCTGGGTGTTTGTGCAACACTGGACAAGTGAGGTATGATCCTCCTCAACAAAGGCAGCGCATTAGTAGTAATCTAAGTATTGTTATCAGTGTTCTCGCATATATCGCATACTCTTATCCCCATTCTAGTATACGAGATATTTCGAGAGATTCGATGGTGCACTTATAAAATTTTCAAAGACCATAAGTTTCATCCTTATCACATAGAATTTCAGCAAGGTTTATATGAGCTATTATTGGTATTCTAAAAATTTTAATCTGGTATTATTCTCATAGCTTTTTTGTATTCTTAATGGGATAGGACGGCATTTACGTAATCGGCCTAATATTGTTTAAAGGAGAGCTCTGTTTGTATTGCACACATTCCTCCTAGTTTTAGTACTATAGAATCTTTATTAATGTGACTAAAGTTCTTAGATTGCTAAACTATTCCAAAATAGTTTTTCCATATGCTTTAAACCAGTTTCTGTCAGAAATAATAGTGGAGTCATTCCCCGGCGTATCCTTTTCACATTTGTTTTGGACTTTGCAAATGTATAAAATACTTCGTATGGAATATATTTGGGTTCTCTTTTAAATACGTAATGTCCCTTGCATCGCAAACCGGAAAATCAATATTGTACATGTACTAGGTGGGCCAAATTCGATACTTTTAATAGGGAACTTATTTTTCTAAAGGAATTAGACAAACACTGATCTAAGCTTCTGGAGCTCGATTGTAAAGAGAAATCGATTAATGAAATCCCTATTTTTATATCTTCCTTAATATAAGAGATACAGAGCGTTTTCTTAAAATGTGCAATTTTTAAAAACCCTTGTAACTTTTTTCTTTGTGAAAATGATTGATTTATCTAAAAACTATATTAGGGAGCTTTTTGACGCAGAATCCTATGCCCTAATTTTTTCTTTTTTTAAACTCCTATTTTTTGAGATATTATCAAGGCTTGTCTTTTTTTATATGGAACACCCTATATATTTTTACGCTATTGAAAAGCATATAAAATTACCTTTAGAATCATATAACACACATGATATTTTATTTAAACAATTTTTAAATTATTTGTTTTTCTTCATTTCACATTATTTTAAGATGGCTATGGATGGTAACTAAGCAATACACGTATTTATTTTATATTGTCTAAATGTTCTGAAATATCAGTTTTCATTAATATATTGTATGAAAACTATGAAAAATACGACATGTTAAAGTGTTTTATAGAAGCAGATTAAAATGAGGAAGCTGCATGTAACATTTACTATGAGCGATATCCTGAAAGACAACAACTGTTCAGATACATTTTATTAAGGTTACAGAAAAATTTAATAAATTTTGAATCCTTTCAAAAGCCGAGACCTAAAAATTGTTGAAATCTTTCATTTGCTTATTTACCACCATCCATAGCCATCTTAAGATAATGTGGAATGAAGAAAAACAAATAAAATAAAAAAAGATACAAAAATAGGGATTCACCAATCGATTTCTCTTTAAAATCGAGCTCCAGAAGCTTAGGTCACTTTTTATTTAATTCCTTTAGAAATATAAGTTCCCTATTAAAAGTATCGAATGTGGCCCACCTTGTACATCTGTTGCATCGTAACTTTATGCTTTGATTTAGCTTTGAGATAATTCGCTATATCTCCGAATTACATTTAATTAATAGAACACAAAAAGGATTTTACTTACCAAAAAGAAAACCCTTGATTATAACGCAAATCGCATAAACGAATCAATTTAAGAAGAAGAAAGCATACCTGCTTGATGCTTCCCATAGTGGTGACCACGAAGACTGAAAAACCAGTAAAAATCCCACGAACTTTGGTACAAGCTTTAAATTTTGACGCCAATCAACGTTAAGGATATATTACACTAATTCGACTTTAAGCCCATATAATGTCTACGTGTTTGTGTACTGTGTCAAACCGTGTTTACATGGATGCTTGAATCTTAAACACGGATACGGCGAACGCGTGGGCGTTATTAGACACCTGTGGATCCATTTCAACAAACTCCCGTACGCTCACTTCTACAAGCCAAGACGATTTATTGCTACAGCATCGCTTCGCTCCTCTTTTTATTTCCACATACGTTTTTTACCTTTTTGCCCAACCAGCTTCACCATTGTTCGACAACTTCTTTTATATTCTTCGGATTATGTTGCCTCTAATGTTGCAGATAACTCGGAAGAGGTGAATTTGCGTATACCTTCGTACTTACAGAACAATGGATTTTATGAGGAATTATGGATTAAATCCAGATTAGAAAAGGCAAAAATTTTTTATTTAGACAACTTATTGTTTATTTAAAATTACATGAAGAGTAAGGCGTTGGTTTAAAATTGGCAAGCCATGTTGTTTTGTCGGAAAGCAACCTCGCACACATATTAGACCGTTTGTTTCTACATTCTAATATCTAGTTTCATATTTTGTAATATCCAGGGTTTATTAAAGGAGCGTAGCATATCAAAGTTACGTTTTCTTTCAATGGAGCATCCTCTACATTGATTCCCTTTTTTAATTTTTGAACTAGTTTTAAATATAGGACTATGTTTATCAAGATTTCCTATTCTATCTATTTCGTGAAAAGATAGAATATCGTTAGAATAGATTAATCTAAACAGACCAGGATTGAATATTATATTGAATTTAATAGTTACAAATAAAACCCAATTTTTTTCATAATAAAAATTTGAATTTTTTGAACTTTGCTCTTCGCACTCATAGTATTAATTTATATATTTAATTATACTGCATGTTGAAGAACCACAGTACATTATTTCGTCTTTAGTCATATAAGTAGCCATACCCATCTCTCACGGTTTCAGAGTGATTAATAATAATAATAATGTTATGAATACCAGAAATTGGATTTCTAAATAAATAAATGGATTTTTACTGCTGGTAGGTCCAGCAGTGTCCTCTAGAATAATAACGTTTCAAAAATTTAAGTCGGTAAAACTAACCTCAATCCTAAACTCTGCGTTCTTTTAAATAATTAAAACTAGAATTGACATTGTACTTGAAGAAAACAGAAAGATTGTGATAGCGTTCCTGCGTTCCTTTGTTCAATTAACGTGGTTTCTATAGATTGTTCCTTCATTTATGCATATTACAGGTTCTTGTGCGTTTTTATATTTCTCACTACTTTTATACATTTCTTCCTATTTTGAATATCTAATCTCCATCACAGTATTTCCATTTTCCCTAATTCTTCAACCACTTGCTCTTCCCATCGTTCTTTCTGATCACATTTCATCTGGTTTCCATAATTCATTTCAATACTGATTTTTCCTCTCTTCTGTTTATGTATCTTTTCAAATAAAATTGACAAAATCTAATATGATTTGGATACAATAGCATGCTACAATTGGGACGAGTACACACAATTTTACTACGCTCTAACCTCTGAAGATAACAGCTTAACAGTTGTATGATAAAAATGCCATTGTGCATATGAAATGCTTTCAGCGTATTTTCCATATTTTAAAGCATGTGTATTGCTGAACCTGAATATGCTTTTAAGTGTCCAGAAAGAGAACATTTCAGCTGAGAAGTATTTAGACGTTCGGCGACACGATTATGCTGCTTCGCACAAGCACTAGAGAAATCTCTTTCGTTCTAAGTAAAAGTGAATCGTCAATTTATCGCAGACAAATAATAGACAATACACCAAGCCAAAACGTTATATGCAGGCAACGATATTTTTTATCACTCAAGAACTAAGCAACAATCTTCAGGGCAGAACGTGGTAAAATTCTATGTACTTGTCCCAATCCAAAAAAAAAAAAAGCAATTGTCAAATAAATAATTATTTCCATAGCATGCTATTATATCCAAATCATTCCAGGTTTTGTTGACTTTACTTGGGAAGTGATCAAAACGAAATAGTCATAATAAACTAATATTGACACAGGTGTGTGAGCGAAAGAGTGAAAGTAATCATATGGTCAACTGAGATAGGTTTCGATGTTATTATTCGATATTTATTAAGTAGATATTTGTAACTGATAAGGAAATTTCACTGATAATCGACTGTTTTCCTTATTATCTGGAAAAAAGCTGGGCACTGGTACATTTCTTGAATAATACAAATTACGACGTTTAACGCAGTGTTGAATGCCCTTTTAGACAAGTTCGCATTTCTTTAATTTGGATGAAGAACTGAAGAAGTTATGGCGGGTTCAGTTTCACATGATTCGGCAACACCTCTTTAACCAAAGTGGTGCTTGTTAGTGAACTATATGGTAGCTTCCAAGATATCGCCGGTCCCCACTCTTAGTGGGACGCGCAGTATATATTATACTTACACTATCCCTTGCGTCCCATCTGTATCCGTTAAGCTGTCTCAACTCGTTTTTCGTTTTGTAAGCCAGTATAGCGTCTAAGTACTTTCAATTCTGCGCCTTCCCAAATTTGTAATGTTTTACTTTGATGTAATTCAAGACCTCATTTTCTTGCGTCTATTTCAGTTTTCGATACTGTTTCCTTCATTGTATTTGTATCTCTTATTACCAATGCAATATCATCGGCCTTTGCTACTGCTGATGTTGTTTCCTCATCTAATGTTCCTATGATTTTGCTCTCCCTTATGACTTCCTTCAGTGTTATATTGAACAGTGCTACGGCTAATCTATCACCATATATTATATCCAAATTCTTGTGATAGCATCGCTGCTCTCAATCCTTTCATAGCAATTTCTATTAGACGTATTTATATTTCAATTAAATTTCAGTCAACTCAAATATTTAATTTTAAATTCTTTAATAATAGCATACTACTGGAGTAAAGAGAAAAATGGAGCGAAGACGAGTTATATTGTCGTGTAGAGCGAGAGGGGGAGAGAGAGGGAGAGAGAGATGAAGAATTGAAAATGGGGCAGGACAATGATCGCTCATTGAGTGAATGCCACTCCAGAGGGTGTTCAGTGGAAAAAAACGAAATTACATATTATTGAAATTAGCAGTACTGTATTGTAAATTTTTGAACATCCAGTACACTATTTAAGTGTATAAAATCCCGGAGCAAATATCCTAAATAACTGTAATCCATAAACAAGTCCTCACTTATTTAAATTAATTTAAATTATTCAATTCCAGGGATATTCAATTTGTTTGCGTTAAAAAAATCGGTAATCTTAAAAGTGTAGGCCTCTACATCAAATAATTCAATTGCTTATCTGAAAGAGTCACAATTTCTATTTGCAATGAAGATATTTCACGCTAATAAATATAAATTGCTAATATTACACACTATAATAAAAACAATCAACAGTTTGTCATGGTCAATGCCAAGGTACAAATATTTCGTAAATAAGAAGCCGTCCATAGTCCTAGTTTAACACCTCAACAATAAATTAAGTACTCACTACCTGTTTTGATTTATTTTGTTTTACTCTACAGTACATAACAATTGAAGCAAGTAAGCCTTGACGTACATATGTTACATGTAACGTAAGCAGTTATTTATGTATGTAAATTTTACTATTAAACTTTTATTGCTGATCCTATTAGTAATAGTGCAGATACATAAGCGTGTAGTTTCTGGCTGCATGAACTAGTTAATTCATTGAGTATGTGTATATGCTTTGGAAATTTCTCGTTTCTCATTAGTAAATCGTTACAGCGCACGAAAACATGAATATAACCATCAACAAATGTAAAAAAATTAACCACAAAAGTCGTACTCGCTTCCGCGGTACATACCATATAACAGAAGATTAGCTCGATCTCTGCCCAAGGACAACGCACGAAATCGTAAAATATTCCATATTTTACAGTCGGCTTAAGAATGTTTTGGCATTGGACGTATCAAGGGATGGTTTCAGCGAAAACTTGCCGCTGTTTAAAGAACCCTGCGTTTTCACCGCGGAAGCTACTGTTATTTAAAAAAGTACCGAAATATATTGTGCTTTAGATTCAACTGTTTTTCATTTTTGTACGACTACATGTTGTTTAATTAATAAACTACATGTTTTTATCAAATGTGGTTATTAATACTTTTATAATTGACATCGTAATGATTCATTAAAATCGAGTAGTAAAAGATACCCAGCTATACCTGCGCATAGCTGGATGCCTCTTTGGAAGACTACTAACTGAGATACTAGCAATAATATATTGATTAGTTTATTTGCCTCAAAATACTTTACAACTAAATTTAAATTAATTCGCAAAGGTATTGATAAAGACTTTTTACCTAAGGGTACATTCTAAGAGCAACAAAATATGCAACCGGTTTACTGTTGGCCTTATGAAATGGCTACACTAGCCTAATAAACAAGTACTCTGGAACAGTTTTATCTTTGTGTCGAAGCTGCCCGACCTTAATGCTGCCAATGTAATTCCCATACGTTATTTTGGCATTCTGCACAAAGTATTCTAAACATCGTGCTGTCAGAGAAGAGGAGGAGGCAACATTTTGCTGCGCTGACCGTATCCTACTTGGTTGTGGAATCTTAATGCCAAGGGCTTCTTATTTGGGCCTTAAGGCCTTGAGCTAGCCATCGTGGCTTGACTCAGTTTCTCAGGTTTCTGGGTAATGAACATCCCGACAGGCACGATTTGTATAGGCTTAAATCACGGTCGGTTCCATTTTCGTCACTGGTCGATAGTTACCAGTTCTTAGCGATCTAGATCCCGAGGGTGCGATAGTTGTCACCTTGCACGAACTAAATCCTGGCGGGCAAGATGTGCGAGAGGTTCTAAGAGGTCGGCACTGACTGCTACCCATAAAAAGTTGAGAAGGGAACTTTTCTAACAGAAAGCTTGGGGAAAGAAAAGCCCAACCGATGACCAACCGGTCTTCTTCCAATAAGTGACAGACACGCGCGAGCAGTTTTTAGTTGGTTCGTAGGAATCGACTACACGCGGAAGCGGGCCAGCAGCCTTGCCCTGAGTACGGTTAGTACTCCCTTTACCTGTTAGAGAAGTTCAATTGTAATGATTAGTCCCAACTTTATCCTTTCTTCTCCCTCGACGAAATATTCCCACACTGGTTTCACTAGTTTTTAGTGTTAAATGTTCTTTTGGGCAAAGGCTGTTCATTATTTTAACTTCATATTGGCGGCATCGATTGGTGAGTTTGCAAAAAAATATCGTCTGCATCCGTTAGCATCAGAAGTGGTGCTGGCGGTAGTTTTAGTTCCTAACTTGTCATGTAATACATAGATGCCGCGAAAATCAAAGGTGAGATGCAGTCTCTCTGTAATATCCATTGAGTAACTGGGATGTTCGCTGTTGATTTGTAATTGAACCCTACTATTGTAGAATTTTTCATGATTCTTACTATTTTTTCATTTACTCCGTGGTCGAACAATTTGTGCCACATGTCGTTGTGCTTAATTTTTATGCAGATGTTTAGGCTGTGGTATTAGCAGTGAATTCAGTAATTCATACAAAGATTGTGAGCATATTCTCTTGTACTGTAATGTATATTCTTGTTTTGTAATAATTATTAATTTTCTTCAATTGAACAAGACATAATTGTTTTTTTAATGTTACAGTGGCACATCTGTTGCTTTTCGTTATCCTTGGATCTATCTCTATTTCTTCGTTATATTTGCCATTAATTAATGTTCCTAAATACATGACGCTGTACTTCTTTAAATTCCACATTATCCTTTCGCTTAACCTTAACATTGAATCTTTCTTCTTCTATTCGATTTTGACCAATGCAACTAAGATATTCGAGTCTGTTCTTTATAACTACATTCATTCGAAAGTTCACTTCGGCCCAATATGGGTAAAAAGCAAAAATGGCAAAAAGATTTTAGGTGCGCAGGATCAGGTCGACATCATCTACAAGGTGCTTCTAGGTAAGCTGCGGTCTGTTGGAATTAGCAAGTCATTGGTTCAACTTCTTCATTCGTATCTAACAGAACGCGTCTATCTTGCTTTATACAATAGATTTTCGTCTTCAGAGTGTGTCATACGATCAGGAGTTGCCCAAGGTTCCAAACCTTTGTGAATGATTTGCCGAACCAAGCGAATTGTAAAAAAATTATGTTTGCGGATGGTGTGAAGTTCCTTCCATCTGTCTGCTACTTTCTTTTTGTCGCTACTTAAAATTTCTTCCTTGTTTCTGTAGTGGACTATTTTTGCATTGTAACCGTTCCGAATTTCCTTAGCACCTCTACAGAAATTTCTTGATACTTGTTTCTTTTTTTAAATATTTCTCGCCCATTGTCTTTATCTTGTTCTCAGTAGCTTGTATTTTCCATTGTTTGCATAACTTTTTAACCTTTTTTCTTTGTTCCTGATATTTTGTTGTGTCCACCTCTTTGTTTGATCCCAATAACTTTTTACACTCCTTATCCAACCATTCTTTTTTCTTTTGCTTGTGTGTTTTGTTAAATGTCTTCCTGTTGCCTCCTTTAGCCTTTTCTAGTTTTTTTCAATTTCCTTTACTTTCGTTTGCACAAGAAAATGCTTCGAGTTAGCATCGGCCCTTGATATGTTCTTTAGATAACTGTATATCTGAAAAATGTCTAGTATTTCCTGAAATCGACAACAATATCCACGTTGTTGCGGTTGTAGTGATCGATTGCTTCCTGTAGTTAAATCCTTAAGTGGCTGCTTGATATAGTAATTATAAGCCTTCCTGCACGCAAGTAAACCTTTACACGATTACAAGTATGTTTGGTAAATTCTAATTGCTTGTTTTCTAATTTAAATCGCTTATTGCTAGTATAAGTGCGCCTTGTTCAATATCGTACGTGTATTGAATGCTCCTACTCTAGTTTTATTTATACACAGACGATAATGAAGGAGATAAAGATCAAGCTAATGAGAAGAAATTACAGTAGAGCTGCCAAGATATGTCCCGCTGCGCCATACAAACATATCAGCGTCGTGTACTTGACAATCCCGCGTATGGATACATCTTGCGCGATACATTCCTTGAGATGAGCAGGTCGCGTTATCTTATAAAAGGTACAAAAGGGATGCTTGAAAAAGAGCCTCAGGTCGTGCCACAATTAAGGAATGTTTTATGTAAATCTTGGCGCGTGACGTGTACTTTTGTGTCGTCTAACAAATGGAATTATGTCTTGGAAACAATGTCGCTCTTTGGTAATAGAAAATCGTAACGTTCCATATATCATTGTAATACTATCCGTTAGCGTTATTTCCATTTCTGTATGGATTAATTTATGAGCTTCTCGATTTCGCGTTATGACTGTGAGTAATCACTCCCGTTGTGCCAATTAATGTCTTGAAAATGAAAAGCTTAATAGTCGCTTTGAATTCTAAATTACGTGTTTGGAAGTACACATGTTTCGTTCGATTTTTATATGGGGCAAGGTTTGAATGGACTCGCACACAGAAGAAACGTACCAACTTGAAAAATTCAAAACGAGATGAAATTTACATATGCACACATACAGATGTTCCAAATTCCTGGTATTGTGGAAGTGTGCCTATTGTATAAACAGTACAAAGCTGAAGCTTTTCTGATAATATAATATACTTCCGTTTATACAGGACGACCGATATATCGCGAACCAAGTACCTACTTTCTATTTTAAACGGATTATCTTGTATATTATTACATGTTTGGTTCTTGCCCAAATGCGATATATTTATTTTCTTAAAAATAAATACATTTTAACGTGATTCAGTTATATATCTAGACACGGTATTAAAACGTCTTCAAAATATGCAGAGTGTTCAGTTTTAAACACCAAACCTGACCAAACACAAACACTGGAAACGTCTACGTATAACGTAGCATCAGTAGTCGTTTAGGACAAAAATACAGGTTTCTATCGATGTTTAGTGTGGTGACGGCCCAGTAGGGTGTATAAGCTTTTTTTTAGCTTGTCATAATCTCAGGAGCCTTTTAGTATGTAGGTTATACGTGTAATCTGTTCCACGGTCTTGCTACTGTCACCCTCTCGTCGTAAAGGGTGAAGCGCAGTTAATTATACCCCAACTGCGAATGGTGTGTACCGGGACAACTCGGGAGTGTACCGGATCCACCAAGAAAACTTTGATCCTAGCGGGACTCAAACACACAGCGCTTAACTCTGCCCACTCAAGCGCAGGCCCTCTTATCACTGGGCCACCGAGCCGTTATAATAATAAAATAATATTCGCTGCATTTTTTCAATCCTATCCCGCATAGTTAATCATTCTTACACAATTAATGTCACTACTTTTGATTATGTAGACCATATAAAAGATCTAGGAGTATTGTTCGATGTTTCCATCTTCTCATCGGTTATATTACATGCAGAGCTTTTAAACACTGCGGATCCATTAAACGTCAAACTAGTGATTTCACTAGCATAATTGGAATAATTTTTCTTTTTCACAGCTTAGCGTGGCCCATCCTTGAGTACTGCTCTGCCGTTCTTGAAGTTTACAATAGTACGGTTAGAACAGTGGAAACATGGCCAGACGCACCTCGAAAATCAGCTGTTCGTATCAGATTGGTGTTCGACTGCAAGCTATCTTTTAGTTTTGTTCTAGCATATACTATCCTGCAAAATTAAATAATTTATTTTCGTAAAAATGTTTACCCACATTCTTTGAGAGAATTACACGGAAAGGAAAATTTTGTGGTAACCTTCACCTTCTATTCGTAACGTACACACAACGATGGTAGAAAAATACACGTCTAGAGTAAAATTCCTGTACTAAATAGAGGTAGTCCAATTGCCTCCATTTAGTTGAGAAAAATTCCCCACTTTTTATTTTCAGTGTAGACAATCCATTGGCTTTTCGCTTAGGATCCATTCCAAATTCCAAAACATTTTTGAGTTAATGCTGAGTAGAAGAAAAATAATGTTTATAATCGCTGGTGGTATTAGCTTTAGATGAACATGTTTTTGTATTAGTTGTAAAATAATGTATTAGAGCGGCTCAATCCATTTATTTAAGACATAATAAGAAGCTTTGAAGCAAGAAAATTTAAAAAATCGCAAAAACAAAATAGATAAATTTACCAGGACAGTATGCAACTAAGGATCTTGGCCGCTCTTAAGTAATATGCCCAGCTATTTAATATTTATCAGAAGATGTGATCTAAATACACCAATTAGTAGTGAATTTCCATTTCATTTAATCAGTTTGGCGAGATAAATCAGAATTGAAAGAAGACAAGGTAGTATGTATTAGATTACCTTAAAACAATACGCAAGCTGTGTATAAGAGGTACTTCTAATTCTTCATCTCTTGCCGGAGATAGTATTCCTTCAATTAAAATTAGCTAAAGTCACTACAGCAACACTCGCGGTAATAAGTATCAACTTTCATCCTGATCGCCAACCAGCAACACCCAAAAACATTAGAAATTTAAATGTCAAAATGTCCGCGGTATGAGTGATCGCGCCACTCTAATAATTACTGACAAAATATCACACAAAGAATGATACCTGACATGTAAATAAACCGCATACAATGAAAATTTCAATACCTAATATATTTACAAATGTAATTACATTGGTTCCCTACATGCGTTGAACGAAATAAGTATATATTGTAATATCCCACACCTTCTGCGCCTCTTATGAATGGAGCTGTGGTACATTTGCATATGACTTTTACTTTCCACGTACTCACGGCCCTGATTTCTTATCTATATTTAGAAATTTACATAGAATTTGTAATAATAACTGTATCTGAGTCGACAATCGAGTTTCCCATAAAGAAATGCATCTGCTGTGTTTAACGGTCATTTATTGTGTCTGGCTTACTGATAAGCTGAAGAAGAAACTAAATTTGTTTTCTTTTTTTTCGGATATTCAATTTTTTTTGTAATAGAGACTACATTTAATACCGTCACAAAAACTGAAAATCTTATTTCCGCATTTGAATGTGTTTGCTTGAAACGAAGGGACGCTATTAAAGTATCGAAAATGGTTAAATTAGGAAAAACCGTCGTTGGTAACTTTAAAATAAGATTTTTGTACTTAGTAGAAATCCAAATATTAGAAAGAATTTCAGTAAATACAAGAAGTAATATCCTGAATTGATACTTCATTTCTGCAGCTTAAAGATGAATAAGATGCCAGTGAAGAATGTACAGGTTACAGGCCAGGTTGTACCTATAATTGACACAACATTTTTCATTCTTTCAAGCATCTTCGTATTCACAAACTTGTCTTATAAATAGAAGGCATTAACTTGAAAATTGTCTTCGTTTGTTTTCTTAGTAAAATGTAGCTAATTAATACATCCTAATAACGAAAATGAGGAAATAGTAAACCACTTAAGCTATGCGAAATGGATCAAACTAGTCGACTGCGACTATTTTGAACATCTACCACTTACTATACTATAATTCTTTAAGAGTTATTACGAGGTAACATTTGAAGACTCTGGTTTCAGCTTCTCAAATGCGGTACGCTGATATCACATTAAGCTAGAAGAAATAGAAAGATTAAAATATAGGTATCAAGTAGCACAAACATGTCCCAATAAAATTATCGTCGTCTCTTCTACATAGGTAAGGCCGCAGTAATGACATCATCAATGATTTCGCTAAATTGTGGTCTGTACTTTTATATTGTGATTTAGTGGGTCTCTCCGCTGTCAAAGCGATGCCATAAAAATAAGCTCTTATAAACTGTCAGGACGACCTCTTTTGAGACAAGACAATTTGAATAAAAGCATGTGAAAGAAGAGAATCGCTTGAAACTCTTTTCAAGCGAGTAACTAAATCGTTACCTTCTTAACGATTTGATTGCTCTTTTAGCAGCTAAATTAATTTAGTTTGCTTCTTTATAAGTAAAGGTACTTAATCTGGAGTTATCAGAACCCTCATACTAATAATAACAAGCAATATACTGCAAATTATGTCGGATGTTGAGGGTCAAGTGTGAACATAGGGATTTAGGATATATATTTAGTTTTATGCGATTTTCTGCTCACTTGTTCATTTTACGACAAAAACTATAGGATGCAAAGTTGTTCGGAATTACATGTTGCACACAAAACTGTTTCTACGTTTTGTATGTTAGTTTCTTCGCAATTTTAGAAAGAAATTTAATATTTTTGTCAGGAGTAATAGCCATGATTTCGAATGAAATTATTCTATCAATTAAGTATGTCAATATTTATGTCAAAAAGTAATAATAATGAATATTTATAGGAATGAAGAACGTATCTTCGTTATTAAAAATTATTATGCTGGTAATAGTTATAGAAAAGTAAAAGATTTATTTTCCCTAAAATATAAAAACAAACAATTCCCAGCAATATCAGTGAACATGTTGCTTAATTTTATCTAGTGAGTTAGGTTGGTGTTTGACGACGATGTAATTTATGAGGAACAGAAAGAAAGTCACGACTATTGCTACTAAACTAATTAACAAAAAATTAAACTTCGTTTAAAAAATGTCAAGAAACCAAAAAGAAACAGTGTTGTATGCAACTTTTGATTCTAAACAACTTTACGCCCTGCAGGTTTTGTCGTAAAATGGCTAGGAGAACAGGAACTCGCATAAAACGGAATTACACGTTAAATCCTTATGTTCGCATCTGACAACTTCACAATTATCGGTTAAATGCGACAGCTTTTGTGTTAGAATGGGTTGAACTCTGGTACTAGTACGAACGAGTCAGTCTACTTAACAATAAAATATAAAGGCCATTATTAATGAATGAGTTCCGTGGGAAAAACCCCGATTGTTGTTCAGAATGCCGTACTATATGCATACATCTGGACGTGTTTGATGATTGGTTACGCATGGTTAAAGCTTGCATTTGCATACATCACGTAACTGGTGAATATTTCAATAAATTATTGAAAATTTAGGACAGAAACAATGGCTGAATATTTATAAACTATCATAAATTACTCAATGGGAATTGATACAGGAATGGAAACTAAATATCTTGGGAGCCCAACACAGTGATATTTGTTGGATCGTAAGTGGGGAAATGCATGCCTTCCCCATGTTCGTCAGTCCATTTGTTTAATTGCGATCAGCATTGTTACAAGTCAGTCGGGACTAATTAGTAGTACCGGGCGTATCACTATGCTTTATAATTCACATAATAGTAAAAATCAGAGTTTATTTAATAAAGGAATTAACTTCAAAATATTTGCGATCTATGAACTGAAAGTATTATGCTAAAGAATCCTACTGCCTAAAATAAAATATCTAAATATTGGAAGTAAAGATAATTATAACTACTTAAGTCTTACCATCTAATATAGGAAACTAAATATTTCAAATAAAAGCTAAATTCGAAAATAAATTAAATCAAACTGCTTCGTTAACCTAATAATTTGTAAATTTGAAAGCATTTCGGCAGTGATAACCTCGAGATGAAGTTGATCTAAGTTGCGATCCCGCTGAAATCGAATTATACATCAACGTAGTTCGAAGATGACTGCAAACGAATGCGTGTTAATAGATCCTCCTCTACTGCCTGCTGCGAAAGTCGCGTATAAGTTAAGTAGGCAAACAGGCAACAAGGTTTACAAAAATACACCCGAAAGCTTTGATCTTCTTTTGCGGTATGTGTTCAAAACTAACAGCGGCTGGTGGTGGCCTAAATGAGAAGGTTCGGACAATATTGTTAATGTTTATCAGTGCTAATCCGCAGAGGATGATGACTTGTTTGCCGAAACGTGTACGTAATGCCACGCTAAACAGTCCGAACTATAAATTTCTATGTGAGATCTAGAAGACGAAACGTAATAATTTTAGTAGTAGGTGCCCATATCATAAATAATAATGCAATTTAAGATTATTCAACTAAGTGTCAAGCTTTGCGACGTTTATTTTAGTTAAACTATTTTTATTTATCTCAAGAAATCTTGTTTTATGTAAGCAAGCATTAAATTGGAAAACATTATTTTCTGAACTATATATTTTATAAAAAGAAAGTGTTTGTACCGTTGTCGCGGAGTCTGGCCTGTATTTTCAGTTCTTTATGTTGATTTTTAAGAATCAAGCGTTTTTTTAACTGCATTATACGACAAAGCAGAATCCATTACGATAATGAAATCAATAACGGCGTAGTTTTTACAAACGTTTTCCTGACATTCGTTACTATGAAATTAATAATTCATAAGATAATTAATATAGTTACTGATTAAGAGTAAAACGCTGAACGAATTCTAAAAGCTCTATTGATCAATAGTGAAAGTGATTTATTTACATACGCGAACGACTCGGTAGACGGGGAAAGTGTGACTCACTCACCTACAATAACAACGTGCCCGAAGGAGTTGGGGTTATTTATCGCCGTACAGTTCCAACGATGGTGTCTGAACTGGTACCGGCACTCGGACGTCGCCAAACGGATTCCGTCCCCGACGGCGACCATAGCGTCCGGCGACGCCCGACACATATCTCTCTGTTGAGGCGTCAATCCGGGCACGCGATTGCAGAACACTTCCGTACTAAACGCTAATACACCACACACTACCCTGCAACAAAAGATATTTTAAAGTTGTTACCATTTTGTCATATTCAGTAACTAAGAAAAGATGAAACTACAGGGTCATTTACAATAAATACGTTTTAGGCGTTTTGTTGGAAGTATTTAATCTATTATAAAAGATATGTTCACACCCATGGCACTCTTAATAAAATTGGAAGCGATTATTAATTTTTTTTCTTACAAACAGAATAGTTCCGATTCCTCTAATAGCTCTTCTAAAGGTAAGCTTAATTTAAAAGGTTTGAAATAAGTAACAACTAAGCTTGGAGTTAAACCCAAAACTTCTCTTGATCCTTAATTACTCGGAGAAGAGGCAATAGATAGGAGGCACCTTTTAATTTCTTATTAATAAGCCAAATTTTCAATCATACATGAGACTTTCACCTATCTAATGAACAACATTGTAAATTATGTAAAAACAATTAGATTAGATTGTAAAACAATATGTGCATTTTTAAAGTCCATTAAATCACCCGACCGCCCCCGGATATGGGTGTCTTATGTGGGCCCTGGTGTCCGTTCATGTTGTTAGGTACTCTGTTATTTATATGTGTCATAAATATTTATAAATGCTGCTGTTTGCAACTGGCTAATGGCACAGCACCAAGCTCAATAATAATACCAACAATAAAGTCTATTAAATAATAAAACATTATGAAATTCAAATGTTTTCAAATACAGCGCTGTAGAGCGTGTGAAATGATACTGTAACAGAGGAAAAGATACAATCGCTGACTAACAAGTAAAAAAAATGAAGCACATTTTCATGAAATTTTGCTTAAATGAATTATGTTCAACGTTTAAAATTGTCAAAATCAAAGGAATGAGCACTATTACCACAATGAACACACAGGTCACCATACGTTATGAAATTCTGTTTTTTAATTTCAAAAATTAAAAAAACTAAAACAAGGTCACATGTACGACAAAATATTTGGCTTATTAATAAAGAACTAAAGTCAAGGTGCTTGCTATCCTCTGAGTAACTAAGTATCAGAAGAGGTTTTGCGTTTAATTCCAAGTTTATATAGCGTAATGTTACAGTTTATAACATCGAACGTAGCACCATGTATAATGAATTCAGTATATCCACTCGTTCAACGTCAAAGTCTCTCTAACCCCTTTCTCAGTGTCTCCAACCCCTTTCATACCCACTGGTTCCCTCTCCTTGTCGCGGGAGTGTTAGGAGATCCTACAGCGATGATCATGGTGGAACGGATAAATAACTTGTCTGCTATCTATTTTGTTCATACTCCAAAACTTGGAATATCTTTCTACAACAATTTACTGTATAATTTAATTATCTCCCTTGTAATAGATGAGGTCATGACTGTTGATAAAATTTAATGTTTTATAGTTGTTGGTAATGTCGAAAGTCATAGAATATCAAAGAGTCAGTACTTTAGTTGGGTCTTTGCATGGCTCAGATTAACTCGAGCTACCGTTGTCTTATAACGAGTTTGGCTAAGTGTCTTGTGAATCTAAGTTTCTACTGTTTAAATTCAAAGTTAGTTACGAAATAAGAGTCAAATTTTGTTTGTGTGTTGTACCAACAACAAGGGGAAATTGCTCTGAAAGACCAGTAATTTCAACAGTTTTCTTTTGTTATTGATAACAGGATATAGAGGACTTGAATGAATATTTAAGATTGTGTGTTGTTGTTGGGTTGTATTTATGTATTTCATAAAATAATTAAATAATGTGTCCAAATTAAAATGCAGGATTCTCTTGCTTTATGAAATTTGGTGTTTTATCAGAATTTTATTATTAACACTTCATATTTACATATAATAGGAAAGCTTTTACAGCTTCTGCTTTCCCTGAATAATTTTACAATGACTTCTAATACTATACAATGTATACAAAGCTACTATGGTTAGACATAAATACGTGACGCTAAATAACTGCTGTTCAAATTTAGAGCAAAAAATTTAATCAAAGATGAATATGATATATCTATACGCAGCTCTATAATAATAATATACTCTTTGGAAGTTGAGTACGGTTTATTTATTTACTACAGAAACAGAATGTATTTCTACAAATACAGTCAACAAAGTTCAGTAATAATAATAATAGTGTTTATTCTGTCGAAATAAAGTTTTACAGAAGGGTTGAATGTATTTATTACAAACGTAAAGTGAAGTGTTATAGTAACAATTAAAAAAAAAAAAGATAAGAGAAGATGGGTAATTACTACAACTAACTGTGCTGGTAGGTAGTAGATCATAGTGTATGTTATACGTGTGATATGAATTTATACGTGTGTAATAATAAAATAAAGTAACATATATTCTTCTTTAGTACTTTCAAAATTAATTACCTTTGATATTGGTGAGCAGGGTCTACTGCTATACACATAATGAATTTTTGGCAAATGATTTTCAGTAATTGGATTCTTTTAAGCACTTTGTACAGCTTACGACAATTATTATTTTCCCTTTGTGTTATTACGTCTTGTATTACATACTGCACAACATATAAATTATCTATCTATCTCTGTATCATTAATAATGCGATATTCTTGAAAAAGCTTTGCAATTTTTTTAATACAAGAAAATAGAACTGAAAAATTAGTTATTCTAGTAAGAAAGTATTGATTTGCTGTATGGGCAAGGAAGGAAGGAACAAAAAAATCTTTGCACTAATAATAATAACCTTGGCTCTATAATTCTCAGATAATGAACAAGTAGCTCCATTTATTCGAAATAAATAACTTTATAAATGTAAGAAACAACTCAATCAAGCATTACTTCGAACAATTCCTCTTTTCTATAAGATTGTTCCAATCACGGTCCAGCACAAAAGTTGTGTTCCAACCAGCCAATGTACCATCCGTTGTACGATAAAGAAAGCGTTTCGACAAACTTTAGCACTGTATAGGAATCGGCAATTGTGCGATCAAATTAGTACATGGAAAGAAAGCAGGAATCGTTTGGACAGACAAGTTAATTCTCTTATTTAATTGTTTAAAAAATACAAAAAAACGGTTTAAAAGTGCAATTTTCTTAAATTTACCAATACACGAATGATAAGAAATACAACTTTACAATTAGTACAGAAAGCGTTAATTCCTCCTCAGTCAGTAGTGAGTGTGTATTTAGCGCAGGCGTAATGAAGTGTACATGAATTGATACACAAATCGGTGGTTGGAACAAACTTTGTGACTCTTTCCCGTTTAGATAACAAAAACGATATGTTTAGCCGTCTTGCAGTGCCGCATCGAACTATCGCGTTCGGGCTGCTTCCGATTGACTGATAATTTGCAATGGATCGCAATTGTTCTGTTTGGATCATATAATTTTTGATCGTCCCCTCCTAATATTTCATTTCTAGTGGCAAATCAATTTTAAGACAACCAGTATGCCTAATTGCATTAATTACACGCAACCAATAGACAAAATCTAGAGAATAAAAGTGAGTTGCTTATTTTTATCACCACGTTAATAAACTTACGTACTTTTTAATATAAGGGGTGCTCTAAAAGTAACTTCATACTTACCAAAATAAATTAAAAAGCGTTTAATGTGTACATTGTGCTTACTGTTAATAGTAGTACCCTTGTTGCTTAGTAACGGTCAAAAACAAGCATGTGACGTATCGTGTTAGTTACATGCTTTGCAAGCTGTTAACCAAACAAGAGAACATTTTCGCCATCTCGATCAAGTTCTCAACAACAAAGTGGACGGCGTACAACAATTGAATTTATACCATGTTCGCCTAATCTCACACAGATGGATTTTTTCATGGTGAATGTCGTTAAAGACGAAGAGTATGCGAGGAAACTACGAAACGTTGAAGATCTTGAAACTTACATTAAGGATGCTTTCGAGAATCTGGATAAGAACACTTAGCTGTATGAACGTGTGTGTCAGAGTGTTCCAGACTTCGACTTCAATTGAGGATAAAGGGAAGTGAAATCATGTAGATGTATAAAAATGGAACACTTTATGCAAATACTTTTGCGTAACCCGGTGACTGTATACCTCTTATTAAAAAATCTGGCTGTCCATAGATTGATAGATATAATAAATTATATTAAAGGGTATCTGGTATTATTTATTTGTTTGAGCATAGTTATTCTGATTATGCATAATTAAAATTATGTAGAAACAAACAATTATTTGATATTGCAACGTTTAACCTGTTTAACAAATGCGAAATGTTAAATAGCGCACCAAAAACCATTTTCCCATTTAGCCTTATTGAAAACATTATGGATACTGTTCTCAGTTCAATAATTTCGCAGGTAGCTGACAAAGTAATTGATATAAGGTCCTATTCTATGTCTTCGACCTGTCAACGGTCGGCTTCCACTTACGGTTATTTCAGACTGACCTTTTCTAGGCGGTGATGTATTGGGGGTCATAAATATCGATTTCTCGTGGCCCAGTTTGTTTTATGTTTGTTTGAGCTCGACAGAAAGCACAAGAAAACAGTTCGCATTGAAGTAGATGAAATCATCCGTTTAATTAACTTTACCGGGATGGTAATTAAATTGACCCTTTGGTTGGCGTTGAAACGGTATGTATTGTACAGGATAAAAACCTCCAGCTCCCTCATACATACATACAAACCATATGCGTATAGTGTCATCGTCATTCCATGGAAACCGATCCGAAAGATTAAATTATGAATTGCCATTTATCGAAGGATTAAAATATCAATGTATAGAACCAATTTTTTAATAGTAGAATTTGTTAAAAGCACAAATATTACTTTTAATTTTAATCTGGGCAACCAGCTTTAGCACTTATGTACATTTACATAAACAGACATACCTTATAATTATATCGATTTGCATTTTATTTTATAATTTTTGAATGTGTGTACTACTGCGGAAACTACCAACCTAAGCCATCTACGAAATTATTTTAGATTTTTTTTCCAGGCAATCTGATACGTATTTCTCTGTAAAAGAACATTTACTATGTCACGGTTTTAGTAAATACTTGAGCAGTATAAACTTAACAAGAAAACACTGTATACGTAAGAATTCCTAAAAGATGAACGTCGACATCAATTTGCGATCATATATATGTATGTGGAAGGAAAGTAACGGATTCATTATCTTTGTTAATATTTATTGTTTTGAAAAAATCTCGGAGTATAGCGATTTCAATTATTTTACTTTACACTACATCGTTGTCATCTTGTTACGTCATTTGTTATTAATGTTATGACGTCGTCAATTTTTTTTTTGTGTAATCTCGTCGAATTCTTTGCTTGAGATCTTCTAAATTATATGGTCGTTTTTTATGCACTTTATTTTCTAATTACTCCCACAGAAAGAAGTCTAAAGGCGTCAAATCGGGAGACCTAGCCGGACATTCCATCGGATCTCTTCTTCTAATCCACCTTCCTGGAAATACTTGGTCCAAATAGCGTCGAACATTATTTGCATAATGAGGGGGAGTAGCCAAACTCTATTGTTTCTTAGTTTAGAATTTGCAGTAGGAAGTAATGCAGCTAATGCAGGCATCAGTTCTAACTGTAAGAATTGCAGGTATCTCTCTTCAGTAAAATTATTTGCAAAAAAGAATGGGCCTATAATTTGGTCGCTAATAATTCCTGTCCATTGCATACATTAGCTTTCTCAGGGTACTGAGTATGAATTTCCTGTATCCAATGAAGATTTTTCCTAGCCCAATATCTATAATGTTGTCTACTGACCGTTCCGTTTAAACAAAATGTAGCTTCATCCAAAAATAAAACGGGGAAAAACCTGGGAAAACATTTGATCGCGATTACAATTTTCCATCAGGTAAACAAATGAAGAATTCGTGTCTATGATTAAAGTCTATCTTCCAACTCGTGAACCAATTGTAGCTTATATGGGTGAAATTTTTGAACTTTAAAAAATGTTAAAACCGAAGTGTGGCTTACATTCAATGTTTCTGCTAGTTGAATGTGGATTATTTTCAATTTATAAAAGCAGGTCAAGTTGTGCATCTTCATTTAATGCCACCGGACGTCCACCCTTTGGAAGATACTTTACAGAGAAGATTAAAGATAATGAATTTATCCGTTACTTTTCTTCCACGCTGCATATATCATAACACGTGCCCAAAAAGTTTGAGAATGTACAAATATCTCTAAATGAAAATTTGAGGAGACAAGAAAAAATATATTTTCGAGGAGGTATTTTAAAAATAAACTGTTATACAACTGTATATGTCGATAATCTTCTCGTAAAACAACACCACGTGAAGTTTTTCTTAAAGAAGTAACAGTGGATTAGGTACACGTACATTTTTAAAGTCGATACACAAAACTTCAGTAATTCAGACCAAATTGTAGTTCAATAGTTCTTAGGTTGCTAATCAGTAGTGTTTAGTTTATTTTTTTTTTTTAGAAAAAAATGCAATGTAAAAAGAAAAAGTAGTTTTTATATACAGTGTGACCCATTTGATATGGCAATACCGCTTTAAAGCCCTTATTTCACATTAAAAGACATTTTTTTTTTACATCGTGGATCAAAAAGCTTGCTTCCACCCGAAATTTCAGATGTTCATCTAAATTTTCAAAGCGCATTATAATTTTAGTACCTTCTAAATTCAGCGATGTAATCATATTTTTAATAAATATTATTACTGGATCATCTTCTGAAATTTTGTGTGGAAGTAGACTATTTAATCTACTATATATTAAAAAAGAATGGTTTGATTTTAGTATGAAACATAAGTTCTGTAAGGGTGCTGCATTTCCAATGGATCGTATTGTATATGGTATACATACATTTAGACTGGCAAAAAATATTTCCCGGGACAAGAGTTTGGTGATCTCCATTAGTTCATCATATTTAAGTTTCATTTTACACCTCAATTGTTTTACCACTTTAATTGGAAGAGTACCGGTTTTGAACCCCAGACTCGCAACTTTCAGAGTAGGATTTTTCGTAGTTTTCCTTACTCCAAATTTGGCCAATGCTAAAGGTAACTATCTACGGATGCAAGTGTAGTAATAACATAATCGGCAAAAAAAAAGTCTTTGAAAAATGTTTTTTGCAAAAATTTTGTTAGTCAAATAATTATCCACTCTTGTTCTTTTTAGTATCGCCTGATGATGTGTATTTCACGCGAAACCGGCGGCTTTAAACTATTAATAGTAAAATTATGAGAGAGCGCACCAACTTGTTTTATTTGCCATTAACAATGAACTTGCACGAGGTCTACATAGATGATTTAATAAAAATTTAAGTATATAAATATACGATGAAGGAGAATTGGAAGTAATTACTCAAAAGAAAAAGTGCCTGATTTACTATAAGCGGTCCACTTGAAGGCAAAAATGTAAACCTTGGTTCTGTTGCATCGAATTAGAAATATTTTCGCGAAAAGATACGAGTATAATACGTTATATCGGACAATAGGTAAACGATAATCGAACAGTTGAAGCAAGCAGTAAAGTATGAAATATGATCGTCCACAATATACGGTAACTACTACAAATGAATTACGAAGTGCAAACAGACAGATGCGTAATTGTAAATAAAATACGACACGATCGTTTTAAAATTGCGCATGGAAGAGCGAGAATTAACTTGAACTGGTAGCCGTTAATATTGGCGTTGGCCGCGCGTAACATCAGGATCGGTGGGCAGAAAACCAGGTCCTCAATCTAAATATTCGTTACCGTCCTATGTACACAAATCGTCGTATGCACGCATACATAAAATATGCAAATCATCCAGATTAATAAATATCCGATCTCGATCAGATAACCAATAATAAGTAAGGCAAACTCCAATTCAAGCGCTTGAGCAACTACACGTATGTAAGTACGAGAACAAGATGTGACAATGAGAACGCGAATGTTTTACTAACAAGATCTAATTAAAATGCTGATACATATCAATGAAAATGAATGCGCACAATATATAAACAAATTTTATGAAACATAACCATCCAGTTAAAAGAAATGTCTCGCATCTTAACGTAAATTACATTAATATCATACGTACTAGCTTAAAAACTCAATTATCTTCTTAATATTCGTTAATTTATAATCGCTAATAACTAAGAGGTAGTCTGCCAGCTATGAGGGTAGGTATAAAGTAAAATAAGACCACCCAAGACATTTGTCAACGTCCGGTATTTTTATGAGCGCCGCACACAGCTATTTCATATCTATATCTCATGTGGTACCTCCTTGCTCATCTCCTACTTTTTGTGTTATTTTGTGGTTAAACTACGCGATAAAACATGCTGACGCTGTTATTTATTTGTGTATTTCTACCTTATAAATCCGAGATATAAATAGCTCTTTTTGGTAATCATATTTTTAAGATACATGTATCATTAATCACGCAAAGGATATAGGTATCCAGTAGAAGCATTATAAACCGTTTGGAGCTTTTTACAATGGATTCTCCCTAAGCGGAGTTTGTAGAAAATATATCTATTATCAATATTGTTATTAGAATGCAATTAATCTAAAAAGTCGTATATTCCCTAATCCTATTCTATGTATGAAATCAGGTACATGTAGAATGTCGGTTATTATTAGCTGGCCTGCAACAATGGATATAGTTTAAATCGACCTTTTACAGGTTACAACAATTACAACTTTTTTATGCATCGGTACCATGATACTAACTTTCCAGAGCAATTTCATCATGGCCAGGTGCCTTTTCTTTCTTCAATCTTCCTAATGCTCTCATGACTTCGTCCTATTGGATGGTATCGTTCTCGTCATGTACATTTATTGACTGCGTTTCGCTACTGACTTCCTGTTTTATGTTAATTTATGCGGTTAACAGTTGCTAGAAATATAAAACAACTTTCCTTAACCTTCTTTCTATATTCCTTATATCATTTCCAACTGTTTTCTAATAAGAGGAAGACCAACTACCATGTTACTTACTTGCCAAAAAAAAATTAATTTTTAGTGAAATATGTTGAAAATAAACTAATTTCTCATTAATCAAGGTTACCTAACTATTGAAGTAAGCTGTAAGTTTGCAGTCTCGGAAGATTCTTTAATTATTAAATTTTACTCTGCGAAGGTGATGGTAGCTGCTAAGTAAAACAAATATTTAGGTATTCATGATAATGTGGATGGATGTCTATTGTCTATGTGATAACTAACACATGTTAAATAGAACGAGATGACACAGTTGAAACAGTGTGAGCGTATAAAAACGTACGCGTGTGAACATCCTGAGTCATACTGATTTAATTAACTGATGTCAAGCATTGGGTTGGGCTTGCCTCTGACTCTTCTCCTTGCTACCGGTGGCCCGACAGTTCGAACTTTATTACCGTACTGCGGCCACAATTCACGATTTCATTAAGATAACTTCTTAAAGGTTATGTCAGCCAGACGTAAAATAATTTTAAAACCCCTTAAAACGTCTTTTTTATAATTTTTTCCATGGCATCGCCTTTGGATGCGTCGCTGATATGTTGACGCAAAATAAAAAAATAATGCAGTGAGATCGCTGCGAGAACCTGTAATTATTAAAAACTTGTTCTCTTTCACTTTTGAAAATAACGTATAGCTTTGAAAACGTAGTTAATTGATTACTGAATACATTATCAATTTTTAAAGATGCCAAGATTAAAAGATCACTTCTTTCTCACTCCATGGAGTGCTTTCACGAACGTGCGAAAACTAAGGTAAAAGTCTGCATGTACAGGGTGGAGCAATAGTGTGAGATTCTTCGATAACGCCTTTACAATACGCAATCAAAGTTAAGCTTTTTTTAATTCAACACCCTTTACCAATGTATTTCTCACTTTGTGTATTAACTGTGCTTTAGAGCTAAGAATATTTTCATTGACGTATTGTTTTATTAATTTATTAATTTAAAGGGGTCGCTTTGTAGATTTTTAATTTTTACATTATCGATGACATTTTATTTCTAGCAATTGTTTTAGGAGTTTCTAAATGTTTGATATTCCTTCGATTCTATTAGCTGTGGATTTTTCCCCTTAAATATTATTTTCAAAATTATTTCGGATATTCCATTGCGAAAAGTTGCATAATTATGAATTATACAAACTAACAATATCATAAAGGTACTACAATATCATAAATTGCATCGCGTCAAGCCGATGTCATTACTGCCATGGTGAGTGTTTATTCAAATTCCACTCATGTTTTAGTGGGGCTAAGCCAATCCGACATTTTCGGTTTCTCCGGCGGTTTATATAGCGGTGGTGTGAGGTTCTATTAGGCAAACCTACCTCCAGACAACGATAATTCCGAAGGGGACGGCTAAATAACTCGTGTTCACTCTATTTTTTTCACGTCGTAATTTTCGTCTTTAATGTAATATTTCTTGATAAACAGGTACAGAAGAAATCTCATTTTGTTTACCGTATTGCATTGGTCTAGTTTGTTTTCCAGCATTTACAAGAGCCAGATCTTCCGCAAATGTTTTCACAGGGACACCTGTTATATTCGATAGTTGCAATCCAAATGTACAAAAATGAGGATCACCGACGGGATGTAATCATTTATTGAATTTAAAATTACAAAATAGTGATTGACATTTTTGTGTATTTATTAAATGTTATTAATTAATTCTTCTCTTCTCATACTTTATACACTGACACAACAAAAATATGAATTTGAATCATAGCCTACTACAATTTAAAATAATATCTGAAATATTAAAAAACTTATGTTGTATGTTTGAAGAGATAATAGATAAATAGGAACTAGAATGTGTTAAAATTTCTTATGCCTAATTACCGCGTTTCAAAATGTTGAAAGTGCAAAATATCTTAAAAACGACTAACTTTAGCAGTCAGGAATGCTTTACATAGTTAAGTCAAAATGTCATCGGAAACTCAAAGTTCTTCACGATAGCATTTATCAGATATGACGACAAATTACGAGACACATCATATTTCAGATTATTTCAATTAAATTCCTATCAACTGATTTCATTTCCAAAAAAATATCAGAGTTAGCGTTGAATGACCTTAGAAAGTATGAACAAATGAAAAGTACAAACATTTCTTGCTGGACTTGAGGGCTTATAAGAACTTATTCTATACCTGTTAGTAGGAAAATGTTACATTAAGTACAAACATTTACGATGTAAAGAAAATTGAGGAAGACGTGAGAGTAATATTGCCATTCCTCCAGGATCGTCGTTGAATGAAGATAGAATGCTTGAGGAAAAGAGAGATGCAAGGCTATATAAGTCACACAATAATTGAAAATTGGCCAGAAACAAGGATCGCACTCGGACCGTACTTGGTTGCATGGCGCACGACTCGGTACTACCTTCAACGTTGTAATTTTATGATATTGTACCAACATATAAATTGTTTCATTAAAAAAGACTAATTTAAAATGTATTTCTTCGGTTCATCCTGTATATGTCAACAGCATTTTAATATTGTGACGCTAATCTGTTGTGACTTTTTTTTTATTATCATTGATACAAGGTGTTACCCTATTCACATATTGCTATTGGCACATCCATCTCTTCCTAAAAATAACAATACAGCGTACTGTTTGATTGAGAACTGCAATATAAATACAGATCTTAAGACTTTGTTTGTTTATCATTTAACAGCACTTACCTAATCAATTGGGATGCATTTATCTATTTTAGCGTTGTTTTAGATAACTTGTTCAACGAAATATTGTTGAACTATCATAATTAGTATCTGAAACAGTGCTAACAAGCTGTAGGTATTGTATACCTTCTTGCATAAGATGTGGAAAGTGTATTTACCGAATGTATTATATCTTGCAGTGTAGCTTCATAATAGAAACTGCTTCAGTACCACAGTTACACCGGAGTAATGGTTTAAACATCTTGTTCTTCTTATTGTTTGTAAATCTTTTATATGATGCAACTAAATAGATGGATCTCCCACTAATCTATATTTTACTATAGAAATCACAGGCTTGTCAACAGCTACACCATGAAGACAGTGAAAGTGTAAGAGATTATTAAATATATTTAGAATTATGTGATGCAGTAGTAACAAAGTTAAGTTGTGCAGATACTGGTTTAATAACTATCTCCAGGAGCAAATCACAAGCAGCTCTTTCGCTGATATGGTTGCCATTTTAATTACACTAATAGGGACAAGAGCAAATATCTCTCACTATAACGGATTATATGTTATATTTTATGTGATGATATCTTCTCTCCAGCTTTGTAACAATTTGTTTTCTTTTCCTAATTGAAATGGTTGTTAATCATGATAAACTACTTAAGCTTTCTTAATACTTTTCACATTAACGAAATTTATGTTTATTACATACACCGTCGTTCAGAGAAGTTCGGTCGGTTAGTAAAAAACATGAAAAGGTTACAGAAACAAACGAAACTAAAAACAAAATGCAATTTTATTGTATGTACAGGTAAAAAAGACAAAAATAAATAAATAAAAAGTTATTCTGGCCTAATATAACATACTGAACATTATTTTTTTTCTTCATCGAAAAAACCTGCTTTGCTGTTAATCACCACTCGAACTATTCTAGGCATTCTTTCGATAAGTTTTGTTAAAACGGATTGTGGAATATTAATCCATTCATGTTGCAGAATATTCCATAAATGTTCTTGTGAAGTTGGGCATATTTTTCGGATCCTCCTGTCCAGTTCATTCCACTCTATAGGGTTCAAATCTGGGCTTTGTGGGGGCCAGGTCACTACTTTCAGGGTGTGCTGTTCTTCTTGCTCCTTTAGATAGTTCTTACACACTAACGCAGTGTGTTTTGGGTCGTTGTCATGCATGAATGTAAAGTTACGGCTTATTATACGCAATCCTGATGCACTGCATGATTCGGGAGTATTGCAAAATAATTTTCCTTCCTCATTACACCCTGCACTCTGCATAAATCTCCCGTCCTAGCAAAGGAGAAACATCCCCACACTAACACAGAACTACGCTCTTGCTTCACTGTAGGCACAATGCAGTCCGGGATCACTTTTCGGTTTTAGATCTTCGGACATAAACTTGTCGATTTTGCCCAAAAACGTCAAACTTTGACTCGTCACTTCAAAGCACGTGTTTCCAATTATCTAACGACCAATCTAGATGAGAACGGGCCTACTGTAGCCGTTTTGCTCTGTTGCCCCGACGTAATAAGGGTTTTCGAATGGCAATGCGTCCATGAAGGTCCGCTTGTTGAAGTCGACGTTTTACCGTACTCGCCGAAACTTGTTCTTCACGGCCGCGATTGACTTCGGCTGCTATTTGTGGCGCTGTTAATTTTCTATTGCGTTTGCTTAATAATACAATTCTCAAATCTTCAGCTTTTGTTGTTTTCCTAGATGCTCCAGGACGAACACGATTTTCTATAGTTCCAGTTGTCCGATATCGCTTTATGATGTCATTTACTGTTGAACTTCTCATATTTATTTTTTCAGCAATTTCTCGCGGCGAATATCCTTCTTCAAACAGCGTAATAATGCGTGAACGTTTTTGAAGTAAATTTTCTTAAAACTTTCGCGCAAAGACGACAGATGTACACCAACACACGTTTAACAGTAAAATGAAGCAAATTTATATCTTTACGCCTATGATAAATAAACAAGAATGATACTGCGGTATATTTCCTAAATGTATTGTTCGTTAATAATCCCCAAACGACCCGTTTCAAAAGATCGGTACTTCCGAGAAATTCTTGGAATGATAATAAAAGGGACTTTATTGTTGTTGTCGCAATATTTCTGCTTTACATAATAATTTATGGCTTTAATCCCTTAGAAAAGAGTGTATGCTTAATATTTTTCTAATTTTATGTATTAATAATTGTATACAGTGTGATATAATAGATTTTTATTGTATGACCGAACTTCACTGAACGGCAGTGTACATATTTGCATATTGACTGAGAATAGTTACTTAAGTATTTCGCTACCGCGATTTAAATAAATATTTAATAGAACCTTTAAGCGAATCCCTACGAAACGTAAGTAGATAATTTATGTTACCATTTATCTATCCTGCTGATTTTACGATTAATCAGTCCTATCCTATGTAAATACATGGATTTCTACGAAGTATATATAGAATTTTTACCACATTGAGAAGTAGAGATTACGCCATAATTCAGAATACTCTATTAATAACTCTGCATTTTTCTTAAGCAGCGGCCTCAATTAACGGTAGTTGATTAGAGGAGGTAATATGTTATGTGTCATTTTAAAATATTAGTCTCTAAAAGCAAATACACTGATAAACTAAAATACCGACTTCATTTGAATAATGCTATGAACCTTTCAATTTCAGTAAGAAAGAAGTAAGTACAGAAAATATTTGCAGTACAGGAAATTTTAACACCAAAGTGTGTGCAATAATAGACTTAATAAAAACGAAATGTTAGAGCATGCAAGAAGCATCCTAGCCGTTTGAAACAACCCCAGCAAAAGAAAAAGAAACTGAAAAAAGTGAAACGCCAATAACAGTTGACGTATGAGGCTTTATATAGGTTTTAATCGCTATCCACTGCAGCATGGGCGAACGAGAATGTCGAGAAAGATGAGATTAAGGTGCATGATTAAAATGATTTTTAAAAAGTAAATAAGCTTCAAATATGTAACGATTTTTAAAAAATAAATAAACTTAACTATAAAAAATAATTACAAACGGTGAACAAGGTAACGTTGGGCATTCATGATGAACTGGATGGGACCTATTTCCGTATGCTCTAACACCCCATGCCATAACTCTTACGGCTCGGTGCACACGTGTTTCAACAGAAAATTGAATATCGTGACGTTCCCCAAGTCTTTGTCTGACCCTCATGCGACCATCAACTATTCTAACACATAAACAACAAAAAATCAACAATTGCTCTAGTACTTGGTCTCTTAGTGTCATGAGACGAAAGTTTTTATCGGAAAGGGATTCTTTTAATCATAAAAATATCAGAGATATTTTATTAACTATTAACATTTTCAGTTACGAAGATATGAAAATAGTCCAAAAGCGTTCTTAAGTTTTCTACAGAAAATGATTTAATTTGGGAAAACCGACTTAATAAAAAATAATCTGATTTTTCTCTTTTTTAAGCGATCCCGCGATTTCCAACCAATACTGATGAAGAAAATGTTCTAAAAAAAATATGTGTATGTATTCATATAAAATAAAATAAATGCCGATTTATTATTCTTATTATTACTTAATATTATTATTATTCCATTAAAAATATCAAAGCTGATTACGACTTCTAGTATAACAGGAAGTAATGCGAGTCTAAAAATAATTTGTTATAACGCTTATTACCCCCTACAAATGTTTAGAACTAGACTAACATGTTAGCCGCTAAAACTTTTAGTGAACGAGTTGCGTGAAAAACTCCTCCATGCCTACATGAAGAAAATCGCATTTTTCGATTCCCTTAGCGATCAGAGAAAAATGTAATTGGTCCTCAATGCATCTTAATGGTTATCATATTCTCCATTTACTGGGAGCCTTTATCCAAATTATCGTTTACAGAAACTTACAAAGCACGTATTCGTATATCAAATTACCAGTCTGAAAGCTCGCAAAATTATCCGTAAGAGAGAAAAAAGATCAAACTGTGTAAATAAATGGGTGTGTATATTGCAAATCCGAGCCGATGTTATTTCTCTTGATAAATACCTTTTGGTAAGTCGACCGTCATAATGACCGTGGTGAGTAAAATATTTACTACGGACCACCTGCGGTACACTTCTGGCGAATGGAATTTATAAGAAATCCACGGGAAACGAGAAAGAAAATATTAAACAATATATGTGGGAAACAAGAATATAGGTTGCAGTATGAAATTGCGTGTTTCGTTTCAGTGTGGGTATTAATTAAACAGTTTACATCCTTTGCCTGTAGCAGTAACATTTAATGGTATCATTGGCGGATTACAAAAACAACCCCAATTAGGGAGCTTTACATGTTCGTTCATTATTTTAACCATATCAACAGTAACTCAAAGGTAAAAATTAACCAGGAAGGAAACGTAAACGAACTACATTAATTATATATTTTTTTGTATTGTGTGCTGTCGTTTCAGAAACTTGCTAGAAGAAACAAAACCCTACAGAACGTATTCTTTATTCGATATTCCATTTTCTTTTAAATTAATAACGAGAAATTCATTATTATCGTTTATGCATTATGCATGTTATTAGTATGTACAAAAATTTGGAAAATTTAAGTTCATTATCCCCAGAATGGAATGCATGCACTCTAATACATTGTTCTGTATAATAAGATACATCCAAATATTGCTCAGACGATCTTCTTGAGCCACAAGGGTGTGCATTAAAATACATTAATCTCATTTACTTCTTCTCCAGTGATAGGTTTTTGTTGTGAGCTGGCAGATTTCACTTTCTTATATCGAAGAAAGCTCGGTTACATTCGTTTATTAGAAGCAAATGAGGATACTCATCATCGAATGTTCATCAGTTCTATCAATAATTGTCAGACATTCCCCACGAATAGAAAATAAATTTAAAATATCCATATTTGAATAAACACGATAAGATTACAAAATGACTTATGGTGTCATTTGCATGGCGTCATTATCTCTATTTTCAACACCTTCCTTGCGCTGGTACCTCATCAAACTCCAGCTGAATATTCCAAATCTTATATCACAACATTATATATCATAACATCACAAATCTATGGTAGTGTTGGAGTACTCGAAGGAGTACCTTATTGATCTTCAATATATACCCTATTGATCTTCAATACCTTGAAGAGCAAGAGATCCCGTGGGCCTTATGAAATTCCTTCTTTTTTTGGTGAAGTCTACGAAACTCTACTTTTGTAGGCCATTGACTTATCTTATGGATCCGTTCTTTTAGTTGGGTATCTTTCCTAATGCCCTGAAAATAGCTTCTGTCAAACCTAAATTCCAAGAAGGTGACATGCTATCTTCCGATAATTATCCTCCAGTTCCCTTTACTTCAGCAATAGCAAGGCTTTTCGAATACGGTATATTGAAGAGACTGAATTCTTTCTTGGACCACTCTAAGATTACTATTTCCTTGCACCATGAAGAAAAGCGCTTTTCTGTTGGTATCTTTTCCGATCTTAGTCGAGCTTTCGATTACGTACCTCACGATCGCCTGTTAGAAAAGTTATCAGCTTATGAAATTCGAGGAAAAGCGGGACAGTGGTTTACATGCAATACTTTGTCGTGGAAACCTCATGTGAATGCGGTAAATTAAGTCAAATCATGTTCCTTGCGCAATGTTGTTGACGTACATGTACTGCGTATTATATACTTCAGTCACTTGCAATTTAGACTGACCTACGAAATTATCTATTCGGGGTAATTGATGCAGAAACAAGCCCTGCGATATATGATGGGAGTAAAACCTCGTGAATCTTGTCGTTCACTCTTTGCTTAATAACTAAAGAAAGGTAAAGAGACGCCTCACGAAATTGTATCAATCATCTTGAAGATATTATCAGCGAGTCATGGCTTAATTAGCTGGGTTTAAACTTAAAAAAAAAAATGGATTTCTACAGCTCATAATACTTTTAGCGAATGGTTGTAATTAATCGTCCTGTATACATAGATGTCGATAATTTTGCCTTTTGCAAAATACCGTTAATTGTCATTCAAATTTCTGTTAAGATAAATATTATGCGGCTCGGTAAACGATTCATTCTCGACTTACAACAAGTTTCTATCAAGATCTAGAAAAATGATACAATGTGACTGCTATCGTTCTGGCTACTCGCTATTGTTCTACTTCGGTTAAATGAATAAAAAATACTTAGCATATCATGGTTTATACTTTTCTACTACTAATGAACGGCAATTAACTGCCTTATTTCATGCTAAAATGTTATCCATTAATGCACAATATCGAAAACTTTCGTCAACAAGTTATACATGGTTGAAATCTCTTTCTGTGTCACAATCCCAGTATGGTGTCGATAAGAAATAAGAAAGTTGGTGATAACCAGAAAGAACCAAGACGTTATATTAAAATTTCGACCACACCATTAGACGGAAAATCGAAAGTGGCCTCGAGAATATGGTTGTAGTTTTTAAAGAAGAAAATGATTTTTTTTACAAAAACAAAATTTTGCAATTTTATCAAGTTTAAACCTACCCTCTGCCTCTAATAATAAGGCAGATTCCCATCATGACGGTCGAAAACGAATTAGCCTATATAATGTTAATTAAATGGTATTGGTATTGAGCCTGCAGAAACCAGTTGCGCTTCACGAAATTAGCAGAGACTAGACAGACTCGTGTTTATTCGTGTTGCCTAGTGGTCGTGTTGTAGGTTCGTGTTGCCTACTGGTTTCCCCGAAAGTCGACAAAACACGAGTCTGTCTAGCCTCTGCTAATTTCATGAAGTGCGCGAAAAGCGTACTCGTTTCTGCAGGCTTAATTGGTATACATATATTCTTTCAAGCGTAACTCATTTTGGTATTTGGTCTGACACCCACACAGATACGTATTAGAGAAATTTAGCTAAACAGTTCGTTTAGTCGTATTCTACACATAAATACAAAACACAAAAAGAAGGTAGCAAGCTTAAATAAACATAATCATTATATCCTATAGCCTGGTATGTACTTATGTACGCTTAGAATATCGACACAATTTCCTCTACATAACAAACTACACGTAACGCCATTAATATATTTCATCACTCTAAGGATATAAGCACTTCATTCAGTAGCCTATTTAATCCATATTTGTATCGCACGCAATTTAATAAATAAAACAAACATATCGTACGTAATACCAAATACATTAAAATAATGTTTGACCACTTTATATTCCCGAGTAACTTTTACGTGAAAAGGCGAAGCTTGAGTTTGAATGGGACAACATATTTGTAGCTCTTTGTAAATGGCTCTCGAAAGCAAACATCTCGAACGTGTACAGGTGTAATACCTTAAAATGCAGGATTATGTCACGAATCTCGTCATTATACATTTTTCAACACCTTCCATCGGTCGGCACAAAGAGCAGACCAGGTTAAGGTATTGTTAAAACTCCTTGTATTGACGTTAAGTATTCCATTGTGATTCTTAAGTAGTGTATAAATTTCAAGACTTGGAATGGATTTCTTGAAGATAAGATATACAGAATACGTTTGAATTTACAATTTGGTTTGAATATATCTAATTATTGTAAAATTTTGCAATGATTTAAGCTATGAACTACAGAATTTTTGAGTGAAGTTATAGACATATATGGGCGTAAACAGCAGATGTTTCAAACAGACTGGAAAAATTGAATTAATTTACGACCTTCCGAGAGGATTGCTTCAACAACGTCTTACTGTTGTGCGCCAACTGATTAAGGAAGACCGACATACTGCAAGATTGGACATCCTTAGGCATTTCATAGATCTCAATCAAGAAATGCTGCGTGATGAATCGGCTTTGAGAAGGTTAGTTTCCGGGTTGGATATCACATATTTAATTATAGAACAAATGGTGGCTCGCTTTAATTGGTGTCGAAAAATTTTTGCAGGTTCAACAACGGAAACTCAAACAATGTTTATACTATCGTGAGTGGTGACGAATCACGAACTTATTTCTACGGACCTGAAATCAAATGTCAAAGTTATCCGTTCCCGAAGTATGCCCTGAGGTTGTCTTGCTCGGAAAAACCAACCCACATCGACGAATAATTCTCCAACGCGGTTAGCGAGATTTCATATAGAGCTCGAAAGACGATTGAGCTTTTAGACTAATGAATTACTAGATCATCCACCATTTCGACTAATGACGTTTAAAAGAATTAAAAAATGTATCAATCTTTGTGGAGAATACTTTGAAGAACAGTTAAACACTTTAAGTCGATCTGCTACTTGCTGTTAGAGCTATACGTAAAAATAAAGAGACAACACTCGTATTATCCTATAAGTCAACTTATTTTTCGACAGCAGTTTGGCCATTATTTCATCAATGCACAGTCTGTTTATAGAGTTATTATTCGCTATCATGAACAAGAAGGAACATATTGCTGAACAACTGCATGGAGTGGAAGTACCTCTTGTGACGGTTCCGTATCAGGGAGATTCTAGAACGTCTACAGGAGACACAAATGCTTAAATAATAATACATGGAAGTAACATTTTAATACAGGTTCCTTTTTCAGTCAAATTCTTATAGTTTAAATACCAATTCATGATATACTTGAGTCTAAATCATCAACTAAAGGACGTCTCAACATGTAGGCAAACCGCTAGCTTGCGGTGTACCTATATCAGTAGTGAATTTCTGCGATCTGACATTCCCAATTCTAACAATTAGTTTTCTATGTCGTGAAAAAGACATCATTCAATCATTAATTTTATTCCTTGTTCCCAAGTTAAAAATTTTTGTTGATACAAATGAAATATCTACTGAGTCGAAGACAATCAAACAGATTTAACACTACATATTCACCAACGTCCATTTTATCATATATTGAACGCACGCCGTTTCTATTGAAATTCCATGGCTAAACCCATGCTGACTTAATGTGTTTGTTTACTAAAGAATAAATGTTATTAGAAGCAATCCTTTCAAAAATCTTCGAAAAAAACAGCGAAATCGGCTTATAATTCTCAATCAAAAGAGAATCATCTCTCTCAAAAAACGGGAACAACTGCAGTGCACTTTAAGATACTAGGAAATTTTCCGGTAGATAAGTTCCCGATATGTTTTGATACTTCACAAGTACACGTTTTTAATAAATTAGTTAGAACATCATCAAGGCACTTTTGTTTGGCAAGTCCATTATTGTATCGTGTATATCATATTCATTGACAGGTGACAAAAATAATGATTCATCTACACGCAATTCCATGTGGAATTACATCTCCTGCAAAATGAGGAGAGGTAAACAGTGTAGTGTTAATGTAGTGATTGTTAGTAGTTAATGTAATGATTGTTATAATTTGTAGCAATTTTATTACCTTTTCTGCTTTTACCATTTACTTGGTTTATGGAGTCTTTGGTCTGTTAGCAGCATGAAATATCAAACGATCATAATAGCTCGTATTTTGGTATTTATAATTTTTTGCGGTTTTGATATTTTTCATTTAAGTATTCACTACCTACATTTTTTCGCAACCAATTAAGTTTCTTTAAATCTTGCAATTATAGGTTTAGTTTAGACGAGAAATAAATCTTCTTACTGTACTTGCGAGTTGCTAGCACTTCTTTATAAACCGTTTTGAAACAATAATTAAAGCACCACATGAAATAATTAAAAGAAATCACATCGTACTCTGCAGTCTGATCCTTTTCCAATAAGTTTTTAAACCTATTGATTTATTATTTATTCTTAGTAAGTAAAATTAAAAGTTTCGTTAGCATTATAACTGAAAATGTACGTTGGAAACTCAATATTTTGCCAAAAGTGATCAGACAAACTCGGATCAAAATTATTGAGCTGAAGACTTCGTGGGACATTAGTTACAATAAAATCAATTGAGCTGTGGCTGGTATTATTTTCTAGGTAGAAAATAATGATAGCAAGGGCTGTGGCGTATTGGCACCCTTCGCATCACACAAGTTTAGTAAATTAATTAATTCGGGACAGCCGTTTCGCGCATGCATGGGATCTGCACCGGTTGAGAATGGAGATCGCATGCATCCCTGAAACGGCCGTCCTGGATTAATTAGTTTATTAAGCTTGTGTGGTGCGGAGGGTGTCGATATTTTTGTGTTTTTTATTTAAGTCACCGCTTATAATAATATTTCTAACGACAATTGTATGTAAAAAACATAAAAATTCCTTTTATACTCATATACCTAGTTATGACTTTTAGTTTACTTTAGATTCAAATAAAATATAAATTTCAAGGCAATTTCCTAAATAGGATTCAATTATTATTAAGCAACACTGATTTTTAAGAAAACGTTTGCGTCGTCGCACATGGCATAACCTCGATAAAAATAACAAAATCATCAGAGAAACTTTCCAAACTTAATATATAAATACATATATAAAATAAGCGTGCTAGATAAATTACAGTTCCACGAGTAAAGACAGCTCTTATCATTCATCAAACAGGTAATATAAACCAAGATTGCACCCACATGTATGTGAATATTAGAATTAAATTATAATTTGATTACTACATCTTGTTTACGCACGTACTGTTGTAATCATATATCCTTGACGAACTAAGAAGTTGCACTACATTATAATCTACATCTCGTCAATAAATCTTGATTTTTATACGTAATGCTTATTTCCATCCTACGCATCCTGAGACAATATACTATTTACGCAGGTATAAGTTAACTAGGAAACTACCTGTATAATAAAACACCGGAAATAATGATATTGCTCAAGCAAGATAAAAACTAATGGTGAGCTTGTCGAAAATGTATTGGTTCGTATTAAACCAGCATATCTAAGTGAACACAATCTATTAGATCTGATATTAATCATGCGGACTTATATTATTTTTCATTGTGAATGAAGGCATTTATTTGTTTGTTTCAACATGTCTTGTTCTGCGTTATTTAGTTTCTCGATATCATAATTTAAATAGAATATCAAGCAAATGGTAAGAACACTGACGGTCCAATTTTCGATATACCCCTGCAAATTCACTCACTGCATTTCTAATGGCGTTAATTTTGCTCTTCTCATTTAGCCAGAACGTTTTACGTGCAATACAAAACTGATCAACTATATTGAATCAATCACATAGAGGATGATTGCATATATAAAATAGGAAATTACAAAGATATGAAGCGTTGAAAGTCTTCCCAAGTTGTTTTCTAATTTTACAAATGATTTGCGTGTATCGAACGTAACCAAGATTTTTATGAATAGGATGTAATGGCGCCTCCAATGGTAATTAATGGTAAATTAAATAAATAAAATTGAAAACCCGGAACAACGCAAAATTTACAGGAATAATCCTATTCTTAATCTAAGCAATAATTTAAGTATACAGAAAGGCAAACGCTCTATTAAACAGGACATAGTTATAAGATGAATATCAATCAATAGAATATGAAGCATAATTACGTATACTATATTGACTCTACGATACAAATTTAATTGTGGTCTCTTAAGGGCGATTTGTGCATACGAAGATGGTATAGTGTTAAAGAAGATATTTTTGCATTTACTACGACATAATCTTCGTCTTCGTAATAAACTCTTAGTCCAGCGTTGTTTCAACTTTTTTAAGCCATGCAAACAATACGATTTATAGAATTCTGCAAAATTGGCCTCTTTCGGCAATGACCGGTTCATTTGAAGTGAAGCACCTTTTGCCAAGCTATTCTTTGAAGTTTGGAAAAAGAAAGAAATCACATAAGACCAAATGTGGCGAATACGCTGGATGCAGCACCAATTTTTACCGCAACTAACGAGAAGAACGATGGTATAAAAAGTAACCGAGTTTGGAGACAGTTAACGCTTTGTGCCAAAATCTGCATGACCGACTTTGAATACTATTCTTTAATTGACGTGTGTACATTTCTGAAAGATTCATAGAATAGTGTTGTTTTGAAAGCTATTGAAGGTGAGTTATATATTCGTCTAATGATGGAAAACGAATAATACCGTTCAGTAATTTGATTTCCTTTTTTGGATGCTAAAACGTCTACAGAAATCAAACAGAAGTTGGATGCAGTTTCTAAAGACCATACACCTTCGATGACTGCCATTAGATATCAGCTTAATGAATTTAAACGTGGCCGAAGTTCCGTCTTTGATAAGGAGCGACCAGATCCTCCTATTGATGTGACCATGTATAATAATAATGTCATCAAAAAAGTTCATATTCTCGTGTTAACAGACCGCCTGGTGAAGATTAAAGGGATTGCTAATATGGAAAACATCTCAGCTGAATGTGCGCAAAACATCCTTCACGAAGGATTATGTAGTATTATGAGCGTGAGAAAGCTTGGCGAAATAGGGGTCTGTTTTGCGGAGTTCGACAAATCCTATGATTCGGATAACTTAAAAAGGTTGCAACGTCGTGGGAGTGTATAGAGCTACAAGAAGATTATGCTGAGAAATAAATTTACTAAATGTAAAGCAATTGCGCTGTTTTCTTTAACACACGTGTTTATCGTACCATGCTCATATATACCAGAAATTACACCTGTTTAATGCCCACTTCCGGAGAGAACTTCTTCAAATGCTACTTTTCCAAAGAAACCTTAATAACTTTGAACCACTTAGTTTTGGAACAATGGTAGCAATAAGAATAGCAGCGTTGTATGTATAAATAAAATCGATAATGTATGAAATCAGTGATTTTAGAGTCGTGTGTATATTACGAATCACACACCTGAACGACCACTTCCATACCGACGCCTCTGAAGCGCATGGAAAGTGGGGAACTTTACTCAAAAAAAAAAAAAAACCTTTTAAAAAGTCTTATAAAAAAATAGCACATTCTTACGAGGCCGCAAAAATAGCTTATCCTGTGAGTAAGTACTCCACTTTTACTTTTACATATATAAAACATAAAAAATGAACGAAAAATTATCGAAATGTAAATTTTTGAAAAAAAACCGATTTACTCGAAGGTTATGTAACAAGTAATTAGATCTATTTGTTCACATGCCCACCACGTTGTTAACTAGATTACGTATTATTATACACTCGTTTTATGGTAAAAAAAATATTTAACGATATTAATTAATCATAGTTATAACATATATCTCTTGTAATAACAGACATATGCAAATTAAACTAAATCAAAAAATAACACCTTCGGTTTTTTTTTAATTCTCTTTGCAATTAATTATGGTTATCGTAAACATCTTATAATAGCAATTAATTAGGTAACAAACAAGTTTTCTTAATTTTTAACGGGCACAGCCTATTAGCAGAGATTTATGTATTTATTCTGCTGAGTTATGTTTCCTTTCAATACAAAAAGAATGAAATTAGCATAGAATCACATTAGCTGTTAAAAATCGTATTTAATGAAAAAATAGTAGAACAACTTTACGCTGTATAAGGTGTTTGTCCGTATTTTTTTTATATACTTTAAAACCAGCGTTGTGAAATCGATTAAAATAAAAGTAATTAACACCATCTGAATGGGTAATTTTACACAATGTTAGAAATTATTTCTGAATCAATTTTTTTAAGATCTAAAAGTAATATGTTCGGAAGTGCAACCAACACAAATATCGGTTTGATTTAACTAAAATAATCAAAGCTAGTGGGTTCTGTTAAGTTGCAAGGTAACTTGGACATACTCGCTAAGATGTTGAATGAGCATGTTTTTAATTGAACTAACACATAAATGTGCAACTTTTCGTGGTTCGTTGGAAGACTCAGTTCCCTTCTCTCAGTATAGAATATCCTTGTAATACCTATTTTCAATCTGCAGAAATATTTGGTCCACCTAAACAAATTTCTGTATAAAAAGTTCCATGAAGGCATCCTACTTTACTTATGACAACCTATATTCAGATTTGCACAATCGGTGTTGGTATCTAGTTTCCTTCTCGTTTTCAAGAATATTTATTTCCTTATGTGCATGTGTTCATGTTTGATTCTATGCAATCAATTTCTTGCTTTCTACCTACCAATACTCTAATGTAGATTGGTTGAACGTTCATTTTAAGTTGATCTGATTCAAAAGCTTTAACAAATTGTATGCCATTGTTTTAAACCACACGAAGTATTGAGTATATTTAATAAGCCATGTTGATTAAGTCAACCAATTTTTTGTGGATGGAAGGCAGCGCAACTGTTTTGCATCTAGTAAATTTATTTCTCGGCATAACCTCCTTGCAGTTCAATATACTTAGTGCAGCGATGCTCCAATATTTTAAGCCATGCAAATAATCCTTTTGTTTGTTAATACTCGGCAAAATAGGCTATTGTTTCGACAACGGCCTCTTAATTTGACGTGAATCGCTATCCGCCAAGCCATTTTTTCAAGTTAAGGAAAAAAGTCACAGGGATCAAATTTTGCGAATATGATAGATGGGGTACCAATTCATATGGTAACTGGACTAGTTTTACTGTCGTAATTGGCGATGAGCGGGACGGGACATTATCACAGCGAACTTTCTTCTTCGCTAAGTGGAAGTCCCACCCTTTCTCTGCAGTTCAGCATCGAATCGGTTTAGTAAATCAGCTCGTCCAGTGACAGTCCTTTCCCTTTCCAAATAATCAATTAAGATTATGTATTGCGAATTTTAAAAAATCGTCGCCATTTTCCGGTTTATAGAATCTTCTTCGTCTTCTTTGATCAACGTTCGTTGGGTCTCATGTCTCATCTACAGTCATATAATGTGACAGAAACTCGCTCGTATTGCGTTTAAATATGTTGAAACATTGATTTGAAGTTACAATGCGGGCTTAAGATTGTCGGAATAACAACCAAACTTTGGTAATCTTATAAACCTTTAGTTTCTTCAGCTAGAAATAAATCAAGTGGTTTTCATCTGTTTGTTCCTAGCAGATTTCGAGGTATTTATAATTTTGGACTTCTTGTCCGACTTTCTGCCCGTGTTGCTGAGAGTAACTTTACTAAATATAAGGATGTACATTTGACTTTTGACAAAGACTGCCTAATTAAAGTGTATGAATTAAATTGTATTACTGGTAGTTCCTAGCTAACATTGTTTTATTTAAATTAATGTTAATTACGAAAATGTATGTGAAAAATTATTTAGTTAAGTAAATGTAACATTATGTTAGTTAGTCATAATAAAAAAAAATAGAAATAATTCTGCAGTCACGTCTGACTGAATATTATCTAACGTGTTCGTCGCATTGTGGCGTCGAACGTGTGGTTCAATAGCCACAACGAGTAGTAGTCAAATATTGTAGGAATCATGACGCGAATTTCTCTTTGTGGTTACTTCAAGTTAACCGCAACGCGTTCCGATTGTTTTTGCAAGTGGCACAATACCAATTTCGCGTTCTAGATAATCTTAAGAGACCACAATGCGTTCTGACTGATTTCGCTCGAACAGTTAAACTTGATCCCTTGATTTTGACATGACAAGTGATTTCTATTGGTAGTACTGTCTGGTTACCATGACAACAGTAAACAAAACATACTGACATGGTTTTTCACTGTTGAGTTGAAAATTCTGAATAGTTTTTATCAAAAATTATGAAAAATGTATCGAGGTGAAGGAAAGGAATTTCAACTGTGCCCTGTAGATTAATAAATAAGTAAATAGCTATGGAAGAGGTGTAAGATCCAGGTAAATTTCAAGAATCGGTCCAGGTGTGATGCTCTACGCATCAACTGGCTCTTCTTCCACGACGACGGCATGCGTGATTATTGGAGGAATCGTTGTCACACACAGTCGGTACTTTCTCTTGGGAGACATTCTCCAAGTCTCTCACAAAGCCTACAGCATGTCCAAAGAGAAATTTTGGCTTTGTGAATTAGTTTCTCGGACGTCAGGATTCCGCGATAGTTATGATAGGTAGAGATACTTCTCTACAGAACGGCGGTATGAAATCTAACAATCTTGCTTGACATAGATTGTTAGATATTATACCTCCGTTCCGTAGAGAAATGTAATTGCTCCTCTAGAAAGAATGGAAAAGTCAGTCGCTCCAGCATTCTTCCACTTGTGAAGCGAACGATCACGGTTTTGTACGGGTTAAGGTAATCAAAGTACTAAAGTAACGACATCAACGAATTGGTAAGGACAGTTGCTTAGCAAGCAATAATTGTTAATAAGCAAAAATTAGCTTGAATTATAGATCTGCCTCAAGGCTTACCTTAACTGCATTTCCGTTCACTTATAACTGTTCACACGTGTTACGTGAATAATTACACAATTGATCGTATGCATTAATAAAGGTCCGGTACATGAATTTAACTCTTCCTTTTGAAAAAATTGTAATTAAAGCCGTATACATACAACATGCTCGAATGCATACCAAATCATTTGTAATTAGGTACGTACATGTGCAACTCATCTTGTAGAGCATTAATAAAGTTTTTGTTCCTATCTCCAAAGAACAACACTTAAACTGAAATAATCGATGGTTTTAATTAAAGGTAAACATGTTCGTTCTCTGCATTCTCATTTTATTAGCGAGTTTATAATTTACCATTGGCAATGCCTCTTATATGCACGTCCTGAATTAAAATTCATTACGCATAGCAAGAAATTTATGCCTCAATTAGTTTCGCCGATGCATATAGAGTCTCCGCTTTAACTTTTCTTTTCTTTCGAATCTTAGCATTTTTGGATACATCGGATGCACGGCGACAGTGCTACCAAAGTAAAGAATCCTATATTCTTGTCATATACGAGGGATGTTTCCAAAGTTCCGGAAATTGTTCCAATTAAATTACGCAGGACCTATAGGTAATGCTATTGGTAATAGACAAGTCTTGAGATGTTTATGCAGTTATCCAATGCAATATAGTTCAGGTGCTCGACTGTTATATACTGTAGACGCGTTTTCATACCACTGTTTTTGTAAGCATGGAAGACGCCGTTAAATTTTATAAGAGAAAGAGCCATAATTTGCTTTCTGTGGAAAGAAAGTGTGAAAACTTCAGAAATTATTCAACGTCTGCAAGGAGTTTGATGAGTCTGTAGAATCTAAAAGTAGTGTATATCGGTGGATCGATCGTTCTAAAACTGGTCATTAAAAAACGATTCACGCAGTGGTCGCCCTAGTACAACGGTAAACTAAAGAAGCATTACTCCCGTTGGCGACCTACTGAAAGAGGACTAGTCGTCAAATTAGTGTACGCCTAGGAATAGGTACACGACAAGTACATGACATTTTACGTGATCGTTTGAGCGTAAGCAAGGTTTCAACTCGCTGGCTGCTAAGACTGTTGGGACCTAAACAGAAACTCAATAGGTCTGACACTTGTCAACTTCAAAAGCTGTTTTTCCATTACGGTTATGAATGTTGGCAACGGAACTACTGACGAAACGTGGATTCCTTATTTGACTCATGAATCCTAGAAGAAGGGCCTCCACTTAAGATGCGTGCAGTTTCGTCTGTTGGAAAGGTAATGCTTGCTGTAGTTTGGGATTGCGAAGGGATTATTTTTATGGATTATCTGCCGAAAGGTACTACAATTAATTTTCATTATCATTAATTTATTATACGGGCCACTGCGGCAGGCACTTGTCAGCAAACGGCCTGCAAAGTTGCATAAGCGTCCGTTATTGCAACAGGATAATGCAAGATCCCATACCGCAAGAAAGAAAAAAGATGTTTTGAACGATCTGCGATGGGGATTGCTTCCGTATCCATCTTACCAGATGTCGCACCCAATGATTTTCATCTATTCCCAGTTTTGAAGAAAACTTTACGGGGTGTTCGATTTGAGTGTTTAACTGACATAAAACGTGTCATAAATAGGTGGACTGTGGAGATACCGTAAAAGTTCTTTGAGAACGGCTTAAAAAAATTAGTTTATCGTCAAAATAAATGTATTCAATTAAATGGAGATTATGTAGTGATGTGTATTACATTGTAATATTAATGAAAATTTACCAAATTAAAAAATTATAGCTAAAGTCCCAGAACTTTGCAAACATCCTTCGTAGCTATAATTACTTATACGAAGATGTAGTAAATGCTTTATTCCTTTACACTTAATACCTTCACAATAAATGCATATCATTTTTAAAACCAAGTATTATTCAACTTGGTAGTACATAACGTTAGTTACATGTATTGCACTTTCCATTTTAGAAATGTTTCATTTATTTGTTGCGGTAATAACACTACTGTATAATTTTTATAATAATTTAAAATTGCACATTTTTTCAGGCTCTAATATTATACTATGCGACGGTTTGTCGACTAACGCCAACGTGGAGCTTCATTATAGAGTAACCTCGAAATGTGCATAAACCCCGGCGAATTTGACGACTCGTTTTAAGGAATTATTGGTAAAACCGAATATAATTTTTCTTTAAATGTTTAGAGAATGAAGTTGCGAATCGAGGGGCGAAAGAATATATAAGACAAAAACAAGGTCCGTTCTCGTTTTCCCGGCTTCATCGCTGGGTAAAAGCATATTTACCGACCAAAACCACTAAGATAGTGAGAGGAAACCAGAAAAGGAGGCTCGGTTATATAAGCTGCTGCACCGTCACATTGTATTAGGCCAACATCCAGCGTCGTCGTTACCTGTGTTCCCCGATTGACTTCACAATAGATATAACGAACCAACATTTTTTTCTAATAAACTACGGTTCGAACGACATTCAAATCACAGAGTTAAGCCAAGAAAAATGAATATCGCGTTAGGTGTAGAAGTCTTTGTATATACTACAACCTTAGGTTGTTGAATATAAAGCTATGTATCAACTTTTGTTATGCTTAAATCAAAAGAATGAGATATGTTGCACGAATAAACCTTAATTCGTTTTTAGCAGTTTCGCTTCCTAAAAAACATTAAAAATTAATAAGGGTGTTATAGGAAATAATAGTGATTTTACATAAAATTGAAAGCTTATTCTTCTTTTATATGACCAGGTGTTTAATTAACTTCCATATTTTAATCAAAATTATCAAAAAATAAGGTTTCTTTCGATGAAAACAAAATAAAATAACATTTAATTAAATTAAATAGAACGTTTCTTCAAATGATCTATATAGCCCTATATATATGCCTATATAGCACACAATCTTAAAAACTATTATTATTATTATTATTATTATTATTATTATTATTATTATTATTATTATTAACTCATTAGCCATTTAAAATTTCGGCAAATAGCCTAGATGAACAAAATTTCTTCATATTTAATTGCCGTTTAATTGGCGATCAAAACAAAGTGGTCCAACTACCAAAGTACCAACATTGAGCGCCCATCTATTTTGAGCTGAGTTTCATATACGATGAGTGTACATATATATTATTATGGAATGTGACTTCGTTTATCCAAAGTATATTATTCTGTGTCTAATATTCTCTGACAAAACCTTCCTTTTAGTAGCTCAGATACTGATGATTAAGGACATCTACGATTAGGGTATTAATAATAAACAATTTTCCCTGGGTTAAATTTTAAAACACAATCTATTTAAAAACGAACAGAAAAAGATAAATAACGGATGAAAAATAATTATTTTTGGACAGTTTGACAGTAAGATGGAATTTAACAATGAATTATGGTAGATTTTTACATTTTTGTTTATCGTCACATCTACAACCTATTACATTTATTTGAAAATTACCTATTTTAGGAAGTGAACTGTAATAATCAAAGATATTTTAAATATACGAATGTGCTCAAAACACACAACGTGTTCCGCATGAAAAACAACGGGTTTTGAGTGTTTGAAAATACTCCAATTAATATTCAAATCTGCACACACTTATTACATTTTTGAAAGCGTTAACATTATCGCATCGTCTCGAATTGATGATAAAGATGATTTTTAAGATAAATCTATAAGAAAAAATGAAGTGGCGTCAAATAAGATGACCTTGAAAGCCATGGAATCAATCCATTAGTTCCAATCCATCTATCATTAATACGATTGGTCAGAAGACGACGAGTTCTTGGTAGTTGTAAGCAGGTTCTTTAACCTGCTTGCAAAACCTGTTTCATCTACGAAATTGTCCAAAGATCCAACAGTTCCTGATGAAATGATGCCACACTAAACATTGAAACTAAAACGAATTTGATGAACTGTGGAATACGTTTGTAGAGGGTTATTTTTGAACAGTAGTAATGATTTTTTCTGTTAAATAATCCACGATTAGAGAGAAAGTTTGTTCCGCTGCTCCAAAGAATATTTCGGCAATTAATGGTATTCTATTGACAAAAATCGATATACCAATAACAAAAAACCATTCTTCTTTCAGGAACTGCTGCTAATAATGTTTGAGCAGATATGTACTTGTAGACAATGAATACGCATTGTTTACAATAACAGCTTCTACTGCCTCATTAATTATCCAATTCTTTTTCACCCGTTTCTTAGCAAAAACATATTTGTCATTTTTAAGCGTTTGCTAAAGCTTCAAGAAATACCGATTCGGTTGAGTGGTATTTGCAACAGAGTATGGCAACTAAACGTTTGATACAACAAATTATTATTATTTGTTTCCATAGCAATCTAAGTTAGTTTCATATTAGTTTAGCTCCTTATAACTCCGTTGTTTTTGATGCTAGCGAAAATTCGTCATAACCGATTTTATTCTAAATTCTAATATCTTTAATAAAAAGTTATAATACACAGCATATTCCATTAAAAAAGCTGTGATTTTGCCTACAAATTAAAAAATGTGTTCGATTGCATTTCCGATGCCACTAGTTTCTAATTTGGATGATGAGGCAGCTTCAAAAATAAAAAGGTTACTAATGGTGCACACTCAATTTAGAATACTCGTACAGTTTACATAGAGTATATGTATGTACATTAGGACGTAGACTATGTATAGTGGGTATGTAATTAACTGATTATATTTGACTTCCAAAGAGTTCTTACAAATTTTGTGAAAATTCATTTTAACAGTTACAGCTAATGAAAATCTATCCAGTTATACGATCAACTCATTTTTGTAGCACACTGATCTAAAAGTTACAACTTATGCGAAACAACTAGCCATTCCGCCACAAAAAAACGCCATGATTAAGTAGGCAACGGTAAATCATAATTTACAATAAATAACTCCATCTCCTCGAATAATTTCCCCAGACAAGTGGTTACTAATAATAGTTAAGAAGTGATACTACGCTGTAGGTATGTAATTTGGCGCAATTTGTGAAATTACCAATCCGGCTGATACTTCTTTTAATGCCTAAATATAGTAGCCGTTCGCCTCACGATCTGCGTAGAATGAGCGTTGCTGAATTAAAATAAATGCTAAAAATTACAGGAAGCACTTGTGCAATACTCATACAGCATGCAAATGACATAGTTTTCGTTTTGGTGTTGTGTGAATGCCCGGCGTTAATAAAAATAACAGTTCGTTTCAGAATCAGCGAGTCCAAATCTTTCAATCTTAAAGGTATCAGCAATTTGATGTTCCTATAAATCTAGTATTTAAAATTTGTATAGTTTTCTTTTAAAGTATTTAGGTTTCCGGGTTGAAACTTCTTCGTAATTGCATGAGTATGTCGACGTTTCATACTCAGTTTCATGAACCTTCTTCTGAGGTGCTTAATGTTGTGTCGCTACTATGAGAAGAATGATAGCGGTCGCTCGGAGTATGGCTTCTTTAAACTCCCGTCAAAAATCTCCGATTCATTACCGTCAGTCAAAGACAAAACTTCTGCCCTGGATGTGTACATCCAGCGAATTTACCGAATCCCTTGTTTTTGTAGTAAAACGGAAAGAAATATCTATTCGTATTAACCGCCCATCACGTGTAATGAACATGTCATACGTTTAATGAAAGTCAGAATGAAAGAAGTTATAAGCCAACTATTGTTCATTGCTTTTCCCGGTTCACGATTTGCAACGCATTATTTTATATATCTACTATTGTATACAATAGTAGTATATTGTCATTCCTTTTGCTTCAATCGATATCCCGACACATGATAGTAAGGCGGTGCAAATCGGACGATATACGACCGTGGCTAATTTTTTCAATTAAAAGATAACTGAGTATTGGTTACACACATGTAAAATGCATCGCAAGAAAATTTAATTGCTGCTTCTAATTACACAGGTAACCGCCTACAACAATAAAATACAACGGCCAGACATGATTGACTAGTACGGTAATAAAATTTTATTGCTTATGCGCTACCTCCCAAATTCGATGCTCGCCATTGGAATTCATCACATGGAGTTGCCTTGTCACGTCATAATTCCAACGTGGTTTTTAATTCATTGAAGAAAATAAACAATTATTGTGGACGTGTTATCTAATAATTTAATGTAAGTTCGACAAATCACCTTTTAATTTAACTATTCTCCTACGTTTCTCCGCATTCTTCGTTTCAATTAGTTTATTTATTTACATAAAGGTTAAAAATTGATTGGTCACCATAATTGTACTTTCCGTGGTACTAATACATTGTCTGAAGTCCTGTCTAATAATGAATTTAACACGTTTCCTTAGTAAAGAAAAAATTGGATTTTTGTGGTATTTATTGTGAGTGAAATATTTATTGGGTTTGTGTGTGTAAGGATGGTGAGCATCCTCAAGAACAACGAGCAAATCACATATTAACACGTCAGCATCAATGAAATTATACAAGACAAGATGCAATGTATGATCATTCGCATTCTCCGCTTATTTGAGAAAGAATCATCATCCAACCAGTATCCAGAGATGTCTCATATGGTGTGCATCATAAGTATTGGCAAAGTATGGCATCCAGTTGATATTGAAATTGTAATCACCCACAACTAAAACAAAATCATTAGGACTTATTTCAATAATCTATTGCGATTTATTTGGGTGCAACGATAAATCAAAAATGCAGCGTAAGGCGGTTATACATTTAAACTTCTCATACAGTCCAACGAAGTCTAACCCACACATCCTTCTGCAGACCTCCTTTCGATGCTGTAATTATCACTATTAGTACATCTTTTCCATATTTTTTACAACTTATGGTTTTCCCTTTGTACACTGCATTGATTGAAGTAGAATAAATCATAGTTATAGACACTAGATATTAGCCAAGTTTCGATAAGGCAAATATTATTGTATTCTGAATGAAGGGATGATACCTAGAAACTTCAAATTTTACTATGCAAACCTCTTGTATTTTGCAGAAAGTTCAATAATAATATAAAACAATACGAAAATGCGAATACTACAATGCAGTACTTTCGAATGAAGATGAGATGGTACTATGCATAAATTTAGTATTAAAATGAGGAGACTGCAAACCAATTATACCCTTGAGGACCAAATATTATCGACATTGATCGACATACACAGTTTATTGCGGATATAATTATTATAGGCAAAGCAAATCTGGAATAATCGTTAAATTTTCTTAGTGTTCACGTTAATTATTGCATGTGTTATATTTGTTATTAGCAAGTAAATAAGGGGAAATATAAACTCGGGATCTGCAATGAATTATAGCTTATATTCAGGTAGAAGTGAAATATATTGTATACAAGCTACATATCAATACGAGGTTTGGTACGTGGAAAGCGAATAACAGAAAAAAAAAACAGAAAAAAAGTTTCTTAATAAAACACAACCAATTAGTAGTAGCAAGCATTAAGAGCTTGAAAACTTAGAAACAAACAAGGTAGAAACAAGCATATTTCGCAGCACACAAATTGTTTTAAATTAATTAAACAACTGTGGTGAAGAATGTGCGTGGTTGTAATACTATCCCACAGTACTCACTAGCATGAATTATTTTGAAAAATGTGTTAAAATTAATATTGTGCTGCCAAGTTATGTATGTAACTTCGTTATTTTCAATATCAAGTAAATTTCATTACGTTTTTTTTACGTGTTTAATATTTAAGAATGAAATAGTAAAAAAATCAATAAGGGTTTCGTAACTTAAGACTCAACAATCTTCTTCCAGTTACATCAAAAATCAGAAACAGCTTTAACACAACAACTAACATAATCGAGTCTGACAATTAACATAATCGACGGATCGTGATTTGATGACGTGTTTAGTTTTGTTGGACCACAATAAGGCGTTTGATACTATAAATCAGAGGTGGAGAACCTGCGGGCTTTTTAATTTTTTGATAGGACCTTATCCGTAATTGTAATTTACAATTTGCATTAAAAAATAGATTTATCAGTCAACTCGCGTCTCCTTTTTCGCCACTGCCGTGAAGTTAAATGTGGCCCATCATAGTAAAGAGGTTCTCCGCCTATGCAATAAACCATTTTATTCTATCTTTTTTTTACAATACATCGGATTTGACGCAGAGTGTTCTTTACTAATCAAAAGCTATTTGCGTTATGGCTGACAGATTGTGAGAATAAGAGGCAGCACAGAGTAGAGTACCTCAAGATACTTGAGTACCTCAAGATTCTGCCATCGTCCTATCTTATTTACCAGATAGACTTCCAACTTATTTACTGGACTTTAATTATATAACTGTAACTGTATTCTTAGATTCCCCTCTCCTTGTATGTGGCGCTTTCTAGGTAAATTTACCTCCATCGAACGATATTTCGGGCTAAACAGTAATATTATCCATCTTCGATAAATTTTCTTCACGTCGTAAATATTCCTTTTTAATGTAACATTTTCCTACAAATATGTACAGACTATATTCTATTTTATCTCTGTCATTATATATCACTTAGTAAGAAGTCGTCAAGTCCGGTAGTGAATGCGCACATTGAACGCTTGCCAATACTAAAACGTCAAATAAGTAAGCCTTAGATCACGAACTCCTATGGCAAGCTGTAATATATGATTTTTTACAAATACTATCGTGTGGCCTTTCTCACCACTGCCGAAGTTGCGGCTTATCACGGTAAAACGGTTTCCCTCCTCTGCCATAAGGCATTCTATTTTTACAATATATCGGATTTGACGCAACGTCTTCATTTGTTAATCAAAAACTATTCGCGGCGTCGCAGAAAATTTGTGAGTGGGAGACAGCATACCGTCTTCTTTGGATGAGTACCTCAAAATTTCGTATATTTACCGTATAGACTTTCAACTTATTTACTGAAGTTAAATACTGTGTGTATACACGGGCGACACACAACTCTATTATTCATTCCAACCATCCAATTGGAAAACTGCCGTGGTCAGTATTAACTACGATTTACATCAACATTGTTATAAAAATATTTATAGTAACCTTTTGCCAGTTTTTAACCTTCAAATTAATTAATTACTAACTAAACTACCTCTAGCGAATAGTGCTAAATGTCTTGGATATCCGCACATATCGGCAGCAAATTTCGAGTTATAACCGTAAGGTTTACATGAACTTTAAGAAACTGTGACGTGTTTTTAATAATAATTACTAAATAAACGAAAAAACCTTTACAAAACACTTGTTCTTTCTCAGTTTTCATATTATGCATATATATAGGTATATCATTCCGATCCAGACAGTACCAGCGGTTGCATTCAAAAACTCCTGTCAAAGATACATGCATAGCATACAGTGGCGGCCATATTAATAGCACAGGTAAGCTGATATGGATGAATTGATAAATTTGTAAATGTTAACAATTGATTTATTTAACTTAGCTTAACAAAAATGTAGCAGATGGCATGCAGTTTATAATAAACACACAATATTTTATAAACTTCAAGATAAACAAATTAAAAAAATAAATATATTATTTTTTAAGTGGGCATAGAAATAGCACACTTAATAACAATAACGAAATACTGTATTATTTATTTTTTTTAATCCTTTTTTGCTTTTACATTTAATATTTTGCGGAAACCCTTTACAAGCCAATATTCCTGCTCATCTTTCAACTAATTTTTGACATCTCTCTACAGGAATGTTATGCCAGGCTTCTTCAATAGTATTCCACATTTCGCCTAATGTCGCTGGAGATTTAGACTTTATAACAACTTCAACATCCCCCCATAGATTTTCTATGGGATTTAAATCAGGGCTTTGTGCTGGCTATTCTAACACTCGAATCTGTTTCTCCTCTAGCCACTGTTTTACGGTCCTCGCCGTATGTTTGGGATCATTGTCGTGCATTAAACCCCAGGTTACTAGAAGAAATTCATCAGCATATGGTTCCATCATGTTTCCTAAAATGCTGCGATAAACATACTGATCCATTTTTCCTGCAATTCTGAATATACCACGCCATGACATAGAAGCCTATACCATTACGCTTCCTCTACCGTGTTTCAATGTTTTTATAGTGTACCTAGGGTTGAATCTCTGATTGATGGGTCGTCGCACATACATTTTTCCGTCAGACCCAAGTCGGTTGTATTTGCTCTCATCTGTCCAAAGTACAGATTTCCAGAAAGAAAGCGGCTTTTCTTTGTGCATTTTCACAAACAGTAATTTTCTTTTATGGTTTTTATTTTTCACGAGTGGCTTTCATACTACAATACACCTATGTAAGTTAAATTCCTTCAGCCGACGTCATATTGCTCTTCTCGATATATCAATATCAAATTGTTTATTAAATTCGGTTTTTATTTGTGTAGCTGAAAAGGATCTTCTTAACTTAATCGACGAATAAGGTTGTCTTCTCGTAAGGTTGTTTTACGAGGCTTAATCTTCCGTTTCTTGTTTTCTAAAGTTTTTTCCGTCTGAATATGCTTTATTGCATTTTGTATTAATTTACGTGAACAATTTAATGTTCGTGATATTTCTGAAATAGATATGCCCTTCTCTTTCATGGTGCAAATTAACTCTCTTTTCTCTGGTGTGCAATGTTTTCCTCGTCCCATTATACTAACACCAAAATTTTTGTTATTAATAAAACGTTAATTTTAAAAGCAGTAAGTACACCACTTTTTTAGTACAAAATAACTCGAACCGTAACACTATAATAAGATTTCGCTATACAGAACCGACAACTGTGCTATTTATGTGCCTGCTAGAAAAGTGAAACTAATATTTTTTTTTTTCATTGAATGCCGAATTATTGTTCTGGAATACGTAGCTAGGGGAAGTACACGCAACCTCCTCGGGGACTCTCACGCTAGTTTCATAAAAATTTAAACGGGAACAGCTTGAGCGGTCAATTCAAATGAAATTTGATGCCTGTGCTATTTATGTGGCCGCCTCTGTATATACATTTGAGCATGTTAATTGATGTAAAAAATCAATATTACAGAAAATCAGATATGAATAAGAAGACTAAAATGTATATTTTGTGGCGTAGTAGCTGAATTTGCTTCCGTTTTATCTGAAAATTACTATCAGGTTCAATATAACAGTTAATTATTCTAATGCACAATGTGCGTATTTTTTTGGCAAGTCTATTTGAAGATGGGAGAAGGTGAAGATGGTGAAGAGAGAAATACGACAATTAAATTACAATCACACACGTGCAAATTGTATTTATCCACCATTATATTAAATGTTAGTATAGATGAATCTACTTCAACTGCCATATCGTTATAGCATCCGATAAAAGGAAGACGATTATCGTAGTTGACTGTGACCTCACGTATAAACAACGGAATGTATATTATTCGGATACCACGGTATTCCGTGCATCGTCCTGCCGCGCTCTATCCGCTTCCACTCTGGGCCACTTATTTTATCCCCGGGCGTCCTCTTGTTAGTAAATCGTTGAAATTGTGGGAAAGTCTGTCTCGTTAACAAGAGACGGTTTTGTTTTACATTTGCGTTTCGTCGAGAAAGAATAAAGATATATTTATACGCTTGTCGCAGCGGTCCAGCTACCAGTCGAGCATTGCTACCATAGCTACTGGAAAAGGAATTACTTCTGCACAACAGCTTGTCAGAGGGGAACATACAAATGCGTCGGCATGCGTATAAAAATAATTAACGTCGAGTTTTTTCTTGTTCAGCAATTGCGTTTTGTTATTGTAATTCTCCCAACAAGTAATATTTACGATAGAGCTTTCACGACCTCTTGATATGAAATAAATAAGAGGCGCGTAATGGAACATACACACTCAGAAGTTGGTGTGCAGTAATATTATTCCTTCGGCATTCCGTCCTTCGTTATTATTGCTATCGCGCGATGTTTTTATCATGTAATAACAACTATTAAATCTAATTTAATATTGGGTTTAAAAAGTTAGTGCACAGTAGTAAGTTTTCCTCTGCATCAAATTTAATTATCATAAATCACCATATGCATACAACAGTTGTAAATTAATCTCTACGGACCCATATTTACTATAAAAGTTGTAGAAAAGTTTAAGAATATCGGTTCTATAGAGGTTAAGGCTTTCTTAAACAATAGCTGCATGGTTAATGAATTCACACCAGTGGATGGTTTGAATTAAAGAAACCACAATGTTAAAAAAAAGGAAAAGGCCAAGTTTCCAATATATCCTTAACCAATCTGATTGCTTTATAATCTACTGTGTAACAGAAAAGTAACGGTCAAATATCATTCGTATGAAAGCGATCAATAATCAAAGATTAAAGGGTGAAATTAACAAAGGCCTTAAGGCTCAAATGAGATCCGCATTAATTGTAAAGTATTTACTAGCTATTCGTACCGAAACACAGTTAATATAGTTACTAGCGCTGGAATTAACCCACTACTAACCTGAGTTCCAGCGGCATCACAGACTTCGCCTTGATGAAATATCGAATCAAATAAATATACTATAAAATGTTATAGTACGGCTCTCTTTTTCTTTGTTCCTAGTCTTCTGTTAGATACTGTTATCTTCATTCAACGATAATCCCGGGAGAGTGGCAATATTACTCGTCTTCGATACATTTTCTTCGTGTCGAAAATATTCGCTTTTAATATAACATTTTCCTACCAACGTGTCCAGAATAACTTCTATTTTATGTTTGTCGTTATATCTCATATTAGATATCGCTCTGGTTGCCAGTACCTGCTAACGTCAAACAGTTAGCTGTTAGATCGCGAACCCCTGTGACATATTACAATCGGGAACAAAGGAGTAAAGGGACAAAGCGACAATTTGTCTCTTTAGTTTAAATCGTCACTTAATGAAAACGTATTTGATTAAGAGTTCGATTTAAAAGCAAATCTAAATGTTGTAATGCACGAATTTTACTTCAATTGCAAGTTTAATACAGGTTTGATTAATTGATTGGGTCAATCTATTAACCAATTAATCAGCACCGTGTGCTAACGTCAAAATTTGGGGTTACTTTTTATTCTTTCAATTAATTTTTGTAAACCGTTATTATTTGCAGTTTACAATCTTTTGAAATAGAATTTATGCTATTTGTAGGATAACGCTACATTAAAAGCGAACATTTAGAAGCGGACCAAAATAGAGCAACGGCAAGTCATATTGCTGTTTTCTCGGGATTATCGTTAACCGGAGACAGATCTACCTGATAAAACCAGGAATCAGCTGGATACGCCGTTGGAAAAACCGGAAAAGAAGTCCGATTTTATCTAATATTTATGTGTCTATACTACCCGTTGTCGCTGCGCTACGAACGAGTACTTCTGTACCTATGCTACTTATTTTAATTGTGTTACGGGTATTTCAATTTATACATCATACAAACTTCAGAGCCAAAAATCCGTTGAGTTTATGTCAGGCAATCTTTTGATGGAATTTTCAAAATGTCTGTTTTTAACATGGTTTTTGAAAACAGCAGTTAACAAGTCTTTAACAGGTCGATAAATGCACGCGTGTGTTTCATGCTGCATAAAAATTATATTTTCAATTGTGTCCTCGTTTTGCCGCTGTGAAAGGCAGGCATCGCTCATTATAACCTCGCCATTCTGTATTTCCTGGAAAAAATACGAAGCAATGTTGAAATTATCCGCACCAAACAGTGATTTTCTCCTCATGAAGACTTTCCTGAATTATTGGATGCGGATTAAGTGTCGGCCATATTCAACAGTTTTGAGTATTAATTCTGTCATTACAATAAAATCGGGCCTCAACTGTCCATAAAATACAGAATAACTATTCGGCTTAAATTTCAATCTAGGCCATTATTCGGATTTCTCTGGCAGATTAGTATTGGCTATGTTGTGTACTTCCTGAAGAACCTCTACAACTTGGACATCACTAATCCTTGGTTGTCCCAATCTCGGAAGATTATTACAAATATAATACAATATATATTATAATTACAAAGCTCGTTCGTTTGAATTTGCTAATCAAATTGAGGTATGCCGTTATCTTTACCTTTATCTTCATAAACCAATAATATAATTTCCACCACTTTTATAATAACATTGTACCAAACTTATTCTTGTTTGCAATTAAGCGACCGGTTTCGTGTATCTAAATCATACACATTTCATCACGCCCTGATACTTTAGAATGGCAACCAAGCCGATACTTCACATTTTCATAAGACAATAACGAGCAAATGCACGAACGAGTGGTTTTTACAAATAATTCGTTAGTTATTGGCCTTCTGAAAATGTGTAGCCTCACCTTGGTTGTATTTTATCTTGTAATTTCAGTCTAAAATATCTGGCCATGTACACTGCTATTCAGAGAAGTTCGGTCGGTTGATAAAAAACATGAAAAGGTTATAGAAACAAACGAAACTAAAAACAAAATGCAATTTTATTGTATGTACAGGTAAAAAAGACAAAAATAAATAAATAAAAAGTTATTCTGGCCTAATATAACATACTGAACATTATATTTTTTTTTCGTCGAAAAAACCCCCTTTGCTGTTAATCACCGCTCGAACTATTCTAGGCATTCTTTCGCTAAGTTTTGTTAAAATGGATTGTGGAATATTAATCCATTCATGTTGCAGAATATTCCGTAAATGTTCTTGTGAAGTTGGGCATATTTTTCGGATCCTCCTGTCCAGTTCATCCCACTCTATAGGGTTCAAATCTGGGCTTTGTGGGGGCCAGGTCACTACTTTCAGGGTGTGCTGTTCTTCTTGCTCCTTTAGATAGTTCTTACACACTAACGCAGTGTGTTTTGGGTCGTTGTCATGCATGAATGTAAAGTTACGGCCTATTATACGCAATCCTGATGGCACTGCATGATTCTGGAGTATTGCAAAATAATTTTCCTCCCTCATTACACCCTGCACTCTGCATACATCTCCCGTCAAGGCAAAGGAGAAACATCCCCACACTAACACAGAACTACGCCCTTGCTTCACTGTAGGCACAATGCAGTTCGGGATCACTTTTCGATTTTAGATCTTCGGACATAAACTCGTCGATTTTGCCCAAAAACCTCAAACTTTGACTCGTCACTCCAAAGCACGTGTTTCCAATTATCTAACGACCAATCTAGATGAGAACGGGCCCACTGTAGCCGTTTTGCTCTGTTGCCCCGACGTAATAAGGGTTTTCGAATGGCAATGCGTCCATGAAGATCCGCTTGTTGAAGTCGACGTTTTACCGTACTCGCCGAAACTTGTTCTTCACGGCCGCGATTGACTTCGGCTGCTATTTGTGCGCTGTTAATTTTCTATTGCGTTTGCTTAATAATACAATTCTCAAATCTTCAGCTTTTGTTGTTTTCCTAGGTGCTCCAGGACGAACATGATTTTCTATAGTTCCAGTTGTCCGATATCGCTTTATGATGTCATTTACTGTTGAACTTCTCATATTTATTTTTTCAGCAATTTGTCGTCCCGAATATCCTTCTTCAAACAGCGTAATAATGCGTGAACGTTTTTCTACACTGGTAGGCTTGCCACGTGCCATTTTGAAGTAAATTTTCTTAAAACTTTCGCGCAAAAACGACAGACGCACACCAACACACGTTCAACAGTAAAATGAGGCAAATTTATATCTTTACCCCCGTGATAAATAAACAAGAGTGATACTGCGGTATATTTCCTAAATGTATTGTTCGTTAATAATCCCCAAACGACCCGTTTCAAAAGATCGGTACTTCCGAGAAAATTCTTGGAATGATAATAAAAGGGACTTTATTGTGGTTGTCGTAATATTTCTACTCTACATAATAATTTACGGCTTTAATCCCTTAGAAAAGACTGTATGCTTAATATTTTCCTAATTTTATGTATTAATAATTGTATACAGTGTGATATAATAGATTTTTATTGTATGACCGAACTTCACTGAACGGCAGTGTACACACGAAACCGGTCGTTTATATATATTAAAGAGAATTAATCCTCTTGACTTATTTATTTTAAATTATTATGAACTCACACCGAGTCATTATCTTCAATATACCAATTATCGCCTAATCGCAAAAGGTCAACGTCCTAATCTCTGCTAGATTTAACATATTTTGTTGTCTGTGTTAATAGTGAGTAATTGCATGTTAACTACAAATAACCCTAGGCGCTTATCGCAGACGTGTAATTTCCAAGTTGCCGGGGTGTACGTGACATTTTATTCTTTTCTCGTTTTTCTTTTCTGCAAATATTATTTACACCCTTAGGATAATACGTTTACATCTGATGCAAAAGTAGCCATTTACCATGTTCTCAAACGGGTCGATACGAATAACACACATTAATTCCAGTGCTATTGGATATCCGACGTTGTTTTCATGATGAACTAGGAACTTGTTTCTTTTTTTTTTCATTAATTACCCCCCAAGAACATGCTTAAGCGTAATTTATCGTCACAGTAATATTAACCCATTTATGATTCTTTGTTATCTATTTATGGCTTAAAAGAATTCTTTCTTCATTAGTGCGTATTGAAAATATCTTCATCGGCACATAAAGGTAAAACGAAGATAAGTGCAACGAATACATAAGACCCTTTCAATAAAAAAATCCAATACACTTTACGACCCATTCAAGCTACTCTATCGTATTTCATAAAGTCGTGCAAAAAAGGTTAATTACTTCCAGCAAATTGTTTTATAGTGAAAACCTTTAGTTGAACAGAGCTACTGACATTTCTTGTTTTGCATTTACTAAAATCCTTTTTTAATACTGCAAGTGTAAAACCTCTAATTACTTTTATAACAAGCGCCACTCCCTTAGTAAGTAGTAAGTATAAATAGTTATAGGCCGCTCAAAGATTCCGCAAATAACAATCAAATGTAGCTGTGTAAGTGTACCCCGTAGCAATTCCACGGAGGTTGAAGAAAGGGTGACGAAACCTCAGTCTTCTTATTCCAAATTATGCAAAGTTTGCTGCAGATTACATGCAGTTACAATCTAACATATTTAATATAGTAACACAAGGAATAAAACAAAGATAAAGCAATAAAATGAAGATAATACATGTAAAGCTTCCATTATTTTATGAAATGCGATGTTTAAATTTGTTCGCGCTTTCCCATTTAGAGTAATAATAATGTCTTTATGGCCCAACAGTGGCAATAAATGGAAGGTATTGTCGTACATTAATACACTGGCCGCAATTAGAAATGCATCATCAACAAATTTATGCAAAATAATGTTTACTAGTATTAAAAATGCTTATACGTACGTGTAAATGAAAGACAATCAACAAAAGAAAAGTAGATAAGGCTCGTCTAGCGCGTCTTTGCGTAATAAAAGCCAGTAACTATAGAACTCATACGTACTATTCGTTCGTAAACTATCCGTAATGATGTTTTACGACCGATAGAGTTCTACGATTGCTGCACTAAAAATGTTACTGACTAAAATCGGTGTTGCACAATCAATCGCTTCAAAAGAAGATCTTCTTGGGGGATGATCCTTCTGAGTGCGCCTATACGTGCTCTACGTGCTTTACCTTGATTTACTATCCACAGGTTCCAATGCCGTAATACAGGCGAATAATTACGGCGTTCACTACTTCCGGATTGGGCTACTTCATCTAACCCAATCCGACCACGTTCGAAGGGGATTAATTGTTTATAAGGTGCACGTTCTCGTCCGCGAGGGATCACTCACCATTGCTTGAAATATATTGCATCCATTTTACTCATTTTTGTACATTTAGATCGCAACTATCGGATTGTAACAGGTGTTAAGTAAGTAAGTAAAATTAAGGGTTTAGCAATCTAAATAGAGGAGTCAAGTATGTAAGCGAAGAAAATCTGCGTAATCGATTCGCATTTAACTATTAATATACTGTACATATGTTATGAAACTCATCAAAACAGTGCAGATGTGAAAGGAAAATAAAACGATACATTAGAAACAAGAAAAGGGTTTCAAGTGGTCGTTAGCATAGTTTTTTAAAATTGTTAAATTCTGAAATCTGACGAATATACTTTGGTAGTCTATTAAAACATTTATCACTAATATAGCCCTTCCTATTTTGGTAAACTGTCAGTCTCTGAAAATCAGCACGGTTGATGTTTATTTCTTGCACTAAGCATAGTCATTGAACTTGTAAATAACGTAGCGCAAGAAGTTCTTGGACTTTATTTTTAATTGTAAACACGTCGCTTATATGAGGCCTATTGTTTCATATTACCAAACCATATTCTAAGATGGCTTGAAAAGAATCGGTTTTGATACAGTCATTCACACTACTCGAAGAAATATGGGAACTACCGATCTCGCATTGCTACATAACTGCTGAACATGCGAATACCACGTTAACTTATTGTCAATATTCACTTGTGTATTATTTTCTATACATCAATGTTGCATTTCATATGTGGTAGTCTCTGTAGCTGAAACTAGGTTGGGTAAATTAAGTCGCACTATTATCATACTCGTATAAACTTAGTTAGTGTAAAACAGGCGAATGGCAAATCGTTGATCATGATTGAGAACCAAAGCAAGCCTAAACATCCTTAATTGTAAGTAGAACATAATCCATTTATGCACGGCGCCTCGCATTCCATTATGCAAGTAATCGGTGATCCACAGAATCGAATGCGCGACTCATGTCAAAAAATATGCTTAAATCCGTGTTCTTGTCATTTAAAGCATCGTATATAGTATCGACTACAGTTTCCAGAATTGTTATAGTAGACCTATATTTTCGGTATCCGTGTTACTATGGACTTAGAAGTCGGAATTTTTCTAAAACCCTGTAAAGATGAACATAAGAATAGTATTCGAACATTTTGGAAACGTGGCACTGCACTCCAATTGGGCGATAATTCTTCGTGTTCCCTTCATCGTTCTTTTTTTTAAATAATTTTTGGAATAATTTTAAATATCTTTAAAATTATAGGATGTACTGCCCATTCGAAAGATTTATTGATAATTAGACATAAAGACCCATTAACGAGATTGTTAATTTCTTACAATATGTACCCAAAGTGAAACTAAAACCAAGGAAAACAAGTTTTTTGTTTTCTTTCCAAGATCAGAAATAAGAAAGGAAACAGATTAGTTCTTAAATTTAAACTCTATCTGAATTGGGACTGCCGATAAAATTTTCGAATTTCTCAGAATTAAGAATGTCATCGAATTTCAATTCAAATTTAACATGCGACTTCGAAATTCCGACTTAGAATTCAAAATTCGGAATCATAAACAAATACTAAAAGTAGTACAATAGCAGGTTCTCGACAAGACGAGGCAGAACGAGTACCTAGCGCGGTGAAATTCCACGCGACTGTTTTAAATAGCTCTCATGCGACTACCAATAGTACTACAGTATTTTGTACAGCCCAATTTGAATTATGTGAAATTTAAGAGTATCACCTTGACGTTTTAATCAATAAGAAAGTTTCAGTCGCTATACCCTTCAATGTAAAATTGTGTTTCTGTTTCTACTAAATAAAAAAAAATATTGTTACTTAATAATCCTGTTATATACCTGTATATACCTGTAAATAGCTAGTCTTTTTATTTGAAAATTATGACACTAGCACACTTTGCACTAAGTCTTTCAAAATTTTTGCAAGATTCTCTTTAATATTGGGTTTATGATATTTTCTTTTGAAGTAAATTGTAAACGTTTGTTAACACATTACTAAAATAACACATAATAGCTGAAGATTTTATTCAATTCCCGAACTTCTGGAACATGTGCTTTTTCATTCTATCTGGTTTTATGCCTTTCTACGAACACGAACGAAAAAACGAACACTATAATACACTGATAAAATAAATTATCTGCAGATTCCATATCTTGCCTACTTATTTCACCTTATACTTGCGTTACACTGTTTTGTTTTATACCCCTTTCATTTACACGTAATGAGGTTGAGTTAAACAGAAACAACCAGTTATACCAATCAGGCTGGAGAATGTAGAACAATACGGTGGTCTTCTGGAAGTAGGTGAGCAATGGCATCTTTGAACTGTGTCGAAATTACCCCACGTAAGCGAAAATTTGTCGTTTGCGCTCTCGAAAACCGAAAATGAAGCACCAGTTTTTTGCATACATGAGGTATGCATGTACTTTAATGCTTTAATGTATCTTGTGTTTTAAACTGAATATAGAGTTGACCCAGGTATTATACTATAATATACATAAAAATAAGATAAAATTAAGCATTGATTGAGTATATTGATTTTTTTCAATATTTTCACGTGTGTATCCATGTCAATCAATTTAAACCTAATTCATGCATTCGTTTAATTACCACAAAATTTATTGGAGGGTTTGATTCGTAATTTCCATTACAGCGTACACTACAGTTAATAAGATTATAAGAAACATTTCATTAAAGGCACTCACCTTTCGAGGAACACAATAAACATTTAAAAACGCGTAACAGGCAGGAAAATAATAAGATCAAAGGAAACAGTGAACTTGTACATGTATATACATTTCTATACACATACATTTCCATATAAATGTAAGTACATATTCTACCCAGAGCATAGAGAAAAAACCGCTACAGCAGATCAGTTGAGCACGATCTGTAACCACAGAGCTACGTATACGTAATATTTCTGTTGGATATGGTCACCTGTTAACTTTTTTATTATCTACAAATATGTGATGGTGTCTTTGGTTTGTTTGCTTCTCGTAGAGGTGTGTGAAGAGAGCGTTGTTACCTATATAAACAGCCTGTTATCATTCGACATGTTTTTAACATGTGTATTAGTGGCTTTTATGTTCTTATAATCATGTGTATACACATGAAATGCTATATATGTAAATTCTTAATCCTGGCAAATATTTGACACAAATTACGTTGTAAGGTATTGTTCTATACTGCTTTTACTTTCTTTAAACTTTAAAATACCACAAAAAATATTTAAAAAAAAGAGAATGGAAAAATAAAGAGCAGCAAGTTGAAGAACGAGAAGACTTCAATGAAATAATAATAATATAATAGTAACAATAATCTTTACTAGTGCTATTACACAAGTCGCACAAATGAAGGAAAATGGAATAAATCTAAATGAACAAATACATATCGTAGCTATTACTACTCAGATATTCATCGACCGAATAGAAAGCTCGTGAAAGTAAATATTTTTTAATTGTCCGTTTAAATAAAGAAATCGGTAAATTCCTAACAGCGTTTGGGATAATATTATAATACCTGATATCATTAGTACCTTACTCCGTCTTTGGTTTTTGCTAACCTAAATTTGATCGTAAATTGTCATTTTGTCTGGTGTAATGATCGTGAATCATAGAATTAAATGTATATTTACTTAAGTTGGACTTTACGTAAGTAACACATTCAAAAATATACAAGCATGAAGTTGTGAAAATTACCAAAAATCTGAACGAGTTTCTGAAGCCATCCAGTCATCCAACGCCAGATATTAGTCTTATACATCTACGTTGTAGAGCAAATATTTTATTAGAATGAGACGAATGGCCCCAGTTCAATATGGCATATGACGTGGAACAGACCGTAGTAAACATGTTTTAGAGAATTTGGAACTTAAGGATCGTACCAAATAAATTGTTGGTTACAGTTTTTTGGATAAAGCATTAACATGACCTTCGCAAGTGAGAGTTTCATCCAGATAAACGCCTACAAATTTAACAGGTTCATTTTGTGAAACATCTTCGAAAGGTCGTAATATAAATAGTACTGTCTGTGTTTTCTCTAGATTAATGCTAAGCTTGTTTGCAGAAAACCAATTTTTGATGTTTATATTCATACTACCAGTCTCTTTTTTAAGGTCATCTAAAGACCGATTAGAATGAATAGCTGTTTTATTGTCCTGCATTATATAAAATTTATATTACAATATTCTAAATCGTTCATATAAATTAAAAATAAGCAGGGACCAAGAACAGATCCTTGAGGTACTCCATGCTTAATAGTAAGAATGCCTGAAGAAACATTATTGAAACTTACGAACTGCAGTCTATCACTGAGGAAAGACGTAATAAGTTTAATACTATTAGTGGACAAATTAGTGTGCTAATTTTCTAGCTAAAATAGAATGGCTAATACAATCAAAGGCCTTCGTGAGGTCAAAAAATGTGGCATAAGTGTAATATTTATCCTCGAAGTTATTTAAAACTAAATTTGATAGGTTACTGATGGCAAGAGTAGTTGAATATTTGCTCCTAAAGCCATATTGACAATCAGTAAATAAAAAATTAGTTATTTGATATTTTAAAGCTTTTTCAAATATGTTTGAAAACACTGGTGTAATAGATATAGGACGATAGTTATTGATCGCTAAGGTCACGCTTTTTTAAAAATAGGAGCAATCACAGACAACTTCAAAGCTTTAGGGTAATAAGCGGCCTCAATACATTGGTTTATTAAATTAATTAATTGATAAATTATGATGTTTTTTAGAGTTTTGATTATTTTTGAGTTAATGTTATAAACGTCCTTGTTGGAAGAGTTGTTTAAACCATCGAATAACGTCCAAGAAAGACACCTTGCATAATGAAAATGATACGTTAAATGGTATAGACTTGTGCAGATATTCGTTGAAATCGGTGTTTGTTGGCAACAAATCATTTAGGATATTTTCAGCAATATTTACAAAATAGCTATTAAAAGCATTAGCATTCAGAAGGATAGGTTTATTGTGTTCTAGTGAGCTTTTATTATTATTTTTTTTTATTTTTTATTTTATTAACGACTTTCCACAACACACGAGAGCTGTGTTTATGATTAGTTATAGAATTATCAAATGGAGCTACTTTAGCGTTTCTTAATACACGTTTATAATGGTTAGGTAAAGCTCGTATATAATCATTAGTGATTAAGTTTGGGTATCTTGTATTTGTTGCTTTAGAAAAGTTTAAATTTTCACCTAAATGGTATAAGTAATCGTTAAACCAAATAATATTTTTATGAGAATTCTGACTTTCATTTAGTTTGGTTTTTATTGGTAAACATAGATCCATAGATCGTGTAATAGTTTCCAAGAACAAACTTGTTTTTATATCTAACTTCAAATGTGTGTCATTTATAAAAGACCAATCAGTCTCTAGCAAAGTATTCTAAAGCTGAAACAAACCCCACTTAGTGATAGGAGTGTAACTTATACGTGAAACATATTTGTATGAATTATTGCAAAACCCTAGAAGGAGACCAAAATGGTCTGATGTAAAAGCCATTGTAAGATCTGAAGTAATCAAATTTCCATCAATATTTGGGAAAAAATTGTCTAAACATGCATTGCCTTGTGTAAAATCGTCATTTATAACTAGAGATTTACAAAAATACTTATCTAATAATTCATACAAATTATTTAAAAATACTTGTTAGTAATCTATATATTGTTACAATGTAATATTGATCATATTTGACTCCGGATACTTCAAAATCGCCTTCGCGACATAAACAGTCAAGGTTCAAAATAGAGCATGCCAAATTGGCGCGCCCATATATACAGACACCACCATGAATCATCTCAGTTCTACAATAGCTTGATAACAAAGTATAATTATCAATTACAGTATTGCGAAGGCGACTATTGTCAAGCCAGTGCTCATATATAATAGGATTCGATGTTTCTGGTGCAAAAACCTACGGGATCAACATCAATCTGTCTGGTGATCAGTTTAATCAGAACAGAAATCATTTCACTTATTAAAAACCAAAAGAGCGAACTCAAGCAAGAAATGTAGACAGGACAGAAAATACAAAATGCACATTTGAAAGCGAACCTCTACTTACTCGAAAGCCCGAATTTTCTTTTAAAACGAAGCTGAGCAATAATCCTTTTATAAACAATTCACGTTCAACAGTTATATTGAAGGAACTGCCATTTGTGAGTGAAAAGCAGAAAGAAAAAAAGTAAAGCATCACAGGTGTAAAGCCCAAGACGCTATCTATTGAAAAGGCAGATAAACCGCATATCTATCTACCGTGCGGCAGATTCACAAAGAGGCAACTCTAAAAAATCCATAAGCTTCACGAACATTGTGAATATTTGCGAAAAATCTCAAATATTTCTAAAAAAACACTCGAAGAAAGAACGAGGAAAAATTGAAAATCCTGGAAGGAATAAAACTTGAAAACAGACTGAAGATGGAGATGATCAGGGAGCGAAGAGACGGGATAAAGAAAGACGCATAGCTTGGCATTTACAAGGTTCAGTCACCTAAATATGCTAATGTTTCTGAAGAATTGAGGCAACTAAAGAAGAAGAAGGTTCAACGAGGCTGTTTCATTGTAGATTGCCTAAATTTCTCCGATAATGAAGCAGAAAAAATCGGCATAAAAGGTATGGAGAACGAAATTTCTTGTGAACTGATGAAAAACGCACCAACGTTGACATGTTTAAACAATTACTGCAACTCGAAAGTCTCACAAATAAGTGAAAAATTAACAAATCAATGCACTAATCAAACTAGCATTGATTCCACCGTGGATAATGAGGAATGAGTGGCATTGAAAACACAAAACGAAAGGCACGAGCAGCTTAAGAACTTTTGGCGAGCTAAGCAGGAATATCTAGATAAGAGAATTGAGAAATCTGTCAGCTTCTTTAAAAAAAAAGTCTCATCGGAGCATCTCACCAGCCAAACTATGACCCAAGGTATACAGATATTGGATAACATTATCAGCAACGTACTGGAAAACGTTAAAAATTGTAAAGGTTGTATTGATAGATCATGCCATGAGGAAAGTAAAGATATAAAGAATAGTTCAAAGAGTGCGGTAATTATTGGTTGGTGCTAAGAAAAGAGACGACACGAGAAATTCTTCGGAAACTGTGAAGAAAGAATCGTTTTCGGGTGATTACAACGACATATATAGTTGGCTGTTTGAGAGAGCGTTTCTAATATCGCAGTTCCTTTTACCTTTTAACTACATATTTCTGAAAGTATGTTGTAAAATAAAGAATTTGTTGTGATTTTTGGGAAAGATGCCCAACAGACGGTTTGGGAAAGTGTCGCAAAGATGCAGTAACGGTATGGCTAACGGTATGATTAGTTCAACGTTGGAAACTCGAGAAACATACTATGGTTATAACAATTGATCTGTTTCTATGTTACTACTTCTTTTTACTGAAATATATTAACAATTAAGAGCAGGTTTATACAAGACTAACATACTAAAAAGAATAAAAGTTCCATTAAATGCAAAGCAGGCCATTAAATTTTGTATAAAAGGTAAAGTTATTTAACGCAAATTGTATACAATTATCATATTAGATTACCAGTTTTTAATGGACTATTTTCATGTTGTTAAATCATTACAACGTAAGACCGTCCGCTAATCCATTATTCCGACATAAATATTACATGAAGAGCTCGTTCTTAAACAAACTCCAATTTAACAATTTAATTAAGCGAAGAACGTTACCATAAATAAATCAAGATAGGAAAACGGAAAAAATAGGCTAAACAAATACGACGAGATTAAAACCTGTACGCGATCTCAGCTATTTCCTGCTAGTATAACGCATAATTTATTGTGAGCTCGATGACCAGCGAAAACGACATCACTTCTTCTTCTTCTATGAAGAGTAACTGGAAAATATTACCTCGAAGACGCAGACCACCAGACAACATTAAAAATGCCAACCTTCATGATTAGATACCGTTTATGCAAATAGCTGAAATGATTAATTCTACTCTGTAGCCGGATCACATGCAAATTTATTGCTAAGTAATCTTTGATCTGTGGCTAAGAGGCAGACAAGAAGAGAACGATCAAAATAGATCGAACAAGATACTCTTATGAATGCTGATACTGTCTTCGTTTAAGTAACATACCTATTATTGGATAGAAAAAAAGTTGAGAAACGCTTCGACTGTGTTGTAATGAATTCTATTCACTATGTAGATTAACTTTACCTATTAAAAGAAGAGAAATATTAAATTATTAAATTCGTATGATTATGCAGTGAACGCCGGTTATTGTAATCACTTTGCCGCCCACAGATTTTGACTATGATAATCGACTGATAACAGTAACCTGTAGTTAAATCAACTGATTTTTTACCTTTCAATATACAATGAAAACAATAATTTTCATATAAATATGTACATATGCATATAAATAAGGTCGCTGCCATAATAAATAGCGTTCACCTAATTACAGTCCAGCATCTCATGTCGGAGGGATTTCTTCCAATTTTTCAACAGAGCTTATAGCAAGGAGGTTCCCTCTGTCTATCGCCAGGTAAATTTATCTCTAGCTATCGATAACGAGGAAATAGCTGCATACCGTCTTTTCGCTCCATATCCTTTAGACTCTTAACTTTCATTCTTAATGTAAACTTCTACTATAAACACTTAGACTTTCGTCTTTAACACACGGACAAAAATAGATAATAAAAATATGTGCAGCAAACTTTATAATTATTGGTATTATAATTATATTAAGCCCTATAACTTTTTTGATAAATAGTATGGCGTGCGGCAAAATATTTTTTTGTTATTTCCTTGACAAATGTAAAAAGTTATTCGCCTCAAGAAGGCGCAGAAAAAATTGTTAAATTGTACTTTCGATAATTTCATCTCAACGTGCTTTTAAGAGAGCGTATCCCAGTCGAAGAGCTCCACATGGAGAAACAATTCAACGTTTGGCAAACGCATTTTTACACAATGGCTCAGTACTTGATGTATAGCATACCGGAAGACCTCGTTCTGGTCGTCCAAAGGAAAATATTGAGCTTGTTCCCCATGAAGGGGCAGCACCAGAAACTTCCACACGAAGACGTGCGCCGCAATTAGTGTTGTCAGAGCGGACTTAAAAAGAAATTGCACTTAGACTTCTACAAGTACCCAAACAGTGTTCAAACGACGGCCAATTGATAGTTAAAGACTTTGGAATCAGCACAAATCGTTACAAATTTAAAAGAAGCAAAACAAAATTTTTTGCAAAATTTGGTCACCAGCGACGAAGTAAATTATTGCCTTTCTGGTGTTGCTAACAAACAAAATGATCGTTTTTGGAGAATATAAAACCCTTGCCTTATTCAAGAGAATGTGCAATTTGATCAAGAAGTTATAGTTTGGTGCGCAATGTTCTCCGAACGAATCATTGTAGCACTTTTTTTGTTGGAACTTGGCGTAGAAAGCTTCTGATTCTAGCAGAATGTCACACAGCGTGTGAAACGGTCCCTCTTCTTAGAGATATTTACCCTAAAAGGAAAAAATAGCGATATTGAATGGCCGCCTCATTCCTCTGATTTGACGGCACCAGATTTTTTCTTGCGAGCATACTGGAAAAGTAAAGTCTACATTAATCGCCCACCGACGTTAGAAGATCTAGAAGCACGTATTCGTAAATTACGAAAATTCCAGCTGTAATATTGGGTAAAGTTATAGAACACGCAGTAGATTTGATCATTTGTCACATTTAATATAAATTAATCAATTTTCGGAAGTGTCTGATATCTGATCATACTCTACATTCCTACCAAATTTCATCCGATTCTAAATTTGACACCTGAAGAGTTTTCCTTGTTAGCACTATGTCGTCAAGTCCGGAAATTGATTGAAAATTTAAATTCTATATGAAATATGTGTTTTAATTGGCAGTGATTTATATTAAACAAATGCTATTCGTAACAAAAAAGCCAAGAGACGCCAAGACAATCAACTGTCTTGGAATTCCCATTAAATTCTGCCGCAAAATGTAATGGGGTACTACGGTAATGGTTTCAGAGTTGTTATTGAAAAAGTCGACGTTTACAGAAATCGTTATTTCTCCGTATTTGGTATCTAGATTTAACATAAAAGGACCTGCGTATGTAGCTCTGAAATGTCAGTGACTGTGATATGCGCGTAATATTGTGTTAGGTTAATGTGGCTTGGTCAGTGACTATTCTATTGCTTTGTTCTTTAACTCTCTCATAAGCAAGGAACTTTTAAGTTACTTCAATAATATTATAGCACTCAAAAAGTACTTTAGTTTATTAATAACCTTGTTTAGTTAATTCGGCAGTCAATATGTTGATTTGCTTGGTGAATAACTAGTACAATGTTTGTTTGTTCCAGCTGTAGTATGATAACTACGTAAGGCTGCGTTATGTGTGGTAGCAACACATTATATTAAATCCAACAATAATTTTTAATAGAGTAATTACTTATTTTATTGGATAATTCTTAGTATAACATAAAAACGTAGGCTTCCACGGCCAGAGTCAGTTGAAACTAAACGTGTTCCAGGTTTGAACCGTGTCATGTCGTTGGTTAAAATTAAACTCAAGTTTTTTAGAGTTTTATTTGAACCAACGACATGACACGGTTCAAACCCGGAACACGTTTAGTTTCAATTCTTGGTATAATTCGTTGCTATTTAAAAAATATGATATTTGCTGTTGCAAAAGCTTTCTCCATGTAGTGCACAATAATTGACAACGGACGCCAATGAATTGCTTTGTTAGAATGTAACCTAAATTTATCTGTTGATAATTTTCTCTTTGAAATATTATATGTTATATTTGTTAGCAGTTTTTGTATCAATCGTATCAATTCAATCGTAACCTACAAATTAAAAAATAAATGTAAAAGGTACCTATTGATGCTTAATGCAGCGCCGTGACTACATTAAATTTTGACGTACGTATAGTTTCACACTACTCTATGTGAGATCAGCTTGAGACATTTCCACACTACACAAGATATTTAACTAATTCGAGAATTTCGGGAATTCGTGGATTCCTATCATCAACCGTATGACTGAATTCTTGAATGAGTTTATCCGAAGTATGTCGGATGGTGCGGAGTGTGTTAAAACATTACCAAGTTTCCCAATTTAATATACATTATATCATAGTAGTAGATAGTAACGGAGGTAGCAATGATGGGTACTTAACTGGGATTTTCGTAAGTATAGGTTGTAGACAGCTATATTCCTAAATATGCGTTTGAAACTCAGCTTCTATGTGAAATGGATCTTCCACATATTTGTTAGGAGAACTAATGTACAGTGCGAGGATTGTTGTTTACTTGAAAACTCCATTACAGGTGCAACACACACGATTAACGCAGTTATTATTAAACAAAAAATATTGTCAAATGCAAACACACCGAAGCTTCCTTTCCTTTGAATCTCCGTGTATATACCACTTTATTTATAGGATTATCTGATGCAACTTGTTTTTTTCGCCTATTTAAGGCTGGATCATTTATTTTGAAACGTAAAATTTATTTATGTTCTTTTTCCCAAGCTTTATAATTCAGAATTTATCTTGGTCGTAAATACTCTTTAATTGGAAACATTATGCTTATCCGTCTACTGTTTTATGAAATTGCATTGTCGACTACCTTAAAATACTTGCTTTTTTATTTAAATGATTTCGCTTAGCGTTGTCGGTGACACCCACACGTGACCCGCGCGGACCTCTTCTTTACGAATACGCAAATGTAAATGTCACTTCAGGAGTATCTCTTCTCAAAATCGAAACTGCTTTGATTCAACTCTATATTGATAATATTAATGCAATGTCCATGTACTAATGAGTCCTGATCCGCAAACCTCAAATTTACATAGTTTTTTGTGACTCGCAAATATCTACTCGGGATCCATCGTCAAAAGAAAAAAAAAATACGGTATAAATTTTATCCCAAGCAGATATTTATATCAAAAAGACTTACATCCAACAGGAAATTGACTTATTTTAATACTTTTTACAAAATAAGTTACAACTTTTAATTTGATAAGTAATCCTTTTATAATTTAAAAGGATTAATGTTATACATTTGCCTACATCTCTTTAAGGACTATCAATATCGGGTTGGTATTTTCACCTTTTATTTGTAAGATAAGCAGTAAACAGCTTACCTAAATATACATACTATCTGACACACCAAATGGTTAAAAATTTAGTCCAATCATCAAGACAACTACATGAGTAACTACTAAATGCAGCAATCACAAACTTATGAATAACGAATAATTCATCATGTGTTAGTCATTATTGACCATTATCCCTGAAAAACGGTTAGTCATCAGTCTATTATCAATCAATTTTTAGTCGTGACTAACCATTACTCATAAATAACGGTTAGTTATTAGCCATGATGATTAGTCAATTATCCTGACTAAATAATAGATATACTAGAATAAATAGATAGGTTTGCCATTGTTAATAAATAACAACAGCAGTTTATAAAATGGTTATTATAGTAGTTGGCTTTCGCCTCTGGCATGGTTCACATGTTGAGTTACCGTGCTAACTGTTGCCATCACTCTCCTGAAGAAGCCCCATACGATTGTGGGCGAAACGTCGAGTTTTATTTTAACCAACGACGTGACACGGTTCAAACCCGGAACGCGTCTAATTTCAACTGACTCTGGCCGTGGAAGCCTACGTTTTTATGGTTATTATAATTAATAATTTCGAAAATAATAGCAGAAAGCCTATAAACAATACAAAATGCATTTTACACTGGCATGCTTTCAATAATAAGATATTGGGATGCCTGTGTGTGATTGCTATTTCACCAAGTTAATCGCGTATTTATTTATAATTATTGACTAACCGTTATTCATGAATAATGATTAATTACGATTAACGACTAAGGTTGATTCATGACGGAGACTGACTAGTAACATCTCTTGTGACTAGCGATTATTCATTAATTGGTGAATAACATTTAGTCCTAACTCACCGCAGTATGATTGACGGGTACGATTACGATTGAATTAATCGCACGCACACACTGAAGTGTTCCTCGCCCTTGTCAGTTTGTCATTTGACATCAAGCATAGAAGAAAGCAGAAAACTTCTTATCCAAATATTTAATTCGATTCAGTGGATTCTAATTTTGATATCTTGTCACAATTGTGGACTTGTTTGCGTTTGTAAAACTTTCTTTTCGACACTCATGAATTGGGACTAAGTGAGCGACCGCTATGATGTGTTCGCGCAGTCAGCAGCTCGGCTGTTCGCGTATGTATGCGTTAGGAGGGTTCTTATTTTTCGACTTTCAAATTTATTCCCGCACACTCGCTAGCTTGTTGAAATCGAAGATGAGGATTCCATGTCATGTCGCATAATTGCGTCATGCCGCTAGGTGTCAGCTTGTGTTCACGCTCTAGTGGGAACAAAATAGCAGGCAGTTTGGAATGCCGGGACTGGACGAAAAAGTTCAAATTTCTGGTTGCAACATAATTGCATCCAACATAGATCGTTTTATATTCCCAGACTAGGTATTAAAAAAAAGATTGGAACAACAATAAAAATGTATTTTTCAATATAACTCCCCTAATCCATTATAAAGGAATTCCTTTGGTTTTTTTTGCAAAATACCCTTTCAACAGTCGCTATAAGTTCGTCATCGTCCCCGTGTTTCCCTTAGTCTTTTGTTGAGAAACAGGTAGCTAAATCTGAACTATAAGGCGAATTCAGCAACGGCAGTCTTGACCAGTACATTGTTTTAGAGCAACAGGATGCCTAGCGTCAGTTTTTCGCGTCTTCCCATTTTAATAGAATCACTGAGGTGATGCTTTAGGCTTGTACAAGGCCCCCCTGTTATCGTACTACTCTTAGATTTTAGATAATCATTAAAATTCCTCGACAAGAAATATTTGCCTACAGAACGGGTGTCTTTAAATTTCTTGGGACTGCATTAATTCTTGTTTCAACTCAGGGTAAAAATAATGGACACAGGTTTCATCTCCGGTGACAATAGATCTGGTTCGTCTCCACAAAACGCGAAAAATCGTTCACAGGTTTCCATTCAGACACGTATTTGGAATGGCGAAAGCATTCGCAGAACCCGTCTTCTGAAAAAAAATCTGAAAACCGTGTTTTCTGAAACACCTAATAAAGCTGCACTGAGAGAAAGGAATTAGCTCATCCAACAAACTACGATGTGTTGCACATTGATGTGTTCATTCAACATGTTCATTCAACACTTTTGCGAGTTGTCCGACTTACCTTGCAACTTAATAGAACGTATTAGCTTTGGTTCAATTATTTCTGTTAAACCACATCAATATTTGTGTCGGTTCCAAAATATATTAATTTTGGATTAACCACAAAATTCCCCCACACACAGCGGACGCAAATAGAGTTCCATAAAGACATCAATCTTTATTTAAGATAAATCATATTCAGATTTGCACAATCGACGTTTCTATTTACTTTACCTCTCGTTCTCAAGAATACTTATTTCTTTATGCACATATGTTCATTTTTGATTCTACGACCGCATTATTTTGCTATTTACCAACATTCCAATGAAGGTTGGTTGATACAATTCGAAAGTGAAATTGAAAACGGTCTAGTCCGGGAACAATTCCTCGTACCAGCCCGTGTTACAGAGTGAGCTCAAAATGACTGTTAATTCCAGTGTAACATCCTTCAAAAAATTTAAAAAAAAGTGAAATGCCATGGTACAAGCAAATTATAAAGATGATCATGAACGTATTTATATAAGCGTCGAAATTGAAAAAGTATTTATTTTTTGCCGAAAACTACTAAAAGTATATCACCTGAATGATTATTTTCGTGAGCTCATGATCTGTGAATTATGTTTTTGGGGGGAAGTGTGAGCCGCTTAGAACATTGCAATATAGAATACGGATGGCCAAAGGAATTTATTAATTGAAGATATTCCTCTTTCGTTCGTTAGTAAATTGGATGACTTAAAGAACATTGTTGTGGGCCTGTGGTAAATGTATATGCAAAGTTGTGGTTGATGAATTTATCAGCAATTGGAGCGCCATACAGTGATTTGTGTTTACGAAGGAGTTGAAACAGTATGGAAAAGTAATTGCGAGGATGTCTTCCAGACCCCCAAAGAAGTTCTTTTAGTGCTTATGATATTTAATGAAGACTTTCGTGCGTTATCAGTGCTTGATGACAAAGTTAACTGATATGATACAAAAACATGTATGGTTATAAAACTATATTATTCGACCTGGTGCAGTTATAAATGCTTTTTTCGCGAGGATAATTCTATAAAAGAAAATTAGCGCTTTTGTATGAGTTATTTAGGATATATAAAAATCTATATTAGCAAATTGCGTTTTAAATCTCTTTACTTTCATTTCAGATAAGAGAATTGACAAGTTCATTTCAGACAAGAGTTTGAACATGTTGAAAGCACAAGTTTACATTTATTAAGTTTAGATCGCTGTTCTTGGGATAAAAGCATTTCATGCCATGCCAGAAAGACTGTCAGAAATCTTAAGGTGGCGAATGATACGACAGAGAAAAGAGTAAAGTTAATGCTAGATTTCAATTGACTTTTGATAGCCGATGAAAAACTAAAGAATTAATTTTACCATGTGTGCGATGAGAGCACTGAACACAACACCGTGATTGTAATATAGAAACACTTATTTTAACCCGATTCGTTTTAGGAATCTCCATAATGAAAGGAAACGTCTATTTTTGCTCAAAAACATCCATGTTTATTTATAAAGTGAAAGTATTTCTTGATAGACTAAAGAAACTAGTTTTAGATTTGTACCCACTATAAATTCCGTAATTGAACAATAAAATTCAAACATTTATGAGTAGTAACGAAAAACACTATGTTTTTATTGAGGGAAATAAAAGTTTTTGTCTCGCATGGTAACATAAGTACATATTCTACGGAAGCGCGCATCTCCTCCGTACATGATTAACTTTTGTTATACGAAGCTTTATACTTTTTACAGCGCTGTAATAAAATTAAAATTTATATAAATGGATTGAAGCAACAAAATAATACTATATGTTATTAAGAAAAGTAATAAACTCCAGTTAAATTCATTACGCAACCTTTTACTTTATCTTATGCGATTACATCATTGCGTGTCTAAACAACTTTTGCGCCAAGTAATCTTCGAGGAATGGGAAGCAACATGTCAGGAGTTGTGTTTTAATCATTTGGCTACTCTGCCGCAGCGACTAAAAGCTGTAATTAAAGTAGGTGGTTGAATTACAAAATATTAAATTTTTTAATGAGCTATTCTTGCTATTCGTCTGTTTAAAAACAAAGAGGTACCTAATACATTTGCACACAGCTGTATTACCAGTTACAAATGCCATCTAAATAGTTCAAAGCAACTCTAAAAACATTTCTAACTAGCCAAATATTCTATACCCTAAATATTTTTTTTAACGTACCGTAATTCAACTTATATTTTACCTTTTACAATATATGTTTGTTCGGCATATCTCTTTTAAAACTGGCCGTTAATATTATATGACATTTTTTATAGATAATTTCTATTGATACTTTCTATGGCTTTGCACTACAAAATAGTTTAAAAAAAAAGAAAAAAAAATAGTTTACCTATTTGCAAAAAAAAAAGAACAAGATAGATAATTTCTTCCATGTACACATGCATACGCACACTGAATTCAATAAGTTATTATATATTATTATATAAAATATAATTTATTATATTGATAAATAGGTTTAAAATTTACAAAACAAGGTCTTAATAATTAACTTACATTGTGAGAAGCGAAACAAACTTTAAGGATTTTTCATTAGACATTAATAAATAATAATAATCTTTTCGTTTAGTGTAGTGACGGCCCAACGGGATGTATACGCTGTTAAAGCTAGTAATAACCTCAGGAGCCTTTTTAGTGTGTGAATTATGTGTGTAGTAAAGTATTGTATACTAATACTATCATTCCTTCGTCGTAAATGGTAAACCGCAGTTCATTGCGAATGGTATACCGGACCCACTAAGAATTTTTTTTTTTAATCGAACACACTGTGCCTAACTCTGCCTAGTCAAGCGCCGGCCCTCTTTCCGCTGGAGTACCGACCCAAAACAATACGTACGTAATGTTTAGATAGAACGTATAACCACATTTACTCATCTGCGTTATAAAAGTTGTGGTTTGCTAAAAATACCTTAGGTAATTGTTCAAATTTATGTGTTGTCCGTTCTCTCCTTATTTCGTTTGGTAACTTGTTAAAATAAATAACTGAGCGCCATTTCGAACTGTTCTGATACAGTTTATACAATGAAGTGGTATGCTACATTAATTACAAGATCTCGTTATATCACAGTTTATAAATATCACAGTTTTTTTTTATATAGTCCGCGGTAATTCCTTTGCAGAAAAAAAGCAATTTATACAAGTAAAGTGAGCAAAACGGTAAAATATTTAGTTGTATAAAGAGCGGTCGGCATGAATGTGTGTACGCTGCTCCAGTCACACTTCGTATCATTCTCTTCTGGAAATTAAATAACCTCTGCAGGTAAAGCATTGCGCTCCAAAATATAATGCCACACCAAACCTGATCCAACGACTGCTTCTCCACCAAACCTCGACTTCATGCCGTACACAACAGAACATGATTTAGTCTCTAGAGTAGCGCAGTTATTATTATTATGATCGGGCCATGGCACAGATGCCTTTGGTCACTGCGGCTTTAATAGATCTATTGTAACAAAATGCCTATTCATAAACGTTAGTAGATGGCCTACTGAAGTGTTAGTGTCGTGTGCGACCGACGGAAACACATTTGGATAAAATCTGTTCGGCCATCTCCAGATCTCCTTGACATAGACAACAAATTTGATCATCAGCTTTTCCAAGTTAAAATAAGTGATATTTTAGGGCTACATGACCCGTCAGACATTCTGATCATAGCACAATGGTCTTCATATCTCAAATGAAGATTTACAATTAATCCAAAGAATTCGCACGATGACGCTTTAGGTGCCCTGGAGAACACCCGTAGTTAGTTGAATTACCGTCGAATAGTGCGTTACACATTTTCCATCGATGTTATTTTATGCACGGGTATGAGCTCGACGATTAATGAGATAAGATGAGAGCAACTCACATGCCACACCTCGCACTACAAGAGCTGACAATTTTATATACTGCGTATTCTTCATATCGACAAATACGTTTATTTTATATAGTGTATATTCGCAAATATATGTCTATCTATATAATAAACAGCCATTTATTCGTTGGACCAATTTTGATAAAAAGAAATAGTTACATTACCTCTTCGTTTAGTGTACAATTTTTTCAACTATTCAGCAATGTTTTTAAATAGCTTTTAAAAATACATTTTTTCTTGATGTAAATATAATAAATGGTAAACAATCTAAATATGCCAATAAAAGTATAAGCACATCTAAGATACATACGTAGTTAACTTTAGTCTACAGAGCAGTCAACTTACGAGAGATTTGTTTTAGTCTTCTTTTTTTCATACGAACATATAATTTTCTATACGGCCTTCTCTCCGTCCTTCATACCATTATTCTGAGAATAGGAATGATCAAATTACTCGACGAAATAGAGCTGTCGGCGTCACCACAGGTGGCAAAACCCACAACTAACCAACACGCAATTGTTGATAATTATACATTTGGTGAGATTAAAATCTTAGAACCAAGACGTGCCCTTTTAGGCTATAATTAAAGAATGTGGTTTTTATAGATTGAATCGTGGTAATAAAATGGCATTATCCGATAATGAATGGCTATATCTTCAGTCAAATTTTAATTGATACGATTTTAATTTAGACCATCCTACTGATCTACAGAGGAACGAGAAAAAGTTACTGGATATAAAGTGCGGAGAAGCAATCTGTGAAATGAAACAATTACGTTTCAGTTCACCAAATTACCGCTAACGACTTTAGATTATGGGTTCAGGGAAACAAACAATTAATGATGAATTTTATAGCTTCGAAAATTATAGTGTCTACGAACTCCAAGGTCAAGTTCAACATATCTTTGCCTGCATAGTATTGCGTTAGTATAGGTATAATTTTTAAAGAATTCTTTTCATTCTAATAATGATGTTTTTTTTTCTTTTTTCAACAAGAAATATTCAATTAGATGTGAGACTATTTACGTATATGGATAATTTACATATTTAACATTTATATTTTGGGAATGGTCAATTATTCTTATTAAATTATTACATAAAAGTATTTTAATCAACTAATTTTTTCTAATTTATCCTAATTCAATGGCTGACTCACTTAATCGTTAATATACGATTGAAGATGTGATAACGCATCTTACAATCGTTAAGTTTAATCATAAAAAAAAATTATTTTTATCGTTGCCACTTTCGTTGCGTATTTTTTATTGGAATGAGCTTGCAAAACAGCAAAATAAAATGAAAGAAAAGTATTAGTGCTGTAATAATAATTTTTTATAGAATTGCTACCATTGGCACGTAGTTAGCGCTGTTTACCAACATGCATTAAGGTACGTTCAGTAACGTTCAGGTGACAGCAACGCACCCTACCATAAAAAGTTACAAAGCTACTAAAGGAACGATGGCTTGCAGATGAAAATATCCTGAACGAGAGGTCAATCCTATGTTTACGAATTTACTGCTCCTAAGTTACGAAAACATTAAAAGTAATGTGCGATTAGGGTATTTGACTGACATTTAATCTAATCCTATTATTTTAAATAACTGACTTGGTGGACGTACAAATGACGAGTGAATGAAGATATGCTTTTTTTAATTTCTGAGATTTGGTTAAAACTAGTATCAGCGTTTATCCCGAGGATTCTTTATTATGGAAATAGTAGACGGAGAAAAGAAGGTTTATAAGGCGGCAGTTCTAGGAGCACTAGGTGTCTCTGCCCGTCTTTGGGATAGTTACGAGTACTTCTAGATGCCGAAATAATAGTTTTCAGATTGAATTGATTTGAGGTACAACCAACAAATTCCAGTGGTTCATCATCTTTGGGGTACTTTATATAATGTTAAAGTTCCTCTTGTGGCTACATTAAAGGTTCATCATTGTTTTGATAAGTCAATAAAGCTTCCATCCTCGTTGAACTCACTTTCTTCACTGTCGCCCAGATTGTGCCTCGAACAAACTCTTTCCGTGTGATCAACACTATTTATTCTTTTTGTCGTAATTTTTGTTATTATTAAGGACGGATTATGCACAGACGCCTTTTGTTACTACGGGCTAAATAAATCTATTGTAAGGGTCCCCCTTTTGTGTTTTAGACTAATTGGAGGCTTTGAATAAACCTTATTGCTATTCCGGGATCTTCTTCCCTTAATTCTGTAAGTCTGAGAAATGGTCTACAAAAATGTTGATGTCGTGTGCGACTGATGTCTGCCGTCTCTAAATCTTCTCAGCATAGACGATTTAATGTTAAGCTTTTCCTAATTTATATAAGTGGCACTTTAGGTTGCATGACCTGTCAAATCTCCTTCCAGCAATCTAAGGTCACCTTCGCTGAGCGCCAGCACTACCTTCGTTATCTTTGACAAACTCTTTTAATTGTCCTCCCATTTATATTCTTATCAATTCAAATATAAAATGAAAACAAAGTTCTAGAAATTGTTCGGCTTCATCGTCAAGTTCCATCACCTTTCTTAATGACAGAATGCTCGAGCTGGATGTGTATGTATTTGAAGTATAAAGTAGAGAATGGGAAACATCCTCACTTGTAACAATTCTTGAAAAATTTCGGACATCAAACGATCTGTACCGCCGGCGATTCCTGGACATCTTCAGAAAGTTGTCCAATTGGCAAAATTGAATTATAACGTATAATATTTGCACCATGAATTAGTGTTTCGTAAGCAGATAAAGGCATATAATACTAACTATGTTTATTTATACGAAGTTCCGCAATTTTAAACGCGAATTCCCTAATTTCTGGCGGTTGATCATCCTACCGCAGGCTAAAGTTTGTAAAATGATAAAATTTGTTTATTAAGTTCTTGATCGATTCCAGTAATTGCGGATGTACAACCATTTTTAACCTTCATTCACTTCTGTTGCTATTCATAGATACCAAATTCAATTTTCCGAATTAACCAGAATACGTCAAAAGAAGTAAGCGGTAAATATATTTAACCAGCATTACAGTAGTACTTAACCAACCAATATAGTTTAAACACGTTTGTATTGAATTTGTATATCTTTTTTCTAATTGTCTGGATGCCGATATTTTCAAAATGTTCCCATTGTAAGCCAATCAGATGTTTAATGTGATGTTCAATACGTATGTATCAAGAACAATGTTATTTATAACTTCGGCTGATACATTTCTGGAAACTCGTCATTTTCTGATATGCTATCATTACGTACTTGGTTGGAATTATAAGTGCAAGTTATTACACCTTACGCCATTCCAAATGTGTACTTCATTACTTTGCATATTCATTTTACAAATCATTAACTCAATTAATTACAAAAGCCGATAGAGGTGCATACACTTAATGGTAGATAGATATTTGTCTCTTTTTCTTTTCTATATTCGTTGCATGCCGACAACTTCCTATATTAATAAACCGGCAATAGCAATTTAACATGGTTACGATCTGAACCTATTTTACGGTCGATTAATCACAAATGTTGATCTAAGATTAAAGTGTATGAAGAAGACAGTGACGTAAAATGTGAAACGATTAAAAACCTTTGCCTCTTTATATCTTATGCGGCAGTCTCGAGATGGATTCATTCAATACAGGTATTAACTTCTAACACATCAAGTTTCTTGAGTGAAGTCTGTTAGAATTGACACCCAAGTTATATATCCCGAAGTAAATCCTCTGCTCTTCATATAAGAAAATTGTTTGGAAAGGTGCTTACATTTTGATGAGTACAGTGCGTTCTTAAAAATCCTTAATTTACATTAAATTAGATAGCTTGTTACCACTTAATTGTATTAGTTTTGCATTGTAAAAATGGTTTATGGATGCAATAAAATGCGCAGAATATCGTATCACAATTTAATTTTAGGATGATTATGGTGGTAAAAGCGTTGATTTCTTAACGTTAGTAGAGCGTTACCTAAGGTGTAGGATGTAACGTATGCGCACTTAATAGATAGCGGGACACACTGATTAACTAATGATGGTGGATCATATCAAAATTGTACAACAATAAACGCCATCGAGTAGTACTCCACTCACGTAAAATAATTTTAAAGAGGTAGCTTTGATCTTTCTATATACACTTATACTGTTTTGTTTTTTGTTTCTTATCTCTGGGAACATATGTATGTAAGTGAAAAATTACAGATTAATCCAGATATTACCTACAAAATTGCAGATGTTAGTATATAGTACTGCTTTTAACAACTACATATGAACAGTCCATTTCCAAAACACAGTAAGTTCCATTTCCATATTGACTGGAAGGGCAATCAACTGCATCTTCAGTTCTGCAAATATTCAACGGAATTTCGGTTTTAACCATTATCTACACGGTACACAGGGAGATGATATTTGGGGCTTTTGAAATCTAAGTTAGTCTGTGGCGTAAATTTTGCTGATTATAATTACGACATATTTTGTTTTATAACAAAAGTAAGGACGCGCATCAGTTAAAAAAAATAATTGCATTCGTTTTTAGGACTACTAATGGACGAGTTTTCAAAATCATCCACTTTTAATTCCCGCACACCTACTTTCCACAGTACTACTTCTTTTGAATCATTCCAGCATAATTTTAGGGAAAAAAACAAGACGAATTAATTTTGATTTAAAAACAAAAGCTTTGTGAATTTACATATTCCGAATTCTTTCCAAAATTGGACTTTTTATTTTGTTTGGTGCAAATCGTAAAATAGAATCTTACATAAATAGAATTGTTGCGTTTTGAAGAACTTGTCATATTTACCATAAAAAGGTCTAAAGCATGGAGCAAGGCGGGAATTCATACTAACATATTCCAAACAGAGATTTCTGCTTTAAAGTTGTGCGCCATAAAGAAGAAAACACTTGGCACAACTATTTTACTGATAGTTGGGCGGCACTGAACTTATACCTGATACCTACGAATCTGACACAATAATCACACACGAAAGCCACATCAAATAAGTAATCAAGAAGTGGAACATGCGAAACATGCCAGGACAAAAACAGGCGAGGGTACTTATATCACTCTCGCTAAAGACAGCAAAGATAGTACTATCGTTCAGCAAAGTCATGCAGCCTTAAAATACTACTTAGCAAATAAGAGCTGAAGATCAAATTTACCGTCTATGCTGAAAATATCTAGACAGTAGAACAAATGTATTGTCACCTATCGTGTCATACTCGACATGAACACTTCTTAGACTTTCTGAATTGAAGGAAAGATCTTAGGGTAGTACTAGGTGTGTTAAAAGCCTCCAACTACTATAAAATACAAAAGGGCAAGAGTTTGTTCCAGACACAATCCCGGTAGCAGTAAGAAAAGTGAGGGTGGAGGTTACAATAACTCATCAAAACAATGATAAGCTGTTAGATGAAGCCACCCGACAGGAAATTCAACGTCATATAGAACACCTCAAAAATTACAATACAGCTGGCATTTGTTGCGCTGCGGCTCTTCTTCTCGTCAATGCAATCTTAAAACTTAGCTATCATCCCGACATTTGGACGCAGGCAGTATTAGCAATCATTCAAAAGCTGGGTGAAGTCACCATGTTCCGACAAGATTACCGCCCCATAAGTTTTCTTTCCTCTCTCTCTGAACTTGTTGAGGCAGTCATTCTTAATAGACTAAGAAACGAGCTGAGCGTTTTAAATCAGATTCCGTGCGGATTTGTCCACCTACTTCTAGTTGCACAGTCTATAGGAATACGTTAGAAACGCACTTAAACACAGAAACACGGTTGAGGCGGTGTTTTTGAATATTGTAGGTGTCTTTGACACCGTCTGTGTCGGGGTTTTCCAAGAAAGATGAGGAGAATTAGAGCTAGTAAAAAATTGGTTGTCCTAATGAGTTCTTGTGTTCAAGGAAAAACTTTCTTGATTTGTTGTGGCTGTGCCTTTTCCTCCAGAATACTCATTACGGTTGGAATCTCGCAGGGGTCCTCGTTGGCTCCAAAGTTGTTAAATCTTGCACATAGAGAAAATTTATCGAAAAATGCAAGTTAAGGCTAACTAGGGCTAAAAGGTTTTTTTCCCGTCTTTAAAGTATGTATATGCATATTATTATTATAATTATTATTACCAATACCTACAAAGTAACAGTTTAACTGATGTAATACAAACTTAAAGAAGATGTATTTATAGAAAGGAAGCAGTGGTTTAATACGATCATATTTATTTTGATGATCGTTTAATTATTATCAAAATACTCGTTAAGTAATAAACTTCTTGTAGAAGTATGTATATACATCCTGCATATTTGGTTGCCTTACTACGGAGATGAATAGATTAAAATATCAACTGTACCAATCATGATATGTTACACACCTATATGCCTTTGTTGTTTGAAAATGATATAATAGTGATAGTATATTGTAAACAATATACATCTCTAATTATCAAAACTGTATCAATACCATTTTTTTGATTTAATTAAATTGAAAAATGTTTACATATTTTGCAGCAGTAGTCTACAATCAGAATTGAACTATGTATGTACATATATACACAATTCAAACAGCTAGATGTGAGTGTATGTAAAAAGTAGCGAACCGAGTGAAATTGCAGACAAATCATTTGAGTTTATATCTAACATTTGGTGAGGTTAAATTGAATTAGAAAAGAACAGATATTGACGTGAGTTTCATTCGCTTAGATCGAATGGTTCTAATTAGCGTATTGCCATGTCCGAAATTGACTTCTTTTCGAAACATTCCTGAAAGAACATCTCCGACATTTGGTAGAGGCTTTAATAAGTACTCTACATGTCTTCCGTTATTTTATTTTCTACCATTTCTTCTTAATTATTATTTTTAGGCCAAACACCTTCCAAATGATGCATACAGCTAATTTACCTAGTTTCAAGTACAAATGTCACGACCTGCACACATCGTCCGTTGATCCAATATCTCTTGCACAATATATGCATATTTTTTTAAATGTGTTTAATCTTTCTAACAAAGAAAAGAAAATTGTGATGGGAAAATTAGTCGGTATCCCCATGTGATATACAAAGGCGGTATGACAAATATTGGCAGAAAGGAAGACAACGCAATTGTTCTGCGTTTAGTAAATTTGTTTCCTGACTTAATCCAACTTCTTTAAGGCATTCAAATAATAGAATTGCGAATCCCAAGATCATGAAGCCTAATGGAATCGTCTTCGCCTTCTTTGGTGCACGTTCGCCGGGAAAAACGCATTTGAGAACGGACCTTTTGTTTTTGGCGCATATCTGATTCTCATCTACGTCATATGACGCCCCAGAAACTCATTTGTATTGTGCTCAAATATGTCCAAACACTGCTTTGAAGATATCACGCGATTCCGTTTTTGACCAATTGTCAGCTGGCGCGGCACCCATCTCACCGATAGCTTTTCCATAGTGAAGGATGTTTTGCACACAATTGAGATGTTTCCCGTATTAGCGATCTTTATATTCTTCATCTAGTGGTCTGCTAACACGATATCGTGAACTTTATTGAACATATTGTCCATAGTTTCCTCAAAGGGATGACCTGGCCGCTACTTGCCAAAGACGTATGGTAGCTATTAAATGAGAGCTTTTTATTTTTTGTTTTGTTTTAGAAGCACTTAGTGATGATAATCTTAGAATAAGTATTATAAAAAAAATAAATGTTTAAAATGATGGTATTTCCGAAACGTTATAATTACATATTCGACACATTGTGCCCAACAACATTTGAAGAAAGAAATTAAATGAGATTTGAAAGGGGTCCAGTAGATACAGGGGTGCAGCAGAAACAAACAGATTGGAGCGGATTAATTTATTTCCTCGATAAGTTCTGATGTTATCACTCACATAAAAAGGAATCAAATCACGGGTGCAAGTTTACAAGTGATTTAGAATTTGATGGGTAGGTAATAATCGCTGTGCTTTTCCACCAAGCAGAGCACGGGTGTTAAAAATAATTTATTAGAAGTTTCCTAATAATATATAAGAACTTTATATGAACAAACAACTTCATTTTGGTTTGTCTTTGACAGTAGAATGGTATAACTTTCCTACAGTACGGATCTGCCTCTACACATATGTTCGCAAGTCAAAACATAAAGATCATGAATGTATACACCATTAATAAATGTATAACTGACCGCGTTGCTACAAAAAGAATAGTCGACATGGCAGCATAGAGATTTAAATGAATGACGCTGGAAGTGGTGTGAACAGCAAGCGTAAAGGAACAGCAATGAAGCTTGAAATTATGACGTTTCGTGATTTGTTGCGTGGTGTTTGGATATGCGTACTCATTGTTCCGATATTGAAGTTGTTGATTTACCGCTTCTTTTACTTGGAATTCGTTAATGTTATATTGTATCATAACTGGTGTAAGAGCAATTACTTGCTCACCGGAGAATATTACACAACAAATATCGTTCAATACAATACGATGCTAAAGACGTACGTTGTTAGTTGCGCGTGTTTATTGTTCTCTCATGTATCGCAGGTGTTCGGTGTGATTTTGCAATTTTGGAATGGAAATCTTGAAATGATATGTAGAAGTATCAGAGCAGTATCTTCTACCTAGTGGCGGCATTCCTTACAATTTATAAATTAATATCAAATTCGATACTGAACGAGCTACCTTCTCAAATGGCTTTAATTATCTACAGAGTTTACAAGCATTATTTAACAACTTCCAAACAATACTAAAGCTGTACGAATAAATAATCCATCTTCTATAAACTAATTTCTTAAACGATTTTTTTATGGATTTCCGGATGCTTCTTTCTAATTCATGTCAACCTTCATTAATGTTATTTATACCTACACTGCTGTTCAGAGAAGTTCGGTCGGTTGGTAAAAAACATGAAAAGGTTACAGAAACAAACGAAACTAAAAACAAAATGCAATTTCATTGTATGTATAGGTAAAAAAGACAAAAATAAATAAATAAAAAGTTATTCTGGCATAATATAACATACTGAACATTATATTTTTTTTTCATCGAAAAAACCTCCTTTGCTGTTAATCACCGCTCGAACTATTCTAGGCATTCTTTCGATAAGTTTTGTTAAAACTGATTGTGGAATATTAATCCATTCATGTTGCAGAATATTCCGTAAATGTTCTTGTGAAGTTGGGCATATTTTTCGGATCCTCCTGTCCAGTTCATCCCACAACAACTCTATAGGGTTCAAATCTGGGCTTTGTGGGGGCCATGTCATTACTTTCAGGGTGTGCTGTTCTTCTTGCTCCTTTAGATAGTTCTTACACACTAATGCAGTGTGTTTTGGGTCGTTGTCATGCATGAATGTAAAGTTACGGCCTCTTATACGCAATCCTGATGGCACTGCATGATTCTGGAGTATTGCAAAATAATTTTCCTTCCTCCTTACACCCTGCACTCTGCATAAATCTCCCGTCCCAGCAAAGGAGGAACATCCCGACACTAACAGAGAACTACGCCCTTGCTTCACTGTTGGCACAATGCAGTTCGCGATCACTTTTCGGTTTTAGATCTTCGGACATAAACTCGTTGATTTTGCCAAAAAACCTCAAACTTTGACTCGTCACTCCAAAGCACGTATTTCCAATCATCTGACGACCAATCTAGGTGAGAACAGGCCTACTGTAGCCGTTTTGCTCTGTTGCCCCGACGTAATAAGTGTTTTCGAATGGCAATGCGTCCGTGAAGGTCCGCTTGTCGAAGTCGACGTTTTACCGTACTCGCCGAAACTTTTTCTTCACGGTCGCGATTGACTTCGGCTGCTATTTGTGGCGCTGTTAATTTTCTATTGCGTTTGCTTAATAATACAATTCTCAAATATTCAGCTTTTGTTGTTTTCCTAGATGCTCCAGGACGAACACGATTTTCTATAGTTCCAGTTATCCGATATCGCTTTATGATGTCATTTACTGTTGAACTTCTCATATTTATTTTTTCAGCAATTTGTCGCCCCGAATATCCTTCTTCAAACAGCGTAATAATGCGTGAACGTTTTTCTACACTGGTAGGCTTGCCAGGTGCGATTTTGAAGTAAATTTTCTTAAAACTTTCGCGCACACAAAAACACAAACGACACATGCACATCAATACACGTTTAACAGTGAAATGAAGCAAATTTATATCTTTACGCCTGTGATAAATAAACAAGAATGATACTGCGGTATATTTCCTAAATGTACTGTTCGTTAATAATTCCCAAACGACCCGTTTCAAAAGATCGGTACTCCCCAGAAAATTCTTGGAATGATAATAAAAGGGACTTTATTGTGGTTGTCGCAATATTTCTACTTTACATAATAATTTATGGCTTTAATCCTTTAGAAAAGAGTGTATGCTCAATATTTTTCTAATTTTATGTATTAATAATTGTATACAGTGTGATATAATAGATTTTTATTGTATGACCGAACTTCACTGAACGGCAGTGTATACCTTAGTTTTTGAGATAATTGACATAATTTGGGATTCATGAGAAATGCCATTGCTTCTTTAACGGCTGATTTAACATGCTAGAACGGTGATTCAAATTTTATGCGATTGGGTATTTTTTTTTTCGCAGGTATATCGAATTACATCGCTTTGTGTATCAACTAATATCAGACTATGCAGGTTAGCTTTTTGCGAAAGTACTAGAGTGCTGCAACGAAGTACTATAAACTTTTATTTCTATAAAGATAATTTCAACATCTATTCAAGGCGAACATCATTTTCCTTCGTACAAACTGTAACGCGATTCGTTCAAATGTTGTTGAACATTTACTAACATCTCTGGAGTAATATTTCGTGTAATCTCCATATTACGTGCCTTAAGAAAGTATTACCGAAAACTCCAGGAAATGCTGAATATAAAAAAATACTTTTCTAGCGTGTAAGTCTTTTAAGATATCGGCCGCTAAATAAACAGCGACAATTCGCATAAATCAAAAGTATCAATTATCTTGAAAACAAAGATAGGTAAGTGTAGGGAATGTTGATGACAATTGATATGGATTAAGGAGAGCCACTCAAAAAAGTAATAACATCCAGGATGTTCCATTTAAGAAACCGAACTTGTATCGTGCACTACGGAGTGTGAACATCCTGTACACTTGGATACAATCCCATATTGTACAGCACTTATCTCCGAGTATTTTTATTCGAAAACTTTTTCTATGAATTCCTCTAATCGACTTAGTGAATATTTCCCATCAGAAATTATATAATCTCCTCTTCAACAGGAGGCAAATGCTTATAAAGTACGATACTATGAGTCAGTGGTAGTACCCATGTGAATTTACACGAGTGACTCACGGGTTTTAACAGATTACTTTAAAAACGAAGCAGCAACAAGTAAAATGAAAATTCTGCCCAAATTTACGGCCAACAAAGAAAAAAAACGGATTAACCTGCCTCCGTCCATGTATTTTAAAACTATTCGTCCGTTAATTGATTCATATTCCGACAATTCTGACAATTCCAACAATTATGTTCAATTAGATTTCTATTTATTTTTAAACACAATTTTTTTCAATTATGTTTAAAAATTAAGACACCATTCGAAGCTCGGGCGCTATTAAAAATTCTAGAGCGTGTAATAATGGTTTATATAAATATAAGGAAGAAACCATAGGTATTAAATATTTCACTACAAGGTTCACGGTATTAACAGTAACTACATTATTCGTTTTTGTAATAAGAAAACACGATGCATACCTCTTGTCTACTTCTAGACAATATTATAGGAAATCATGTTATATACATTTACATAATGTAACATCAATTGGCAACATGTCTTTGAGAATATTTATTAAAAAATACGCTTTTTGAAGCCTAGTGCACACATATTCCATTTCATCGTCCCAGACAAAATTGCACCCAATAGATTACATTGTTTAGAAAAGCAAAACGTTTGACTATATTATACATAAATTTTTTTAACTGTTATAAAATCCAGTGATAACTATTTTTCTATGGCTAATAACCAATTTATTAATTTTTGCAACACCAATCAGAACTACTTTTCACAATTCCGCTTACCTTTAAATTATGAGAGTTACCGTACGTTCAAGTATATTAGTGCTACAGTTATTAGCGTACCAAAAGACTTTACTATAAAAGGTGGTATACCCATATCACTGTCATAACTAGAGCGCAACAAGTCGATTGCGTAACAGTGGCGTCACTGCGCTGGGTTAACCGAAATAAACGTGCGCGTTATTTATAATAAAAAACAATAAGAAAATGTATGAAAACGGAAACATAATATAGGAAACAAATTACCAAATATGCTTAGAGGCTGAAAAGAAATCCGGAAGTGAGGCCTTCCACACCTATATCACAGCGTACGTTTCTACAGTGGTCTCTTTGAAATCCGTCCATTGCAGTGTATACCATACACTTGCTTATACGCAGAAAATGACCGTTTTACATCTAGCAATGTAATATTCGCGTACTTAAAGCGGTCTTTGAATTTGTATAAAGGCTATTCCGCAACACTATTGTTAAAAAGATGGCGTAATCTAGAAAAATTTTTACGTAATATAGTATTAAATTTTTCTCTGATTGAAAAACTTTTTTGGTCATCTAATAATATATGTAGCACTGTTTGTACGTGGTCAACAATTTCGCACGAAAATCGTAAGGACAACGAAGTGTTTTGCAATTTTTTTATTCCGTTGGCTACTGGAGCGTAATTGTCGTTAATAGTTTTTAAATCTGCTGCAACTTGAGGATTTTGAAATTACATTTGACTTAGCTTTATTGCAGCTACTTCTTTAGAGTCCAGTTGTAAAATCACTAATTTGATCTTTTCAAAATGTTTGAAATAGTAGAATGGTGATTCTAATCGTGTACCCCACCGTGTAACAACTGGATGCGGCGGTTACGGTATGTTAGGACACTACGAACGAAATAGCCGAATACGTTTCGGTGATTTAAGAAAAACCGCTTTCGTCTGTGCTATTAGTTTATCCACGTCGGGACAACATTATCGTATAGTGTCTGCTACAAGATGTAAAACATGAAGTAGACATGTTATGTACAACAAATTCCGTTTAATAGCTTTGAATAATTGACCTGTGCGTAGCATAACCGCAGCAGCATCGGTAACAATTATTAACACCTGCACTGGCAAAGTTTCAAAGTTGTCTAGTGTTCTAACTAATACAGCTTCGGCAGTACATCTTTGCTGTCTTTTACAGGCTAACAAATAATATTACAACCATTCACTTTTTCCTTCGGTGTTCACATAATTCTCAATCTACTCGCGCACTGACGGCAAATAATTACGTAGCTTCCGCGAACTTGGTTCCTACGTTGGATTGTATTCCTTCCAAAACTGACAAAACATTGTTCGTTCGATTTTTGCAAACGGCATATCGCACGCACTTAACGTAATCATTAAATAACATAAAAATTCTTTATACGTTCTGCTTCCAGTTTTTTAAGATTTGTGTGTTGCGCTAGTTACATGGTTGCTACACATATATGGTTTCCAACATAATAAACTTTTATCGCAAACTAAACACCCGATTTCTTTACCATTATATATTAAGTTTGGAAATTGCCATAAATACGTGTTTACCCCGTTAGCAAACAGACAAGTTGATGCATTTCTACGCATTTTCAACATTTTTAATACTTTCCGTTCAATTCCGACACTTATCAACTTTGTACTGCAATATGTATTACACATAGCACACATCATAGAAGTCAGGGAAGTGCCGACATGTAACGAAGCAGCTCTGTATCCTCCCAACCTCTCGGGATTGAACACCACTGGAAGGCAAGCGAGAATGTTGCGCTCTAGTCAACTGAAAGTTCGAAATATCATAATTCGTCTGTGTGGGATCGCAATGTGCGCAGTTATCAATGTCAAAAATGCTATAAACACATTAAACTTACATAAGAAAACGCAAATCATAACTTTTTTTGCTAGAAAAAAGATTTCTTTAAGAAAGCGATCCCGTTTCTGGGTACAGTATACCCTAACTACTAGCATAACTCCGCCCTACATGCAACTGTTGATCCATTCGTAGCAATACGTTCCTGTTCCGAACTTCCACTGGAAATAATGGGATTACATTGTATGTATACCAGGTGTGTCGGTAATTCCTTTCCGGTTTTTCCGGCAGATGTCACTGGCCATAAGTATGAAATGTTATGATTTGATACATATGTAATTTTATTCTACTGACATTAACCTTAAAACTACACAAGTTACGTTCCGCCAAAATAACAGCGTTATAGATTTATAATTTTTTGAAAATGTCGAGTTTTGTGCCTGAAAACGTGCATTTGCGGCACGCATTACTTTTCTTGTTTCATCAAAAGAAAAAAGCCGCTGAAAGTCATCGTTTGCTAGTAGAGACTTACGGTGAGCATGCTCCAACCATAAGAACATGTGAAACGTGGTTTCGACAATTCAAATGTGGTGATTTCAACGTTCAAGATAAAGAACGTCCTGGTAGGCCGAAAACGTTTGAAGACGCGGAATTGCAGGAGCTATTGGATGAAGACTCAACACAAACTCAAAAACAATTAGCAGAAAAGTTGAATGTGGGCCGAGTAGCAATTTGTGAACGATTACAAGCTATGGGAAAGATCCAAAAGATGGGGAGATGGGTGCCACATGAATTGAATGACAGACAAATGGAAAATCGAAAAATCGTTAGTGAAATTCTGCTTCAAAGGTATGAAAGGAAGTCATTTCTGCATCGAATAGTAACGGGTGATGAAAAATGGATTTATTTCGAAAATCCCAAGCGAAAAAAATCATGGTTATCACCTGGCGAAGCTGGCCCATCGACTGCAAGGCCAAATCGCTTTGGTCGCAAGACCATGCTCTGTGTCTGGTGGGACCAGATTGGTGTCGTATATTATGAACTGTTGAAACCGGGAGAAACAGTTAATAGTGATCGCTACCGACAACAAATGATCAATTTGAACTGTGCATTGATCGAAAAACGTCCACAATACGCTGAAAGACATGATAAAGTGATTTTGCAACATGACAACGCGCCGTCTCATACAGCAAAACCAGTCAAAGAAATGTTGAAATCACTTGGATGGGAAGTTTTATCGCACCCGCCGTACTCTCCAGACCTGGCTCCATCCGACTACCACCTTTTCGCATCGATGGGGCACGCGCTTGCAGAGCAGCACTTCGCCGATTTCGAAGAAGTTAAAAAATGGCTCGATGAATGGTTTAGCTCAAAGGAGGAACTGTTCTTTTGGAATGGCATTCATAAATTGCCTGAGAGATGGACAAAATGTATAGAATCAAATGGCCAATACTTTGAATAAATAAATTTTAACTATCCATTCTAAGTAACGTGTTTTCTTTAGCGAAAAAACCGGAAAAGAATTACCGACACACCTGGTACACTATAAATTATTCCTAAGAAACGATATGACATAATTACAAACAATTGAGTTTGAGTTAGCTATTCCATACATAAGACATAAGAATATCTCGACAACTTCTTCGCGAACACGTTGTCATTCTACATTCATATGTATGTACATACACCTTCCATAACACAGAAAATCAAAACATGCATGCTTAGTAAACATTTGTAGGAATAACTTCCGAGAGACTTCTTAACATATGCGTACGTTCCAAGACGTGAATGGTTGGTAATTAGTTTCGTACACATTATCTAGCTATTTACGGCAATTAAGATTTACGAGTGATCGATTTATTCTCAAGGTTGCTTGTGGTACATAACACTAGACGTTTTATGATCGGTATAAATATCGCTAGAGGTATCATTAAAACTTGACCTCAGTCGATTTTCCTTCTTGTTAGTGCGAAACTTATCGCCGTTGCTAAAAAACTTCTTCCAAAATTGGCAGCCTGGTATCAGCTTTGCCAAGATTTTTTAAAATGTAATGTATTCATTAAACATTAAATCGTGTGTAAATTTAGCAAGTCTGTGATAAAACTTCTACGCTTGGAAACTCAGATTTGCTTCTAGGTTGTGTTCCATACGTATGAAAACAATTGCCATGTACTTATGAATTTTCGAAAATTAACATGGATATCGTTAATCATTTGCACAAATTAATTAGTGAAATCAACATTCTCAATGTGTACATAAATGATTTGTAGTAATTATCAAATAGTATCTAAATGGTAGATGTAATCAAAGTAAACTACGTTTGCCTAATTTCTGGAATTTTGCTGTACTATTTCAAGAGATAAATCTGTACATATCACTACTTGAGTTAATAGGAAAATAACGATTAATATATTTTAGAATTTTATTTTGAATATTTTCAAAGTAATTTTATTTGGCTATAATACCGTTGACCGTTCTCTCCGCCCACTTTTTAAAGCCGCTAACTAATCTACTTTTGAAATACTGATTCATGGACGTATCAATCTCTTCCTGGAACGAAAATCTCGTAGCTCCCTCGCAAATGCTTTCTAATCCCATAAAACAGCCAAAAGTCATACAATGCGAAATCAAGTAAATATGGTAGATGTTCCATTACATTTACATTTTTTTCAAACAAATATTTGGTCGTGAGAACTGAAGTATGGTCATTGGTCAATGGACTGGGTTATGGAGTACCTGGAAATCTTCCTAATCTCAGTTATCGGTATTAGATTGTTCTTTTTTTATATAATGGTTTTTATTCAAGACCACAACAGAAGTGGCGTAAAGTATTTTAATACCTACGCTGATGTTAGCTAATTAATTGGCGTCGAATATTATTAAGGCATTTCTTTTGTAGGCCAGACGATGTTTCTGTCGTAGTCTAGAGAATTAGGGATTAAGGTGTTACTATGCTAGAAGGTTGTGTTGAACCGGCTATCGGGACTGCCGGCTCCCGCAAGAAATCCCTGATGCATAACATCCCTATGTCGTTGTGACTGCTGCCGCGTAAGTTAAAGCCACCTCGGTGATCCATAAAAGGTTGAGATGGATTTTATCATTGGTGAGGAGCTTGCTCCGAGAATTTATAATTGGATTTAAAACCCCCCATTGCTAGGGTTATATTGACAACTTGACCGATATGTTTGTCCAAAGTATCCATCTTGTCGCTTCACCTAGGAGGAGGAAATCTGCCGAATCACCGTCTGTCTGCCTATAGCGCCTAGATCTACTGAATAACACAGCCAAGTTCTTGGTCGCATTGATGAAGATCGTCCATTTAGTGTACTATTTTTCTAGTGACTGCGGGAAGTCTTGCAGTCTAGCATCCATTAAATACACGCTCGCCAACCTCATGAAGATGCAGACGCCATCGGCATATAAGGTGGAACCTACCGAGACGTCTGTTGGGATGTCACTCATGCCCTTCTCAGAAACTCTAATGAAAACAAACATTTTTCGGTGTACCATTTAGCTTTAGCTATTTTTTGTTCATCCAAACAAGCAAACTAGACTCGAACTTCTAAGGGACACTTCACACTTACTTTTTCATAGCCCACTGTTTCTTTGTTATTGTTGCTGTGTCTTCGTGTTTACGGTTCCATACACGACTCTAGGTAGGTAGCTAGGTATATGTTATACGTTCAAAAGAGTTAAAGTTTTGCGGCAAAATCTCACACACTCTGCTTTTCGAAAACCAGAAAGCTAATGTCTGAAGAACTATTTTTAAAGGCAATTATTTTCTTAACAGCAGCAATATTTTCTTCGGTGGTGGCCATATGATGAGGCCCTGTTCCATTTTGACGCTGAACAGGACTTCTTTTGCGTTCAAAGTCTGTCTACTATCGCTAAATTGCAACCAAAGAAAGCACTTTTGCATTAAAAGTTGAATCTACACTTTTTTGAAATCGTCATAAATCATGATACGGACTTAAAAATATTAGAAATGTTGATTTTAAAACACTAATACAACAATCAAGGGCAACTTCCTATGGGCAGATAGGAAGTTGCCCTAAACAACAGTGATGTTTTTGTTTTCCATAGCTCTTGTCATTTTTTTGTTCTGAATAATATTGATTTACCCGTCGTATTTCTTACATATTCTAGACATGAAAACATTTTCTTAAGGAATTCAGTAGTATATAATAATCATTACACCTGTAGTATTTTACAAGATCATGTCAGTAAGTAATATTGTACAGGAATCTTGTTAGAAATTTAAATTTTCACAGAAAATTTAACGGCAATGCTATAATATTTAATTGTACGCATAGAATGCACACATGTGTGCCTGCTAATTCCAGCATTTTCTAGTATTTTTCAATAACCATACATAACGAACATGATTCTATAATAAACTTGTTTACCGAGCAATAACAGACTAGTCAAACGTAAATTGATTGGTTGAAAGGAATCCGCAATTAATATTGTAATGAATGTCTTGTTTCCATCGGCAAATACTGAAAAACGGCCTTACCGATATAATTAAATTTAACTAATAAAATACCATTCCATGAATTCGGCAGGATTCGAACTTACGACTCCGGTTTGCCGGACAGGCGCGCTATCAACTACACTACAAAGCCTCTGTAGAAACAAGTATATACAAGATATATTGCAATATCTCGACAGACACATTAATTCTTTTGGCCAAATAGACACAAATTAATGGATAATACATTGGCTTCCATTGGCCAATACTGGAAAATCGGTTTCTTCTTGGTTTTACTGACGTAATTAAATCTAATTAATGAAGCAAAAGTTTATTTATAACCAATATGTTCCTTTAGGGAATATACTTACAATTAGACAAATTTATAGGTACAGTGAGATTTTTATGTTTTGTCTCCCCCTGAGACGATGTATCTATACTTACTACCACTCGTAGTCGTGTGCTTGGATTATTGCAGGATTCGCAGATAGATTTTATTACTCCCATTTTAGTTCATGATGGGTATTCCCAGTAAACGCGGTTTTGTGCTTTTATTTGCTGAACCTACGTACTTGGCCTCGCCACGCGGAAGGTAGTGTCGATATTTACTTCTTTTTTATTTATCTACTTCCCAAAATATTGTAAATTTAGAGTACGCTTCAATACTGACAGGCCCTAATGTTAATTTACAGAAGCGCGAGTTACCTGGAATATTAATATAAAAAGAAATTAATATGTATAAATACACGGTTGTGAGTGGTAAAACCAAAAACTAAGCCAAAAATAAAGCTTATTCATTAAAAAAAAATTGCTACACAACTACTTTAAATATCAATTATTTGCATTTATTCCAATTCCCATTAATCCTTGATTGTCCAGTCAGAAAACGTTGTCTTTACTTCATTCTTTTCCTAGTAATCTAAAAAATAACGATGTAAATATAACCAAGATCAAGTTTTCTCTGTTATTATAAGCAAAAAACTAAGTAACTAATAATTACTCATTTAAGCTGACTGACGTTTTACGATGACTAATAAAATTCGGAATTACCACTTTAAATCGTGTACACAATCGACTTTTACCGCAGGACGGTATAAAATAACTAATACGAAATTAATTTATAATAAAATAAAATCTGTTATATATATAAATATATAATTATAGCTCTGAAATTATTTCCTACTGGTATGTCAATGGAATTTCGTCATTGCAAAAGTAACCTTGCACATCGTTGAAACGTCAATTCCAATTTAAAATAACAGTTAAAGTGATCTGATAACATTACAGAAACAAAAGAGAATGCACAACAAAGATTACATGCTAAGATTTACAACAATCGGATATATTAAAATTCCATCAACGTAAATCTCTAATGACTACTAATTTTCAAGAAGGTCGAAACCAAATCGTCGCAGCGTTCAACTATAACAATTAGTTAGGTATTTTAATGAAAACAATTCACAGGTAAAAAAATACATCAGAGTGGTTCAGAGTAGAATAAGCGACAGACGAAGATAGCAACGCCGGGATGTTGTTAATTGAACGCTCATGGGGTATACCCATAAATCATAAAGCAATCAGTTAAAGAAGCCATCTGAATCATTCCAGCTTCCATGTAATATTAGGTTTTACCACGACAATTACCAAAGATGGACTGGCTTCGTATCGAATATTCATTATACATATATGTATAGAAAAGATAGTTACTAAATTGGACATTTAATTATACACGACATTAATCTGGGCTAACCAAATCCGTTACTGGAATAGCGTTATAAGGTGAAGCACATCAACTTACGTGATTTGATTATTAGAAACACCTTGAAAATCAACTTTTCCTTCGAACGCAAATGTTTACACTTTTACAAGAATATACAATGGGAGGAATTTGCACGAAAAGGAATAGAAAAATAAATTATTATTATAACGCCTTAAAGTACAAGAAGGTAGATAAAGCAGACACTAAAATAAATTAATGGTAAAATAATAGAATTTTTATGAAGAATTAACGGGAGAATTAAAATATTTTAAAATAAATTAAAAATAATGTGCAACCCACAATAATGTTCATAAACTTAAAAATAGGATTAAGCCAGGTTCAAGATGAAGTCAAAACGTTAAAAAGTACAAAGGCAGCAAAAGTTGATAATATCAAAGCATTGCTATCGTTACTCTACCAAAATAAAATTCCAAATTAAATTAAATATTAAATTCAAAATTAAATTCAAAATTAAATTCAGAATTAAATTCGGCATTAAATTAATAATTAAATTGCAAACTAGAAGTGCCCAGTAAACATGCATTTAAGAATTTGGGTGAAAATGGAAACTACATGTTGACCGTAACAAAACAAACAAACATAAACAGATAATTGATACCGGTTTTTGATTTTGAAGTGCTAAAATGCTTAAAATTTGAATGACATCTTGAATATAATTGCGTTATCTGTTACTCCAACCTCAAATTGGGATTTAAATTTGATATTTTTAGTTTTTTAGAAGAAAGAAACAACAATGAAACTATACATTTAGTATGCAACAGAACAAGATAATAAAAATCGAGGATTGAGATACGTTGATGATAATAATAATAGCAATAACAATAATATTTACTTATTTGTAACTCGGTACCATAAGCCAAATAAAGGCAAGCGCCCTGGGTGTTGCAGATTGAGTAGGATTGCGTTGGTAACTTTCTTATTATTGGAGCTGGAGATTTGGTTAAATGGACAATGTTTTGCAGTTTTACATGCTGATTTAAAATCTGTTTGAAAAAGTTTAAAATTTAAATTTTTTGTGTGTTAAATATCTTTCTAAGTATTAGAGGCACAAAAAAAGTTTTATATGAAAGTCACTGTTTTCGATACAACCAACTGATATTGAACAAAAATTCAAGGTAGCGGCTTTTGAAGTTCTTGTATCAACTGCCTTAAGTTAAACGGACACCATTTTGGATTTTTTTTTGCGCTGTCATAAATGCGCAACTTTGCGATTCCTTAAATCAAATTAAATAATCCTTAATTCTTAATTACTAAGCTGTATGCATCTCTCCAAAGATGATCCGAAAATCTGGAATCATTAACAATTATAAAATAAATATCCTCTTTCTTAAACCGTAACCTTCTTCCAAAAATATGAGATGCGAACAATTTCTTGTGGTAAGATAACATTATGAATGTTACTACTTTAAAACGAAATGGCCGTCTTGTTCAACTAGCAAATATAAAAGGAACAACAAACATGTTTTAGTAGTAAGAAGAAAATGATTAAAATTTGCCACTCAAGGAAGTCTAAAACAAACTAGTTTATGGACACACAGGTATAATAAACCACAACCTCTGAAGCTTCCATAAATAAAATTATTTTTACTATCGATTGCTGGCGATAAACTATTTAATGACAAGTGCACTCTCTAAAACTAACAAAACTGTCTCGTAAAACAAAATACGTTTTTTATAATGTGTAATGGATTTATAATTAAATACGCAGCCCGTAGGGACTTCGTGCATACGTTCTCGTAATACCTGCCAACAAAATCAATATAACTTAAAGGACATTTTAAAGGCAGCATTTAAGTTGCAGTTATGAGGGCACATAAAACTGAAACGCGATTCTAAACTGTTTAACTGACAAAACGGAAATTTATAAAGGAAATAAAACAGCTCACGCACGTTCACCAACGTCATTTTCTTCCATCATCTTGTTAGAAACGTACTGAGCAAGCATTCTCTCTACCGCTGCTATACAGCACTAAACATTGTTCACTCCGTATTCGGATTCTCGGCATTTGTATTTATCGACATTAAATTACTGACAACGCGCACGGTTCTATTGCACACACGCGGTTATCTAATGAAATGGTTAACGATCCGGCCGCACTTATTGTATCTACGTATACTGTTGGCGGTCAGTTGTATGCGGTGTTTTATGGTATATCAAAAAGCAATTTAGAATTTAGAATAAACCATACGTGGTAAAGAGCAAGAATTGCTATATTCAAAGTTGATAAATGAGCATTTTATATTGTACACCAAACTGTATCTTTGATAAAAGGAAACTACGGAGGAATAGCGATTTTGATTTACTTTGGAAATAATTCTGTACAACTGGTAGTTTTTACCGCTACTGCGGCTATCGTTTTACGCGTATCTCTAAAGTTTTTACTTCACTTCAGTCACTGCACTTCTGCAAGTCACTTTCGTTTTGAAAATTCAATGATGAATGACTAAAACGACAGCTGCATATACAACCTTGGCTAATGCAAAACGGAACCTCTGTAAATTTTGGCAGATCTATAAAAAGTACTCAGTTGTTTTAATATACTGGCTGCAATTAAAAATGCACCACCGCTAAATTGTTGAAGTATTTTGTTAATATGTTATAAATGTATTTCTGAAGGTCATCTTAAACGATTGTTTATCATATCATTGGTCTAGTTTGTTTTTCAGCATTTACAAGAGTCAGTTCTCTCGCCAGTAGACCATTTTTAGTAGTAGTAGCCAGTAGACCAGATTTATGGGTATCATCGGATGTTGGCTCTTGCGAAATCCGGTTCCCGCTACCAACCGAGACGAGTTATGGTACCAAGTTAGTATAGTTTGGCATGAGATACCCTAAGAAACAACATTTACCTTTATTAATTCAATGCCTAATCGGGTTACTGAATGTATTCAAGAGAGAGGTGGTTCTACCCGTTATTAAATTTTTATTTATTATTTACATTATTGTCTTTCATTAGATGTTTTGTAAGTAGCATAAGCATTTTTATACCAATAAACATTATTTTGCGAACTTTTTTTAGTGGTGCACCTTTAATTGCAACCAGTGTATTAGCCAAAAATTACTTTAAAACGGCATACAAATATTCCTTAGAGAAACGTGGAAATCAAATCGGTTAAACAAACGTATATTAGGACCAATGGAGTGTAGCCCTCTTTTCCTAGTTTACAGCAATTTGTAAAAAAAATATCTTTTTTTGAAAACAGCGCTGTTGCCGCGTCTTTCGAGAGATTTTTTCTAGAAAGATCACTTATCACCTGATTATTCAAAAAAATACTGCTCACGATGAAGTTTGCGCTGGAAGGTACGCAAAAACTCAATAAGGCAGACGGATTTCTGCCACACCTACCGAGAAGAATTGCAGTTCTTTGGTTAAGAGAGAAAATGTTCTTGTCGAAGGAGGTTAAACGTGTTCTCTTAAACATTGTTTCTACAGAAAAACATAAGTGCAATAAATATATATTTGATGAAGTAACTGTTGAAATGGGACATTAGTTGAGTGTAGGCTTTCACGACAGTAATTCATAGTAGAAATGTCTTTCGGGTGTTGTCGCGTCGTTAATATGTTACTTGACGTTTCGCTAATCATGCTGGCAGCTTCTTCAGAAGATTTCTAAAGACTGGTGTTGTTGTCTCTTGCTCCTCGTTATATATCCCATTTCTGTTCCGTTTTGCTGTTGCGCGGAACGGTTATGGATCAGCAAAGCGGAACAGAAATGGGATAAATAACGAGGAGCAAGAGACAACAACAGCAGTAGAAATGTCTTTCGGGTGATGTCGTGTAGTTAATATTTTACTTGACGTTTCGCTGACCATCCTGTCAGCTTCTTCAGAAGATTTCTAAAGACTTTAGCGAAACGCCAAGTAAAATATTAACTACACGACATCACCCGAAAGACATTTCTACTATGGATTACGGTCGTGAAAGCCTACACTCAACAATAGCAGTCTTTAGAAATCTTCTGAAGAAGCTGACAGCATGATCAGCGAAACGTCAAGTAAAATATTAACAGCGCGACAACACCCGAAAAACATTTCTACTATGAATGGGACATGCTTATTCTACTTTTCCCACTTTATTACTATGTGTTAATTTGAGATAATATCGGGGCGCAAGTGAAAAACTTTACACACTAATACAAGCTTTAAAGTAAATGAGAAGCCTGGATCAAGGATATCAAAATGTTACCGTTGAAAACACAAAATTATATCAGTCATGAAAGGTGTAATATTGTGCCAGGTGCTTATTTCATGTTTTCTGATGGCTTGTTTTTGAAATACAGAGTGACGTGATTTATTAGACATTCACCAGGTACATCCTCATTATCTTCATCCTCACTATCAGACACGTGAATTCATTAAACCAATTCTTACAAAATGTTTTGTTTTAATACTTGTAAACAGATCGATTTGCCGGAATATTAAAGAATACTTGTTTTATTTAAGATTGACATGTGCTAATTATATTGTAACTTTTTGTAAATATACCTGCTTGAGTACTTTCACACTGTAGCTTATAACAATTCTGCTTGCGATTGTTGTATGATTATGCGTATCGTTTGGTAGGGTAGTATTTTATAATATCGTTCTAGAGGTATTCGTCTAACTCTTGAAATAATCTATTACATAATTGCACTTCAAAAAAGAATATAAGTTGTTTCCTTTTCTATGTATTTATTCTCTATTTATAATTTTAATAATAATAAAGTTAGCGTAGGTCAACAGTACCAACCTGTTATATCAAAGTACCCAATAGCCTAAATATGTCAACGTTTACTGCTCCTCCCATAAACGAAATATTTCGAAGCTAGGATGAAACGCACTATAGTATTCTCGTTTCAGTTGCGTACGAGCTTTTAGATTTGCAAAGTTTTTCTATAAATGTTTTCAATTACTAGCCTTCTTGAAACAAAAACAAAAAAACACCTTCCAAATTATATTGTTTTATGTTCTATTTATTACGTTTCCAAGGTATTTTTCCTCTTTCTCAAATAAAATTTGATCTTTTCTACGACATTATTAATAATTAAAATTGTACATAGTGTTAGTTATTATTAGCATCATCTTACATCATTGCATGAGGTATTATCGTCTAAACAGTAAACCATTTAAACAACAGTAGCTCATACAGTGGTGTAATAGGGCGCTAATAATAACTAATACTATGTACCTATAATTTAAATTATTAATAATGTTATAATAAATAAATAAAGAATTAGTATAGGTAAAGCATTAAACAACTAAGGGGGTATAATATGTGATTTTGTGTTCCACGGGAATCTCACAAACCACGGTATTCACGTTGCGCTGGTTAAGTTAGCCATAAATAGGCACAAGACCACTGGATCTTATAAAAATAAGCCAGAAAGCGGGCGTTCGCAAGTAATAAAAGCCAGAGAGGACTATCTATTAGAGAGACTTTCTCTTTGGATACGAAAAAATTAGTGCTGTAGGTAGTAGAAAATCGTGGGTAGAAGAGTTGGAGGAGAGAAGAGAGGAAAACAGTGTAGAATGGGCAAAAAGATATCGACATTGAACAACTGAAAATAGGAAAAGGGTATTGTGGCAATTATTAAAAAAATATGGCTTTCAAACTGGACAACCAATACTTTCCATAAATAGAATATAACCATACTTCCTTTTGCTGGTTTCGGGTAACCTTGGAAGTGCATTTGTGTGTTGCAGTGTTAACAAGCAATTTCATCGCTCCTATTCTTAAGTATGGACTCGTCTAAATGTCACATTAAGGCTATCGTATGCAACAATTTTTTTAGGGGAGCTTTTAGATGACACGATTCGAAAAACTAAAGATAACCTTCAGACCTAAATCATATCAAGCATTTTTTATGCTTAGCGAAAATTCGACTAAAAGGTCACATGCAGTCTTTAAAAAGACTACTTTAAGCCGAAATACGAGGCAGGTTCGGAAACTTGCCGCTGCTGTTCGTCTATAAAAAAGGAAGCCTCATAAACCTTTTAACGCACAATCGTTTGACGGTCAACTATAAAAGCAATTTTCAATATGTGCAATTATAAAATTATAGAATGTCGACACTGTATATAGTTCGTCGGAGAAAAAATAGTTTAAGGTAAGTAGTAGATATAATTGATTGATTCAAACAAATATTTTATTTTGATTGTCGTAGACAGTTTCTTTAACTATACTTTACATCTAAATAAAACAATGAGTTTACTTAAGTCAACAAAATATATGTTAGGGACAATCGAATTAAATCAACAAAATTATTTGTTTGAAGCTACATGATATTTAATTAAAACGTAGATAAATGGAAAAGGGGCTCTATCTCACAAATATCTTGAGACCGACTTGTTTGCGCATATTCAAATGTAGACTTTATTTAGAACAACTATAATCCAATTGACCGAACTGAATGGGCCTTTCAGTGATAGGTGATTGGATTTTATTTTTCAGCTGCTATACATTCTATATAGGTCAAAAAAGCTGTGTTTCTATATCAATTATCTGTCTTTCAATTTATACTGAATGAATAGGCAAAAATATGTTAAATACACGGTTTAACTACACATTAATGTTATTTGTTTAAAGTACATGTGTATAGTGATTACAAAGATAACATCTAGCCTGATTTCCCTCAATAATTTTTAACTTACGCTGCATATTGATTAATTATTGTAGATTATATCTCCAATATTATCGATTACCTTTTCTAGAAGGAACATGACGCATATAGTGTGCATCTATAGCATACCGTAACATAGTAAGCCGCTTTACATTGGAACTTACACAATTTAACTTTGTCGTACCCATGAGTTGATTCTTCTCTTTTGATACATACGGTTAAATACACTACAACAATCCCATTTAATGAATATAAAATGACTACGCTTCCGTGCGTGTTGTTTTTCGGCTACGCCTCGCTAGAACGCGACGAATAAATTATTGGGAAACGTAACAAGCCTCCCTTCTAAACAGGAAATTACTGTCTGTTCATCGATCTGCTTTAAATCATGAGTCAGTAAAATTCGAAGGCGATGGGCATTAGATGCGTAGTAAATATACACGAAGTCTGTTAAGCAACCGAAAAGTACCATCAGAACAACGAAATGGATGATTTTCGGTTTTAGGCGCTCCTGTGTGAAACGGCGAGGGTAGTAATTGGCGAACTCCTTGCAAATTGTAGAAATGCTCTTTAAAAATTTATTGTTTTAATAAACTTATTTTAGATACTGACAAAACGCAAAAAGTATTTGTTTGGATTCGCAATATATACCCAAAATATTTACATCAAACCTTCCAAGAGCAGAGCCCGTTCTAAGGGCGAATAACTCGGGGCGCCAAATTCGAGGAGCAGCGTTTTGGCTAAAGTATCGATATGTTAAATATCCAAAAATCATATTCAGGCCCAGAAATTACGGGTAAAAATGAACGAAAGGCTAAAGTGTTGTAAAATTGTAGATGTGGCTACTCAAAGAATTATTAATGCTGAAACAAACCATTGGCACAAAGCGTTTCTAAGAATCATAGCAATTACTGAAGTGTTTGGTAAAAGTTGTCTGGCTTTTCAAGGCAACAAACGACCAGTTGTTTCAGTACAATAACGGAACTTCTGATAAATAATTGAGGTGCTACCTGAATTTTATCCCATTATACAAGAGTACGTCCACAGAGTACTAAAAAAATAGGAGACCAAAGTTCACTACTTCGGGAAAAATATACAAAACGAGATAATAGACGTACTGCATCAAGTGTGAAATCTCATATTGATGATATAAGAAGACGCAAATATTTTTCCATAATTTTAGATTATTAGTGAGGTAGAGCAAATGGCTCTTTAATCAGATATACTTCATTCAATAAATTTGATGCAGATTAGGTTGAAATAAAGATGAATGAAAGCTTATTGGGTTTCATACCAGTTGAATGGTCCACAGAGAAACATATGTTTGAAAAGATAATTGGAGACTTAGATTTGAATCTGCAAGAAATCAGAGGGCAGGGATGTCACAACGGACGCAATATGAGGGATGATGAAGCAGGAGTGCAATCTAGAATTAATTTATATATTTTTTTTTTTCGCCATCTACTTTTCGTTGGGCAATACTTTTAAAACACGTTTCATTAACTTTGAAACCATCGAGTGACACTAGATTGGAGAGTAGGATAAAGGCTTTAAAGCCTTTAAGACTCTATTTAGGAGATGTGTACGACTCCTTCCTGAGCATTTATGAAAAGAAATTGATAACTTGATTAGAGGCGAGGCATTGGCTTTATTAAATTGTATTAAATAGTTTCAGAAAGCCGAATTTATATTAAACAAAGCAATAAGTTTAAAATCGATGTTGTTGTGTTTCCCAGTGTTTCTTTCTGTTTCTAATAATCTTCCAATTTATATTTTGATTGATTTTAAATGCACATGCAGAATTTTGTGGCAAGTTTAAGGTATGGGCAGTATTTCTATTTACAAAATACTATGATATGCAACTGCATCTCGCCCTGAGACTTTTTGCATAGGGAAAATAGAGCCTTTATCATTATTATTCGAAAGAGTACGCAGTCTTGTTATGAATACGATTGTTTTTAAATGTCATCAAATTTAATAATTATTCCAATGTCTCACTGATAATATAATTATTGACAATCACTATGACGAGCAAATAGCTGATTTTTGCTTATGTACTAACGTATTACTTGTCATTTAATTTCAGGTATTGACGGCGGTATTTTGCGACATCTCTAACGCCTTTGCCTGTGTTTCCTCTAGCATTTTGTTGGAATGTCCGGGTGTTATCATGTGCTATTTGAGTAAAAGACGACAATGCATTTCTCTTTACGATGTTTCGATTGTGCTTCTACAGGGATTTTTCTTAGGGTCGCTTTTGTTTTTCAACAAAAACAGATTACACATTTCACATTGGAAAATACTATCTGGAAGAACATGCCATCTGCTTTTTCGGTATAACCCCAGACACTAAATTGTTCAGGCGGCCTCATATTGATAGCATTGCTGCATCTATCTTCTCAGTTATCTATTTAATACGTAATCCCTCTGGTTGGTTCCTAATAATATCTTAACAGCTTACTACGCCTATATAAATGCATGGTTCGCATATAGTGTCCTTGGTCTTAAGATCACATCTCTCTAATGTGCACTTTCGGAGAAACAACGATTTCTGTAAATGTAAACTTTTTCAAAGACACGTTAATAACTATTAAACACCTAGCTTTAAGACAATGGTACCTTATTGCATTTTGCCTTAAAATTTAGGGAGACCTCCAAAAATTGCATGTTCCATTTAAAAAATATAACTTTGGGTAGCTATTGTAGGTTCAAATATTCTTTTAAAGCATGCCTACGATCAGACCTCACAGCAAGAAAAAAACCGTTGAGAAAAATCTTCATTCACAAAGGCGCAATCTTCCGAGCCCGCGAAGATGATCCACCCATATAGAGAAATTCACTGATGGATGAAGGGATCTCAAGGTTCAGAAGTTGAATACATTCATGCAGATGAACACTGGAAAACTTGTCATTAATCATTAAATCATTAAAAATTTTAGTCAGTTGAATCACGCCTCTGTAGAAAATGACAACAATTATTCTTTATATCTATACATTTTATTGAAATCGAATTTATTTGTGGTAACATTAACTTGTATATAACAATTACTAAATTTACAGCAGTCTATAATCAATTTAAGTTAACAGTAGGTAGTGAAATAAAAATAAATTAAACTGGGTTGCTTCAAAAGGTAGACAATATTATGAAAGGCGCCGAAATTTAGATCGATAATAAAATCAAATTAATATCGCTCTGTTATTTCATCATCAGCGCTACTCTAATTCAATATTCGATATATAAATCCACGTCACGTATTACCAGATTCGTTAATTCTTAAAGGCGTTGACAATGTTGCATCGGTACTACGTTTGTTTACATTATTTATTTTCGGTCTATGCCTATAACTGTACCCAGCACACGATGAACCCAGATCCAATTAATACCTCCGTCCACATTTTTATAACTACACTCATCTTTGAAAAGTGATTTTTTCTTGTTAAGTACTTTAATGTTTTTAATACGTCGACTCAAATTGTAATTTAATTACAAAGGCAATAAAACGTAGTGCACCTCTCACTTGCAATAACTATAGTTGTGTATTATGTTGCTTCTCGGAAGTATAGAGTTTTAATTATAATATACTGTTAAGTCGTTTGTCTGTAGTCTTGGGATGGCGAGGAAAAAAATAATATGCAGCAGTAAAAGCTTTAGCAATGGTGTCACTCGGAGGAGATATCAAAAGGCAAGAAAACATCAAAGCATATATTAGAGAGCTATAACAATAATAATCATAATAATAATAAATAATAATAATTTATTGATCCCTATTGATTCCCTAGCAAACAATTAACTGTGATTGATAAATAAAATTCTCACAAATACCTTTAATTTAAGTAACGACTGGCTTCGTGCATTTAAAACACCCGTACAAGTAATCAGGCCCGGATATTCTAAATTGAGATTACAACAATTGTAACCAAGGCGATACTACACATTTTCAGAAGACCGCAATTACGAACAAATGATTGTAAAAATAAAAATGAATTAAAACTATTGTAAAACTGGATGCTAAAAACATTCAATCAATCAATGTTGAGAGGCTCAACATTGATTGGAGACAACTGCCGGATATTTCACAATATAGATCCCAGAATAGATGAATTTTTTTTATTTAATTTGGTTGAATGAGGGCCATACAATATAAAAAGTATGGACCGATACAAATATTCATAGCCTCAGACAAGCCTTTGTGGAAGAGCTTACAACTATATTAAAGAATCCACTTAGAAAGGTATTGTTAGACATTGGAAGTTCTGATGGTTTGTAGAACATGGTTTATTAATGTTGGAGGCAAAAAAGAAAAAGGTCAGATTACCACGAAGCAGTTAATGTTGCTTTGTACTGGAAAGCTGTCATTGCAATGGATAATGTACCTTATCATAGTCGGAAAATTGAAAACCCACCATTATTATAGTGGAAGAAGGTAGATATTCCAAACTGGCTAACAAGTAAATAAATACGCTATGATGAGGAAATAGTCAGAGCTGAACTGCTGGGCACAGCTAACATTCATAAAGAGAAATATCACTGATGAAATGGCGAAATCGCAAAGTAAAACCGTTTTACGACTACCTCCTTACCATTGCGAACTGAATTCTATTGAGTTAGTGTGAGCGCAATTAAAATATGAAATAGCTGTAAAAAAAATAAAACTTTTAAATTAAAGGAAGTTAGACAACTTTTGCTCAATGTCCTGGAAAGACTGCTACTACTTGGCACTACTGCTAAACCACGTTATTAAAGAAGACTCCCGTATGAGAAATCTTGATGCAATCGTTAACGATGTCCTGGAACCATTCATCATTGTGATTGGGGGGGATAGTGACATTAAAGACTCCAAATGTTAAAAATCACCAGGGTATTGGTCACCAATACCAACCACCATGTAAGATTATAAATATGAGCATATAATTTTTTAAATAAATGCTTATATTGCAATTGTTCACTTTATAATATATATGTTACTAGTGTCTACTATCTTTTGTATTGTATGATATAGTAATTGTTTCTTCTATATTGTAAGGTCCCGGGCACTCATTCTAACATACATAATTTCATACATCAAGTGTTCCATTGCAACTTTAAAGCTTTCAGACATTTAGTAATGCAAAATTTTCATCGAATTCAATGAAACTCGATCAATTAATTGTCGTTCGATTGCTCTGAAATCAACTTATTAGAAAGTACAATCCGCTTAAAATTAGGCAATTCCATTTATTTAAAATCAAGTTCTCCAAATTGAATGTAGGGTTTTTATGCAAAAAATGCATTTTTCTAGAGATTCACAGGGAAACGATTGCCTCAATTTTTTTAGCTTAAAATGTTAAAACAAACTTCTTAGATACAGGATGTTCCACGCACCTCAATATATTTTGCTATAAACCGCCAAATTATCAGATTTTCCAAGCAGCATAGATACTTATTGCTGCTGAAAATTGCAAGTAACTAAAATTAGTGTCTTAACTCGTTAATAGTCAGATATAACGAAGTTTTTCTCGAATCTAGACGTAACTTATTCGCTTATGTGTCTAATCCACAACAAGAAATAGCTGATAACTGTCAAAATTGCGAAATAATTCTTTCGTGCGATGGAAACACACAAATATGGGGTTTATTTAAGCGCAGATACGAGCCATAATTTTATCTTAATTACGGTTCATTCACTCATGATGTTCGAACATCTTGTACCTCCGTCTACGTTTATTCAAATTTTATAACTTAACAACGTCCAAGACTTTAAATTAAATAACCTGCAGTATACATAATTTATTCTAACTTCGGCAAATGTACATTTACGTTATATAAAACACGTCTAACGTTGTAGTTTCGACCGGTCTATTTATTAAAATATACGACTAATTACGGACGGTCATTTTGATTCATTCTTAATGTAAATAGTGGCTCGGCTACACTTCTGATGAAAATATGCTCATTCAGTAACATGGGTTACGAAATATAATAAATTTGTCGCTTTCACTCATCAAATACAGGTTCTTGAAAATTATCTTCGATTTTTTCCTACTTCAATATTATTACGAATGAAAGGCATATATACAATATCAAATGGACTAAAATATTGTATGCTGGTGAAATTGCAGCAATGTTAAAAATACATGCACTGATTTGCAGAAAGTAAACTTTGTTGTTGCATCACTGTGTAGTCGTAATAAAAGTATTAATACTAGTACAAATGTCTTTCGGGTGATGTCGTGTAGTTAATATTTTACTTGACGTTTCGCTGACCATGCTGTCAGCTTCTTCAGAAGATTTCAAAAGACTACTGTTGTTGTCTTTTGCTCCTCGTTATATATCCTATTTCTGTTCCGCTTTGCTGATCCATAACCATTCCGTTCCGCTGAATCGCGTCGTTCATTGTATGACGATTCCGTAGTGCTAACTTCCACGTGTTGCTAATCTTGTATCCATCTTCGCGATTGAAGTTGTTGGTGTTCTTCATTATTTCTATGGATTTGCGTATTATCCTCGGGTAATAGTGGCTGGTCCTGGCTAATACCTTAACGTCGCCGTAGCTTATGCGGTGGTCTCCTTGTTGGTGCAGGTGTTCTGCTACTGCAGATTTTTCAATATGCCTAAGGCGTGCATCTCTCTCGTGTTATTTCACTCTGCAGTGAATACTCCGTCCTGTTTGACCGATGTAGCTTTTTCCACATTGGCATTTCAATTCGTATATGTCTTTTGCTCGTAGTTTCGGTAACACGTCCTTGTTAGGAGGGAGTAGCTGGTCGATTTTGGTCACCGTGTTGAAACGTGTGGTGATGTTTTCTTCCCTTAGGGTCTTTTTTAGCCTATCGGTGACTCCGGCTATGTATGGAAGCCTTCCAACACGTGAAAGTTAGCACTACGGAGTCGTCATACGAACGACGCGATTCAGCGGAACGGAATGATTATGGATCAGCAAAGCGGAACGGTTATGGATCAGCAAAGCGGAACGGTTATGGATCAGCAAAGCGGAACAGAAATATGATATATAACGAGGAGCAAAAGACAACAACAGCAGTCTTTAGAAATCTTCTGATGAAGCTGACAGCATGGTCAGCGAAACGTCAAGTCAAACATCAAGTACGCGACATCACCCGAAAGACATTTCTGTCGTCGTGAAAGCCTACACTCAAGTATTAATACTAATATATAGGACATTAAATTGAATACTTGATTCTATCTAGATATTGTATTAGATGCCCTTTGAACTGTACAGGGTGTTCAAAACATCAAACTTTATCAAAAGCGCCTCTTTTTTCAGTGGTACCATACATTTTTTTCGTGTATCCACCGTATAGAAAACTACATGCATTAAGTTTTTGTGTAGTGATGCATATGTCCAATATTCAAAGTAAAGGAAGTATTTACAAGTTCTGCAGTTGGATATTGCATCCAAGAGGTTTCTGTTGGTACCATTGTTTGGCTACCACAACAATAATAAAGAACAAGTACTGACGTTGAGGCTTTTAAATAGTTGAAACATATTGACATTGACGCTTATAGACGAAAAAGAGTTAGGTAATAGATATCATTTATCTGGAAGAAGTTGTGTATTTTAGCTATCATAATGTGTAAGCTGCAGAATCCTGACCGACGATATCTGCAACATTTGTCTGATTAAAGTTAAGATTTGATACTACTGAGAACAATCATTCAACTGATATGGAAACAAACAAAAAAAAAAGAATTATAGTGCTAAGGCATCTTTTTAATGGAAAAGAACAAGGGAAACAACAGAGAGAGGCAAACAATGAATAATGTAAACAGATCAGCCTAAATTTTAAGCTAAAGAAAAATCTAAAATAATAGTATGTAACACAACTGAAATACATTGTAGACGTTTATTGTAACCTTTATAGAAAATCAATATTATACAGGCTGTGTAAAAAATTGCGAAAAAGCTATACATGGTTATGTTCCTTATGAGACTCTCAATTGATTTTCTTAATAAGTCAATATTGTCCATTGACTCTGTATGCACGAGGTGATGAAGGTTAGAAATTTTAATAAGTTTGGAAGCATTTTCTTGGCATCTCTTTGTTAAGAAAAGCTCAAATGTATAATAACGTATTATATTAACCAGCGCAATGCAATCATCTTTAGCTAGCGTCCGTCACACTTGTACATTGTGCTTATTACCGTAAAATAATTTAATTTAACAATTATTTATGTAAAAAACATTAGCTAAAGTCGTCAACCAATGGCAATCGTAATCATAGACATATTTGTTCTGATAAACGGCGTCAATGCAGTTTAATTGATGTTGACAATTACGTTTGTCACATTATTTTCAATTTAACTTTCTATCAATTCCGTGTTTTTTAAGATTATTCATTAGTTATTTTTACCTCATTAATGTTTTCTCGTTTCTTTGTTTCGTTCGCTCAATAGCTTTTGTATTTAAATATACATTATTATCATGAATTCCACATTTAATGGGTACTTAGATATGTAGGTCATAATATATTACATACACCTTATTTATAAAACTATAATAAAATAAAATGTTTTTTTCTCTTACATACTCTTACATACATACATACATGTACACTTTAAATATTGAAGTGTTGCTAAATGTACATTTCTTTCAAATGGTTCTTGTAGAGAGATATTGCATGATACAATGTTTTAATATTAAAATATTTGCTGAGCGCAGTACCAAGAACATCGGGATGTGTAATTTTTTCGCCACCTTTTACTTATTTATCTAAATCTCTTCCATTCACCTCGATACATTTGAGCAGTCGTTTTAAAAAAAATGTTTAGCACACTAACTGTTGCACTTCGGAATACTTACGTTATCCTTAGGTTCATACAAACCCTCTTTAGTAAAATTCATTTTTGTAAGTTTAATGGCTCGCTTGACTAGGCAGAGTGTGTGTTGGAGTCCTACTAGGATTAACATTTTCTTAGCGGGTCCGGTACACTCCCGGGTCACCATTCTTAACAGAGAGGGGCTGATAGTAACAAGGCCATGAAATACTTTGCGCACGCAATTTATACATTAAAAGGCTCCTGAGATTATGACAAGGTTTTAAAGCTTATATACCCCGTTGGACCGTCACCACATTAAAAAAAATACTTATTATAAAATATTATAAAATAAATGCTACTTAGGCCTGAAATTTTAAACTAATAGTTAATAACAGCAGTTTTGTCTACTGTTGCTATGCTAGCCAAACTATACTAATACCAGAAACCCTTTGAATGCAGTGCCTAAATACAGGACTCGCCTTTAACTGTTTTGCTTTGAATATTAGATATATGCATCATTAATAAAAATCTTAGAGGTAGACATTTCCTTCGCGGAAGATGCAGCAAAAATATATAATGATGTTTACGAAAATGTCGTTTCTGATGCTTGAATTTGGCAATATTTGGTATTCAATGCTGGACAACATATTACGAAGATGTTCTAATATAATATCTAGATAGCCCCAAATATGCAATTTACTCTCGTAAAAATTTACGCCAGAATGTATTTGTATTGTAGATTACTTCAAGAAGATAGATATTTCAGTGTAGACGATTGAGAACAAAATTATAAATATTGAAATTTGTTAGAAGTAGACCAATGACAACCATATTGACTTATTTTTAGATGGAAAAAAACTACAAACGTAATGAAATACAGGGCGTTCTATCTCAAATAACAAAATAGGTTGACTAGTTCAATACTTATCGATCATTCTCTATATACGGAAATATATTTGTAAGATACTTTACATTATTTGAAAATGTTGACCATTTACACAATAAACAGAATTCTACAATTCCAGAAGATTGGAACATCATTTACATACCTTAAATTTTACATTTAATCTGATGCCCTTATATATAATTGCAGGACGTCATGGTATGTGAGAGGTAGGTTTTTTGGTTAGGCATTGTGCCATCCGAAACACCCGTAAAAATAAATCAAAAACTTTTATTACAGTAAACCATAAATAATTACCAGGTAGGTAAGCTAAGATCGTAGCAATAAATTTTTTCTGTAATTCTGCAATTAACTGCTACATTTTATGTCAGAAACTATAACTTGAGCAGTAAAGAATTAAATAGTAAAATATTTTCTTTTCGGCAGAGTAAAATGTAACATGCGCAATAAAAGTCAGTTTTTAGGTTTTACAACTCATAATTACATAGACAGCTGACACAGTCACAGTAAATTACACTAAATTATAAAATTGAGGTTTAATAACCACATAACATCAACATTAAATTTACGTCAAAATAAAAATCAACATTGATATATAACGGCGGTCGTCATATGTTCAAACGTTTACCTAATACCTATATACATAATAAAATATTTTTTTCTAAGGTAATGCGTCATATTTCAAATACGGATACAAATTGAAAAACATAAAAATGCTTTTTATGTCACTAGCGTAAAGTTAAACGTCATAAAACAATTCCTTGCTATGATAAAAGGTGAACGACATTTTCGAAATGAACTCTATAAGGTTAAGAAAATCAATATGGATATTTATATGCTTAACTCTGGAGACCCGAATATTTGGGAACGCTCGCATTATATTGATATAGCGTTCCAAACACTGTATAATCCTCTGCAACAGGCACAAGCTTCACATTTACGCTATATGACGTAGTATTTACACAAAAATTTGTTCAAATTAAAGTTAATGTAACCTTGACACAAAATTACGCGCTTAGATACACATAAAGCGTATAAACAATTTTACGTTAAATACATAATTTTAAATCATACGTTAATACCGTTGAACGTAGAAAGCGTGTAGTTTACCCTTATTATCCATAAATAAATCAAGACTTAAGGAATCACCAAAAAGTAGTTGTGGTATAACAAAAATATGGAATGGAACAACAAAAGATGAACAAAAGATGTCGAAAAAGCAATCAGAAATAAGAAAGAATCATGGAACACCTAATTAAAAAGCAAAACCCAAGAAAATTACGATAAATACAAGACTGAAAGAATAAAGGTAAACTAACAAAAATTTAACACAGCCCAGAAACTATTTTACGACACACTCAAACAAATAAGAAACTCCCCCAAGACCAATATGTTAAGCAATATAAAAGGTAAAAGAATTTATGGAAAGATGAAGAAACGTTTTAAAGATATATTGGAAGAAAACGAAAATTATGTAAATTTAGACGTAAATGGAAAAGAGGAAGAAGAAGAACATCCCCTGCGATAGGAAAAATGTGATAAGAAAAACGCCAGCTACGACTAGGTAGAAATGATTAAGTGTTCAAACCAGAAGGAAAGAGAAAAAAAGCCACTACTGAAAATAGGAATTATCTGACCACCATACCTTAACTATTTAGGAAGTTTTAGGAAGCACGGTAGAAAAATGATAAGATCAAGAAATAAATCAAAGCTCACCACAGAGGAAACCCAGTGTTCAGAAAAATAATGAACCAAATCTTTCTAGTAAAACAACTGTGTGAGAAGCCACTAGAAGACAAATATCCATGCGAAGTGCGTTCATTTAGTACTATTAAATTATATCATTATATTTTAGATCTTCAATAATTATCAAAATTCACTGTTTATTTGCAGAAAATAAATTATGTTTGATTATTATTCGAATTTTGGCATTTTAATAATTTACATTGCTAATTATTTGTCTCTTAAAAAAGGAACTCCATTATTGTTACTCTATAGCCAATAATCAAAGTCATAAGTTATTTTTAATAATCTATCTTTTAATAAAATTGTTTGAACCACATAGCACTATTTATATAGAATCCCAATCACCTGTAATATCGAATACAATCATGGATAGGCCAACCATATAAATATCGAAGTCGTTGGATACCCATTCGTGTGACAACAAAGTAAACAAAGAACAAACATTATTCTGAAAAATAAGTTTAAGAACAGATATTTAAAAATGTTAATCATCAGAAACAATCAAAATAAATGTAAAACTACTTAGGAGAAAGTGAAAAGATCAGGAGATAGGAAAGGGAATCGCGGAGGATCTGACATCAGAGCCTTAATCAAAAGAGGCCCTCAAAGAAAAGGAGGAGGATTTTAACGAAGAAAATTCACACGAGATTTTACAGTTGTAAGCAGTACTAAGTAAGTAGTATTAAATAAAACAATCTCAGGATTACTTCTAAACTTTATATTTCATGGCAACATGTTAATACTAAAAGAGAAAGGGCTAACAGTACATTTTATTGTATATATTTTAAAAGCTTATATAAAAATACTGAGAATTACGTAAGGGTAAGAAGGGAAACATAAAAAAGCTTTCACCAGTAAAATAGATTTGAGACGGTTGTGCATTGTAAACTCACTTCTCTCCAACTTGACGTAGTTAAAAACTATGAAGAAAGACTGAGTAGATATTGAATAGTATACTGGAAAATGAAGATAACAATAACAGAATTATGATTTAACAATTATAGGAGATTCGCAAAAACAATTAGAGAGGAATATAAATCTTAGAAGATAAATTTTTGTTATATTTGTTATACACTGTCACAATATAACATTGGAAGAAGAAAATCTAAAACAATTAAATTGTTGCAAATACCTGAGAGTAATGATCAACACCAACGGAAAGTTAGAAGATGAAATAAAAAAAAAAGTTATGAAAATGGGAAGACTATTCAATGGAATGAAAATAGATTCTTCAGTATAAGGGAACCTCATTACAGTAAAAACAAAGTTTGTCAAAAAAATCATTAAGCGAATATTAACTTGTGAAAGCGAAACATGAACAACAAACAAGAGACAAAAAAGCAAATTAAGTAGTATCACAATGAGGATCCGGCGAGAAACAAAAGGGAAAACAATAAATCAATGTGAAATATTTAGGAATAACCTGAACATCGTCTGTATATAGGTATTTGGGGAGATGTGGAAAGAGCCGGCTCCAACAGAGCTTTATACCGAAAGGTAGAACCCGTAAAAAAAACCAAAGTCAAAAATTTTCAACCATTCTCAGTTTATAACATGCGGCTTTAGCTAAACAGAGTCCGTGCGAACCTAAAATATTTTTCTTCGAAAACAAGTTCTTTTCCGTTACAGGTTGCCTTCTACTATAAAACAAACATTCGCACGATTTATCATTGAAGAACGAACTCCCTGTAGTATATATTCGCCTTTTGACGCCACAACAGCGTGAATACGAGCTACCACACCTCCACAACATGTTCGCGGCAAACATTTCTTTCAAATAGCACCAGCAAAAGTAATCCATGGGATTCAGATCGGGTAATCTAGGAAGCCATGGAATGTGCCAGTGCATCATCATGTTGGAAGCAATAATTTAATCTAGCTACTAATAAAACTTTATCAAATAATGGCTGTGATAAATTTCCATTTAAAAATTGAAGACAGACGTGTGGGTCAGGTAGAATTTGTGAATGCTTCGGACAAATCCTACATATTTTTTGCCATAGAATCCGAACCTGAACGACGGAGGTTAATTGTTCATAAGGTGCAGGTTCTCGTCTGCGAGGCATCACTCACGATTGCTTGAAACGTACTGCACGCACACATTTTACAAATTTTTGTACATTTGGATTACAACTATCAGATTGTAACAGGTGTTCCTGTAGAAACATGTGCGGAACATCTGGATCTTGTAGATGCTGGAAAACAAACTAGACCAATGCAATATGATAAACAATCGTTTAAATTGACCTTCAGAGATACGTTTATAAAATTTTAACGAAACACTCCAACAATTTATGGATGGTGCATTTTTAATTGCAACCAGTGTATATTGGTATCAAATTCAACTGGAAGTAATAGTTCCTGGAACGTTGGTGAAATATATTATGAATTTGAATTAGAATTGGAAGCAAATACGTTTAACGTTTAATACATACGTATACAAAAGTACGTGCACAAGTATATGTAGTGTACTTAAAATGATCTCTCAGGATAGTTCCAAAACATGTCTCGTATAAATACAAAATCGAATCTACATTGATAATAAAAAATATTCATGGTAAATAAAAAATATTACAAAGTGCGTGTAAATTATATAAAGTCATAAGAGTAAAATACTTCTCATCATAAAAAAAAAACTTACTAACAACCACAAACTATTTTATATACGTTAATTTTATTGCCATATTATTGGCACAATAGACAAATTAACTATATGCATCGTAAAACTTGCAAAGCAAATAACTTTTTGCTTGCTAGTACACATACAGCATAAATTAAACATTATACAATAAAGATACGCATACCTATAATAGATATTTATTGGCGACCTTGCGGTTTTTAAACAGCTCCTTAATCTTGTTGACATAATTTGTTTATTTGCATACTTCATATTCCACTCGATGTGTTAACAATTTAACACGTTACAGGTTGAATCGTTGGCCACGTTGTCGCGGACGAAACTTGCGACATCAGAATGAAACAGCTGTGCATTTCCATCTAATGAACATGGAGAATTCACTGTACATTTATCTCCTAAATGGAATGTGTATTTAGTAGCTAGGGAATTTCAAAAAGCACATCTGCGTAGATAGATAAGCGATAGTCGCGCTTTGACTGCGTACGGTTTTTCTGCAAGCTTTCTCCGAAGAATGCTATGTACTAATCAAGTTATTATTTTTTCTGTTAGTGCTGTATTATAACATTACTAAACTAGAAAAAGCATAATACATAAAAAAAAAAACATATAAAAAACTCTTTGAAATATTAATAAACTAATGTTGAATAATTGCAAGAATAGAACTTTTTGAATTGTATGAATTCTAATATGATTTTATTTTGTCTGCTGTCGAAATTTTTAAACTTAAGTCTAAATTTAAGTATTATCCTTTAATTGTAATAATCTGTTGGGTAATGCATTTAGATAATACAAAATAAGTCATAAAAATGAGTTAATAAACTTTATTAATGCAATTTCCTTGGTTTTACTGATGTAATTAAATTTATGAGTAAAATAAAAATAAAAAAAACGTTATTATGTTTTTTTTCAATATTCGTAACCTCTATCAGCGATCCTGTATTTACTTTTAAGTGACATGATTGAAGGTGTGCGCGTTAGTTGAAGGGTTCATATGCACTGAATGCAATAAATCTAACACAAATGAAGAGACAATAGAGTTCTACGAACTGTGTGTGTGTACACCAAAATGGAATATAAAATGAAAAAATGAAAGTTTTATCGGTTTCGAAGTTCCCTCTCTGTTCAGTGAGAGGCTTAAACTCCAGGAGAGAAAGAGCAGATTTCAGAAACATACTAGTGACAATTGTGGAAATTAATGACAACCTTTGTAAACCAGGAAATCAACCGGCTACAATTCATGCAATGTTTTTAAGTCATGCTCATGCCAGATTGCGAATGAGTAATACAGTATCAGAAGATCAAGCTTATAGAAGATATAACTATACAAGGCCAAGTATGATACCAAATAATGTTAATACAAAGCCATGGGAATTTCTTCTAACTCGAAGTGTGAGACAAGTGCCGTTTCCTATTTGAAAAAGTTATTGAACATCACATAATTATGTACGAGACAACAAAAATAATTGAGATATTTTCATTTTAACGACTTACCAATAAAGTATTGCGTGTTTTTATTACCAACCAACCTGATTTTACCCAAAGATGGACAAAAGTAGGTCTAATCAGGTAAAGCTTCAAACATGATTTATTTATATTGAATTTTGGACTTTACCGAGAGATTGTGGGTAATGCTAGATATACCCGGGTAACCTTAAGTACTCGCACTAATTTCATTTAACTATACCCATGACATATTCTTATCTGTAGTCTGTTTTTAATGATCTTTTATTTCCCTCTAGTTACGACGCGGTATGACAGAACAAGCGTCGTTGAAATTTATTACACACCTAACACTAGAAGCGATTCTTCTATATAACTTGTAATGTTTTCGTGGGGAGAATTTTACGAAGATTTAGAAACTTTTCAGAAGTCTTGTTTTATAGAAATTAGGATCATGAATTCGAGAGTATCGCTAGACACTTTTTCTGCAATTTAGAAATTAATATGTGAAACTTTTAAGATGTTTTTCGGCTCATAAAGCTTATGTTTATGTGCTTCTACCGAACTCAGCTACTTCAATATTATTTACATTAACACACTTCTAAATTTCTGAATTGAAATATTTAAATAAACACTTTTAAAATGAGAGGATATCACAAGATGCCCTACCACAAATAAAATTAGCGTTGTTTAAAACCATTAATTACGTTGGCAATCTTTTTTATTCCATCATTTTTCAAGTTTAAATGATATGATTATCGAAACAGAAGTGCGGTAACGCAGCTATGCTGTTTACGAACCCCAGATTTCAGCTGCGGTAGAACGCTATTTCTTTCCAGATACTCACTGACTGCTCCTTCTTTTTCAAATACTTTGTATAAAGTAAGCAGTATACTAACAGGGCGTACCGCTCTTTTCCATACAGATGGAAAAACAATGATTCAAGGAGAAATTAATTAAATGTGTAAATACAGGCAGTAGGTAGGGAATAAATAATTTTAATTCCTGCACCGTCAGCGCCAATACACTTTAATTTAATTTTTGTTAGCAGTAAAAATATTTTGTGTTCATCAAGAGGAGGTAGGAAAGAAAATTTGTGGTGACACGTTCGCTGGTATTTGTGTTACAATCAATGAGCAAATTCGCACTGCAATTAGTATGCCTTGATAATTCAACAAAAAAATCATTTACTTTATTAGGATCAGATAGGTGCGGTGGTAAGTGCAAAGACTTCTTTTTTGCAACCAGTTGCGAGTCATTTGCTGCCAGTAGTGAGTCAAAGTAGCTGCTCCTTTGTTGTCGGAGTGTGAAAGTTGTGAAGTTACGCGTTTCTTTGTAATAATTTAACTAGGATTTTTTAACCACTTGAACCTTTCTAAGGTTTTGGTTTAGAAGCAAGCTTAATAATCCGTAACTTAATTAATACGAATTTATACAACTCCAGAGTTGTCCAACACAATTAAATCGACTGCACCTACAGAACTATATGATGTATCAGATTTCTTCAAAGAAAAACACCAAATCAGCTCATATAATACATTTCAGTATTTTATGGAAAACAAGTTTATAAGTCATTTATTGCATTTATAACATATTAGAGTTGGCCAATATGTTTAAAAATAATTTTCGACGCAGTGTAATTAGTTGACTGATGGCAGAAGTTGTAGTTTCCAAAAAACGACTGGTTCGCCAACGGTACCATTGGAAATGAAAAGGTCGAAATCGTTTGCGCCTCTAAAGATCTTCTAAGCATCAATCCATATGGCGTTTTAAGGAAAAATACGTAAATACGGACAGACTGGATTTGTTCTATATGTAAAGTTCCCTTTAAGTATAAAAATGAAGTATGGTGGTACGTACATATATTATACCATTCAATACAGGTAAGAAGAAAAAAACGTGGAAAGTTATAAATTCTATAGTCATGTCCAATTTTACTCTAGTTTGGATAAAACCTAAAAATGTCCTCACTTTTCTAATAAAATTTATTATGCTCTGTTGGGAATCGTTTTATCTCAGTACCTTTGATCCTCAATGATTTAAGCAGAATTTCAAAGATGCAATGGTATACAGCAATGTCCATAAAAAAAAAACTTTAGGTAGCTATGAGCACAGCTTGCAAATTTAAACCATGCACCTAATCTGCCCCATAAGTAGATGACCGCTTTGAAAAAATCTCATTTCACAGAATTACAAACTTCCGATCGCGTAGAGATGACTCACCATATATTGCCTTTTCGACATACGGCAGCCCAGAAGAAGCTCCATCTAACTGAGAGCGAAACGCCAGCAGACTCATGCAACTACGGCGCGGTTTCAACCCGGAAACCTAAATTCTTAAAAAAAAGCAACGACCGCGGAACAACATATTATAATCGTTTTTCAAATGCAAGCAATTATTCTATACGAAACAAGTTTTGCGGTATGTATAAAGTTTCCAGAAACACCTTGTTAATTTCTGAACATAATCCTCGCCTTTAGTTTTCACTTCCATATTTGACATCAGCTATACGATCTGTGTTATATATTGCATTGTATATTAATTAATACCTAAGCGATAGTTACGCGCACTCGATAATTAAATCGGTAATGAAATGTATAAAAATAAATAGTATCTGTTGGACTCGAGATATCGTAACCACCGTGCGCTAAATGTATCAAATTGTTATCACAATGGTCAACGTAATCGTTATTACTCAAACAAATACGTTAACAATAAAGAGTCGCTAATATCGTCATAAATGGGCTAAATAACAACTAAATAGATTTCTAAAAAAGTCAATTGAGTTGTTACATCTACCTACAGATTTTGAAAGGTAACTGATGGAAAATATTTACCCATTTACTATTCGAAACGTTAATACCTAAATGCGCGTAATGATTTTACTATTGTATACTTTGTGCATAGAAGACGTAAATGGAACATGCAAGGAGATCAAATATTGTCATTCGTTATTCTTCATTTAGGCTTAACAGTTATGTAGCAAAGCACAAGGCTATTGCTATTGTACGTACAAGGGGAAATACAGTAGCAATTTAAACGCATCTGGAAAATCTACAGTAATATATGACAGAGGATAAGTAACAAATCTCTCCTTTAATTTCAAAATGTTACAAGATATTTCGCAATTTTCGTTACATTTTACTATACATAATAATTCTCCGGGAAAATAAAACGGACTTTAAACTAAATTCAGATTAAAAAAGTAAATATGATATATACAGTGTATATAAAAAGTTGGAACCATTGAATGTCTAACAATAACGAATAAGATCCTGGTGATTAACTTGTCGGCTTTGATACCGAATACTTTTCCATACTGGACATGGTATTCATTATTAGAGAGTTGCTCATCTCCAATGAGCAACCGGCTGATCTGGCTGACTTAGTTGAAGCTTGTCTTTCTTCTCCACCTATTTCCGGTTTCATGGTAAACACTACAAGTAAGTCTCAGGGGCAGCTGCGAAATCCCCCTTCTCCTGTCTCCTGTCACCGCCAATACCTTTACGAAAGCGTTCGAACAAGAAGCCCTATTATCTCGCAACCTTAACTCAAAGTATTGGCACAGGTATGTTGATGACACCTTTTAATCTTCAAACAATTTCTAATCGTTTTTGAATTCTTAACATGATTACATACGCCATGGAGGTCAAATCAGACAGTTGTCTTCCTTTTCTAAATATTCTGGAACACCGGCGTCCTAACAGTGCGCTGGGACATTCCCTTTACCGCTAACCCACGCACCCGCATAGATATTCTGATATTAGATTCCATGTTCGCGCGGTATTATGTGCATTGGTGAAACAAAGCACTCGTTAAATGAATACAAGCATGCATTGTACGCGGTTATTGTTTGTAACTGGACTGGCTGAGGATAGACTGGAAACTGGCCACCAAATCCAATTTAACTCTACTCGCATCTTTCTTCATAGCCTTTACCATTGTACTCCTTAAATTAGACCTGGAACCTTAACCTCCTGGATTAATCATGGATTGGATGGATCATGGAACCACCATGATTCGTTGATCCGTAGCTGTTCGGCTTCATTGATCCGTAACAATGTATATATAAATCCCTCTGTTGTAGTCACCAGTCAGTGTGCAGTAACAGCCCTGAAGATGTTCCATAAGAGTGAGGACGATACGTCGACAGAAGCTACGACAATGACACGGTTTCAACCCGGAATCCAAGAGTATAATAGCGTTTTAAAAAGTTTTAAGTAACACGCATTTTTTCGCCAATATCGAACATACGCACAAATAAATAATAAAAAAGAATTAATAACCTTTATCCTGCTTTTTAATATATTGTTGTGATAACTATTCAAAAGTGTATTTAATCTTATTTACTTATATTTGAAAGATAAAGCAGTGCTGGTGGCCTCGTCCCTCCAGCTTCCCCTGGATTAACTTCTTCTCCTTGTTTTGCACATAGGGTGAGACATACATAGGAAAATACCAAACTAAGTGTCATTTGGCAGAAAAACTATGCATTAAAATCAATCACGTCGTGACATTTTAAAAATAGGTTGAAAGATGTCTTCAAAACAATTTAAAAAATTAAGTTAAGAAGAGAACAAGATGTAACTAGGTACGTGTATAGAGCACAGCAAGTGCGAAAGCTCAGCATCTGAACAATTGAGTGATTATTTTATTTTTTGACTGCCTTTGTCAATATCTCTCCCTTGTTCACCTAACAAATAAAGCTGAAGTTCTTCTCAACTCAACTATCGAAGGCTCTTCTAAAGTCGGTATAAATTACATCCATTTGTTTTCTTTCATTCAAGATTGCCTGTATAAATTTATAGCGATTTGTAACAGTTGACCCGCTCTTCATAAAACGATCACATTTTTGGCTCCTGGTTTAAAAATCGGTGTTACCTTCGCCTTTTTCTTCATCCATGCAATGTGTGCAATATTGTTACAGCCTTTTACAAAAAATGACAGGATGGGAACTGGACACATCGCTAGCGTATTCTTTAGTTTTCCTGCAAGCCATTTCCAATATTCGTTAAATATTGGAATTTTAAACCATATGGAGTGTTGACTCCATATGTCCATGTTACTCCATGTTTTTATGGAACTCGATTTGTGCATGTTGTGTGAAGCGAATTTTATGGTGGACCTAAAAGTAATATGTTTTGAAGCACAACCAACACAAATATTGGTTTGATTTAGCAAAAATAATTGAACCAAAACAAGTGGGCTCTGCTGAGTTGTGAGGTAAGTTGAATGCACTCGCTACAGTGATAGTAACCGTATGTTTAGCTAAATGAACACACAAATGTGCAATAGTCCGTGATTTATTGAATAAACCGATTCCTTTCGCTTGGTGCAGGAATTCTTGTTTTATTTTTTTTCAGTGCATTTGATTCTGTGCAATGATTTTATTCTGTTTTCAGTGCACCTCATATAAGTACTAAATATTTCTTTAGAAGACGATTCTTACAGAGATTTGTTCTACGTCTTCGATACATCTTAATGTAATAATTTCTACGATTGACGTCCTTAATAATACTATATCTAAACCATAATTGATATACAGTGTTTCTCCTGATTCTTATTTTAGGCACGTGCTCGTCGATAATAGAGTATAAAATTCAATAAACCTATTACACATGTCATTAACATCATTATTCGAAGCTTCCTTATTAATATTTTTAAATCTCTTTAACGTTTGATTGTCTAAATTTGTTGTACAGCATCGCTTTTACGTAAAAGCAACTTTATTTGTGGCGAATAAAAAAATAAATTATAACAAAAACAGGCGGTGCGTGGGTACCCGGTTCCTCGGGTTCCTCCCTTATATATTTCTTCCAAAAATAATTTACACCATTCAGGCCACTATGTAATATTTCTAATTATGTTATAAAAAAAAATATATATGTTACAGTTATCTAGATGTTTACAAAAATGTAAATTTATGGAAGAGCTGTGAACCGAAATCGGGGTATTCCCTTATTAGTTGCCGAAATACGAGTACGTATCTAGAATATAGTAATACGATTCCAGTTAAGATATATATTCTTCACTTTTGCGTATTTTAGGATGGTAAAGTACTAAAAATTTAAAGAGAATTAAAAGAAACTTCTGTGGCCTTCATTTTGGGTCGATTTTCTTCAAAGGATAAAGAGTAAGTAAATCTATTGGAACATAGAGGCTTAACCTCCATTACCTTGAAATTATTAAGTATTACTTGATTGCCATTAGCTTACTCATGAAATTAATTTAAGTTAACAAATAATTCCGTAGCTATTTCTTGTCTGATACAACATTAACAAGAATTTAGATAAGATACGTAAAACTTACGTAAATAATTGGCATAACTTAGGTAAAAATTTCATATTTCTAAAGAATGCAAGTAACGCATTACAAGATATTATTCTTTCTTATACCATATTTTCTTTCTGATTAAATGTTATTCTTACCTACTTATTAATCACATTTCTCATTTTTCAATTTGTTATTATATAACTCATAATCATAACAAATAACGCGCGTAATATAATAAGGTCACAGGCAGAAATAAATATCTCAACATTGTACATCCTTTTCTCATACATAGAATAATAGGGACACAACGACATATTCAGTATATTTAGATTTTGAAGTGAGTAGGTCCATAAATAAAGTAGTATTAATTTGTCTGTAATAATTTACAACATGCGGAGAAATATCCACACAATAAATATTTCACGCCCGAATGTTTGTAGTTTGGCTATCTCGTCAAAGATATTTAAAAAATTTTAATTCGTTAATATAATAACATAGGCCTACTTAAAAATGATTTATTAATGTTATCATAACGCTAATCAATTCCAACTACATATGTTTTGTTAATAGGGCTTAAAATCTTAAGAGCCAAATCAAATAAGTGGTTTTCCTAAACGATAATAAAATATACTACAAAGCATCGTTTCATGCAGCATAGTACCGTCCAACAATTCTGTTCTTTTCTTATAGCCATTAATCCATTCTTTTCTTCTCTTTGGAGATACGTTTATTATAATAGTTTGCTATGGCATTACTCGTAATTAGTAAAAATGTAATGAAAGGAGTATTCTCAGTAAGACAGATATTATATGAGATATAAGTTTAAGTTTCATTCAACAGCTACGTATCCACCACCACCAATCACCAGGGCACTTGGCGACTCAGATATCGACAGGAGATGTTAGTAGGGATAAGGTGTTGCGTAGACCCGCCCTGCTGAAATTTTGCAAAGATTGTGACAATAATTTGCGAAAACCACGATTTCACAGTCGCGCATGGTTCTCTTCGGCACAAAGCACTCTCTCAAGAGCGAGAGGGAGTCAAAAATGAACTTCAAACTCAGTGGTTCAAGATCAGCTTGACTAACTAGCACCTTCATGCAATTCGGATCTTCTGGAGAACGATCGTCGCCTCACAGTCGCTGAAATCACGTGTAAAGTTGAGATCCTTGTTGGAAGTATCCATACAATCATCTATAATGCGCTTGCTATGGCAAAAGTTTCGACTTTGACATCTGTCAACAATACCGTACTGAAAGGGACATTCTTCTCAGCTGCATACTGGTCTACGATGAGACTTAGGTCCACCACTAAATTCCCGAAAGGAAGCAAATAAGTATGAAATGATAGAAGAGGTAGAGGCAGCTCCAGTTGAAGCTAAAGCACACTTCCCAATCAGCAAAGTTCTCGCTACAGTTTTTAGGAGTCAAAATGTCCATATCTGCTGGATTTTCTACACAATTGATGCTGCTGCACACTTTTAACGCAACTTCGGTTATCGAAGTAAAAGACGTTGATAACCCACCGGAGACGTCATTTTGCTCTACGCAGTGCCACCCATATGGCAAATCAAACACGCCAGAAATTGGAGGGAATACTCTTGAACACCAACCATACAATCCAAACTTGTTGCCATGTGATTATTACTTGTTCAGGTCATTGAAACAGGCCTTCGAACTGCAGCGTTTCGCTGCGATAGAAGCGTTCGTACCCCTTCCTTCATTATACAGTGATGGAATGAAAAACAGCCAATTATGTGAAAAAATTGTGTTTCACAGGAAAAGGTTTTAAAGAAAAATGGTATACCGTTTGCTAACGTTTTTAGTTTGTCAATATCTAAAATCATAAATTCCATACATAATTAGTTTTTCGACCACATCAAAAAAAACAATAAGTACAACACTATTTTTTAGGTCCCAAATTAAATAACAGGGTATATAATGTGCAATAAAAAACATCAACTTTATCGTTTATTCTTAGGAAAAAATCAAAAGTTCTCAACAAAAAGCATTATATTTAATATATCAACTTACTTCTACTTTGTCGTCAAATAATTGTAGCTGGATTTGAAAAAAAAACCCTAGACAATTGCTAATAACAGTCATAAAGCATTTTGAAGCTAATTGTGTTCTGAAAAAGGGGCAGAAGAAAGTTTAGAGATGAAAAGATTCATTCGCTTATTATCAGCTTTTCCAATTCCGCAAAATCAAGCTCAGAATTACAATTATCCCGATATTGGGCAACAGTTTTTCCAACCATTACCCAATATGCCGACAGAACAGCATTAAGCAGAATTATTGAGAAAAATTGGCGTAATGGTTATCTTCCGTTAAGTACGCTATGATGTAATATTGTTGGAAAGCGAGCTATAAATTTGATGTACTATATCAAAAATCACAACGTCGAAGCTAGTGCCGCGTGAAGTGCCACCCACTCGCTCGACTGGTGGCAGTTGTGAGTAGTACTTTATCGGAAGTTTTAGTGGCTTATGCAGATTCTGGTACCGCTATCCCTATCTCTGGCGTTTTATTAGCAAATTACAACTTCAGCCAACGATAAGTCCAGTGATACAGCTATAAATTTTCGTTCTTAATGTACTATTTCCCTACAACGATCTATAGAATAAATTCAATTGTGTCCTTATAATATATTCACAAATTAAATATTACTCGGCAAGTGGTCATCATGTTTGGCAGTAAATGACCACATTTTACGGTACATCCTCTTATATCAGTTTGTTAGGTGATAGACCGCGAAATTGTGTATAGTGCACTGCAGGCTGTATTATCCTAATTGGCCATGATTTGACAAATGATATCGTGAACAAAGAAAGGAAAAAACGGACAACTATCTTTATATTTAGTTCAAGTCGTCATTGAGTAAACACGTATTTTGCCAAATGTATTATTTTCTAAGCGAATCCAAGTGCTGTAGTGTGCAAATTATATTTTAAGACTAAGCTAAATTCAAGTTTGGTTATTCAAACAAACGCGAGCTTAATGCGTGACGTGTTACCATAGGGAGTTCACGTAACGTCGAAGTTTGAAGTTAGTTCTCCTCGTTATTATTTGTTATTCGCTTTTACTTAATCTGACGAAAGAGTGTCGAGGGTACCCCTGGGCCCACCGACAGCGAAAAATTAATTTATTCTTTTAAAAAACAATTTCTCTGTAGTTATAACATACAATAAATATATTTGTTTTAAATATACCTAACACACCTGTTACTCAAATGTGCAGCTCAAATAAAGGGTATACTATACCCCCAACAATAAGCCGAACTAAATATTTTATCGCAGACATGTTGCCCGAAGTAAGAGAAAAATCCACAATTTTTTAAATTACAGGCGCTGTATTGATTATTCCTCTCCTTCTTTCCAGAGAGCCTTACTTCTTATACTATATTACCACGAACTCAATTTCAGTATTATTAACAAGTGTTTTGCAGAAAGTGAACATTTTCGTATAAAATGTTTTATATATATTGTTAAACGATCTAGAGCTAATAACATTTCAATAAGACGATTATTTTATCAGACAGACCAGTGAAAAACTAAATCTCACTTCGTCGGCTGTAAAATATACCATTCGCGGATATCAACAGACAGGTGAATCGGATAGGATCATAACTCTGGGCTCGCAATTCTCATAGTAAGGTTTTTCGCGATTTTTCTTTTTTAAATTTACTGTTGGGGTTGTGAAGGCATGAGTTATTATTTTTATAAGGTCGAAAGCGCAATGCCGAAAAACCAGTGCTGGGTAATCCTTATGTAGGACAAAATATATATGTATTTGTAAAACGTATTTAGCGGAGCAAAACCATGTCAATTTTGTCGAGATATAGATGAATTTGATAGGAAAGTCCGAATGACTGGTCCCGCTTGTAAACAACGCCTACGGACTGCCCCCCAATAGGAATTGAACTGTGCAATTGGTAAACATTGGCAGTTTTTATTCCCCAAGGTTTGCAAACGTTTTCCACTTGGTCGGTCTTCCATGAGCGATAGTGTATATGCACAATTCATTTTCTTTAGTTTTGGTAATAGTTTTATAAATATCTTACAACTTCCGAAATAATAGAAAAATTTGTAAGTAGTAATATCTTATAAACGAATTTTCTTCCATGAAAGAATGTAATTATTTGTATTAAGTTAGAATTGATGAAGAAATGATAATACAGGTAAGTGACGCTAAAAATAACGTAGCCTCAAAAAATAACACAAATATGTACGTGTAGATACTTGATTTACTACTTTCTACAGTAGTAATTGCGTTAAAAGTTATTACCCGTACAACATGTCTGTGTAACTGTAAGATAATTTAATTTTCGCTGATCTGATGAAATTATTGCCTGACAATAGGATACCATGTTAATACATCAAGTAGTTTTGCAATAATAGTAAACTCCAATTATAACAAAATTAACTCTACATACGTGTGTAAGTCCTGCAGTACACCTCTTTTATAAGCGTTTCCAATACCATTAATTATAATTAGATCCTTTTCAACTGTTCTTGAGCAACAATAAACTTGCTTAATGCTGCAGTATACATTTCTGACCTACATATATAGTACTTTTGTAGACTCGCACATAAACTTGAAATATACGCCAAACCCTTACTTTTATTCCAAGTGTGAAGTAATGACACAGTAATTAATTTCACACAACCGGGGTCTTTTACGCGAAAAAATATTGTGCGTCAGCAGTAATAAATCCTTCATTGTTAATGGATAACGTCAATGGTGTTCGGTGGGCAAATTCATTTATCTTTAACAAATTGGATTTGCTTATACAGAAGCAAACCGCGACTTTCACTTTAGCAATGATTCGCTAGCTATTTGAATAGTAAAATGTGACTAATATAAATTTCACATCAGAAGAGATTATTTAGTCCATGCAACATTCAAAAGCAATTCGTGTTGTGTTGACTGTAAATTACTTTGTGTTTAAAATCTACTTACAATTAATCGACAATCTCTACAGTATATTTTTAATAAATATGTACATGTATTTTGAGTGACTTCTTTATAAGTCTCCATAGTGATCTGATACGATACTTTTAGAAATATAAAAGAGATTAAATAGAAAGCGTACAAACTGGTAAAACTGACCTACCATAATAACAAGGTAGGTATCGGATATGTATTGTAGGCAAATTAATAATAACAATGACATATCATTTATTGATCAAGCTCTACGTTACAGTATATAAAAAAAGAGAGAAAATACAAAACGCTGGCCTTGATCAGTTGTAAGGATAGAATAAGACAAAGGAAAATAGTTGATATGTAAAAGAACGTTTCCAAAATTATGAAGAGGTGATGGTAAGAGATGTCTAATCAGAAAATTTAAATAAATTGTAAACGTATGTACAGAATTTTATCTCGTTGTACAAGTAGGCAGCTTGCTTCAAAGTAATATTGCATGTAAAGTTCCTGTGTAACGCATGCTACGTCATTCTTTTTCAGTGTATAGGTAATTCCATTCTACTTCTAAGTTCTAGCCTAAAGATACACTTCCGATGAAATAAATACCATGCTTTTATAAAAAAAAATTGGTTTTCGCGACATATTTATGTAAAAAGCACACAAACCAACAAAATCTAAATTAAATAATTATGTATTTTCGATACTGCATTGAATAAGGACACTAACAATAACTCCTGTGCAGTATTGCCAGATGAAATTGAGTCGTTCAGTCGTCAAGAAATAGATCTCACGTTAGGATTGCTTGCTGCAGCTCGTATGTAATCGTGTATTTGTATTTTTGAGCCGCATGGGGCACAGGTTATTTTTTTTTTTTGTTATAAATTTCAAATTTCCAGGAATCATCTAATTCTATAAAGGCATTAACTGAGAAGGCCCTGCATATAATAACTTTAACTTGTAGAATAAGGACCACCATGCATGTTGTATTTGGTGCTTGCATTTAATACCATATATTACGATGGCAGTCTGAGAAGCTTCCAGTTTAACATAGAAACATGTATTTTTTTTATCAATTCAGTACTATTTCTCAACAGATGTTAGATCAGGCACTTTCCCCAAAGATGCCTCCACCTCCTTCATTAATCGAAACAGTAGTTGGCATCCTATCTTAGAAAATAGACGTTTAAGAATGTGATGGTCTCCTCATTCGATGAAAATCTCTGTTCTTCCAACGAAACCTAGAGAATAGAGAAAGGCCACTGGGGGCCAAATCTGATGAATTTTTGCCATGGGGACCACTGAAATATGAAACGGCGCGTTGTCTTAGTGGAACAAAACTTTCTTTCTCTTCAAATGCAGCCGCTTTCCGCAGTTTCTGTCTTTACCTTGTCAAATAGTAATGCGTAGTATGTCCCCGTTATTGTTTTCGCTTTTTCAAAGTAGTCGGTTAACATAACTCAATGACCCAAAAAGCAGTCGCCATCTCTATCCCGGTCGCTTCACTCTTCGCAGACCACTGTTTCTACTGTGCATTGGCTTCAGGAGCACACTGGTATATCTAAGTCTGATACGCAGCTTAAACTGCATCAACTGATTTGGAAATGTTCACTGGAATGCGTTTTTGATCTCGGTGCAGCATGCATGGCACCTAACGCGTAGTTAGCTTTTTCATGTCCAAATCTTCGTCCTTTTAAGTTCTGCTTTCTATTTGATCTTAACTCGACGGCCGCCTAATTTTCATTCACCAACCAAGATGGTAAACCACGTTTATATTCAGCTACAGAGTTCCCGTAAATAAAGTCAATCCCAACAAAAACATCAACATCAACTGACACAAACGATTAGCTGGTCTGGAAGAATCTGGAATCACTATTCGCATATTGGGAAATAATTCATCTTTTACGGAGAACGGATAGTAGTAATAAAGCCATCCGGCCATTTACGCATTAAATGCTCCTGAAATTATAACAAGGTTCACGTTTTATACAGCCCGTTGGCCCGCCACCATTCGGTCAAGGCGAAACCAAATCGTTGCAAATAAAAGAACACATTTATCGATTTTCCGCCGGTAAATCTTTCATAGTAATCTCCAATTTAAATAATTTATTTTGTTATGTTTGGAGGCAAATTACAATGTTACTAACTATACTGTCTTTTTTTGTTTATTATCACACCACTAAGACAACTCTCTTCGCCTATTTAAAGTATTACAAGTGCACTTGCGATTAGATGCCTTAATGTTGTAAAATAAATATCGTTCTAAATCACGGCTTTTAATTTGTTTTTCCATTCATCTCAGTCCTTCAAACCATTCAACTATGCACGTTCAAAAACGTACCCATTTGAAGTATCTTCAAGTTATGCGAATCGCTTGCCCATTGAAAGGCAAAAGTTGTTAACGGCTAATGGTTATAATAAAATTCCAGGAAAGGTAATAAATTGATGTTAATTTGAAATAGTTCAATAACCACAAGCAGAGCAATTTAACGGTGCATTTGTTTCTTACATGTAGGTTATGTAATCGCGCTGGAGACGAAGATATTTCAAATTCTTCGAATACGTTAGTGACTATCGTACCTATGGAATCGTTGCACTACTCGTGTACAAATAATTATTAATTCATTCTTAAAATTAGTACACTTTCATTTTTAGTAAAGGTTTACATCAGACAGAATTTAACATGCAAATATATTGCTATAAACAGTTAGATTGGAAAAGTACATGAAAATCACGCCGAATTTAAGTAAATATTTAAACACAATAACAACGACAAATTTGAAGTATCAGAATAACTATTGTAGTTACAATCTTTAAATATCTGTTACAAAACGTCCCCGTATTATACATTAAAAACAGGTATTGAAACATATTAGATTCACATTGAAATCTCCGTCAATATTTTCGGAAACTATGTTAATGGCTTCAAAGATACACGCAGCTTACAAATCATAAACCGATATAGCGTATCTGATTGCAGATTCCTATTCAAGAGTGTTCTAAAATAAACAAAACGGAGTTATAAATTATAATCAGAGGATCCTTCACATTAATAATGATATAGAAAGTATCCCATAACCATAAGGAACTTATAGAAAATGAGTCGCTAATAAATAAAATACTTAGAAGATTCAACAACAAATTTACTGCCGCAATTTATTACGTTACTCGAAAAATCTTATATCAAACCGGTTTAAAGTATTTATTGGCAACCGTTTTCAACTCTCGAGTTTTATTCAGTTTTATTTCCAGTTTTGTTTTAAACGAAGAATTTATTAGTATTTTTGGTAAATATCGGACATTTGCCAATTTACACGGTTTTGCTTTAAAAATAATAACCAAATTCAACGAACTTCGACCTATGTTGTGGAGAGCAGGGCGCTGCACTTTTATTATACGCGTCTGTATATATATTATCGGCCAATAGTAAACTTGCGGCCAAAAAATGTGTAATAAGAGGATAACCTCTATATGTGAAAGAATTTTATTGTATGTGAATTGGACTGTACAGGCACGTATCTTTACGTCTTGTATGTTTGCAGATAAAAATCACTTTCTCGTAATAAATTGTTATAAATAAAAAGTTTAAAGAAACAAACATAACAGAACCAATTTAATATTTTATAATTTACTCGTTATTGGAATTACTATTGCTAGCCGTCAAGATATAGATGAGATTGGCTCTTGAGTACATTCGGGTGTCATTACTGTTTCTGCGTACTGTTAATATAATTCTTCTACATTTTGCCATTATAAATCGATTGTTCTAAGAGTGACCACCGGGTGCTTGGAAGTTCACGGTAAAAGCATTTTTATCAAACTATTCTCTAGCCTTATACATGTTTGAACTCTACAAGTGTCTTGTTGAAATACATTTTTTTGCATCTTGCAGTTACAGAAGGCAACATTCTGTAGGATACATAGTTCTGTCCATTTAATCTCCCTTTTATTATGTACCAAAGGCTGCGTTCATGCCAACCAATCGAACCCCAAATGTTAAAACTGTCCCAATATATCGTTTTTCATAATCATAGTTGCGTGGTCTATAAACTCCCAAATCTTTTCTCATCTGAAAATAAAACACTTCTCTAGAATTCTTCATTATACGCATTAAAGTAATCGCTAAATTCAAAGCTTTCTCTTTTAGCTCATCCGCTCCGAATATTTGCTGTGCTGTAGTGTAAGTCCGTGATCTTCTAGATGTCATTTAACAGACTTAATACTACCAGAAAATTGAATTCTGTTACTATTTCATCATTATTTGAAATCATCTTCATACCTAAACCAGGAGTCCTTGTAAAGTACCCTTCATTTTTTCATTTTATTTTAGGTCTGAGAACTGTTCTACGAGCCAAGAAGTACAAATTCTCTAGCTACGCTTCTAGAACTGCAGTTTTGTATCAATTCCTCCATTATCGACAACTGACCATGACAAATTCTGACGAATATTCATGATTACAGTCAAAAAATAGATTTCTAACTTGTTGTCATACGTAAAACTTATTGTCTCCTTTTGAGAAGAAATCTGGCACTTATAAACGCAACCAATACGGTTGATTATCGTGCGTTCGGTACTGCGTATGGTTATTCAAGGAAGTCTACCTGTCCCACATCTAATATCAAACGCTTCCAATTGTTGTCTTCTGTATAATTATGCTAACTGCGACGCCTTCAGTTTAATTTCATCACAAGCTTATTAAGAAATAAAGGAAGTCAATTTAGAAAAAGTATTAATTAAAATTACGTTACGAATTGTAACGTTGATAGTTTGTTGTGGAGGTTATATTTATTTCTAAATATGTGCAAGTGATTTACACGGTCTATCGAATTCGTTTTTTCAGTGTACATATGCTAATTATCTTCTTATGGATTACACAAAACCTTAATATAATTAATTAGTTGTTGTCCCGGAATATCACATCATAACATAGATGAGATACTACATTGACGCTGAGAAAATTAAATAATATAATTAAATATTTAACAACCACAAATAAATACTTAAGCGGAGACAAATGAGTTGTTTATTTACCACAAAAAAAACGAATATTCTAGCGAGATAAATAAACTTAGAGCAAACAAACTGTTCCTTTAAACTAACTAAACTGTTTAATAGCAGTACGTATGTATATCATTTTTTTCTGTCTGTTTAGTTATAGCAGCTAACTCTATCATAGTGTGATCAATATAATTTGGCCGCAACTATTATGGAAAACGAAACAAATGTAGGGGCTATAACGACGTCGTTAAGCAAGATAAACCCAAAAACAGGAATGACGATGAGTGATCGAATAAGCCAGAAAATATTCCTACGTGATACATAACGTACACATAGGAGGATCGTAATGGTTAATAAACTAATATAAGCAACATAGTTTGATTAGGGTATTTTTCTCGCTGCTTAATAAACAACGGTAATACCAAAAAATATAATGCTAAAATAGCTTAGCTTCCTCATTTTAAGAGTTGTGGCATTAACTGTGAGGCAACAGCGATAGAAGGTAGAAAAATTACCCTCGAAACCACGCTGATGACGCCGGGTAGGCAGAAACATGTCCATGTGTTAGTGTAATTTTTTCTCTCCTTTGGTTGCGTTTGCCGTGAATTATGCCATCAATACCATGAGGAGGCTAAGCTATGTTAGCATTATATTTTTTGGTTATTGTTTCTAGGCATTTTCTGATGTCAACGGTAATACCAACCAGTACCCCAATTTGTGTGGTTACCTCTGTATAAATTATAAAATTTATTTTTGGTTTTATTCTGTACACGTGATGATTACATCCATTCCATTTATACCAGCTTTTCGTCCAAAAACTTTGTTGCACGTTTTCTCGAATTCAATACATATGGTAGCGTCCTAACACTTTGATCATTGTCTATGAACTTTTTAAAATTTTAACAATGATTATATTGCTATAAAAGTCTTTAACTGTATTATTGATATGAAGTTCTCTCTTCAGGTGTCAAATACATCTTTTTACCGAACTAAGATAACATCATAATCTAACATCTTCCTTAAAGTATGTTCTGTAATATCTGTTAAGCTGGTTTAAAATAATCAAAGTATGATGAAACATAAACTTTATTGATGAAGATTTGACTGTCAAATGTCATTGTGTAACAGGTGACCGCATTTGAACAAAACAAATTTACAAAGAAATTACTGTAATTTCATTGAAGTAAGGTATTAACACAAAGATCATAAAACGCCTTGAAATCGATTATTTATTTCTTAAAGGCTAGAACAAATTATACAAATCCAGGTTACTATATTGAACAATACTGTAAAATGATTATATACTAGTTAATTATACCAATTATGACGTAATTTGTAATTCTAAATTATTTTATTTATAACCTTCACCGAGCTTTCATTTATAAACTTAGCTGTGGCTTCGCAAGGTATTTACAACTTTATTATTGCACGAATCCATAATTTCCTAAAATTTATTAGGCCATTAAATTTGAACCTTGACTTCGTTTCGCTTTAAAATCATCTGTGAATTTGGTAAATATATTCTATCGGAAAAAATGCTAACTATGTTACTTTCCAATTTCCATCTGCTTCATTTGAAAGCTTTAAAGGAACAGGTGCAATAAACAGTTAATTAGAAAAATCAACCTCTTCCTGCTAATGAATGTCAACGGGTATTGATGAATTGCAAATGCTTTAGTAATAAGACGGCTAATTATAAAGTCATATTAAACTTATCAATTATGTATCTAATGATAAAGACATAAATATGGATGGTAATTGATTTCACTTAAAATGAAAAAGTAGTTGGATGTTTAATAGAAAACGTTAATTATGTTGTATTAATCATCATCAGTCGTTCTCATATCTATCAAAAATGAAAAAAAGGATTGTCATCGTAATATGCTATATGTAAACCATTTAATAGGTACTTCTCTGGTACACATAGCCACTAACCATTGAATAATTTAATCCAGGGAGTGAAGAACTTTTTAAATAACAACGAAAGAGATATAAAACCTGGACCTAAAAAAATGGTCCAGATCTCCTTTCTTTCATTAATTAATAAAAACTCGCAGACATTCAAACGAAAGACTATGTAGAAGCACCGGTAAATACGTTTAATAAACAAGCACAATTGCTTCGATTTAATGACTACAGTAAAAAACAGTTAACAACAGCTAACTGAATTAAGCAAGAACCAAACACAACAAAACAAACTAAAGAAGCACAACACAGTAATCTTTAGAAAACTAATAGAGGAAGAATGATCTAGCGTGATCATGCAGTCATCACCATCACACAAACTTTGCATAAGAATTTCACGGTGGACAACACCATTAATGTTACAAAAAAGCGAGAAGGATAATCTTCCTTTGGTTCCTTTGATTTGGAGTCGTACGTAAGTATGACCCCTTCAAGAAAATCTGTAGTTTTTCCAGTCGGTGCAACATTCAGTCTTTCTCACCTTTGTGTAAGTGTCGCCAACTTTGGGGCAATTTTTGCACACAATTTTCTGAATTCCAAATCTTCCGTTACAAAAGTATGCACAGACGATCCAAATTCTGTTTATAAGCAATCAACCGGGTAGGCTATCGGGACCGCACACGCTTGATATCTTTAACAGCGCAAGAGACCGACGGTCGCCGTAGCCTCGCAACATCCTTGCAATCTTCATGACCCTCACATGGTGATGATGATGATTCGTAAACCGTTGGACATGTATTTTTGATGCATTGTCTGTATATCAATAATTTCGTTTCGGTTGATAGAGAACTGCTTCTACAAAGTAAAAATAGCAGCTCTCCTTTTGTGTTGTTGCACTTCTTCCTAAGCGCTTCGATGTGGGTGCCTGATCAAATTGTGTTGCTAATGTGAATATGATCCGCAAAAAATGCTCGACCACGCGCGATCGTTGACTTTTAGCCCGCCATCATACAGTCCCCTCAATAAGATCGTCCACTGCCCGCTGGAGGCCCTCGATGTTTTCATTGTACTCTCTCTAGTACACTCGACTGACCGCCAAGTTCCTAGGGAAGTCGCAAGCACAAAGAAGAAACACATTTGGCTTGGGCTGTGGCACTTCGAAGAGGCGCCCAGTGGAAAGGCAGTCGCCGCAACGAACAAAGAAGATCCTCCCGCTAAGGTATGATGCAATCAGTCTTCGTTATTTAAACTCCAATTAAAAGATGATCCATTCATGCCAGACCGGGTCGAAAGCCCTAGTGATGTCAAGTAAAACCACCGCAGCATTCTCTTTGCGTCCTAGAGAATCTGCGTAAATCAAAGGTATGTTCAAAGAATAGTGATACAGTAATATACTAACAATTAGTGGCAAAAAATAGAATTTGTTGTATTTACAACAAATTCTTTTAATTTATTTTTTTTAATTTTAATTTATTTTTTTTAATTTTAATTTATTTTTACAAGTAAAAATAAACTACAAATTACAAAGAAAATGAAATCAAATCTTGTAACCACCATACAAACTAGATAAGTACACACTTAGAATTGAAATGCGTGAAATATTAATTAATATACAAAGTCAGGAAAATAATTAATCAAAATTGGCAGCACGCACGTATGGAAGCAATAAAACAAGAAACTTACGAAAAAATACGCACGGCGGGCCACAGCAGTATATTATATAACAAGCTACCTGATGAAACATTAATAAGAATTAAACTACATGCATGCATAGAATACGAAAGGTTACTTCTTCTAACGATTTGGTTCTTATACCAAAGGAATTTTATCATGATATGAAAGTAAACAGTTTGGAATTATCAAAAAAATGTCTATACAACTTTGGAAACAATATTCTCTCATATAGATGTAAGCTATATGAGAATGCGAATCACATAAATTTAGCGAATCCCGCCTGCCAGACGCAAATATTATTGTGTGTATATATATATACTTTTAATAATAAATAAAAAAAAATGTATTGAGACGCTTAGATTCAACACAAGTGTATCATTTAGTATTCAATGCACAATTAAAATGTTCGCTATGGTGCGTATTAATTCAAAAACCAGATGTCATATTTTACTCTTCTCTACGTTTTTAAAAAGAGATTTCAATAGTAAGTATGGTTTTTACCTTTTCATCAGTGTAATTGATAATTAATAACCTTTCAATAATAATCATAACGTAATGATAACATCATTATTTTCATTAGTCCTTGAAAACAGACGGTTTTCTGAATATTCTTGCTATTACATATTAAGACGCAAACGTAAACATTAAAATAAAACGAATACTTCGATATCCTGCAACCGTAATGTGACCAAATACACTGTGTCCACGGATTTGGTGCACAAGCGGAAAAACTTTTTTATTCTACATTTTATGAAGAAAAATTATTCTTTACGAACGTTTTTGCTTGCCTTAAAACCATTACAAAACATACAAAAATGCACTAATTACCTTCTATATGCATATAAATGTTGAAAACGTGTTTGCTTACTTTCGAAAATTTAACAAAGTTCAAATTGTTGTTAATCGTATTGCCTTGAAATTCTGTTGACATTTAATTATTTGTCTGTTTCAAATTTAAGTGACGCGACATTTGCAATCACGAAGATCACAATTATGCTAACATTGAAACAACGAATTTATTTGATTAAGTGTTATGGAATTGGTGATATTTCATATCGAACCGCGATCAACAAATTTAACGCTAAATTCCCCGGCATTAATATCGCTATTAATTCTTTGAAAAAGCTTGTTAAGAAATTTGATAAAACTGGCTCTGTTCTTAGAAAGAACAAAGAAACAATACAATGAAGATGATCCATTAACTGTTCTAGCTATTGAATTTGTATTAGAAGATCTAAAAAAATCACTGCGTAAGAGAGCGGCGGAGTTGGGTGTAAGCAAGAGCTTCTGCAAAAAGTCTTTAAGGAAAGCAAGATTCACCCATTCAAACCCAAATTCATTCTTACTCTGGAACCTCGGGACGATGCGTTTAGATTAGAATTTAGTACTTGGGTTGGAGAAAATGTTATGGAGAATCAATTTTTCCATCATAAAATTTTGTTTTCGGATGAAGCTACTTTTACCACTAATGGTTATGTATCATCCCAAAATTGCAGATATTGGGCAAAAGAGAATCCAAATTTTCGTATTAATCGGAAAAACCAGCGTTATAAGAAAGTAAGTGTGGTGTGGAATTTTATTCAATAAAATTATTGGTCTCTTTTTTTTCGAAAACAATTTAAATTAACATAATTATTTTGATATGTTACAAAATTTTGTTTTATTATCGTTGCGCATTCAACTAATTTAATTATAAACTGGCATTACGACCACTTTCCTGAAAGATGGATCGGTCGTTTTGGACATATTCATTGGCCAGCTCGCTCGCCCGATTTAACCCCGATGGATTTTTATTTTTGGGGACACGTTAAGCAAGAAGTGTACGAAAATAATAATTTTGATGCGAATTTGGGAGCATTCAAAGATAAAATACGAACAGTAATTAATGAGATTGATATAAGAACATTTAGATGTTTACAGAGAATTTAGGTATCGGGTCGAAAAGTGTGTGGAAGTAGGTGGAGGTTATGTTGAATAAATTATTTGTTGTTTCTTAAAACATTCGAATTTATATACATTAGAAAATATTTCATAAAGGCTTTTATTTATAACAAAGAATTTATTTCAGTTAACCAGATTATTATTAAATTATTTCATATCTAAAAATATGTATAAAAAAAACAAACATAAAAGGGTTCAAAAAATGTATCAAATCCGTTGACACACTGTATGTTACCCATATTACCTATTATAATTTTGCGATAAAACCTGTTTTAAGGTTGTACCTTAGACGAAAGTAATAGCAGAAATACATTTATTACTTTCAGGTAGTAAATGTAACACTAAATAGAAATGATTACGGTTTCTTTCCAAGAGGAAAGCAAATTCATGCAATTTGACTTATGTCAGAATAGAAACTATTTAGATTAAATGTATCGTTTCTTGAATGAAGTATTGAACTTTAACACGCGACCGTTTCTAACGCATATGTACATTTGCATACCTTGAGGTTACTCAGTTAAATAATGTTCAAATAATATGTACAAGTGGACTTAATCTCATTTATATATGTGAACGAAAATGTGGAACTTGTGTGGGCCAAGAAGTTTGATTTGGCAAGTTGGATGCCTTACAGATGGTTTGGGAACTTGCAGGAGGATATAAACGTTGCCCTCAATCTAGGAACTGCACTTCGTGATTGGATGCACGTACTTTCAAGATTATTTGTCTATTAAGAAGCAACGTTTTTGTTTCATATAGATATCTAAAAAAAAGTTAATAGAGCTGCATTAACCAATGATCATGTTGCTAAATATGGTACAGAATTAAAAAATGTCCTTGCAGAAGAGAATATTATAACAGCAAAAAATACACTTATTTATTAATCGGTTATTGGTTGACCATTCTTTAACTAAAGGCAAATTTGGATACGAAAACCAATACTCGTATCTAATCATTGTTTCTGGCGCCTCTTATCCTTTACTTTCTATTCGGTACCGAGTAACCGTTTGTAGTACGGTTAAAACAGGTAGTATAGGTACGTAAGTACTCGTTCGTTGTGCAATGACAACCGATAGTATAGGTACTGCAATGTTATTAAAAACAACGAGGTTAGCTGCCATCAGCGCCGTAGTTACTTCTTCTTTGCTAAGTTCACATTGTACACCTATCGGGTATGAGGGTCCATCTGTTGGTAGGAAGCCCGATCCCTAGAGAAAGAATCCTGTTTTGAGACGAATATCTTTGGGGCGTAAAAATAATAAAGTTAATATAGAAAATTAATATAAGTCCAGCCAACGACAAGCGTGGGGAAGACGTATCTTAATTAGTTATATCTATCATTCTCTTTTTCGAAAGTTAACATTAGAAATTTCTACAGCAAGTTCTAGGGCATACGTTAGTGGTACAAACGTTATAAATGTGAATTAAATGTCTTTCGGTTCGTCACACTACAGCAAAATCGTTCGTTTCGGAATCCACTTCAAAAATCGTATATTTTAAATTGTTAAGAATTATCATAGGTATCTATGAAAACAAAACCGTTGGCAAGGAAACTAACAATAATTAATTATTATTTATAACTTTATATGGAGATATCACTCAGACATAGTATATTGAGAAGTTGCTCTAATTTTCCTAGTTTCGATTCATTATTTAAAGTTAAAAAGTTATTCAAAAATGTGCATTTGAAGAATATTGTGTTTATGTAGAAGAAGGCTACAACATTTAAGGTTAGTGCTTATTTCATTTCTCGTCTTTCGTTTTGAAACTATCCTCAAACGAAACTTTCATTTGCCGAAAGAGTATCTAGTGACATTCCCGGATTCACGACCCCCAATTTTAGTAAATTTCTGACATTTGTAAAAATTTCGAAAATTTCTTTAAATTAATCTATCAAAAACATTACATATAGTACATATACAGGGTAATTCTAAATAGATCTGACAAACTTTAAGAGCTAATTCATTGGATTATTTTGATTATGGAGGTTCTTATGAACATGTGTCTAAAACGGCTTAGCTATAAAACCAAGGGATGTTTAATAATAGATTAACAATTTATACATAATAATACAACGTAGGCGATAAACAAAATAAGCTTATAGTAAGCAAGCTTTCATCCTCCGTCGCATTCATTGGCGAGTACGCTCCAGAATACGAGAGGCGAGTGCGTTCCAAATAGAGCGCTGCACAAGTGCATTTGTTTCACACAGGCGAACATGTATGTATTTGTATTCTACCTCAAAGCTCGCCGCAAACAACTCATCAATCATATTTATGAGTTGCCCCATATAAGTGTATAAGTAGTATTTGCAATCGCCGGCAAAAGTTTCTAAGCGAGCAACGAGTTGAACGGCAAGTGTAGTATTTAGATGATTTAGATCAACGGTAGGGTTCTACCCCGAATCGAGACACTTAATAGATACGTGTATATATATATGTATTAGTTGTGGACATTAAAATGTGATATAATAATATGAACTTTAACATTATATCAAATAAATATTTTACATTATGATCAAACAAAGCGGACTTATAAAAAATTTAGCAATTCGATAATAGCATATTCCAAAATTATATATTTACAATGTTACAATGTATTGATGTTTAACTATTTAATATTATAATAAATTTTACGCGAAATTCTACCCTTACAATAGATAAAATTCTAAATTCATATTAAATATTTAATAAGTGAACAAAAAAAAAATAATAATGTCCAAAAATATCATTATTTGGACAAATATGAACAAATGTCATAAGAAAAAGTTCTTCGCATCTACCTAGAGATTCCTAATCCAAAGCTGGATTCACAAATGCAAACTTGTTCTTTCTTGCATTTGTTAAATTCTTCGGTGTATTTTCTTCATTAGTATCAGTTGTAAATCGATAGTTCGTCTTAAGAAGATTTAATTTGCCAAGTTAAATCATTTTGCCTAGAAAACTTAAGGACACTCAAACTACTTTGGTATTTTCGTAACTGAAAATGTTAACAATGGAGTTATACTCAGTTGAAAAAATGAAAAAATTGCAATCATCCTTCCATCGCGCAAGAAAAAAGCTAAAAAAAAGGACTCTATTCTCCACCATCTCTTTTTTCTTTTTTCCCATTTTTCTTTTTCTCCTTCTACTGAAAGTTATTATCAAACACAAGCTGCTACAATGGTTTTCAGCCATGATGAATGTTACTGTGTTGCTTTAGTGAAATTGGTTTAGCCGTATGCTTCACATAAAATCAACAAGGCGCATACTAAGTTGGGCGAGGTTTCTGTAGAACATCGAATTTATGGCACGGTTTGAAGCCGTCCACCAAAAACAGGCGACATTAGAAGACATGTAGAATATTGTTACTTCGGTGGAATTGCGCCTTAATACTCAAAAACCTACATACGTAGTAATTTCTTCTGAAGGTAGCAACTAAGCTACCGAAGTATGCACATACACATGTTATTTGATGATGCAGGTACATCAAATAGCATTGTGATAAGTGTTTATATCTTTTTCTCTTAACTGTTTAGTTTATTTTTTAAGAACTAGTTTAGTTTTACACTTGCTTCATATTATTAAACATAATATGACTAATTAAACAACATCTCAGGTTTTTAAAGCTGCTACTAACTGAAGTTAAGTGAGCTGTGCAAGATTGACTAAGACAAGGTATATTAGAATCTACGTAGATTTACAAGGTGTTGATTGTAAAAGATATCCCATCATGAATTTGGAGAATTTAATTTTACATTATTTGCAAACGCTGTCACTTTGAAATTTATATTTGATATACGTCGTCTAGAAAGCTGTAAGTTTCATGACGCAGCGTTTCACCCTCGAAGAATGCATAAAAATTTCTGAAACTTATTACTAACATTCGCTCTCTGTTACGAACACTATCCGTTGGAGCGGACTGATTCTGTGAAGGACTTCCATTCGTCATCGATCACAGCATTGGGCATTTTAAAATCGCCCCTGCAACGAATCATGACAAAAGACCTTCGTCTTCACGCATATCAAATTCAAATGACCTAAGAACTGAAGCATATAGACCATCAAAGTCGTCGTGTGTTTCAAATTAGATCTTAGAACAGATTTCAGTTAATAACAAATGTTGTAAACGAACCATATTCAGCGACGAATTCCATTCTCACATCGGTGGTTTCGTCAATAAACAAAATTGTTGCTTTTACGAATGCGAAAATCCTCGAGAGATTATAGAGAATATATCCTAGTCGTATAGTGAGTTTTTGTCGCAAGGCAAGCATGAACCTTACTTTTTGAAAATGGGAATGGGGAAACAATAATTGTTATTAGTGAATGATATTGTCAGAAGTTGACTAACTTTTTATGGCGTCTTCTGGAAGGTATGGACCTCGATAACGTCTTTTTCCAATAATACGGGCGCTACTTGCCACATTGGTGGAAAAACTGTGAATTCATTGTAGGAAAGATTTCCTAGATGTGTAATTTCCCGAAATAGTAACATGGGTTAGCCTTCAAGATCATACAACTTACAACTAGACTACGCAAATAATCCACAGACAAGTGGTGATTTAAGAAATAATATTCCTCCGAAATTAACTTCAATATGTGGAACAAAATAATTGAAATTTTTAAAAACAGAGTTACCTCTATGCAGAAGGAGCCGCGAGGGACATCAGATATTGTGTTTCACACATAATTTCAATATTTCTACCTTGTATTGATGTTAATAAATTGAACAATTTCTAAAAATTAAGAATTTTATTCAGAATTTAAATTCTAAGTTAAGTTTATGTTAGGACTCCCATTCTAATAAGCATCTAATAATGACTAAATACACGTCACATATCTTTTCTATCAGTGTTCTTGCTGATGTTGTAAATGACAATGTAAATACTAAATATATTAAAGAAAATATGAACGCTTAGTAAACGGACAATAAAGCAATTGGATCTATCATTTAAGTTTGGTTACCCTTTACTATCTTTTGCCTTCAAAATAACATCCAGAGATGTTTATGTAATCATTCACATACGGCATCTAGCCCTGGCAAGTAATCGATTTCATAGTTAAAAAGTACTTGTTGAATAATCGAATGGTTAATCCGGCCCTTTTAATCAAATTTACACTAATTCTGAAACGTTAGACATTTAAAATTATTAACAAATGAAATGTAATCTATTTCAATGAAGTTGCTATTAGAAAGTAACGCAAGAAGTTAATTATCATTTACTAAACATTAATAGATTTATATCCTGTTATTTATGTCTGTAAATTTGGTAACGAATTAATTAATTATTGCATTTCTGGCTGCGGACCTTTCATAACTGTTGAAGTATTTGTAGATTTTATCTTACAATGTAGACAGGTGACAAGCTTTTATAAACTTGCGTTTTACAGATTCTAATCGTGTGAAAGTAATTGTACATACTTAGAACATCTGACGATACATTATTTTCCTATTTGATACTACACTCGTAGATCAGTATTAAAACATCTACAACTCTTAATCGCTGCAGTAATAAACTGGTTATGTAGGTTATATGGAAATTTTAGTAACAAGACAATATTTTACAGGTAATCTTGCAGTTAGATATAAATAATTCATACTATTATATAAGAATTTGAAATAAAAACTACTTTCTTGGAAGTAATGAAATTGAGGTCATAAATCTTGCAGGAGCAGTGATCTCTTAATCTTTCAATTCGTATGAATAACTGTTAGATTTACAATTTGCGATGGTTGTGCAGTATTTGTTGTCTTTAACATATAAAGCAATAATATATTTATAACATATTTACGCCTTTTTCGAGAAGCTCACGGTTTTAATTAGAGAAAATTTCTTTAACTATTGTCGTAACGTTGTCGTCTCTGTTAAATTCGGTTTACCGAAGACTTTCTTTTGCTGTCGAAAATAACATGGATCAGCTCGAAACCTTCATTGTAAATTGCGTTTAAGAAAACGAGGCTTTATTTTCCTGACGAAAGAGAACACCACTCGATAACTTATCTCTTCTTGTTTCTTTAGTACAATTACGAAGTTGATTAATTAATGTGACGTAACATAGATCCATGATTGTCTGGCCACGTTTCAGGTAATCAATTAACGAGCCTCCCTCAGCATCTCAAAAAATGTAGCCATAATCTTGATTGAACTCTAAATTTGCGAGGTGATGGAGACTTCGATGTCGACCCTTCTTCCTTTGTTGTTTAGGCTTGGGATCGCAGTGGTGAACCCACATTTCATCAACTGTAACAAACCGATCCAAAAAACTTTTTTGATCACTGTTAAACAATGCCAAATTCCATTCTGAAGTGGTATATCTCGTTCACGTTTGCTCGTCTGTTCGAGGTACTCACCTTACAGGCATTTTACGGAGCCTCAAACAGTCGTTGATTATTTTTTAATTGTACCAGTAGTTCTAGTAGATAGCCAACGATCTTGTTTAATCAAATTACAGACGTAGTTAACATTTTCCTGAGTGCACAGTTTGCGGTCGACCGACATCTCTTGTATCTCCAAAAGTTGTGAAACTCCGGCGATCAAGCACATTAACTGTACGTTCGTGACTTTGCTGTGGAGTTAAACCTTCTCTCTGTAGTTATTTAATAACAGCATGAAGTTTGTTTCTCTCTGTTTCTTAAAATCATTGGCCAGCTTCTATTTTAACTTAACACAACTTGTTAACAAATCCAACTACAGAAACTAGTGTTAGCTCTAGATAAAGAACAAGTATGTTGTGTTGTTATGGAAACTTAATTTCAACGCCTGCTGTGTTAGTGACAATAAACATTGCTTTTTTGGTTTATTGTTGACCAAATGTTTAATGTTCGGTGCCGATTTATATGATTTTCTAGTCTTCAAATCCAAATTCAGAAATCCTTTCCAATCTACGAACCCGGATCCGAGTGGTCCCATATCCGTAGGTGGTGAAACTCTATTTAATAAATGGTCCAAATAGTTTTACTGATTATTTTTCGCATCTTCATCCACAGGTTACTAAATCGATATAATAACAACCATCTTAAAAGCTTTGCGATATAATGGGGATGGTGCGCATAAGCCTTTATCAAGTACATCGAAGTTACGCGGTTACCATGATGATGATACTAATTTTGATTGTTACATATGAACATGTCTGAATTTGAAACGGTTCTCGCAACACAAGTTTGGACTCCTTTTTTTGTTTTAGCAAAACCTATCTTCTTCAATGCGTAAAACGAGAATGAAAACCCAGTCTGGGGGAAATTGGATGGGAAGAAGTAATCAACGCTACTCCCTTTTGCAATTAAAAAAATGCTATAGCAGTAAATGCGTCAACTTGAGACACTTTCTAATCTAGACAAATAATAACACAACAATATACATAAGCTTCCAACGGATCTTTTAGGCCCATAGCTGTGTAATTTGTTTCCACTACTTCCTATCTTTTGCTTTAAATCCCCAAATTTGTTATTTGTTTCTCCTTTAAATCATCCTGAGATGACTTTCCTTTTTCCATTTTATTCCGGGTCTCATTTTCTTCTTTTTTCCTCCCAGTTTTCTCCAATTTAATATTTTCAATATCCTTTTCCCTTTCATTCCTTCCAAATGTCATTAAATGTGCCATATACTTCCTTATTCGCTCATCTTTCTCATTTTAGTTGCCCTCCTTCTAATAATTTTTGTTCATCGCCCATGTTTCTGATCCGTACAACAAAGTTGGCCTTAGGGCAGTTGTATACTTTTATATTTGTTTTTCTAGAAACTTCTTTTGACTTTTAGCATCTTATATAGTCCACACATCTGTTACTTTTCGTTATCCTTACGTATATCACTGTGTCTTTGTTACATTTGCCATTAATTTAATGTTCCTAAATACATAAAGCCGTCTACTGCTTTAAATTCCATATTTGACTCTTGACTAATCTTAACATGTAATCCTGCTTCTCCTTTTCTTTTGTGATTTACTTTTAATTTCATTATAATTGTTTTCGCCTATATTTGGAATACACTGTAAATATAGAAAGAAGGAGACAGTCCGTATATTAAAAGAGATACAAAAAATACAGCTATCTGAAGGTGAATATTGGATAGGACAGCCAAAAAATAAAACAATTCTACCCAACTGCTCAAGTCTAAACTTTCGTAGTTAATTTATTACTTCATCAGAGAAACCAGACATGAGAGGCGTTGGCAAAATAATCACAAAACTAGACATATCAATTAACGTAGTGGCGTGGAGTGTTTTCTTTTAAGAAACAAAGGATTAATAATAGGTTGCCCGAAAATAATTAAAAACAATCGAAATTTTTGTAAATATAAAGTGAAGTTTGATAATTACTGATAATTCAAAATATAATTATATAAATTAATACAATTCAATCCAAATTAACGGACTCCACTCCATTATCCCACTACAGTGGATATAAGCATGTGCGCTTATCAATGATCTACGCTCAAAACTGCTCATACATCAAACCATATTTCCAATTTTCCGACAAATACGTACGATACAGTCAATTAATCTAAGCAATATGAGTTTGGTAGTGCCTAACGAGCTAAAGATTTACCTATATTATAAATTCATGCTGGTATTAAGTTAGTTTCTACAAACGTGTTACTTAATGATGGCATACTCGTATACACATATTGTAGCGTTGACACCAATCCGAATATCCCGTTCCAAACTATCATTTACTTTGACTTTTAAAATCTCTTTAATGTTACTCTAAGTATCATATATAAAGCCAATTTAATTTCAATAAAGCTGTATTTAATTAAACCGTACATATTTCCAAAGCGTAATCGAAACTTCTACGTGAAACGCATTAAGTTGACCAAATAACGTCACCTGAGACACCAATACGATATGAATAGCTTTTATTATCTTCACACTAATAATATAACCACTTGTTAATAACTCTTCGAACTATTTATATCTGAACCAATAATACTACAGACAACGAAAAGTCAATAACCAAATTAAATTTAATAGAACAAGTTCGCTAACGTATAGGTTTCGATTTAAATTGATGTGGTCACGTTTCCAAAGTTTACAATTTCACAGATAAGATCACGAAGATCAGCAATCGGTATTCCACTAATACAATTCCACAAACAAGTTCTTTATCGGAAAAATAACGCTCCCAATCTCCTAAGTAATGCCAAACATTCCCCAATTCATATTAACGTATCAAAACAATATTAAGTAACAATTAAGATAAAAATAAAATCCACTAAAGCCTTCTAATTAATTTAAAAATTTTGACATTGATACTTATCTACGTATGTGTTGGTAGTGCGGTGAGTAATAAGATCTCTTAGCGCTTCTAATGTATGTATGTCAAAAATGTATTCGGTTAAAGCAGTCATAAAGGAAAATAAATGTGTAACCGTACTTCACACGTAGCATTGTACATTCTAAGTGTTGAACCTATCTCGGCGTAATACTTTATTCAAATATAGGAAGTACGTATTTATTAGATATGCAAGTACAATTGCTTTGGAACGTAAAGTAATAATTCAAATGTATATATCTCTTAAGGTAGCTTTACGCTAAAATATCTTGCATCGTCTGCGCAAGAAAAGATAGGTTTAAAAGCTACAATTAACTGCCAAGATAATACAGTTTACGCCGAGCATATCGTACACTTCTGAATGTTTGTAACTAATTAACCGACTTACTCTATTCTATACAATTTAAAACGATCCTACTGATAGAACACGAAGTATAAGAGTCGTCTTTCTAGTGTTGCATGTAACCATAACAGCAAACAATAGATGGACTTAAAGTGCTTTATTGTTCTTCAAAATATTACCCACAAAGATCGATGCACCTTTTCACTCTTTTAAACCAACTATTTTAGCAATTATGCCAGTCATCCATTCAAATAGTAAAAATCAAAGGCATCGATTTTCCCGATGACCGGAACCGTTGACCACACAGTCCATTCTTGGTTCTAGGAAACGTAAAGACATCGTTGGGTCAGGATGATCTAATAACTCGGTGTTTTGCTGCTCTAAAATCTCAATAATCTTTTAAGTTCTATGTGAATCCGTATTATCCTCAAGGATTATTCGCCGTTGTGGGTTGGCTTTTCGGAGCACCGCAATCATTTATGGTAAACAAACGATTGTATATCAACATTTTTTCAGCTTCTAGTGTTGAGTCGAAAGTCTGAAAATTTTTCGAAATATATTAATGCCAACCGCCCTTTGTACTTTTGTTCGGGGGGAAACTAACTTTCTTAACCTACAGAACTTTCTAGATGAGGCTGTTTGAAATCCCTAAGAATGTCTTAATCTCATGGCATATCACATATTGAACTTCTTTGATCATTTGGCACAGAGGAGCGATGTTTTTTTAAGAGATTGCCGTTTTTCTTAGAATGTCGTTGAGACCGGTGCTTCCACATTGGAATCTGCAATACCAGCGAGAGATACTATGCCTCATTAGCAAAAACAGAAACCAACACGACGAGGGATTCTTAAGATGATCCCCTCTCGAGGAAGAAGTAGTAAAAAATTATTGCGCAAACACTTATCATCTCAATTCCGTTCTTCCAATGAGGTGTCAGTTGTTAATATGCTGTAGTTAAATTACTTGCCGTACTCTTGATGAAATATTGGATTTAAGTTCAATAAAATTCAAAATTAATTTTGAGAGGTGTAGTTCCATTAGTGACACAATTTACACGGCTATATGCAAAGAAACGAAAACCTATTGACAAATTACGCACCGTTGCAACAAATTTAATCGTCTCAATGTTTGTATTTGCTATAAATAATTCCCACTAAAAGTTTAGGAGGCACGCTTACTGCTGCATAAAAGACTCCCAAACAATGTATTTCCAACGGTCTTAATTTTCGCCACTAGACACAAATGGATGGATGGATGGCAACTTAGCAGTTACTTTAGCAGAAGAAATTACATATAATATAATTTACAGCGTACATTACAGTAAAATACAAAAAGTGTTTGCTTCGAAGATTCGAAATCTGGCCAAAGGTTTTTGCGGATATGACAACCAGAGCTTATAACGCCATTTATGGCATTCCTGCATCCAATGCGGATTTTCATCTGCCCAATTGTAACATGTAAACAGGCAAAACACACCAGTTTATATGTCCATTTCAAAAGAATGTTACTTTGTCAATAGAACACGGTGATTTTGACCTTACTATATACATTTTAACACTATGTAAGATACCGTTTTGGAATCAACTGGTGATATAAAACTACGAACATATAAACGTTGTTCAATAAAAGAAATATTGCTATTATACCATTACTGCAATATAAATCATCCTATATACAAAAAATTATCTCGTCAATTAAAAACAAAGCTTGTCTCAGGATTTCCCATAAAAATAATAAAATTAATAAGAAAATAGCTACGACTTGGGTGCAGTTTAATTATATTTATATATCTCTGTATACTATATATAAAGCATTAAACAATGCCCAAAACAGAATATGACGCTTTATAGTTGTACATCAGTACCTTACACCTATAAATAAAATATGTAAACCTGTTTTCTTTTTTTACATCCTATATCCACAGATAAGTCCTATTATGTGTTAAATTAGGATTTGTTCAAGGATTATGTATTCATTAATCATGCTAGGAACCCTACCTTGCTTTCAATAACATCTAGCTGTTAATAGTCTATTATATAACATCTACAGAGTACATTGCAAAAAATTCCGAAAAAAAGAACAATAGATTTTACACCATTCTGTTGCTACTAATTCCATTGGATGGCAGTGATACGTCGCGTATTATTCACTTCAGTTCCTTTTGGGTTTCTATTGTTCGATTTGAAATAGAAAATTGAATTACTCAAACTTTCAGTTTATTACACGCTGCGTTCCCGTTAAAAAGAATAAATTATAAATTCTAAATAGATTTCTAACAACCTTTTTAACAAAAAATGCTCGAAAATTACGGTTTATTTGAATTTTACTTGTTTTTTTAATAGTAACTTTGTTATTTAAAATACAATGCCCTGTATACTTTCATAGATTTAGGTAGGCGATTAAACAAGCTTTTCAGTAAACCTCCCATATATTATGAGATATTACAAATAAACAAGTAATAAACAAGGTAGAAAATATACCCAACAATTTAAAAATAAATGTAACAGCCATACGTCAAATGTGTTTCTAAGACTACAGTGTTGGATTAAAACCTGTTAAATATGAAAGCACCACCCTTACAAAATACATTCGGTGCAGGAATATGACTTAAAAATCCAAATCAACGAGGAATTAATTGGAATACAAGACAACAACGCAAATTTCATTGAACATATAACGAGGCGACGATTTCCCTTAATGGCTTCGTCAATAGGTATGATTATTGGAGGAACACTGACAGAAGAACAATACTTCAGATTCTTTCAGTTCGAATTGATATCCATTTTAGCTGCCGCCTTTCTCAATCGAGAAATGTTGACTGACGAAATAACCTAATTTGATTCCAGTAAGATCAATCAATGCTCGAAGTTTCTCAGATGCGCTTTTCCATAACAGATGGATCGAAAGAAGAACTAAAAAAAAATTGGTTTTGCCCGCCAACAAATGTTTCGATGTTAACAATATTCTCAGTGGAGTTCAGCAATCGATTTAAGCGTTTACATGCGCTATATATTAAACCTCTCCGATAAATTTCGGTGCTATGAATGTCCGACTTCAAATATTCTTTAAAACGAGTAACGTGATGATGATCAATTATTAAATAAATAATTTTTTTTCGATTTTTACAAACGAAACAGCAAATTTCACGCACATACAAAGATGGTAACATTAATATCGCAAAGTCGATAAAGGAGCTCGTACACGAATCACGATAACCGAGTCCATCAATTCTATGTTAAGAATGCTTAACAATTAGTAGCGATATCCCATTGGACAATACCAAACTCTAAATAGCAAGCAAAATGTAAGTATCGAAATTACTAGACTCGCACGTTGCTTAGCCGTTTTTATTGCATAGCAGCAACGATCTAGTCTTTTGCACAATACGTTAATGTAGTCAGTCCATTTAAGCCTCGAGTCTAAAATCAAACCTAACCTCTTCGCAAAGCTAGATAAGGGAGCGCTTAAAGTACCGGTGCATATTTTTTCTTGAAGTACGAAACGTTTATTGAGACTAAAATTAAGAGTTTATCATCATTTATCGATTTTTTTCCATCCAATTTTTCCATCCAATACTGAAATTTACGCAAAATTTATGATAGCTAAATTTATGGTTTCCTGAAATGTCGAAGTGCAAACCAAAATATTAGTGCCGCCAGCATAAGAAGTTATGTTCCAAAAAGCTATATAACATCATTAGACTTTTTCTTTCTTTTAATTTCTCGGCAATATTGGAAAATCAAGAAGCAATAATTTTTCGGCTGCGGAATTGTTATATTCACTTTAAGACGTACGTTAATTTATTTTCCAACTTATAGTTAACTTATTGTTTGTTTTTACATGTTTTGTTTAATTTCTAAATAGCTCAAAAACTATTCGTAATAAATCCACATATGGAAAGTTTACAGAAAAGCTTATTTAATATTCTATCCAAATTCTAAAAAAATATAGGCTGTTCTACTTAAAACAAACTACTTTCTGCCATTTCCGCTCATAACCCAAGTTATACCACATTGCACTGTAGGTGGAGAAATGTATTTTTAATTAGAATTTTATTCAATTTATTGCTTTCACCGTGGATGCAGCGTGTAGATATCTACAAAGGATATGGTTTCACTTTAGGAACTTTTTAAAATTGAATGTAATTAACATTTGTGCGTATTAATAAGTGTCATCAAATGAAAAGACCAGTTTTTAAATCGTATGAGAAATATTGATGCTGATTGTGAAAAAAACATAGAAGGGGAACCCTCGTGCTGGGTCCGAACGGACCCCAGTCAGTCATACAAGGGAAGAAAAAGTATCTAAGGAATAAACCAACGTATGCGAATGTGTAACGTAGCAGTAATCTAAGTAATTAATCACTTTTAACGTTAGATATTCTGACTTGACTTTTATGTTTAATAATTCATCCATTATAAAATTCTCCAGCTTCTAAATTGCACATTTAACTCGAGTTACAGCCGTAAATATGTTAAAACAAATAAAGTACTTAGCTTCGGGCGTAGCACGTAATATTTATAAGAATCAGAAAAAAATATTATTCATACATCTTGTAAGATGCAAGAATAGAATGGATTTTCATTAGTTATTGAATATTAATTTTATGCAAATGACGAAATCAGTCACCTTACAGATATCCCAGAATTCATCAATTCGAGACTATTTCAATAAAAGCGTATTTGTTCATACGGAGATTTTTGCATTGCATGAGCGATTTTGGAATTTCAGAGAAATAGCATTGTGTAGTTTTGACCTTTCAACGGTTTAATAGTTTAAAATTTATTACTAACACTTGGAGAATGTATGTACATAATTTTTATTCGTCTAAAATCCGAGAAGATATGAATTTTAAGGCATATTTACAGTGATCATCCCTAATCATGGCTTGTAGCATTGTTTTTTTCAATCCCGTTTATAGTTCGCTGATCTGACATATATTTTATGACTTTGATTATTAGTCACTAACTGGTTAAACCAATTATTTCACTTCCATTAAGCTCCACATTAATCCATCGATATATACTGCCTTGGATTTTAAAACGAAAAAGCAATGGCAGCTTCTTTAGAACTTTCTTTTGGTGTCCAAAAGAAAGTTAACATGCTGCTGAAGGTCACTATGTTGTACATCAAATATACTTTGATTTAGTTCACAATAAATTAAAAACGTAAATATTCGGCATGTTTTCTTTTTTATTCTACATAAAGTATAAAATACGAATGCTCAGTTACAATGTTTAACATAAAAGTTTATTTTTATTTACTATTGTTGATTTAAATTGTGAAATTCCTTTAGGTTATTACTTCATAATTGTAACCTCATAAACATCTCTGAAACAATGGCTTATTATCCGCTACAAAAATCGTTTATTCTTTTTAATAGTTAGTTTACTTAAATAATTTATTAGCGTTACGTAAAATTACACTTAACATAAATTCATCCACTTAATCCATTATAAATAAATTATAATGAACTTGTTTGAAATATTCAAGGTTGAGGAGATACTAATTTCGAAGAAAACTACCGTTAGAGGATATGTATAAATTAAATGGGTATACGTATGTACCACATAGTATCATAAAATAATTCCACAATTTCCATTTTTAAATTTTCTCAAATTATATAGAATAATCCTTTATATTTCAATGTACGGATGTTTCATGTATAAGCTAGATAAATAACTTTGTGGAAGGTACCTTCATATAACCCGCTGTCCTCGCAGAAGACAGTGAATGAAAATCTTAATATACAACATAATAAATCCTTAAACAAACAGCATTATCAAATTACATACAACTTATATAAGCGCAAGTTGTATATGTCACGAAATATTTAAAATTACGACGTGCAATTTCGTAATAAACAAAATTAACCTTAAAACTAAATAATATTCACCTGAATGCATCGATTATGTACCACAACACACACAGTGTGAAGACGAGCCTGAAATTAAGGCCGCCTAAACGCATGCTGTAATTTCAGCCTACAACTAGCATTATCGTCACCCGTCAGCATCACAAAACAACACACTTTGCATTCAGAACCTTTGCCATCACTTTTGTACACTATTCAAACTGACTTTCGGGAAATTATTTCACAAAGTTTGATATACGAGAGCTTTCGCATTCTAAAAGCTCAGGATCATTACTGTCTAGGAACGTATACTATTAAGTTTTCATGTTCAGAGAGTACACGAGAAACAAATAAACTCCACGCGGAAATTATTGAAAAATGTTTACCTTAATTGTCAGGAATAAAAGGAAAGCGAGTTATTGATATGACTGTCTGAATTTTTCCTTTACGCGAAAAATGTAATAGGTACTACGGTTTACGCGATATCCGTCATCGTCGTTATCGACGAAACTTTTCAAACCGCATGAATCTAAAGTATATAGATGGACCGATACTTGGTCAGTGAAATGTTGTACTGTCTACGGACGTCGTATTCTGTTTCCCGCCTCGTACCTGAGCCTTCCAGCCAATCACAGGTAATCACCCCCACCCCGTATCTCATTATCGCAACAAAGTGTAGGTGATAATGACATACATCTATCATTTTTAAATATTATTTTGCATAATAGGGCAGGCGGTTGTGTAAACGGCCTACTGAGCTTCGTTGTGATTTATCCGGTTTTAAGTGTGTGCATCAACGGTATTACGTTTGTATGCACGGACGTGTGAGTTTTTTCGTTTTCTTTCATCTCTTATTCGGCGCACCGTACCGTCCTCGCCAAGTTTTCACTTTCCTTCGTTACTTTTTATATCGGAATTTTTGTTATACACGCGTAGATAACGATGCATAACAAATTAAATTAATTTCGTGAATTGCCATTCTTATAATTGTTTTTCTCAACTAATTTCATTAAATTTATTCACAATATAAGCGACTAAGGCTATTAATTATGTACTCATACATAAAGCATAATAGCGATCTATGTTCATTAATCATAATTTTCTTCTAATGTTATAAAAATAATAATAATATTTTATTCATTTCAAGCACTATATGCGATAGACAGGAATAGGTCAAAAGTTTACATACATAAACAATATAAATATATATACAACAGACGCCAGCAATGCCTAAAATATCCAGAGAATAGAGTATTAGGGAAGCGGTAAGGGAGACAGTGTACATAACATTGTGACAGATATCAGTCCACTTAAGAAAATGTAAAAATTTATTTGTTATAGAAAACAGTAATTTATGAGTAATTTATTAAGATTCATTTAAATTCTTTACTCGGAACAATAGTCTTCATATTCGGGCGGGAGTAAGTTATATATTCAACTACCGGCTAATAGAACGACAAAACTAATCAAGTTGTAAGAGAAATTAAACTAGAGGATGGTTATTATAAGATTACTTAAACAAGTTCACTGCTTAACAATTATTCTTGATCTTCAGATTTGTTCTTCAAAAAATTGTTTTAATATTGAGATTTAATGCCTTAAGAAAGAAAACAACTCTTATTTCTTTGTTCTTTTTTACTTTGATACATTTGATACATTTCGTGGCTAATGATTCTAAGCTTTCTCAAGCAATGTGTTTGTTTCCTCCTGCCGTCCATCTTATTAACATTTATTATTGTCATTATTCCCATTCTTCTGTATGTATGCGTAAGACAACGTTATTGTTTCTCTTGTATGTTAAATGTGTCTCTCACTTTCCGTTAAATATTTTTAAAAGTTAAATTCTCCACGACAAAATTGTTAATCAAAAAGTTCACAAAGAGGAAAGTAGATAAAGAAGAATGAAAAAACATAATGACTGTAGCAACTGCTAGTAAAATGGATGGTAAGAAGTAACGAATCGATTACTTGAGGAAGTCGACAACCATTAGCGACGAAACGTAGTAAAGTAAACGAAGAATAAAACAAAGAAATTGTTTTGTTTTCCTCGAAGTCCTCGAATCCCAATATTTTGAAAAAATTGATGAATTAAACAAGTTCATATACTTCTTATTGTGGATTTTTCAAATTAGAATATATTTGCAAAATTCGCCATTGAATAAGGACAATAATAATAATAATATACTTTTATAAAAATAAACTAATGAATACATAGATAGTAAATAACATATATATGTATATATAATATGCTAACAATAAGTAAAAAATAAAGAAAATGTAATAAAAAAGAAAAAAAAGAAAAAAAAACAAAGCGGTGATTCATAAAATATAAGCGTAATGTTCGTTTTCCGCCAAAAACATTCCTAAAAATCTACTTCACTAAATCACTTCAACATTCATAGTCACATGACCTTAGTAGAAGATTCGTTCTTGGTGTTGACGAGCTAAACATTCTGACGAAACGCATGCATTCAATCCTACCATTTAACAACTTTTGCAGAAATCTTGCGCTATATTCATCACGCTGAAAAGCTAAAGATTATATACGATGAAGATCCAGAAAGGGAAGCATAGAAAGGATACCATACAACGGAGGCATATTCATGCTTCGAAGTCGTAAATACCAGAATGATTTCAAAGCTTGACTACCGTTAAAGTAACTGGATGTTCTCATAAGAAAACCCAAAATCTTAAACGCTGATAAGCAAACATGTTTGATATGCTGATTAAATGATAACGTGGGATCAATATGACACTCAGGTCTCTATGAACATTGATCTTATATATAGTTTCCCTGCCAATGTTGTATATTGATTCATGCGGATTCACTTTACGTGTGAATGTAATTTGGCAACGTAATCCTGATTGGAAGCATTGAAAGAATGCTTCGAATCTATGTAGAAAGAGACTATTATTAATCATGTCAAATACGTGTGAAAAATTGGTGATAATGGCGTCAACTTGTCTACGATTAATCTAGCTCTTGCTTATAAATTGTGTGAAACACGCCAGATTCGCCTAGAGACAAAACGATGTTGGAGGATAGAAATAAATGACCGCGTATTAGAATGTACACTGGAATACAAAAGCTGCTTAACTCGATCGAGTTGTTACCCTTCTTAAAGGGCTCATTTACACCTACTTGGTAATATGGAAGACACCATCGCGAGATTAACAATTTTGCAAAGAGAGGTTACTAAAGCATAACGTAGTTTGTTAACTAAAAAGCATAGCACTAAGTCGTCACCTACCAGGAAAGGGTGCTGTGGTTGGAATGCCGTGTTGCAACTTTTTATTTTAGCATACGTTGTGTAATTTACGGAATACAACAATGCACACAAGAACTAGACCACATAGTGGTTGTTTTAAGCCACCCTTCAATAGTCTGAACAGAAACTGACCCAACCCACCCAACGGTCGGAGTAAAACAGAATTGAACTCGTCGTTTCTAATCGTGACTCGTAATTTCAATGTCCGCTTTGTGGTTTCCGTCTGTGAATCGCTAACCTTGATATTGAATTTTATTTCTCACTGCCTAAAGGCATTTTATACAAATTGATTCGTACAGTAGATGTTACGTAATAAGTTAGTTTCATAAAGGAAAACCCCACCTTATATTAAATTCTTAAAATCTGCTCAAGATCCTAAGTATTTGATATTGCATACCATATTGTATTTAAGATCGACCATTTCTCTAGGAATCATTGTTTAATTTCCGAAGTAAACTAGCTTATTCTCTTTGAAACAATAGGAGTAAAATAAAATTAAGTCAGATAACAGGTTGAATGGAATTTCGTGTACAATTCTATCCTTTGTTTCATCAATGTTGTTTGGTGATATAACCCTTGATATAACCCTTTGATTTTAAGTATCCCCAGACGAAAAATTCGAGACATTTAGGTAATGTACTTAACCATTCCATGCTATCCCCTCTACCATTCCAAGCATTAGGAAAAAGTGTCTAAGTAGTCATGCATGGGACCTGTATAATGAGTCGGAACTCCACCGTGTTGGTACTCCAATACATTATTTGGGATATCTTTGTCTTCGTTATTTGGATATAAAGTAGATAGCGTCGCTTTCGTTTTGCAGAAAATATCAAATTAAATTTCGTATATCAGATGTATTTAGGATCTTGTGTAGATTTCAAAATTATGGTGAACAATTGGGTTCTCATTAAAAAAAATCTAAGCCGCCATACCTACTATACATATTACTCTATATTAAATATCTTTAGTAAGAAAAAATAGGCCAATTAAAAATAACGGTTGCCCTGCTCGAGCGTTTTGCTCTAGCTAAACATATTGAATTTTTATGAAATTTATTCCAACTTTTACTTTCTCACTGTGTATGTATATAAAAATACTATGCTGAGCCAAGCCATAGCATCTTGGGAAACTTGGCGAAAATGGTTTATTTTTGTAGAAATACAAACATTACAGAAAGGAAAAAACCTAGCACACAGATCATACCTTCTACCTTAGTATACATTAAACAAATGAAAATTAAGACTATGCACTACTCCATGCTATTCCCACATAAGGCACCATTAATGCATAAAATCTTTAAATTTGTATTCCATGCAAAATTTTTGAAAAAAATAGATATACGCACATTTATTTCAATGTAATACTCAACTTAAAATCATAAAAAATGTTACAATAAATGCAGATTTCTTGGGATTGATGTTATAATAATATGAAACGTATATTATTTGCTTGTTATATTATTACATGAATAAGCAATTTAGCATGACGCAATATATTTAATTTCTGCGCTGTAAGATAGTGATAATATCTTAATTGTTAAATGAATTATCGCGATAAAAATAAATCCTAAATTTACATATACACGGCTCCCAGATATATACATGATGCACATCTGTACCACAATATTAATAAATTAACATTCCATTGAAATGTAAATAGTGTCATAGTAAGATAACTATCCTTTTTATGCATGAAGTTTACTAAAAAGAAAATAGAATGTTAGTTATGTTGTAATGGATTGTTGAGTCCAAGTACGTGCACTTGCACCTTAATTCATTAAAATTTTATTATCTAGTTTCAATATGTAGAAAATATCAAAGTTGAATTGTATATTTGCAGAATTCGAATTAATATTGGCTAGTATTGCAACTCTGGTATTTTGGCAAATAGAGAAAGACTCCACTATACTTTATGGAAATAATCAAAGTCTCCATTTATTTGGAATAAGGTGGTGAGATGTTTCCGAAGTTCTAAATTTTTATCATTTATTACAACGTATTTTTTCTACATAATCTCCATTTAACTGAATACATTTATCCCAACGATAAACTAATTTTTTTAAGCAGTCCACAAAGAACTTTTTCGGTGTCTCCGCAATCCAATTATTTTTGCCACGTTTTACGTCAGTTAAACACCCAGTAAAGGTTTCTCCAAAACAGAACAGATGAAAATCACTGGTTAGTAAAGTGGATGCGGAAGTAATTCCCATCGTAAATCGTTCAAAAAATCCCTTATCCTTCTCGCGATATGGGGTCTTGCATTATCCTGTTGCAATAACGGACGCTAATGCAACTTTCTAGGCCGTTTTCTGACAAGTACCTGCCGCAGCGGTCCAAGTAATAAATTCGAATAATATTTTGCGTTAATTGTAGTACCTTTCGGCAGATAATTCATAAAAATAACTCCTTCTCAATTCCAGAATACAGCACATTACTTTTCCAACAGACGGAACTGCACACCCCTTAAGCGGAGGCCCTTCTTCCAATTTACACCATTCTTTGGATTGACTTTTGGTCTCAGGATTGAAATAAAGAATCCACGTTTCGTCAGTGGTTATTATCCGTTACCAAAATGCATCACCGTAACGGGCTAACAGCTCTTAAAGTTGACGGCTGCTGCATGTTGCGTCGCTGCTGTACGAAGAATTCTTCGTACAACAGCAGCCCAGAAGAAGTTCCATGGCATTGCGAGCGAAATATCGGCATTCTCAAATCGGCATGCAAATGCGACGCGGTTTCAACCCAGAAACCTAAATTCTTTAAAAGATCTTACATGATTGTTTGGGCATAAGCAAGGTTTCAACCCGCTAGGTGCCAAGAGTGGACCGGAACGGAAACTCAATAGGTCTGACACTTGCTGTCAAGTGTCAGGATTTCAAAGAAGAAATAAACATAACACAACTATTCTGTAAGTATTGAAACGATTTCTGTAAAAAACATTGGAAATAAATAAGGGATGTACGAGTATCATTCATTTCATTCGTTTCGTTGTTTATTTATTAGAACATTCAGTATTTTATCAATAATCTACGCGTAATAAGTTGTTTACTCTTAAGGAATGCTAAATAATGAAAGGATAATGAAAGGTGACCTGATAGAAAGAATTGCACAATTTAAAAACTGCGGAGATAAGAGGTAGTAAGATGATAAGTAAATAGAAGAAATTCAGAGAATAAGATCAGATGTAATTCACACCGCTATTAACATGTTTGAACGCCAAATTATTTATTGCTAACTAATAAACAATGCTCGCTTGCTACAGTAAAGTATGAACACGAAATATGAATTTTATGAGCTACTTTGGAACTCGGTATACTTCCGAGATCTTATGATCTACAAAACAACTGCACTAAGCGTCTATAATCTAAGGTGAAACTTGATGATGTCATTAGATTTTCTCGTGAGCAAATAGAAATGAAACAAGCTATGTAAATTGAACCTTACTGAAGCTGAGTGCACATTTTGATAGCAAAGCAATCATCTTTAGCAGTAATACCGAAATAAAACCTAAACTGGCACTACCCCAACTTAACAAATAGGAAAGATTGGAATTTAAGGGGCGAAATTCTCAGTTCAATGGAGTACATTTGCTTTTATAACGTATACTGTGTTTTAAACCAAATCAAAACAATACTTTAATGCGAAAAGGGATATACACTTTAGTAAATTGAAAATAATTAGATACTTTTACAAATTTAGAATTTCAACAATCGCCCAACTCAATACTTACTCTAAAAATATTTAAAGTAATTCCGCATCAAAATTACACGCAGCGTAAAATTCGGAGGCATTCGTATTTTATGGGTTATGTATATACGTGTGGATGCTAGCAGCTATGAACGAGATGGAATGCTTCAATTTGTTGTACTATGGTATGCAGAATTTATGGCCTTGTGCTTGTGTTAATGTGAAATAACCATACGCACAATTTATGATCTGTCAGTACATATTTTGTGCAAATATTGCAATAAGCCACTAAAGCGGTTATTTTCTAAATCTGCTCATTATGCATATGTATTATAATGCTACAATTTAAAGCATCGAGCGTAGCTGTCATCAACGCCGTTCAATCAACGACCTAACCCACCCGTTCTACACTAACTTCTTTCCCAGTGTATCCAACTCTTTTATAGACTACGATCTAAGTGGCGGGAGTGTGATAAAAGTCCACTCGACGACAATTATGGTCTTCACATCCTAAATTTCATTAAAAATGTTATTAAAGAACATTATAGCAATACATATAGAAAACTCTGGCTGCACGAGAAGAACTTATTATATCTTGATGGTGGTAACGAAGATATCTAACTTAGTTTATATAAATGTGAAATGCTAAGTCACAGATATGACGTACAAACAAAATCTCTTGGTTCGAAGGCATCCATCAACAAAGAGAAGAAAAATCAAAGAAATGAGTTTCTGCTTATTTGTTTTTACCTTTTTTTCCGCTTTAGCCAAACCAGAAGCTATTGATTCTCCACAAACGTTACGGCAATATTTACTCAAAGTTCAAAGGCAAGGTTCCAATAAATAACAATAATAATTTATTCATTATTTTGACACAAGCGTGTATATAAGTCGTCAAAATTCTCTACCAAGTACAATTAGAATAAGAAAAAGTTATTCTGTATATTCTTAAGTAATTAAATTAATTAACAAAAAGAAATTATAAAAAAAATAAGTGAATGTACACAACGATAATATTTTGTGGACGATCAATGAAGTAATTGACAATTAAGATAATTCTAGCAGCAAACCATAAAGAAATTTTCTAGTAAGTAAAATAAATAACGTAGATTGTTAAATATGCGAGCATTGCTGGTTATACACATCGAAGAAACAGGTACGTGCAATAATTCTAGTTTTATAACTGTGTATTTCTGTTTGTAGAAATATTGGCTTTGTTTTGACAATTATATAATGCTACTTCTGATACTCATATACAGAGTCTGGTCCGAACACTGAATCCTGGGAAACGCCATTCGCTATGGGTAACCAATAGAATTTTGTTAACTGTGAATCACTACTTGTATCAGACATTCTTAACTTGACTAACTGCACCCGATCTTTTGTGTAAGACATGAATCAGTCAGCAGTAGTTCCCCTAATCCCACACAGCTCTAGCTTCATCGGTAAATTTCTATGTTGCGTGCAGTCAAACGCCTTTGATAAGTCACAAAATATTCCCAGCCCAGTTCTATGCTCATCAATATTCCTCAATACAGTGTTAAAAAAAGTAATAAGTAAAAGCTATATTCGTAGATCTACTCTTACGAAAGCCGTGTCGAACATGATGTTATGATCCAAAAATTTTTAAAATGCAGATGTTAGTGCAAACCAATGTCTAATCTTAAAACATTAAGAAAAACTCCATCCGCAAAAGAACAATTCACTAAATGCCTCAGAACCCCAACAAAATACCCGATAAATGAATAATTGTTGTTAAAGTTGATTTTGGTGTTATTTACCAGGTTTCTGTAACGTTTATAAACCTCAAAGAATTGTGGAAACGTTTATTGTAAAATACATAGATCTTTCACAAATTGACTAGAAGCACGAGCAATTGAGTTTACACATAACTTTGGTTGTTTATCGGTAACAACGATTTGGCAATATGAAAAAGCTTTATTCTAATGATACAGTTCAGTATTAAGAAGCATTGTGTTAATATCACCGGAACCATATACATTTTACAAGCATTCATTTTTTAAAAAATACTCAAATTATTCTTTCCTAGTAGTACAAATTCGTGTCATATACTAATGCTTATGGAACGGTGGTCTGATAAGCATGTATCGGCAACAATAACATTCAAATAATGTAATGCTATGTTTGACGATGTATTTGATGTTGCAGTAATCCTGGTGTATTTAAAATTGTTCATGTGTAATCTGTGGTTGGCCATTAAAATTATTAATTCTTGTTTCTGCAATTTTGAAATTAATATTAAAATCTCCAACAATAAGGAAGAATTTGTTCCTATCAAATAATTTATCCAATCGGTTCGCAGTGGGCCCTATAAACTGATTATGATAAAACTATACGAATGCATTCTGAGAAAACTCTTTCGCCTGTATGGCTAAAGGAGCTACAGCACATTACGCACAGTGCGCTACAATAGCGTGAGGACATTTTTTAAATTATTATTTAACGTGAAATTGATGATAATTTTGGAGCCATTTAAGAATTATTATTTTAGAATAGATAAAGGAGACAGCATCGGCAGCCAATTTTTTTTGACCTGCAAACATATACTTAAAACGAAAGAAAGCTCTGTTTAGTTCTGCATATTTTTAATTTTTGACAATCAGTAGTACATTCAATAAAATATTTTTCAAATACATGTCTTTTGATACTAAACACACTATACAATAGCAAGTGGAAAACTAATTCTTAAATTGGATAAAGTAATTCTGAGTGCATGTCGATATGAATTCCTTTACTGTAAACTAACAATAATAGAGTAAAATAATTCACATCAAAAATGCTGAAAAAGTGTTACAGTGTGTTGATTTCAGGTTTGCATTCGGAATGGTAGACGTTCTCTAGCTACTAACACTACGTAGAGTGCTAAAAACTTACAATACTTAGAGGTATTTTTGCAAACTCACCCTAGCGTAGTTGTAGTATAAAATCTTTTTAACTGCGTAAGATGCCTTTCAATTTTTAAAAATAATTTCCTTTCTTCCTCCTAGTTACTTGTTTTTCAAATAAATAAATTCCAAAAGATTCCAAAATAATAGATTTAAACAATTGTATTCACATTATTATTGTGATGTCTTTGTTTTTAATAACTAGATGATAAATTTAGATAGTTTTTGCCAAAAGTCGCCAAAACCTCCTCGTTTATCGTTTTGTTGACAAAACCAACATCTAGACAACTAGAATAAGGTAATGTACCTTATGATTCCAATTTGTACATCACTCCTACCGCAACACATGCCAATTTTGAAGTACAACATGGTTGCCATGATTTAAATATATTTAATTTAAAGCGTTTTACGTTTAATTTCAATTCACACGTTGTTGTCAGATGTCTCTCGAGTTATTACAATATATATAGCTAGGTATGAAAAAGTGCTTCGTTCCTAACAGGACCCTACAATGTAGTGGTCATGCCTATCCAGAGAAGAGTTAGGGTCGATTCCTTACAATTAAATATTTACGTGCGAAAAAACAAGGAAATTACGAGTTCTGACGATTTCCATGTTTGCATAGTGAACAATAGGTTTATAACTTTGAATTTTGCCTTGAGCAATCCAAAGTTCTTAAAATTCTTCATTACTCGTTTAATTGGCTCCGGTAATGGCTTCTGTTTTCTTGATATTACTTTATTGATTTCCTCAGAAATAATTAACACATTTAAATGGTCTTTGTTCGTATAATTTAAATGTGCTGACGTTATTTGTAACTGGGAACTAAATAACATCTTATTAATAGTGGATTGCTTCCTAATACTCATATATACCATAGTTCGTTCTTACACCATACACACATTGGTGGGTACATTTTATGAGATTCTGCTACAACACACATTTATATATATATATATATATTGAAAAATGTCCATTTAGGATGCGTAATGAATAATGTAGCTTTTTATTTTTTGTAAGAGACATTTGTTGAAAAAGAGACGTATGTATTTAAATGTATTTAAAGAAATTAGGTTTTGATGCTTTCTCCATTTGAAATTTTAATCAATACCCAAACACGCTGTATATTGTTTGACAGATACTTCTGTCTACTAATTATTGGAAATAGATTGGCAAGTTTGCAGAATTTTCCAATGTATACTCTTTCATATACCAACCGATGCAGTTCATAGTGAAACAGTCTCTATATGCATAAGCACAGACGTAAAACTTTATACTAATGTGTTTATTGATCGGAAGGCTGTTTGAATAGCTAGGACGTGAAAATTTACGTAGGTTAATAATACGCACAATATTCTAGTAAATTATACTTGTTTAACATGCGATGTTTAACAACTCCCCATAAACATTTATATTGATTATGTTAGTAATAACGCGTGACATTAAAATCAATAATATTATTCAGGGTTGACTGTAACGCCCGCTTTATAATGCATTAACATTTCATGATATTGAGTTCTAGATGAACGCCTAAAATCAATAAACACTATTAACCATAAATAAATAAGCCACACTCAAACTTGTAGCATGAACCTAAAAATCTAACGATTTCCCGTCTTAATTTCCTACTTTTCTAAATTACATAATTCATTTCATTAAATTTAATACTATTCCGTTAGGATTCCTTCATTTATTAGGTTCTAGCCGGTTAGAAAGATTTGTAGGGACACAATTGCCATACTATCTATACATTTTGATGTACACTGCTGTTCAGAGAAGTTCGGTCGGTTAGTAAAAAACATGAAAAGGTTACAGAAGCAAACGAAACTAAAAACAAAATGCAATTTTATTGTATGTACAGGTAAAAAAGACAAAAATAAATAAATAAAAAGTTATTCTGGCCTAATATAACATACTGAACATTATTTTTTTTTTCATCGAAAAAACTTCCTTTGCTGTTACTCACCGCTCGAACTATTCTAGGCATTCCTTCGATAAGTTTTGTTAAAATGGATTGTCCATTCATGTTGCAGAATATTCCGTAAATGTTCTTGTGAAGTTGGGCATATTTTTCGGATCCTCCTGTCCAGTTCATCCCACAACAACTCTATAGGGTTCAAATCTGGGCTTTGTGGGGGCCGTGTCATTACTCTCAGGGTGTGCTGTTCTTCTTGGTCCTTTAGATAGTTCTTACACACTAACGTAGTGTGTTTTGGGTCGTTGTCATGCATGGCACTGAATGATTCTGGAGTATTGCAAAATAATTTTCCTTCCTCATTACACCCTGTTTCCAATCATCTAACGACCAATCTAGATGAGAACGGGCCCACTGTAGCCGTTTTGCTCTGTTGCTCCGACGTAATAAGGGTTTTCGAATGGCAATGCGTCCATGAAGGTCCGCTTGTTGAAGTCGATGTTTTACCGTACTCGCCGAAACTTGTTTTTCACGGCCGCGATTGACTTCGGCTGTTATTTGTGGCGCTGTTAATTTGCTATTGCGTTTGCTTAATAATGCAATTCTCAAATCTTCAGCTTTTGTTGTTTTCCTAGATGCTCCAGGACGAACACGATTTTCTATAGTTCCAGTTGTCCGATATCGCTTTATGATGTCATTTACTGTTGAACTTCTCATATTTACTTTTTCAGCAATTTGTCGCCCCGAATATCCTTCTTCAAACAGCGTAATAATGCGTGAACGTTTTTCTACACTGGTAGGCTTGCCACGTGCCATTTTGAAGTAAATTTTCTTCAAACTTTCGCCCAAAAACGACAGATGCACACCAACACACGTTTAACAGTAAAATGAAGCAAATTTATATCTTTACGCCTGTGATAAATAAACAAGAATGATACTGCGGTATATTTCCTAAATGTATTGTTCGTTAATAATCCCCAAACGACCCGTTTCAAAAGATCAGTACTTCCGAAAAATTCTTGGAATGATAATAAAAGGGACTTTATTGTGGTTGTCGCAATATTTCTACTTTACATAATAATTTATAGCTTTAATCCTTTAGAAAAGAGTGTATGGTTAATATTTTTCTAATTTTATGTATTAATAATTGTATACAGTGTGATATAATAGATTTTTATTGTATGACCGAACTTCACTAAACGGCAGTGTACTTAGTTGTAGTAATCAATAGCAAGATGACCAAGGAAAGCATAACGATTACCGTTACTACCGACTACAAAGAGCTATTTTAAACGTATAATATGTAAGTTTAACAGAATTTCAGTGCGATTTATGTTACAAGCTGCAACAAATTTATATACGGGGATGGTTTGTTAAGTACCCGTGTTTTGAGAGAAATAGCGCTTCCTTTAAAGTTACTGAATCAACTACGCAGATGTAGAATATCAATTTGGTTCTATAATACAGACGGTATCGCCGGTAATATCACCACATGGTACGTGTAATGCGGTAGAAAGCAGTATTTCCTTATCTCTACGCCCCAAAGATATTTGGCTAAGAAAAGGAATTTTCTAATAGGAATCGGGCTTTCTACCACTAGATGGTCCCTTACACTCGATAAGTAGACAATGTGAAAGACCAAGAAGAGATGTGGGGGTGGCGCTAATGACTTATAACCTCGTTGACGTCTCGTTGTAGCACTACAATACAATTAACACATTATACGAAGTCATTTCATTTGTACCATTTTAATAAAGATGTTTAAGATTAAATTTCGATTTTTTTAAGTGCGCGTTTATTTGAGTAAAAGACATCATTCCTAGATACCATCACACGATTTCTGCACGAAATTGATAATGTTGGAATTTTTAATAAATTCGAACATAAAACCAAAATTTGAATTTCTCGTGTTTTATTCTAAATCCCCTTGAGGACTTTTCAGCGCAATACAAAGGCTTCAGTTACATGTTTTTGAGTAAAATCAGACTCGTAGAATCGATTCCCGCCGCTCTCATTTGCCTATCTCGTTTATTTTTCGAATTACACCCCGAAAAAGGCTAAAGATAGGGATCAAAGTTTCCCAACATTCTAGAACTTATAGCTGTAGCGTAAAAGATAGAACATCGGGGTAACTTTTAATGGATCCCGCGTACCAAAATGAATAAACGAAGTTATTAATCAGAGAGATATAAGAAAATTAAGAAAATGGAAATTTCTTCCGAATTTCCCGAAAGGGAAATTCGGACGATGTGACGTGTTGCAAAATTTTTCAAAATATTTATTTTGATAATGGTTCCTTATGTAGTTTGACGTGCTGATGACAGGGATTACGACCATTTCTTCAATGGTTTTTAGGAAAAAGAAAATCATTTACAACACCTTCGAACCCTACTCAAAATAAAGTAGCACAAAATTTATAATTTCAAAGTTACTGAATCAATTATGCAGTTATACTTATGAATGTCAATTCGGTTCTATAATACAGACGGTATCGCTGGAAATATCACCATATGGTACGTGTAATAATTAACCTTTACCTTTAAAAAAGGGGTTGCAATACGAATATGAGAACTTGTATAGTTTGGAAGTACGATAGAAGGCAGTATTTAAGACTTTTGTGTCAAAGAAAAACCCATAGTCATTTCCTTGTTTCTACGCCCCAAAGATATTTGGCTAAAAGAGCAGACTTTTATGTCGTAGTTTGGTGCGTATTTACTCCATCTAGATTCATATCCCCACTATTTGGTGACACTAAATTTACAATTCACCCCAAATCTGCCCAATTTCTGGATAAATATCCGGACATTTACGAAATAAATACATATTTACCGAGTATTTGCCGTCCAATGTCTCACCACGATACTCTTTTATCTGTTAGGTGCGCACATATTAAATCAGTTTTGGTTGGTAGCCTATATACGTATGTATAGGTACGGTTCCATGCCAAGTATGCGTACTTTATACATTACTCAAAAAATTTCATATTTATCTATTTGGGTCCAAAGTCACACTTGAGAATCAAAGCAGGTCCGTGGAAATTTAGAAATAATTAAATAATATACGCGTTTCAAAGGATATAACATATAATATTTGTTTGTGTTGTTAACTTTCTCTTGTATATTATTCCTCGTTACTATAGCGAACTTCCCATTGTAATCGAAATACACTAATCTAACTAAATAAACAACACATATATTATATAACATCCAGGTATAATCATCTTTTCTAAGAAACCAACCAATACATTATTACAAGCTTAATTGCATTAAGGGCTTACGTTGCCGCTAAAAGCGCACTTGTTCAATAATCAGAAAGGCTCAATTCATACAAGCTTGAGGCCTTGTTTACCATCGCAAATGACATCACAAAAAACATCAATTACCAAAAAGAGACATAATGTAGATTTAATTGTCAATACGTCGACTAACAGTAACAGATCTATTTTAAATCTCACATTTTCATTATGCTTCCTTGATTGATGTTGCTACGTTTAAACGCGTTATGTATAGTTTACGTACTCTTTGAAATTCGATTTGTGTAGATAAGATACGCAAGCTCTCTGTATCTCATTTATTTTATGTCGTAATTTGAATAATGACATTGGAAACTGGTTAATATATACGAACGAATTCGGGGATTAATTGTGCTTAAAGATTGAGAGCAAATTCTAAAATGGCATGGCAATGAATGCATTATAGCCAATAATATTAAATTAAGCTGTAATTATAATGTTTCGCAGATTGTTGTTTAGAAAATTAGAAACTTACATAAGAAAGTGTGATGAAGAACATCCACAGACTATTTACTTCTCTGTAAATAATAGAATTCTTTTTTGTAAAGTGAAAGTAAAAACAAAGAATAATTCACACTTATGTAGCAAATACACGATTCATGTTCTTCCAAGAAAATTCTATTCTATCCTTGCCTAAACATGTTCTTCACCCGGTTACCAATAACAATGTATTTTCGGTGATTACATTCAGTTAGAATCAGAGTTGCAGCTTTCGGCGGCGAGGTGTAACAAAATTGGATGCCTTATTGCACGTATGTACATGCAAATTGTCAAGTTTATGACAAGCTTATAACTTGTGAATCTCATAAGATTGCTCAGCAGTTATGGGGAAAAATATATATTGTAATGGGACTCCTTTTTAAAATGAATAAAATTTGATATTCAGGGTTTCCTTGAGCGATGTTCTTGTCCTTTGTTAAATTGAAAAATGATTAAGACATAAATTACACACATTTATGTATGTGCGACATAGATATTTTATTTTAGACGAAATTTTTTATATTATACTCCTCTTACAAATTTTAAATTAAATAAATAAAAGAATCTATTATAATTCCTAACCGATAGCTGATTTTTGAATCGAAAATTAACTATAGAAATTGTTAAAAAAATGAATTTATGTTTTATTTCGTTCGTAGTTCGTGAAATTTTATTGATAGAAAGTCCAAATGCTATTACTGAATGTGGCTTTTAACTGATTATAAAAAAGATCACATTCAAATATTTAATTTCAAACTTCTTCTTGAGGAATTTTGGAAAAATTGTCGTTGTCGAAAAAAGATTGTTTATTTTCTTGATTTGTTTAAAAAATTCCATCAATAGATTACTAAATCGATTAAGTCAAATGATACCCTTGATGTAATAACAACCATTTCAAATGCCTTGCATTTTCATGGTGACAGTGTACATATGGTACTAATTTTGATTGTTACATGCGAACAACTGCATGCTTGCCTGAATTTGAGACATTCCCCATAAATTTTGGATAGGCGGAATTCGGAGATGTTTCAAGAACATCCTTTCGGCAATTTAAGTTCGAATAAATAACCAAAAAAGAATTTAACGAGTACCGGGAAACTAACCTGATATAGCGATGTTCCACCGCACATATACACTACGTTTATACGTTCGTTACTGGAACTCAGCTTGGTCGAACCACCGTGTCTTTAATTCCGAATTACAATTAATTCTGACGATAACCAATTTGATAATGAGAACACAACAAAACACATGTTACCTGGATGAGCATTAGATTTAGGAGAGGAGATAAAAATAGTTAGAACTTCAGAAGACGAACTGAAGGATCTTTAATTTGAACGAATGGACTTCCAATGCGTGGCTATAATGACAGCTAACCTCTATATTACGAATTCATAACACTAAAATATATAATCTATGCCTCTTTTGCCGTTAGGTGTAGAGGTTATTAACAAATATCTCTTACATTTTGGGAATGTATATTGGAATTTTTATGATTAAATAAATGACATGATAAAGCTAAATTAAGCACACTGAATTTATTTATTGAGAATTAATAATATTTACGTGAACCAGTTTACATTACTGATTCTAAAATCATTTAATTGTGGTTTGCACTTTTTCATGTAGCCAGTGGTAGTATTCTTTGGCTTTCTGCTGAGTAGTGTTAAGAGTATCCATTACAACACGATGTACGTTATGCGGCGCTAACTGGTCCACAACTGTTCTATCAACCCGGGACCATAAGAACCAATTGATTTAAATATGTCAGGATATTTCTCAACAATTAAATCCTAGATTTTTCAATACATTGTAAAATATTAGGGTCATATTTCTGATTAGTTGTACATAGGGACCAACAACTTCAATTACTTTATTGGCATAGCCGGGGAATTGCCATCTATTCGTTGATAGATCCATACAGTTCCTTCTCTTGCTCGGTTCCCTGCTTTATTCGGATACTCTCATACACACTACAAACATTTATTGTCGCTAAAATGTTTATTTCTCATTCATTATTTTTGTCCACTGTTTTCTCTTGATAATATCTCAGTCTGGTTCCATGTTAGCCCCTTGTATTTTAATGGTTTTGCCACTTTCTGGTGCCATCCCACTCATTTCTTTATCAAAATTGGTTCAACGAACGAGTTTATCATTTTAATAAACGGCTGTATATCATATTGATAAAATTTATTGATATTGATAAATGTTTAATGAAAAAATCCTAAAATTTCGGTTTTTATATACTAACAAACACGTTTCAGTCTGATAAACGTAATAAACTTTTTGTTACTTTAACAAGACCATGTTAACGAACACGATCTATCGAATTCATTTTTCAATATAGTATCGCTAAAAAATTAGTATTTTTAGCACTACCTCCAAGATCTGATAAACACTCTCCAATGCAGTGCTACTGTTCGCATTTCATGAACAACGGTGCATCAAAAGAACTGCGAAAACTATCTACCCATTTGTGTTGGCTGCCCACATATTTAGGATACATAACTCTATTGAAGTAGAGTTATATAGTAGTATAGTCCGTCTAGAAAGTATCCGGAAAACAAAAAGCACAGCTATAATTTTACGGTATATATTTTTATTACTCGAATAATAAAATCACAACAAATAATTCATCTCATTTACTAATACAATCTCCATTTAACTGTAAACACTTAACTAAACGTTCAGGTAATCCCGAAACGAGGTCAACGCTATACTTTTCGGTGATAGCGGTCCAGGCTTGTAAAACTGAACGAATCAAATCTTCTTTATTTCGTGGTGCTGCTCGTTCTACTTCAATTTCATTAGTTCCCATATGTTTTCGACGGGATTAGGATCTGGGGAAGCTGCTGGCCATGGAATTGTTGCCAAGTTTTGTTCTAGCATCCAAGCTTTAGTGTAGGCAGAAGTATGACATCTTGCATTATCCTGTTGAAAACGCCATTCTTCGGGATATAAAGCACGAGCCGTTTCAAGAAGAAAGCCATTAAGAATTTCACAATACTTTGCACTATTAACGGTGCCATCAATTATACAGAGAGGTGTAGCACCACGCTGAGAAATTGCTCCCCGAACCATTATTTTTGTGTGAAATTTGGAAATTTGAACGCTAACATTTTCTCTTGATAGGATTTTTAAATGATTTGCACCAAGTTGAAAACAACTTTCGTCAGGTATAAAAACATCACTAAAATTATCGTCTCGAAATCATTGGCAAAAATCTATTCTTCTTTGCTTTTGTAGAGGTGTCATTGCAGGGATTTTTTTTTGTTTCCCTGATAAGTAACCTTGTCTTCTCAGTGAAATGCGAACAATTTCTGGACACACTCTTATTTGACGTTGATTTCCAAATCTGTTAGCCAGTTTTCGAAACCCTAGGCGCGGGTTTTGTCGTCCTAAAGTCACTAAAGCGTTTAGATTGTTTCCGCTAATCTTACGCGGTGTTCCAGAAACTGGTCCATGGCTCATATCTCTCCTATTTTTTATCCTCTTTATTGTCTCATATACTGCACTTTTTCCGAGTTCATTCAATTGCACTAATTTTTTTTTAACGTTCTGAACACCTTTTCTATACAAATATTCCACCAACTTTCTTCCTTCTACTTGCGACATTATTTCACAAATATTAAGCCTGCTGATAATCAACAACATTTGACAACTGGTGTTGTTATATGATTTTTGCCATGGCCTACAGTCGGCACAACCTACTTGATGCATTACTTTTGTCTTAGGATGTAACAAAAAAGAAATATATTAAAATTAAGAAAAATAATAAATTCCGGATACTTTCTAGACGAACAATATTTGGAGTTATTACTAGAGAAAAATATCTCTGACAATTTGAAATTGAATCTATATACCTTGTTAATTTCATCAATACGAAGTTCAACTTTAGCCAACTAAATTTCAGTTTTGTATCACCGTTGTGGTATATTCATAAATGTATAATGTTATAATTCGTGGGATTACACTTTTACTTGCAATCTGCACGCCCCTCACAGTATGTAATTATTTTCGTTTTGCAAAACTCCACCAAACGAATATACATTAAAATGGACATCACAGCAATTAGAAGAGTACTGCTGGACATTTTAGTGACGTTATGGTCAATCACATCGTGGTTACAGACAAATTACGAATGTGAATTGTTAAGATTGTTAATTCTATATGGTCTGTGCTTATATACCGGAACATACTCACTTACGACCGCATACAATAGACGTGCGGACCAAAACATAATATATTGAAGGAAATAATAACACATCTATGCACAAAGCAGCAAAATTTATTTATTATGTTCACATCGGACGGGAACATATTTATTATAGCTGTAGGCATTATGTGTAAAACAGAAATAAAATTCTGCGCATTATTTTGACTTAGTAAAGAATAATACATCTGCAGTAAAACTTGCAACTGGATTGGCATTTTATACATGATGAAATAGTCAAAGAAAAGGTGATTGTAAACCAAGGATTAGTGCTTTTGTAATACCGCAACCATTGTTGGAATACTTATTGTGCTGTTCAAAATGTCAAATGATTTTAAACGTTTAACATTACGAGCAATTTATGTATAGTTTTAAATAAAAACTTTCGTTATACGTAAAAGGAAATACATACGTAAAGCTTGTCTGTCTGAATGAGACAACATTAAAATTAACACGAACAGTACGCCATGTGACGATGCCATAGTTTTGCAATGCTGCATAATAAACAGCATATCATGTATTGCCACGCATTTTAGAATAAATACCTTTTCCATTTTTTATCGGTCATAATTCAAAGACTCGCAATTTTTATGTTAAAGGCAATAACTGACATATGTAGGCCAAGCGTGTCAAACTAAGAGGCAAATAAAATTCTAAAATTAAAAAAAAAAATTAAAAAAAAAGGTCCAATAATTTCAAATCTTTCAAATTCATTTCTAAAATTGAACATTTTAACCGCGTATTTTTGTGCGAAGCAATTTCACTTAAACTAAATTTGTTCATGTTGCAGGTCAGAAACTGCCCTAAATCTTCATTTCTCAACTGCCTCTCCCATTGCACTAGGTTACATTTGAATGTTTTAACTTGATCACACATATTCCTTTGATTTAATATTTTCTTTGCAGTTGTAAATTATATAAAATGTTTTATTATATATAGATAACTCTAAAGCTTTTAATGCTATCAATCATTCTCTGCTACTTTGAAACTTGTTAGCTTTAGCAAAAACTGAATTTCATTCTTCTGTTCGTACTTACTAAATATAGCCCAACTAGTCTCATGTAAAAGCTCATCAAGCTTCATCGAGTCCTATTGTATCTGGAGTTCCTTAGATCAGTATTCTTAGTCCTTTACTGTATATTAATTATGCGTCTAATATTTACATTTCTGCAAGTATCATCTTTACGCTGATGATACGCAAAATTTATTATTCTTTCAGTCCTAGGGATTCGCATGAGCCAGTTTCTTATGTGTGCTTGTCAATATATTTACAAAACACTGCTTTCACGTTAATACAACTAAAACTTCTGTTTTTTTTTAACGTACCAAATCACGTAATACTGTTTCGTCTAATATCAAAATCGAAATAAATAATGAAGTTATTGCTATATCAGATTGCGCGCGAGCTTTCAGGCTTTACGTCGTTTTAAACATGTAAAAGTTCGATTGTTACAATTTTAATTTTTTTTGTGTCAGTAAGGACTGTTTAGATGCAAATTTGGGCATGGGACTGTGCGAGTTAACTACAGATTTTGCAACGTGTTAAAATATTATATTTTAATAATATTCGAAACTAAACTACATTAACTTTAGAAAAAGAAATTAATTGCTAAAAGAATGTTAAGATCCTGTCTTTTGTAAACAAAAGGCTTACGGACTTACTTCTTCTATTACTTTATCATCCTCTATCGCGTGGTACTATACATTATAGTTTTTTCAATGTCACTCAGTGTACGACAATTTCAATTACAGCTACAATTCCACAAAGGTGGGTATTGGTAGCTTGTATCATTATTATTAATCACCCTTGGTATAATGCCGCTAATCGAAGCCTGCTACCCTCGCAGATGGTGGAGCATTACTAACTTGCTCACTTTTTCTAGGACACTTTTCAGTGTATAGACCTTGAGCCATACTGTAAACTCGCAGAAAGCTTTTATTGTGTGCTATGGAAGAACTTCTATATTTAAAAAAGTAAACAAACAAAGAAGTGTTATGTATCAGTGTTTGGAACAGATAGTTAACATTTCGATAAACTTTGACAGAATTTTAGGAGTACGTAAATGTATTGATTAAATGATTATTTTTTTGTTTATAGTAGACCAAAAATATATTATATTGTAACGTTTTTCTGCCTTTAAAAACGTTGTCGGGGCTCAAAGACAAACAACTCAGACGATATACTCATTATAAAATTGATTTATTCCAAACTTAACGTCTGTCAACATTAAAAATAAAAATCATTGTCAAACTTTTAAAAATAATTAACTAGATAAATGAAATCCAACACTATTTACAAACTACCGTACGTAACAATATCAACAAATTTCATTGTATGTTTGGAAGATTTCCATCTACACCTAAATTACCTAATTTATTTAAATTACTAGTAATTATCCAATACTACTATCATGTCTTTTTATATGTATATACTTATGTGTAAGTGTGGAACTAAATAAATTACAATATCCAGTTTATTAGTATCATCACACTAAGATAATTTTAAAAAATCCCAAAACGAGAATATAAAATTTACAACAGTTTAAAAATTGATTAATTTTTTTACATAATCATCCAATTCTGTAGTTTTCCTCATAATTCATCGCGATATTATTTTCAACAAACACGATGTAATAGGCATCATATAAAAAAAACAGCAGTTGGAAATGTTCTCGTGCGTTAAGCTAAAAAAAGCAAGTGGTAAAAAATTTCGGTGTTAAAATTAATAACAAATTAATGTAATTTACATTATTACGAAAATCAGCTTGGTAAAAGCCGTCTGAAGGCAAAACAGTAAAAAAACCAGAATGCAGTTTTTACAATATAATTTTGGTAAATCTTTAAATTCGTCAAATTTACGGTGTGAAATTTACTTAGAATAGTGAGGAGATATTTGATAATTATATCAACAAAGCGAATATGTGGGGGTGGTTAAATGTAAATACAACCTCTAAAAACACGTTAATATATAACCCACTTGTTATAACACAAGGACGCATCACCTCGACTATAAAAGAAAGCCGCTCTAAATCAGTTCTATTAACACACACAATTCCTCTCTTCATTTATCTGCAGCGTCGTCCCGTAATATATTTAATTTATAGCTTGGGATCATTGACGTGTATCATAAAAATCTCTATTCATTTTACAAATTATATTATCAAAGGGGAACGATAAAACGAATCTGTTAGATCGTCTGCGTAATGTGCTTCTCTTCGGCACCTTAACATATAGGTGACTTCAACAGTAATGTAGGCGACGAACCCACTCCAATAAAAGCTTTCCAACCTCGATAGACGGGGAAGGACTATTCATTGAAGAATTTTTATTATAATATAAAACGCATGTAATTGAGAAACGACGGGTTTTATGGACGTAGTAAAGATGAGAGTTTTAAGAATGGAGAGGGAATTATAAATATGGTGTCATTAATTATTTAGATGTTTCACTGAGATACAGGGATCGGTCAAAGGTTGTTCTGAATATCGTTAAATGGATACTGAGGTGTATGAAAGTGGAAGGACTTGAATGAAAATAGTGGAGCTTTGGAACATGGGTGAACTACTCCCACCATTCTCGTCGGAAATCGAAAGTTTGTACACATAGGAATTTATATCGCTTACGTACATGCAAGTAAAGCATTTTGAATAACTTCGGGGAAAAATGTATGCATAGTAGTTTAATTTTTGTTTTACAAAGACTTATAGCTGAATATTGTGTAATAACTGTAGAGCTTTTGCATTTTCTATATTTGACATATTCAGTTTCACAACCGAACAAGTGCGAATTTCCAATTATCAATACATATAGGGTAATGCCGGGACAAATAGCGCAGTTTGAAGGTCTTTCTAAAATTTTTAGTTATATTAAACATCAGTTACACACTTCACTGCAACGTATTAGTGGATGATCAAACCCACGCTGCTTTCCCAATAATACTAATACACCTAAAAAAAATTGCGCCTCAAACATTTTTATCAATTACATTCATCGCAAAGAGATGAGAATGTTTTTTGTTGTTTACAAAGCTTGCTTGTTGAATGTAGCTTCATCTTAACCTCAAATCTGTATTCATATTACAATCCCGTCGTCTTACTGTTGATGCGTCATCTCACTCTACCAAGTCAGTAGAGTTGGGGGGAGTAGGGAGAGATGATATGGAGCCATCTGTCCCATTCGTAGTATATATATATACTTTACTTTGTTACAACTATCATCTCAGAACTTATCTGGCACCAGCGCCACCCACATATCTTGCCTAGTAACTTCAGCTTATCCACCTAACCGAAGTAAATGCCCCTCTATTGGTTGGAAGCTCGGTTTCTAGAAGAAAATTCATTTTTCTGGCGTATTACCTTTGGAGCGTGGGTAGTAAAAGAATATTATAAGTCCAGCCAACGACGGCGGTGCAGAAAACTTAACATTAACTTCTTTTGTACTCTATTTTCCCATTTTTCAAAACTTTTAAATTAATATGAAATCTTTTTACAACAAGTTTCAACGTAAGTTTAGGCATATTTACGTTAGATTTCATCAATTAATAATCGTTCGGTTAGTCTTCATCAAAATTTGCATTAAAGTTTCACGTGGTAAGGATGTAGGTCATGTAAAATGGCATCGAAGAGCACAGAATATCAGCTTCACCAAAAATTGAGTTTGAGAAAGCTATCGACGAGATGGGTGTCGCATCTGCTGACGATTAATCAAAAGCGGAATCGCGTGATAACATCAAAGCAATTTTTTTACATGTTTCAGCGCAATACGGGCGAGTTTCTACGACGTTGCGTGACTGTAAATGAGACATAGATACATCACCACACACCAAAAACCAAAGGTTAGTCAGCAAAGTAGGTTTTTCCCAGAGAAATCGGAAAAATTATGGCGACATTTTCTTGGGGTTCACAATTCTATTATTTGACTGGCTTATGGAAGTTGGAATATCGCTGGTTGCACAAAGCTTATCTTCATTGATTATTTGGACAAGGGAAGGACAGCACTATGCTGAATTATTGAACCGAGTCGATGCCGAACTACCTTTCGAAGAAGAAAAAATCTCTATCATTATGGTAACGCCCCGGTTCAAATACGGTACAAGTTGGTACCCCATCTACCATATTCACTGAGTTTGGCCTCCCATGACTTCATTATTTTTCCAAACTTAAAAAAATGGTTCAGGTCAAATGAAGAGGTCATTTCCAAACAGCCTATTTTGAAGAATTTGACAAATCCTATCATTTGGAACGCTTAAACAAGTTAGAACATTGCTAAATAGAGCTACAAGGAGATTATATCAAGAAATAAATTTACTAGATGCAAAACAATTGCGTTGTCTTCCTTAACACAAGTATTTATCATGCCATTCTCGTATTTTCAACAAGACACTGCTGGTCATAACAGTAACATAGGCGACCATATCAGCATGGTATTTTCGAGACGATGCAGCTCATTCTCCTGATTTAAATCTTTTGGGCTACTTTCTTTGGGGACGTTTAAATAGAGTAGTCTACGATACACCTTCCAGAAATGTCAAAGAATTAAAAGGGCTTAGTGGCTTTGTGGCATCATAGCGCCAGAAACTTTACGCAACGTAAACAAATTTGTAGAATGTGATGAAGGAATCTTTGAACACTTAATGTAATTTAATTTAACTTTTACTTTGAGGCGTTTTGTTTTCATATTCGTTTCTTCAGTCTTAATGTAACCTATTCAATTTGACTGTGATATGTTTTCGTTTGTCTTTTAATAAATGAATGAATTAATTTAAGTGTGATGAATTAATTGTCGCTTGTTATCTCTACAGAATGCAATATCTTACATTTTCGTGCTAACTTTATAAAAATTATTTCCCCGAAATATAGCGGATAGGTGACAGTTATAAGGAACGTTATCACAACTCTGCCGCAAACTCCAGAACTCGAATAAAACAGGGTACTCCATTCAAAAACGAATATATTTGACAGCGCCATCCAGTGGTGGCGCATTTAATTTAAAAACAATTTGCAACTCCTACTCTACATTTTAACAAAATTTCCAGAATTCTAAAATCTTCGTTCCTGAAATATCGCGTTGACCCATTCCTCGATAAACACGCTGTATATAATTTTTAGTGTCATGAAATCATTTCTATGCATATATTACTGAGGAAAAGAAGAATTATATTTTAAAAATCGAAAGTTGAATATCATAATTTTTATTGCAAATCATCCATTTCCAACTCTGGTACGTAACAGTATGAACGTGAAGGATATACCAGCGACATTTTAAAATATATTCGGAGAATTCTAGTGATGGCACAAAATTCAAATTATACTTATATAATTTAACCAATATTCCACTCTATGCGGTTTCCTAAATACCAAATCATTATTCGTAGGTTTCAATACATTACTTGTATACTTGTTATCGATCTGGAATGATGGATCGAATTACTCAAAGGCTAATTAGAAAACATCAAGACATGCAAATGTCACGTCCTGTTATTTCAATATCTTTGAAAATGTCTCAAAGCATATTTCAACAGGTTAATTTATTATCATCATTTCGAAGGCAACTTCTTTTTTCCTTTTACATTTTTCTGTTTCTTATGTGCATGCGTACGTTGACAAGGTTACATGAAACCATAGAAAATGTCAGAAATGAATAGAAAATAAAAAGCATTGAATTAGCTCACTATCTTTGTCCGTTCTCTAAGTATAAACTCTTCGGAAAGGACTAGAAAATGTGCATCCTCTAATGAGCAAGGCATGTTGCAGAAACGTACAGGTTTGCAACAGTGGAAACGTCACTGTTGCATTCTTTAGAATTTCATTACCATTTTTAGTAATCAATATGCGCAACTACAGGTAATATCCAACCAAATGTGAATGTTCCGTTTGAAATTCCTTTGCAATCATATAAAAGAACGTAATTTTTTTTAGAATCAAGTACTAATTTAGCTTCCTAACCTTTAAACATCGTTTGAATTGGCAATATACCATATAATTTATTTATTTAAAATTTACAAAAAAGAAACGATAAAATTACATTTAAATTTACACTCAGGAACAAATATGCAATAACAAAAATGCCGTGCTAAATAGCAAACGGCCACCGAAACTTACAAACTACAATTCACTTCCGACCATTACAAAACAACGGAACTACAGCCCACAGTTCCCTGCTATCATCCAAGCATATAATTATTCTCGTACAAACCTACATACATATTTAATATTGTACAAGACCTAATATTCATCAATAACCTACCGGCTAGCATAAATCACTCTCAGACACGGAAAATATATAGAAGAAACGTCTATGCACAACCAGACCTTCCACAACGGAACTCAATGAAATTGTACGTAGATAAATAATACGGGGAGTTCGATAAATACCCGCCCTTGGCAAGTAAAAACATTTTTATGTGTAAAACTCATTTTATTTTGCAACATGGTCTCGTTTGAGGTGGATATGCTTACTCTAACGTTTTTCTATCCTTTGTATCCCATTTAAAAACACGATTTCTCAAACTCTACAAAATAGGCGTTTGTTTCTGCAATCATTTCATCGTTTGAGCTAACTCTTTTTCTGCCGAGCTATTTCTTTATATTAATATATAATCGTTGATGGCTAACTCTGGCATGAAATTTGCAATGGCGACGACACAAGTGTACACGCGTACATTATCTTGAAGAAACAGAATTCTTTTCTTCGCCAAATGCGGATGTTTTTTTGAAGCGATCCAGTAGGTTAGCATAACATTCGCTTTAGTCGTCTTGCATCTTGATAGAATGGCTTTTGTCTTTTTTGGCACCGATTGTCCACGAAAACACCACTGTTTTGGATTGTTCTTTGGTCACTGGTGTGCTGTGATGAATCCATGTTCGGTCAACAGTTATAAGTCGATGGCAAAAGTCCTCTTGATTACGCTTTAACATCGACATCCCTTTGAAGTTGACACACGTGTGTGTTTATGGTCAATTGTGAGCAATCGCGGCACCCCGTCAATTTAGATGCCCACAGCATCATCAGTCTCACCCACTTCCAAGCTCCAATCATACGATATCTTGAATTTTTTCAATCATTTCTGATGTGATCAACAGTATTACTGTTTTGTTCCATTGAAGTATTAAACATTTGATGAAAGAAAGAATCACATAAACACTCAGGTATATTTCGCTTAAAATGTTATCTACTTAAAGATTCGTCGTTATTTGAAGACATTTGGCGATATAAAAGAAAACACATGTATGTCTTTAAAGCGTAGATATTCTTTAGCTCAATGCTGAAGGGTGTTCAATTAAAATCAGAAATGCATTGAACAGAAGCCGAAGTAGATGTTAGGAAGCCAATATAAAGATCGTTTGAAAACAGTCCATTTTGTAAGGTTTAATATTATTTAATTATTTCATTTATTCAATATAAAGATACCCGTCGCGATTGGTCAATACATCATCCCGTCACTAAGAAGGGTCATTACTCGCATAATCTTTCTCGCATATCTAAGAATGCACATTTGGGTTTGACTAAAGAACGAAATAATTTTCCACCAAACTACTATATCGGTTATTACAACGAATTGTTAAGATTCCTTTAACAGGAGCACTATTTATTGAAATAAAAAATGTTTTGCTCCGATCAACTCTATTGTTTTGATATTTTTGCAATGTTCAGCGAAGTTACTGAATGTATTTAATATACTTAGCTTAAAATCAGCTCGCTCAAAACATTCATTTCACTCAGTGCACGTTGCTACAGGAAATAGTTGGTATCGCTAAGATTGATTTCATTACTGTTATTGCTTCGATTTCATCGAAGTACATAAGCGCAATTCCGCATTCTATACAAGAACCTTGGAAAATTGATGCATATGTCGACCATAAGTTGATCTAATTTTGAAACTGGTGTACATCCAGAAGAGGCCCTAAATATATTGAAATTGCCACACTTGTAATAGACAGAACAGGGTCTATTTTCGGAATATGACGTCAACAAATCTCTCAAAGCTCTGACTGTGGGTAGTTAAAAAAACAAACTACCAAGACAAAAGCCTCTTTCATTTTCAAGACAAAGTGCAATAATTCATTATTTCAAAACATTGGAGTTCAACTTGCAAATATTCTACACCTTTACAAAATAGATTATATTTTAGCTTTAACAATAATTAAAACCGTCATTAAAAGTGGAAAATGAACATTGTATTAGTAAAATAACAAAAGCCATTCTCACAAATACCTCAATTTTGATAAACGCTGATTCGTTACCGCAAACAAACTTCGACAGAAGTTTTTCTACGTTGGTTCCATTTAGTTTAGTCGTTAAGTTCACTATTATTACTCGTACCGGTCTTTATGATATATAGACCACTACCACTACTACTTAACATATTTGATTTGACGAAGGGATGCGTGGATGATGGATATTATTAATGATACCTTACCCTTTGATTGTACAGGAATCAATTTGTTTGTTCGATAGTAAATGATGGGCATCACTGAAAGTGCTGAGTGTTTTTTCGTGTAACAACAAAACGCCGTACAACCCTTTCAAACATGTATAATTAATTTAAAAGCCGTCTCTCCTTTGTGCAGTAGTCGCTCTGAAAGACACTAAATAATAAAGGGTAAAAATTATTTATATTATAAAATGGACGTCGAAGAAGTATCCAATTGGAAACTGAAAAATGGAAAAAATGCGGGTAGGAAACATGTATTGTAAGGATGAAGAACAGGAAAAGAACTACCAATTTACGTGTAAATAAATGTAATTAATAATTACAAACAAAATCGAAAATCAACGTCTACCACAGTTGGGAGGCCATATATAATATATATAAGGTACAGAAACTATGTCAGTTTTAAATGGAGCATTAATCAGACAAAAGCGTTTTTCCTATCAAGCTACCTATATTATGAAGAATTTGCCTTCGTTTATTCGTTGTTGTTCTTCCAGAAATATGTTTAAATGGCGTTACTCTAATTATCTATTTCAACAATAGATCGGTTGGATGTTTAGTTTGGTCGTTGGCATGTCTTCGGATCGGTGGCGCGGTATATGGTTGGTTTCTTATCCTTATTTTACATTCTATCTTCGGTTGAAAGGTGGGTGAGTAGCTAATATCTCCTACACATATGTATACTGTGATATCTTTTTACTACAGTAATAGTTATTTTGTGCACACTTAATAGGGTGGACACCTAATACATGTTCATCATATAAAATATTGAGGATTTCAATCAAAACCATTTATCATTATTATTATATTGTGTCTTGTGACCAACTTCAAGAAGATGATCGAGAAAGCGGACAATAAATCGTTTCGGATAATTATCGTAACTTATCAAGCTTGGACAAGAATTACGAGAAGTAATAACAACAAAATAAAATTTATACCTTTTATTGTATGATTAATAAAAATTTGCCATTTCTCAGCAGAGATATTTCCATAAGTTTGATAAATTTTGGCATTTCGTTAACTTTGAATGCTGACTTGTCGCGTCAAATATAGCTTATAACTAGCGCTCACCGCAACTGCAGATGGAGGATTCTTGTTACCCTTTTCCTTTCGAACGAAATACTCAATCCCTTTGCTAAAAAGCACGTAAATACAATAGAAAGTATGTAAATGTAACAATTTTTTTTATCAGAATTAGTCCAACGAACGAGTTTATCATTTTAACAAATGCCGTTTATTATATACATCCTTTCCATATAACATAATATAATATAATAAAGCTCGTTAGTTAGAATTCTCAATGATGCTATTATGAATTGAACCCTGAACACTTGGTATAGCGTCGAACCTATTAATTTAAAATATGTTCACCTACGAAACACTCCCGGTTAAACCGGAACCTACCCCCAGTCAACTATTTTCGAGATATTTACAACTTTAGCGTTTGCACCGCTTTTGTTGAAATCAAGTATATCAGAATGTCAAGAACATTAAGATATTTCCTTTGGTGGAACGAGAAGACCTTGTCATTATTTTTGCTAAATTTATACAAAATATTCATAAACTGCTTCGAAATATGGTGTGATGTTATATAAAATAACAGCAACGGGGTTAGCTGTCATCAGCGCCAGATTCACTTTTCATCTTGGCATGCCAACCTACCTAGAGAAAGATTCCTGTGTTTATCCAAATATTTCTGAGGCGTAAAAATAATAAAATTGTTATCTGCTGTCAGCTTCTTCAGAAGATTTCTAAAGACTTTAGAAATCTTCTGAAGAAGCTGACAGCATGGTCAGCGAAACGTCAAGTAAAATATTAACTACACGACATCACCCGAAAGACATTTCTACTATAGTGGTTATTTTCATTTATATGTGATATATCATTCACGACCCGCTATTTTTGAAGAAAATTTAGAATTTCGTAAAATTGCCATTAAATTTTCCAAAATTCACATTGGTTAAACATTACAGTATATATTCTGAAAAAAATCCTTTTTTTTCCAAATAGACCGTGGTATCTTTAACTTTCGCACAGATTCATGTTAGGGTTTAATATGCCTATTTTTAATAATTTTCAAGGTATCAACGATTCTGTCTTGGTGCTAGACATTGAGACATTCAGAGTATAATGTCACTTAATGTCTATCCCTGCTAGATAAGCGGGATCTGCCGATTTAACTCCATTACTTCTTCTGGGGTTATCTAAAAAGTAAGGTATACGTTACTAAACCTCACAATATGAACGAATTGCAACAACAAATACGAACTGAAGTACTGAATTTTGTTAGCGTATATCAATTTGCAAAGACGTCCAGACCACTATTTCCCCAAAAACTTTCTTGTTATAATTAAATGGATTTATTGACATAAAGAATATATTTATTAACGCCTAATGGAAATTCCTAAAGGGGCAGGAGTTACGGAAAGGAATTCGAATATTATTTTAATTTGAAGAACCACTGTGAGTAATAAGATTTAATTAATAATAGTCTAGTCTTGAGTTTATTTTTTTTTTTCTAAAATTTCTAAAAACATTTAATAAAGTAAATATAAATTCAATTGTCCGTTAGATTTTGCGGTGTGAAAATTATAAAAAATTGAAAATTTGTTAAAAGTATACAATTGTGTCTATTTAATAAAACTGTTTTTTCTTTTTTGACATTGAAAAATTATTTGATTTACCTCAAATTACAAAGTTTACTTTTCATTTCACGTAATACCTGAGAAAGATAATTTCTTAAACGAGTCTGATTACCATATTTTTCCGGAGCAGTATGGAAAAAAAAGATGGGTACAATTCAATGCATTAACGTAGTGCAGACAGAAATAAATACATAACTAATTATTATTAATGTCTGCATAAATATTGCATTACTTACTAATAAGAGTAAGCGATAACAACAATAAAAAATAAAATGCACTGTTCACGTGCATGAGAGTATTGTAAGAGAGTATGACAAACGAACTTACGACGTGGGCAAACACTTTAATATTTTGGCAAAGCGACAATAAGGAAGAGAAAAAAAGCTACATGACACTGATGAATTATGGCGCTGTACGCTTGTGTAACTTAGCATACAATGCACGTTACAAAAAACGCACACAATGACATATTGCACTCGATAGAGCCTACGCATTGTATCAATTATACCAAAATATCGATTGAAAGTTTACAATCGGACGCATACGCGCGCCCAAGTACACATTTGATGTGCCCTCTCTTTTCGACAATTTTAATGAAATCGACACACCTATGTTTATTCGTCAATTAACGCGCTGTTTTGTATAAATAACTCTGCCTAAGATCTGTAACGTCTCGACATTTGAATACTAATAACTGCGAACTCAAAATATGTACTGTATACCTACATTTTAATCGTGAAATAATAGTTAGCTTTATTCAAAATAGAACTCCCATAGTAAGAACAAGCACTCCTTAATTGACAAATAACTCTAATTAGTAAAACCCCTTACATCTTAATTCATTATTGAAATGCTCAGCGTGTTTTGTCTTACAAGTAGTTATTATTACTATCAAACAATGAAATTACCTTAACTATTGGTACTGTTAAGGACTTAACATTTTATTTTTTGTTTTATTTTATTTTATAAATGTAACCATTTTTATTTCTTTGAAAGTAATATTTTGTTTGTGTCTATTTTATGATAAATTGAATGTTTCTTTTGTTCTGCGTTGTATAAATTTATATATTCCATATTTAGCATCATTTAAACTTTAACGTGTGCGCATTCAATGTAAAAATACGTATAATTTCTTATAAAGTTCGCAAATATTTAAAATTCGTCAATGTTCCAATTAAAAATATCTGTAATAGTCATTTATTATATCTGTTTGATGAAGCTCCTGCTAATGCATGTATTAGTTCGAGCGTTAGGTAAGGAATGTCGGTCAGTTACCGCCGCTAACGTACACTTCCGTACAAGCTATTGAAACTTCATCGGAAGTCGAACCTACGAACTACCATGACTGCCTGCCTTCTCTCTTTCGCTTGTAAGTCACGCAGCGCTCAGACCCGCACTATCGTTGGTTTCTGATTTTTCCGCTTATACATGGGGCAGCAGCTCGGAGCAAGATACTAGAAGTGGTGTATCAAATAAGTACACGAAATAACGCGAGCGTCTGGGTAGCCGTGAGTTGTTTAGCATCTTTTTGCGGTAGTGATCGGCTATTTGCCGCTGTCGCCCAACCAGACGCTCATGCTCCGGTAGGGTTTTGTGGTGCCCCTAGCGTTAGACATTGAATGTTCCCATACATTTGAATGCGTACACAAAGAAGGAACCGAATTATGAAATCCACATAGTATGCTATTTATGTATTTGAATTTATATATATAGATATATGGTATAAGGGAATTATTGAATAAATACATTTTATATATCTACATACTGTGTTTAATTTGAGATCAACTGATTAAGCGAGTAAACACTTAAGAATTACATATAAGCAATTGGTCCTCTCGCCTCACAAGAAAGATACACCGAAGCAGACGACTAGCGGCATTGTTCTTCAAACTAGGAGAACGTAACAGGTACTTTGATAATCCTTTTCCATCTCACCGCGCTAATAGCAAAAAGCAAAAGCTTTGGATAAGTGAGGAGGTAAAAAGTTCTAGCCAGGCTCAGCAAAATTTATGTATCCTTCAAAAACCGTTTCCACAGTTAAGAGACCATTATAAATTATCAAATTCACGACGTCAGCAACTTGTTAATGAAACAAGAGTTACAACACAAATTTTATACCTTAAACACCGATAACAAAAATATAAATATATCCTTATTGGAAACTGAAAGATTCTCACTCTGTAGCTGAAGAATTTAATAATTTCTTTCGCCAGCCAGCTTTACAAAATTCCTTAAAACTGAATTGTCCAAGAAATTAACACAAGACGTTTCAGAAAGAAGATTTTGTGGGGAAAAAGAAAGGACTGATTTTGATGATTTATCTGTTGTCATCATCAAGGAATTTAGATTCTATCTTGCCAATGTGCTGACATACTTCCTTTTCTAAGGAAGTTTTTCCTGAAATTCTTGAAAGAGCGATCCTTGTTCCAGTTTATAAGAAAAAAGACGCAATCATTTCTAAGGACAGAATGTTGTATGCTTTGTTGAATTAATTACGGAATCCTAGCACGGATTTAGGAAAGGTGAATCAACATCGGCAGCTTAATTAATTTTTACAATGAAATACTAAAGCATGTAGAACAACGAACTGTATCTACAGGTATTTTCTGCGATCTTCAGAAGGCTTTTAACTGTGTGTAGTATGACATACTTATGAACAAACTTGAACGGTATGGGATTAGAGGGAATGCAGTTCAGTGCGTCGCATCATATTTGGAGCGACGAATGTTGTGGCTGAAGATAAGGTATGTTAGTGGAGGTGTTTCACAAGACTCAGTTCTAAAACCAGTTTTGTTCAAATTATATGTTAATGATTACAGACATTTTCTTGAGGAAGTTTATCTAATTATGTACGCGGATGGCATTTCAATGATTGTGAATAGTAACCCTGATAACGCAAAAACAGAGCAGGTCTTGACGTTACTAGCTGTTAATTTAGTAGGTCGGTCTAATGCTACCAAATTGAAATTGCGTGTGTCAAAAACCAACTGCCGTCAATTTCACACTCGCCAAGAACGGGTTAATTCTCTCAAATTTAATATTGATGGGAAAATGTTGGTGGATACCAGCTCGACGAAGTTTCCAGGTGTAGTTTTGGAATCAACGCTGAGCCAGTCGATTATTGCGAAGTAAGAAAGTTGATGATAGCCAGAAAGAACCTGAATGTCATGAAAAATTTCCAGTACACAATTAGATAAAGCATCGAAAGTGGTTTTGAAAATGAAGTTTCAGTTAATAAACGAGATACCTCAAATTCAAAATGAATCAGCCTGTATAAGTACATATATCAGCATTAAATTATTTAGCTTGAACCGTTTTACGTGGTTACTGACACCGAAAATAATACGAGCCATAGTAAATATATTTTCTGCCGACGGCTGCGGTTTGCCACTAGTTCATAAATTCTACATTAAAGCTTAATGACAGAACGCTATTCAAACATCTCTCACTACCTCTCTCTATGTGTCCTTATTATATTGGGGTAATGGGACCTTCGCTGCCCCTTTGTTTTAGAATATACGTAACGTAATAATAATACCTTAACTGCTTTTGAGGTGCCAATACTATCGTCATTAGAACATGTTATTATTAATATATTTTTTTATATATATTAACTTATTTATAAGTTGATTCGTCACATAATAGCCAATCATATGGGCTTTCACACCAAATATTTAAATGTAAATTTTCAAGACAAGAGTTAAATTGTCTTTTATAGAAGTATTGGATATTATCAATATTTCTTTCAATTTTACATTTTATACCTTTTTTATACTGAATATAATAAAACTTGCAACTGATGCCTTTCAGTTTGAGCAAATTTATTGGAAAAAATAGATAGCAAACATAATCTGTTAACCAAAAATACCTCCGTCTTGCTAATACATTAATGTTGACAATAATGACAAAGACTGAACGAGTAATCAAAGCGCTAACCTTGAGAACGGAGTTGGTTACTTGGTTTGGTACTGGTTAGTACAAAGAAGTACGGCATTGGAACCCTATTATCTACGGCGTCGACCATTTCATGAATATGCTCAGATGAATTCAAATCTAGCAATTAAACAGATCTAGGAAACAATAATATGGGTAGTCTAGCATAGAGGTCTGTACAACATTAGCCACGTATCGTCATACGCTATCATGTCGGTAGAATTTAGTCATGCCATGATGCCTTTTTCTGGTGATTACAGCATGATTTAACATAGCTGTTGGTCGCCAGATCGTCCCAAAGTAAGATTCACGCGTACTTTATTCCTAGCATAAACTGAATTACATTCTCTAATGAGCCAACGGAATCTGTGGGCGCAACATTTAACGCCTAATCGACTGCATGCCATACATGTAGGGTTCATATAATAATCGCTGTTCAGTAGGATATCCTCATCGATACTAAGCAGTACTAGACCAGGCAATCTAGCTGATTCTTCAGATAACTACCTTCATTCCTCGTTACTGTTGTATGGTTGAAAATTAGTACCATAATTTAGATAAATAGTTAACTCCAAGTTTAAATATAATATGATTAATGACCACATAAAAGAGTCAACACGTTTTTTTTGCTTTATTAGTTATTCAATGGATTCGGCTGCGTGCTATAACTACATACATTCCTTTGTAGATTAAAATTATTCATTTATAAGACTGCATTAGTTGCTACACCGATTACATAGAAAAAAAACTATTAAACCTATAATTCTTAGCAATATGAAAAATTATTAAGGGATATTATTTGCAGGAGACTTGATCTAAAAATACGTACAGTTTGTTTATTCAAGGACAAGAGAACGCGTAAGACCATTTAGAAACTATTTATATTTATATTTTATATTTCTTTCTTTCTTCTTGGCCATTCGATATTTTAGCGTTGTTACATTGTTACATAACAGCAACTAGAAAATCTATTACACTTTCAAGAAGTGAAAAAGCTCAACAAAGGAATTGAAGGTCAATACACTTATAAGTGGATCGACTTTTTACAATTCCTATGTATCAACGCAACTTTTAAACCTATACTGTAACAATCACATTACATACTGTAATGTTTTGTCAATGTGAAAATTTGGAAAAAATATTTGGAAATTTTAAAATTGTTTTCCACCATTGTTCAAGTACGTTGGCAATGGTTTTATTCCATAGACACCTACGATAATTTTTTTTTACCCATTGAAAATGTACTATTATTGAAATATATGCCGAAAGGAAAGATTTTTGCTGTAGCATGATCCAGGGACGCAACTGATGCTGGGATTCTGTGTTCTCTGATGAAACTCTTGCCCACATGCAACACTACGACGAAACGCACCGAAAGACATTTAATTGACAAAGGAAACTTCTATACGACTAACGTATACACTAGAACTTGCTGTAGAAATTTTTTATACATTAACGTGATGAAAGTAGAATGACAGATAAAAGTAGTTAATATAAGTCTTCCCCACGATTGTCGTTCCCTGGACTTCTATTAATGTTAATATTAATTTTCTTATTTTTACGCCCCAGAAATATTCGGATAAACACAGGGATCTTTCTCTAGTGATCGGGCTTCCTATCAACAAATGGACCCTCATACCCGATAGGTTGACATGTCAAGATGAGAAGTAAATCTGGCACTGATGACAGCTAACCTCGTTGTTGTTATTTTCTATACCATTACATAACATCGCTTGTCTAGATCGTGTTTAGTTTGAAATTAAAAAAAAAACATACATGGTATATGAAAATACAATGTGTAAAAAAACAAAATACGTCTATGCTCCGTTTCAGACAAGAGCGTGGCAAAGTTTATGTCTCGATGTTTATTTTTTGATACATGCTCAAGCAAAAGTATTAAATGTTTCTGATGTATTTAAAAAGATTCTAATTAACAAATCGAAAATAAACTATTCACAGCTTTATAACGAAGCAAATAATGCATATTGGAGGACTTATTGGGTTTTGGTAGTTGTAAACTGTGAGAATTCCTTTTACCACTTCGCGGTTTCAAAAACTTTCTAATTGTAAAATTATATCAAAGAAGTTATAGTGAAAGTAATCAGTACCTCAACAGTATTGGAGAAAAACCATGGCTATCCGATTTAACTTTAAAAGCATAAATATTGTATTCAAGAGTAATAAATTTATTTTCTTCTTTATATTGTAGTAATTATTTCTCTCAATTACAGGTTATTCATTCCTTCAACGGCAGTCGCTTATTTCTCTTGAGGTATTAGAATTATCCAGAAGAATGCTATTGCGTAAAGCTAATTAGTTTTCATCCATAACTAGAAATAATAGTTTAATAAACATTGGTTGTGATAATTAGTTATTATTTATATTTTATATTAATAAAAGATAGTTGTTCGTAATTGTAATTAAAACCCTTCTTCTGAGTGTTTAAATAAGATGCTAATTTTATTTTTGTTGCGAATGAATATCGCGGCAACATTTTCATTTACCTGGCGCTAATTCACAAAATATTGTATGAAATATACCGGGTGAGGCAATAATGCGAGATTCTTCGATAACATCTTTAATCGGAATAATAGAAAAAATATCCTATACAAAAATCATAGATATACGTTAGTAGCATAAAGCAAAATTATTTTTATGTATACAGAGTAACCCAAAAGAAAGCTTCAATCAATGTGATGTTTTTTAATGTTCAGGAAAAATAGCTGCTTACATAATATTAGCTATTTTGCTTTCCACATTGGGCAAAAATTAAGTTATAAAGTTTAGAATATTTGCATTTAAGACAAGAGAACTTCTCGATCATAGGTCACCTCGGAACGCGATTATGTTAAAATTTAAATTTTTTAACCTAATTGCTGCGAACCAGGACACTTCAGTTTCAAATGAAAAATATCTTAAAAACGACTGATTTTAGACAGGAAAGTTTCACATAATTAACGCGGAAAATACAGTGTTCCATTTTCATCACTCGAAAAATTAAATCTTTAGAGCACTGTCAATAATGGCTATGACCAAGAAGCTCTCTTGTTCTAAATGGAAATATTCAATTTCTCGTGGAATCTAAACCATAATAATGTGATCGTGCATCCTCTCTCCAAAAAGCCAATGGGGATCATTCCTTTCGAATCCCAAAAAATCGCGGCCATGAGCTTTCTAACCTTTGGCCTTCATTGCTACAAATTCACCTTGAAGAGTTCATCGTTTTGACCTTCGCCTCATCGCAGTATAGAAGTGGATTCAGGTTTCATCTACGGTGACGATTCAACGCACAAATTCTTGCGGAATTCGCTTTTAGAGATCCAAACACTGCTTCGAAGGTGACAGTCGTACCCGCTTGCTGTCCACTGTTAGCAATCGCGCACCCATTCGGCCGACAGCTTTCTCATTCTTAACATTTGCTGTACAATATTAAATGCCGTTCCACACGATACACCTACGGTCTCTGCTACGATCAGTGAGAATCATGTCGCGGACTTTTTCAATAATATCGTCAGCAACCTCGTCCGCCGAGCGATCTAGGCGCTCCTCATCGAAAGACGTCCACGCTTGAATCCATTAAACCAATATCAGTTGTCACAGAAGACTTTAAAGCAACAATATGTTACAAAAAATATTTTTTATAGAAGAGCTTTTCCTAAAAATCGACGAGTGTCCGAGTTGATAAAATATTCCAGCCATTTCGATATCGAAATTGTAAAATCTGTAATAACACAAGCTTGTAGCTAAATTCGCTGATCCAGGCAAATATAAACGAGAGAGTAATAGCAAACCCAAAGCAGTTCATTTCCTAACATGTCTCATGCTAATGAACAATGATCCATTAATGTTAATAATACCTCTGGCAAATAGGCCACCCACCTCTCAAAATTGCAACTCAGGTCCTCAACAATCTTTTAAAGTCCGTTTACAATGAAGCAATAATCCGAACAATTTTCTCTAAAACAAATGCACAATCTTTGTTGCATAAAATACTACTTGGAGCATGCCCACGATCATTCTTGTTTGTAATGTTGGGATTGTAAGTTTGAGTCAGGTCAAGTATGTTGATATCACTAGCCGTTTTTTATTCAATCTATAAACTGATGATTTTTTCTATTATTACTCTAACTACATTAGCTAATCACATTGTCAATATTACCGAATTAATAATTGCAATCACTCCTGCCCAGTTTCAGTGTCGTGTTTAAAGATATAATAGCACGAATTAATTATTTGAAACGTTATAATAAATACTTCACGTAGCCTAACAATCGAAACCGGTCAACAAATATAAAACGTTTTCTGCGTCGATTGGAGCCTACTTATACGTTTGCTGCAGTGCAATTTTTGTTTTTGAAAAATTCGATAAAATAACGTGTACATTATTGTCTCGTTACAAACGGGCCCAATAGATCATATCAACCCAATTCGCCGAATTCCCAACGTTAAAATCATAATTTCAATTTTAATAACAATAATTACAATGGATGTTATCACCAAACTCTCTCAAATTATAATAATAACAAAACAAATCCGCAGGTTGATAATAAACCAAATCTAAATAAGTAAACAAACCACGGCATGACCATTATAAGCTCAATAGAATTATATTAGACTATTTTTTTAATATTTGCAGATGATAGCAGGAAGGAAAAAAGACCTACAACAAGGTGTAATTCAAATATGTAAACTTTTGCCTTTTCTTATAATTTGTTAAAAATTTGTTAAAGGTACGCGATGTATTTTCGTAACTGAAAAATGTTAATACTGGAGCCACAATCAGATAGAAAATACTTCCAATTTTTTTTTATAATCAAAAGAAATCGAAACAATTTCTTTTATTTTATTGTGAATTTAGTTAATTGTAACGGTAGATAATACTATTAACTATTAACATTGTTAAGGCATCAAGTAAAATATTTTGAAATTTGAATATCCCGCCTACTTGAACCACCACAGTTGGTACTATTGTTTAGCGTCTCTTTTCTAGTGGTCTCTTAGCCAGTGGTTCAAGCAATAAAAAAGGGAGATGTAATTCTGTGATGTAACGAGTCACGTAGTACGAGACCAGATTGTAAAAAGTAGAAATAAATATCACGTGTTTTCAAGTGTCGTTTTTTCTTTCACAAGTAGCCAAAAGAGAAAATACGAAAATAGTCGAAGAGCGTCCTTAAGTTTTCTGCACCAAATTATTTGGGAAAATAAACTTAATAAAAAATAAACAAAATATTTTTAAGAAAAACCCTCAATTTTCAATTGATACTGATGGAAAACATATACAGAGTGTATTTTTAACAAAATGCAAATAAAAACAAAAATTTCCATTTTTGGATTTGGAATTTCTACGTAGATGCAAACAACTTCTCATAACATTTGTTCATAGTTGGACAAAAAATTACATTTTTTTTGGACATCTGAAATTTTTAAATGACATTTACGTGTTGATGCGAATACGATGGGACAAATATTTTGGATTATTTCTTGGTTTGTAGTAATGCGCAGACAAACTACAAAGACAGTTACTAAGGAAAAAGGAAAAAAAGTTCCGATATAGTGCATACATTTCCGTGGACACTCTAAAAGAACAAATACGAACTCAAATTATGATCAATGATGAAATAATAATATACGTCAAAAGTTTTGAATATTCAGGAACAACCCTAGAAGAATCAGGAAGATATGAAATTGAACAAAGCACTAGAATAGAAGAGATCAACACATTATTCTACGCACTGAGTAAATGTTTTATAAATAGAGAAGAAATAAGTAAACAAACAAAAATTAAGGTTGACAAAGCCGTCTTCAGGTCTTCGAAGCGAGTCATGTATGCCAATGCAAACAAGAACAAGTCAGATTCATGCAGCAAAAATGAGGTGTTTACGAAAACTACAAGGTGTCACTAGGATACTTGCAAAGATTGAACACTCTAAAAGAATTTGGGATGCTAGAATGACAGAGAAAAAACGATACGATGACTAAAGGATCCATAAGATAATTCAGAAGGGAACATTTTACAGAAGAAAGGAAAAACATAATTAGAAGCTAAGAAACCGGCAACAAACAGAAAATACCACAAGAAATTTATTGAAACACTTCACTATACCCTCTACCACAAACACTTCACTTACACTGAACTAGTTCAGTATTGCTGCTGAAGATGATAGCCTAGCTATCGAAACGTTGTTCAGTGTAAGTGAAGTGTTTGTGGTTGAGGGTATAGTGAAGCGTTTCAGTATTCCAGTGCCACAGTATTCGAGTACGTGATTTAAGAAATTTATTAGGAATTAGCATGAATGACGAAAACACCCTTACACCCTAAAGGGGAAAAGTGTATTGATTATGTGCATATTTTTTCTACGACCTAATTGGAAGCTTTAAGTATATGAAATTGTGCCCCACAAAAAATTCCATTACACGCCGAAAAATAAATAAAACTTCAACACATAGAAGCACGTCTAGCAGCATACCATGTATATGTCACACCTTCGTCACATTCCATAAATACGCATGATAAACATTAAGTAACTGAAAAGCTAATACATATAATCCAATAAATTATCTTCAACAATTTAATTAAGTAAATCTTTTCCGATTACAGACTTCCAAGATGACCAGTAGTGACCTGAATTTTCTCCTTGTAGAGGTGAAGTAAACACAAACACGTCATTAAAATACAACACCTATCGGATGTTTTCATAATCATAATGAGATTAATTTACACTGAACTACATTCATAAACACTTAACAAATTAAAACATAGTGCCGTATATGGTGTGTGTGCATATTCCGCGCCGCGTTGAACTTATCTGCCCGAAAAATGATTTATTATAATTAGCCTTATCTTTATTTAACAACTTCACTGACAGTGAGCGAGATTAACATTAGAGAAATGCAGGCAGACGACAAACAAAAATAAATACGCGCATACGTATTTCTTGCGTCACGCGATCTCGATTCCAAAAGAGTACTTTACGCGTACGCGTACGCGTACGCGAACATGCGGTTAAGTGTATCACCATAAATTTATACATCCGAAACGTTTACCGTTCCTCTATATCGGCATAAGAATGAATTAAATAGACCGCTAATATGTTTTAAATACGACATTATCCGATTATGTGGCTTTAAGCCACAGACGTGCTCCGAGAACACATTTCTTTCGGTTAAAACCATTCAAATGCCATCGGCGTGGAATATAATCGAAAGAATTATGGATAGATACTACCTGACGTCTATTAGCGTATCTACCTTTCGTCAAAAGAATACTGCCTGTTAATTCTCACTAAGCCCGTCAATGAAATATAAACTTCTGAACAAAATTCTACAACCACCGATGAATTCAATATAAACAATTACGTTGGAAACAATTCATAAAACAAAAAAGTACTTATTATTATTATTATTTATTATTATATACATGCAAATAAGTTCCCAAAAAGCGTTCATATAATACTAACCCAGAATTTTTTAGTGAAAAACCACTAATAGTAACTATAATTAAAACGTCTCAAATATCCTTCATTGTGCATTGCTTATACCCTCAACATCTTCTCAATACTATAAATATACAAATTGATGGGAGATTGAGGAAATTGCTGTGTAACACGCTGGTTCTTTTCCATTTCAACTATTGTGACGTTGTGTTTAGATTATAATGATATACGTCGCATTCCGAAGATACAGAACGCTTGTCTTCGACTTAATAACTACGACTGATTTGCTACACCTTAAAATATGCACCTACATCACTAACCTGTGCTTTCGCATCAGTAATTAGGTGAAAAATACCTCAATATCTTTACTGCAAAATTTCATTCGTGCAGGGCCTTAATCTTCGGTTTAGACGTTTGTTTTCTCCACACGTGTATCACACTGCTATATACACCCGATCCTTCTCATATAATAGTGTTAAAATTTATAATACCTTGCCTGATCAACTTAGAGGTCTATCGATACAAGTGTTTAAAACCAGATTAAAAGCCATCTTTCTTGAGGACCAGTAACTCTATTATTGATTTACATTTTCGAGGCCAGTTTAATACGCACGTTGATGTTTATGGGTAACTGGAATTAAAGTCTGCCATTTTTTGAACGTCTAACGTATGTATTAAAGAAAAGAATTTTTTAATTAATTTCGAGAATATTAATTTATTTCATTATGTATTCTTGTTATCCAGGAGAATAAATGGCTATTATTATTATTATACAATCGCAACTCCTCATAGTTCGCAGTTAATGCTATTGATATTACAGTTCTCTAGTGAGTAATAGTAGTAAATACAGCTAACTTTGCATCTTCAACTTCTCGCTCCAGATGGCTAATAAAAGCTCGGCAAAAATTCCCAAACATTAACATTTCAAACCCGGTCGAGGTATCCCCTACGTTTTATTGCCTTATGATTTCTCTGATATTTCACTACACTCATTTCTTAGCCTGGTCGTGGCGGTGCAAGGATATGATCACTGTTAGAAAATTAAAGAAGCTAGTATAACTTTATAGCATCCAATTCTGGTATTGAGCTAGTGATGGCAACATTAAATCCAGACTTTTAAGAGCAAGGTGCTACATATTGGTACATGTAGTGATTTTCACCACCACCTTGGAATCCGAACCAATAAGGAAAGAATCAAACGTTAGCAAGCATGATCCCAGGCTTCATCAAACGCTGGACAATATTAATTTCTACGGTGTGGGAAGTGCTAAATATCGTTTTTTATTTATAAGTATGTAAATATACATTGCACAGTTAGCTCTCTCAAAAGAAAGCAAATATGTTAATGTGAAACGTACCATATTCACCAATAGAAAATGCAACCGAGCAAATTACATCGGCAAACGTTCGGACAACTATAGTTGGGAATTCATTTTCATTAAAGTGGCAATAGGTGGTGTCTCAGATCTGAGAGTTATCAATCCGACAACTGTACATTTACTATTGTGATCAATTTGAACATAGATCGTTGTAAAGTCACTTCCAAGAGAATACGTGGAATTGTGGTGAAACAGCTTCATGAAGGAAAAAATATGATCAGCATTGTACCAAATATGAATTTGACAAAGTTAATTGTAGCAAACACTATCAAGCCCTATGGCGAAACATTCGTGATAAAAGTACCGAACAATCTAGGCAGCTTATACAGAATTGTTAAGGTCAACGTATATAGCCACACTAAGAAGGTAGCGGTTCTTTTTATTGCAACCATCGTATGACCATTTTGCGAGAATTGTAGGAGCACTCATGTAAAAAATTAAAATAGAAATAATATTTTAATTTCATTACATTCGAATTTAATATTAATTTATTCAAGACGAAAGGAAAGTCACTACTAACAGAAAAACAAAAGAAACACCGTCTAAATCAAATTTAACATATTCGTGATAAATCGGCAGCACTGCCTAAAAGGAACTGTAAAATGTATAAAAGGGATAAGGGTGACGTATATCTGCAACAGGTAGTACCAAGCATCAACAAACTTTAAGCTAGAGCCTTCTTCCCAGCTAAGAAATGTTCTATCCAAATAAAAATTTCATATTTCGACAAGATGACGCACAACCAAATCAACTAAACAATGGTTTACAGATCAGAACATAAAAGTCATAGCCACCCAGCAGCCCAGGCCTGAATGTTACTGAAACTCTGTGACATCATATGAAAAGTTACATCAGAAATAAATAATCCGCGAAGTTCAATAAGTGACTGTGGTTAATATTGAAAATCGTACCAGATCGAGGTAAAGGGGTCGTTAAAACCAAAGGAGATGTGACTTCATATCACTCTCCTTCGAAACGGCGAGCCAGGTATTTTTTTTGCGCCATCTAGAGCGAAGAGATGCACGCGTCTACTGTCTAGAAACTAGCGACCAAAATCTAGTACAGTTCCCTAACCAACCCCTGAACAATTCTTGAAGTGCTGAACTGGGCAGGGAGTCACACTTGTGTGCTCTGGGTATCTGCACAAGTAAATGATTCCGCAGGCTTACTATGATATATTAAAAACACATCAAAAAATGCCTAGAAACAATAACCAAAGAATGTAGATTTATTTTCGCTGATAAGTATTTTGCTTTAAGGTATGGTAGATAAAATGGGAAATCCTTCAAATTAATTTTAATAGCAAAGCAGTAGTACCTAAATGTTCATTAAAAAATGAAATGTGGTAAGGAAAGAAAGACCTGCTAAAACTACCGGGTCAGTGGTAAATTATCTATAAAAGTGATTAATTTTCGTCTTCTTCCTGCGGTTTTCTTTTTTGGAAATCGCTTTGAATCGATAATCATTCTTCGAGCGTAGTTCGGATATTCAACGTCGGATAATTATTAATTTTGAGGTAAATGGAAAAAATATAATTAAAAATTACCCCAAACTTCGTTGGTAATCCTCTAATTTTGAAGCTTTGAGGAAATTATATATAATGACTTTCGCCTTGAAATCGTATAAATCATATAGCAATAATTTTCGAGCTAAAGGATAATGTACGTGATATTGAATTCGTTTTTCGATTGCTTCTCTAAAAACATGAAGACATATAGGATGTTCTACCTACAATGAGAAAGTTTACGTCACTTCCTTTGACATCGAAAATGTCAATAATTAAATTGAGCTTTTTGTCTCAAAACCGTAGCTGCTATCATTTAAAAGTAAAAAGCGTTTGGAGGACAATTTAGGACGTCACTGTATATTCACCCCATGTTGTTCCGTATATCATAATTAGCTTAGAAATTGCGCGGTAATACGTTTTATACTTAAATTTTTATTTACGCCGATAATTTTCGCAGCTAATTCCATCACAATAATAAAGTCAGCACTTCTGACCTTATATCCTACTTTTGAATCGCCGAACAGATGCAGTAACAACAATGAATAATCAACACGTCATTAACATGTCATGCCTCAAATAACGTTTATTATTGGATGATTGGCAAGTTCGCTTACATTAGAATAAACCTATCAGTCAATTAGCGTCGGATCACGTTTTGGTTATTATTCCTGTTACTTTACTAACTTCGTTTCCAATATTTTATAGCTATCAAGGAATAAGTATTCTCAAATGTTAAATGACCGTTCATATTTACATTATTTATCCAGTATAAATTGGTCTCTTCTATCTTGATGGAAGTGCGACGTTGCTACCGCATCTGGTCACCCGTTCTATTATAACACAGCATTATTTACATCTCCCATCATATATACAAGGTCTTAAAAATTTAAATTAGAAAATACGTTTCTCAACACATCGGAAGAAATAGTTTCCAGGTCATACCCACTCAGGTATAGTTTCATAATAATGTCAGACTTAATTACAACTGATTTATTCTGAATATTAATGCGCACCTTCTAATGTTCTTCCACGAGCAGACATGATGCTGATATCGGAGTTAGAAAAAAAAATCGTTTTATTAATTACTTGCGAATTATTATAAATAAACACAATTTGAACATCGCAAACCGGCAAAATAGCATTCTTCGAGGATATCTCCTACGATTGTATGCTGCGAAAAAAGAAATTGCACTTGTATTTCGATCTTTTTCTTATATAAAACGCATTGCTTACCGATATGTTACGAACCAATGGCATACCTTTATGTTAGAGGAGTCCTCTTATTCATCGGATAAGATTCTGGTATTTATATTCATTGTAGTCATTGTAGCAGTGAGCATTATATGTAACCAATATTGTTTTTATTGGAATTATCAGTTTATAAGGAAGTTCAACATATTTGTATAAGCCATTCAAAACATACAACAAATAATGAAATATAATATTAAGTTATTACTTTCCCAAGCTTCAACCTCTGTTAAAATGTGAAATCAGTATCTGTATTTGGAAATATTAATATCAAAAAATTTCATACACCATGGAAATGAGGTTTGAACTTCCTTATAAACTTTTAACTCCAACAAAAAAATATTGAGTGCAAATAATGATCGCTGTTACAATCAATACTGAAACCAGAATACGCAACTTTTAAATTTGTCGCACGCTGTTAAAACCCGACCTCGAAAAGATCAGTAAGTAATGTCGCTGATGTACGGTAATGAAAGGACACTCTTGATGAAATGTCAATGCATTCTGGAAAAAATTGGCCTTTCTAGAAATGTTACAATATTGTCGTAATAGGAGCTTTTATACTAGTGGATAACACTGGCCAACAGTGATTTTATTGTTTCCGTTCTGTTATTGATTCCATATTTGCCAACAGTTTGATGATAATACTTTTTTTTTGAAAAGGTATGAAGAAAAAAAACAACAAAAATAAAATTAAAAATTTATTGGCAGACGGCGAAAAATACCTCAAATTATAATATATACATAATTGTACAAAATAATTGTGCAACAATCACGTTGCAGGTTCCAACAATAGTCTGTCATCGTATGTGTATGACACCTTGACCTTCCTTGACACCTTTCTTCCATTCAATCCCTCACCTTGTTCTTCACTAAATTCACCGAGGTTTACCGGAAATCTGTTCAAATGATTATGCAGAATGTATAATTTAATGCTCATATTATCACCCATTCTCTTAAAATTAACTAGCATATTTTATACGAGTTCTTCATAATATTCTGCCTTATTGTTACCCAAGAAATTCTTAACCACAGTAATAGAAGAGCACCAAGCAGAAGCTTCAACATCAATCATGAATTTTGGGAAATTCAAGTGGTTAATGAGCTTGCGAATTTAAAGACCATAAAAAATTCTAGCTTTTAATTTTTCTAAACTTACTTTAGGGAACGATCTACAAATATATTTAAAGCATTCCCCTTCTTTATGTAAGGCTTTAACAAATTGTCTCATGAGCCGCAGTCATGATATAAAAATTACAATTGTCGGAAACGACGCAACCAACGAAAAAATGAGAATAAAATGAAACCTTGCTTTTGCTTAAGCGCACGAGCCATCGATGAATAAAAGAATTCGCCTGTTGTATATTGGTATATTGGTTAATAGCAAATGCTTATTATTGCTAAACGCACAAATTAGTGACGCAGGACCCACCTCTTATAATTAGGACAATACTCATTTTTTATGTGCGTAAGAAGAAAATAAGGTAAGCACTTATATACATTGGCATCTGGTTATACTTTCCAGTGATATTGCTTTTTTTTTGAGGAATGTTTATTAACGTAGGTTAAAAACAAATGAAGTATGTACATGGTAAAGCAAGGAACTAAACATCTTTAGATTGTAACAATAAACTGTTAGTTGATTATTTACTTATACCTTGTCACTTTTTTCTGTTTATGAGTAAAATAAAGTTCACTAATAGATTATAGAGCAGTTCTTAACGGTTTTTCGTCGATAAAATTAAGTTTTGCCTGATTTTGATATATTTTCTGTGTTGATGTAACCTAAAAATCCCACATTTTTTCGAAAAGGCAATTAGTTCAACCTTCTGAATTGAATCAACTTTATGATGAATGTTCAAACAAACCTACATTACACAAACGTCGAGTGTGCAAATCTGAATGCGTGTTAAGTAAAGAAAGATTTCTTTATGGAACTCTAGTTGTGTCTGTTGCGTGAAACGAATATTGGTTTGATTCAACAAAAATAATTGAACCAAAGTTTTCTCAAAGATGCAAGGACATACTCGCTAAAGTGTTGAACGAACATATTTTTAGTTAAGACTAAACGTGTTTCGGGTTCGCATCCTGTCATGATCAAAGGAAAACTCGTTTCGCCTACAATCATATGCGACTTCTGCAGGAGAAGGAAGGGTGGCAAACAGTTGATCACGGTAATTCAGCATGTGAACCATGCCGGAGGCGCTTCTGGCATCAGTAAGACTGTTTATTAAAATTTAAAAAATAAGCAATAGGAATTAAAAGAACCATGTGATAAACACAAACTTAATAATAAATAAAATAATTAATGAGAATGTTGAGGGTGGTGGAGTTTTAACAATTTATTAATATCGGATTCCAATTTCGTTATCATCAATTGCAGATCGCCGCGTTCAGTGATGCATAGTCTACCTCTCCTCTTTGACAGTAAACTAGTTATTGCACTGAATCCACGCTTGGCCATATAGGACGAAAGGAATGCGATTAAAAACTTTTTCGCTATTACCCACGATCCAGGGTAGAGAATTAGTATTGATTTTTAAAACCAAAACTCTTGGTATCCATATTTGAATTTTACTTTGAGTTCTTCGTTAGTTGTAAGTTCTCTTCCAAATGATGATTCCTCAGTATCTGCGTTTTCGAGAGGATCTAAACCCCAATTCGGTATATTCATGTTACAATATCTTGAAACGCTCCGTAAAATCAACATTAACACCCAAGTTTTGGCAAAAGTAAATAAATCTTCGTCTTTGTAGAGATTGCTGATAATGTGTGAAAGTGTTTGTATTCACCTGTACCTAGATTTCGTTTGAACAGAAGTTTTCCCGCGAAAATAGCTATGATGTTTTTTGTTTTAAGTAAATTTAACTCGTCACCTTGCAATTGTAAATTAACTACATTAAATATTTTAAACAGTTCTGTCAAATAAGGAAGGCCATTCTTGAAGAATTCAGGTTTTCGCGAAATTTTTCATCTGTCTTTCGGGAAGTCCAATACTGTCACCTTTAGAGAGCCAACGTACTTCTGTATGCAGCAGCAATCGATTGCAATCTTCATCATTTTCACTGATCAAGCTGATCAAATAATCGGTTATTCGATGAATTGTTTCTAATCTTATTAATTGCTGTAATAACGTAATGGAGCGACGCAAGCCTTCATTTAAATTTTTTGCAGCCAAATGCTGATGATAATTAATATAATGTACAGCGAGTACATTTGGTACTGCTTGTTTTAAATGGGCTATGAAACCCTTATAACTTAATATAGATTTCCCCTTTGTATCAGTTTCCAAATTTTTAGCAAATAATTACTCTTGATGAATTTTTTCTTCTTTTATAAATCACACTAGAACTTCATTATTTGGTAGAGTTGATTTATTGAGTTGAATGGAAAATTTGCAAGTCTTTAAGTAATCGCATACTGACATTTCCACTTCTTTTGCTATTTCACCTATTCTTCTTTGCACTGAATTATTACTGAGAGGGACTTTTCTGATGATAGCTGACGGTGTTTTACGATGAAGAACAGTTTTTATTATCTCTTTGACTGCCGACAAATTTAATTCCTCGCCAATTGTGTTCCTGCTTTTGCGATTAACAGTGAAACGTGATCTTCGTAGAAAAACTGTTTCAAGTATTGTGAGTTACATTCTGCCCATCTTCACTAGAACTAGTCACATTACCAAGAACATTACATGCAAAAATTTTAATATTCATTGTTTAGACTAGCTCAGAATCATGATTTATCAAACAGTAAATTCGAAAATCTTCACTTAGCAAGAAGTACTTCATTTCTTTAAGTATAGTATATTCCACATCTTTCCTTATAAATTTGATGAAAATTGAAATTGATAAAAATAGCCTGAAATTAACTGCGAGATTTGTTTGGTTTTGTACTCTAAACAAAATAAGAACGAGAAACAAGTACAAGAATAATAAGATCGAAGCTTAGATTATACACACAAACATTAACAAATTGAGAAGACAAATAAGCGTTTTAATATACATACATATCGAGCACACACAACGGAAACACTACCTATACGCGTATATGTGTAAAATGCTCTGGGTGTATTATGTTTGTGTATCATTTAACTATGTAGTTCTTCCTAGGAATGAATACCTGCTGTCATTTCTCGACTGACGTACATATATCAGACCCTAAATGAACAAACCTTCCACAAGACCAAAATTAAACATTTTATGGATTTTGATGTGTTGACTGTTTATGTAAGGCAATAGTATTTTTAAGATACATAAATAGAGTCATAGTGCGTATGTAGTTCTAAGACCTAATACTCACACTCCTCACTGCGTTTTATAATGTTTACAAAATCCGTCATGCAACATGTGATGTAGTAAACAGACATTAAAAATAGAAATAAGAAAAACCAGATGGATTTATTATAAAATAGCAGATGCACGAATTTACTAGGAATCTCGTCTAATATGTAATAATCAGTCAAAGTTCATTTCAATAATGTGGCTCAGAGCGCAACATGATTTGTGTATGTCAAATATTTACATCGTATAAACAACGCTATTCAAAACCTACCGACTACTTTTTTTTTGTAATTTCAGTAGAAACACGTTCCCACATCCTGTATATATAGAGTATAGAGTACACAATCGCAAATATTATACAAACATCAAATGCAGACAGACGATCTAAATAGGGAATCTCAGGTTTTAAACCATTATATCCAGACAATTTTCTAAAATACATCTGCGATAGAAATTCTTAGATGCAGCAAAAGCCAACAAACAAACAAAATAGTATTGACGTTTTATTTATTTTAAAATTTGTGGCTTTGAGACAATTATAGTCGTTAACATGTATTCCATGCTTTCAGTCCTTTTGGCATCATTCACACTTTACCGACTAAATTTGTTATTATTCGAAGAATTTCTTTATTCTATTTAAAGGTCTGATTTCTCAGTTTTTAGAACTAACATCTACAGGAACAACTTTTATTACAATACTTCGTTAATTACAGAGATAAATTATAACGGATCGAAGTGCAAAAACGTTTATTTATTACTATTTGCTGTTATCTGAATGATTATTGAAAGTCTTAAAATACTGTTCGTATTTGTTTTATAATGTGATCATTATTTTCTAAAGGAAACTTTTCCTACGTTATACCAAACCCCAAATCCGTGAGATGCAATTTAATAAACTGTCAGTACAATCTTTAAAGCATACTCACACTGAATCAAAGGTAAATGTGTAGAATACAAAAATACGAGAACTTTAGAGCAATTTGGTTTTCAGTTTAATTTCTTTGTTAGAATTTTGTTGCATGATTTTATTTAGTACCAACACTATCCCATAGAATAAATGTTAATTTATTATTTATTGTAGCTTCTCATATTTGTTCATAGCTTACGATTAATTAAATGAAAAGAAAAAAATTCATTTACAAGAATGTTAGACACTTTCCATAGAAATTCTAAAAACAAACTTACATACAACAAACAAGTCGCCACGTTTTGTTATACATTAAAAGCTACATCACAGCTTGTAAATAATATGTAAGTAAGATAACAATGAAAGAAGAATTCGTACTCATGTACACAAGTATGTAAAAGAGAAAACTTCAATATATATATAAATAGATGATAAACAATGAACGCAGTGGCAGCTCGTCAGGGGAGGCTATAATAGCAAGCGAGGAGGCTAGCCGCAAATCTGGCTCCCTGTAGATGATTAATACCATTGCAGTAGACTGTCGACTTCGTAAATGCGTGTATACTTTAATACGGTGGATATGACATCGGCAAGTTGTCGTGCGTTATCGGTCGTAAAACGTTTTGTGGGAATCAGTACCAATGTACTACTTATTATTAATTTTAATACTTTATTATTAAGCCTATTAAGAGTTTATAATTATTTTGCTGTTATTGGTTTGTTGAGAAATTGGTTTTAATTTTTATCACCTTATATCTTTTATCCATTTTGCTTTCCAGGCAAGATTTGTCTGTCACCTCTACGTGATTCTTCCTAGACAATAAATTATATTTTATTTTAACATTTTTTTAAAAATTTTATACTACACTTATAATACTAGAATAATAGTTTATTGACCGAAAAAAGTTAGGTTACAGTAACCTCCTCGACGCAAAAATGTTAATATTTCTAATTCATCCAGTTAAAAATTTATTTGCAAATATTTTGTATTCCCCATGTTGTTCCTTCATAGCAACCTGTGCCAATGATGCTGTGCACAATTTTCGGCGGTGAAGTGTACCAACAGTTGTTGAAAAAATGTACCAAATATGCTAACATTCAACAATTACCCTAAAAAACAGTAAAATTGTAACGGAAAATATAGCAACAATTTTATTTCTCAACATAGTCCTATTGTAAGTCCTGACAGTTTTCCCAGAGATGTCCCTTTTCCTCTTTTTAATTCGTCCAAATAGTAGTTGGTGTCTTGTTCTGCAATTCGATGAAACTCTCTATTCCCCGAACGACATTTTGACCCTAAAAAACGAAGTCGCTGGAGAACAGATTTGGTGTGAGTCTTGGTAGAACAAACTTCGTTTTTCTTCAAATTCGCGCTTTCTTGCAGTTTCTACCTTTAGTTTGCCAAGTATCTTTTTCCTTTCCGTTAATTTATACAACTTTATGAATATCCCAAAAAGCACCTTTGCGGCCTATGGAATTCGCAGTTCATTGTTTCGACTGTGCATTGGTTTCAGGGATGCACTCAAGTGTTCAAGCTTCATCTACAGTTATTAATCGACGCCAAAGCTCCGATTTATTTCACATAAGCTACCTCAACAGGGCTTTTGGGAATATTCATTCGAATGCGTTTTTAGCCCTGAGCGAGCAAACGCGACACATGACACGCGGGTTAACTTCTTTCATGCCCAAAACTTCAGCTAATACGTTCTTTCGGCTTGCCCACAGCCTCTGTCCCTTTAACTTTAATTTAACGGTCGTCTAGTAACATTTAGTGAACTTTCTCGATGTTGCCGGCCGAAATTTTACAGTATCAAGTGATGCTGCAGAGTCGCCGTAAGTAGCGTCCATTTCGGCTTTAATTTGCGTAGGAGTGTCCTTTCAAATGCAAGAATTTAATAATCTCGATATTCGGCTTTTTCAATTTTTGCAGAAATACTAGCATTGACTGGGACAAAGGACTGTTAAACAACAATTGAGATTCAAACATGACTGAAATTTTCAAAAGTGTCCTTCAACGCATGCACAGTTATATTAGCAGGATATTTTTGACGACTCCCCTCATAATATACAAAAAATAAAAACAACAAAAAATAAAATATTACATAATTACAAGAAAAATACTATTTTTGTGAATATTTAAAATAATATGGTTTTTACATGCCAGTGGAAGTTCCCAATCATAGCATGTTGTTGAACGGGTCATTTCTTTTGGCAGGTGCTCACATCTGGATAATTTCTATTTTTCTTTTTAATTAAATAGTGAGAAGAAAACAGGCTCAACCGCCGCTATTATGGGATAAACATACGATATTTTGTAAAAATACCTCCAAAATTGAAAATATTTTTTGTCCCTAGAGCACATTTGCAACTCGCAAGCTCTCTTATGAATTCTTCTAAATCTACATCTTTGATAAAAAGAACTGAAAGCATTCTCTATTTAGAATTAATATCTTCATACTGGTTTTTGCCTACAACGTTTGAAAATTGTTTAACTATAGGAGGATAATAGTTGATAATAGTATGATGTTTACATCATAATTTTTTTTAGTAGCTAGTGTAAACTAAAAATGTGTTGCACCTGCATAAATGTCGCAATTCTACATTATCTTATCGAAGAAATGAGACATAAATTAACACAAACATAAAAAAAGTGAAGAAAGCGTATTCTAGATATAACCTGAATCTGCGTTTGACCAACCGTCTAATAAACTTCGTGTGTTTAAAAAGAGTAACTTGAAAGCAAAGTTGGAAATCTACTGCATTATATCATATTTCATATTCATTATTATAATTTGCTAATATCTACAATTGCCTATATCCGGCTTGGAAACAGAAAATACGAAAATAGAAATAAAAATACGTTGGATGAGTAACGCTGATCTGGAATTTGTAAGTTGGTATATACACAAAGTCAAGTTTAAAAAATGTTAAAAGCATGGAACTGCAGCGCATCAAAATAGGATGGATTACTCAATCCACCGATAACAACTTTTTAGGGAAATCACGTAAATTTCCGAATTGATTTGAATTAATTTAATCCTATGTAGTTAATCTTCGTAACTACCGTACCTTAACAAATACAGTAATACCTTTACAACAACAAAAAAAACAACTTATTTACATTCTAAACTTACCACAAAGTTGCGGTTATCATTTCAAAACCACGCGCAACACGCGAATCTCCGCAGTCACATATTGTTTTATTATGATCCGAACGCAGACGGTGAGCCGCACGCAAGGAACGTAGGTACTTAATTAATTGTGCACTTAATATATTCAAAATCACTTTCGTAAAGCGCCGCGGCAGTCGGGGAAGCGGCCGCGTGATTAGTTCAGGACTTACTGTTTCTCTCAAGATGCTACTGATTTTAAGATAATAACGTTGCTCCCGTTCACTACGCAAGCTTATCATTTCTTACCCTCTTTTCTAATTGAATTCTATTTTAAAAACAATGCATCCGCATTCGTTGCAGGTAGCACTTACCTGAACGTTAATTTCTAAACGCACAAAGTGCGCAAACTGCGAGAGTTTGAATCGCGAGATTTAAATGTAACGAGGAGAACCTAAACATGTGTGAAATTATCAATATTTACATAGGGAGATATTTTATTGATAAACACTACTACTTAGAAATTCACTTTAGATAATATTAAAGGAAGTTAGGGAATTTCGTGTTTGTGAGAAATTCGGTAATTGCTATGGTATTAAGAATACAAGGATACCGAAAAGTTATAAAAAGAATAACCGTAGAACTGGTTTAGTTCGTAGTAGGTGTTTGTTATCTTACGTGCAACAATCGCTATCAGTACTAGAACTATTGTACGTTTATTTAATATTAAAATGATTGTGTATCTAAGAGATTTCGCCTCTTTTTCTCTTTGTTTTAGTTTTTACGGCGAAGATGTGACGGTGACAAAGTCATAAAACATTTCACAATAACCCTGTTGGGTCGTATGGCACGCGGAACAAAAGAAATTAAACATTTAATTGCTTTTTCGTTTTTAGCGCTTTCGTATGCAGAATAAACTCCGCTAATTCTTTAATTTTTGACACACTCACAAGAAAACCTTTACTACATAGTGTGAAACAAATTGCAACGTTGTAATGAGTAAAGACAAATAGTTGCATGATAGATTAGATTTATGGTACACCTGGCCATCCACCTTAAGGGAAATCCTTTGGGCGTCCCAGTAGTCCAGCATAGACTGGAGTGATAGTAAATCTCCAACAGTATAAAATAAATTGTAAATAAAGCGGCACCACCACAGTTTTTATATGAAAAAGAAAAACTCCCAAAATTTAATAAACCGGAAAAATTAGGTCAATAAGGGCGGTAATGGTAAGTATACACCACCATGCACCCAAACAATCAACAAACTATCGCGTTATTTACATTAATTAAATAAGAATCCCTTCTGTTTGTATGTTTCAATATAAATATGCTGTAAAATGCAAATAAATGTATGGATAAATTTATATGTGGCATACAAACAACAGCTGTCTGATTAAGTAGAATATGAGTTAATGAACGAGACTTGGTGTTCATTAAGAAAAAAAGGTATTTGAGGTACGGACAGAAGAGTTTACAAAATATACTGAGCACCACCAACACACAGTTTGATGAATTAGCTAATACTAAAGCTCATATTATTTCGATCGTCTTATATAGGACGTCTTAAGAAGAGACGGAGGTCTTAAGAACGCTTTGCAAGGCGCAAATATTTTGCAGATATAATGCAAGGCGTATATCATCTCTTTAAAATAATTGCAAGGCGTGAATCGTATTCAGTTATTACTTATCGGCGGATATGACTTTTTCAGATTTACGATGATTCCTCTTCCCTAGACTTAGCTACTAGATTTCGGCTCTTGGGTATTCTTCTTCGGTAGACAGCAAACATATTTTTTGAAAATCCAACTAGAAATTTAATTTAAACCAACTGAAAACATCAATTTAAAATTATTTTTAAAACAATCGAAGAAGCATTTCGAAGAAAATAAAGCAGAATAGAAACTGAAACAAAGAGAGCAACCATGGGAGGGAATTTCAAGAGAAAGAATTTGGATTTAACAGAAAAGGAAAAGAGTAGGGATTTAAGAAGCAACCTACACAAAACATAACTACGCGCTTATACTGTAAGTAAACCGTTTCTTGTAAAAATAACTGGAAACAAACAAAAAGACTTTTATTAAACTTTATTCACATCAGTATATTAAATGCCGATGGTTTCTACGAAATATACCATTACTAGTTTCATGTATGTATAATGGGGTTCCCGACAAATCACTGTTGATAACTATCTACATATTACCGCCGAAATTTAACGGTTGCCTGTCTTTAGCTCTACGTCTCTTATTGCAGTATTTTGCTTGCTTCTCTTTATTCTTTATGTATACTGAGTGATGATTTCTAATTTTACTAGGTAATTCAGAATCTAAACTAGATTTTAACTTCCTTGACATTAGCAATTCAGCTGGCGAAATTCCCAACTCCAATGGTGTTGTGCGATATGCTAAAAGCGCAACGTTAACATCGTTCCTCTTTTTCTTTATCTGTTTGTACCATCCTTTCGACCAAACCATTACTTTGTAAGTAACACAGACTGCTGGTAATATGGGAAAAATTGTATTTTCTGAAAAATATTTGAATTTTCCTGAAAATCGTGGCCCATTATCTGAACCAACAATTTCAGGTGTAGTGCATCTAGCGAAAAGTTAGTTTAATTTGATAATTATCGAATATTCATCCATCGTACACCGACAAACATGATTGCGTTAATTCAACACAAAAAATGTGTTGCCGTTTTTGCGTTGACTTAACTCAAAACTCGTTTAAATTAACACTTAATAGTTGAGTGTAGGCTTTCACGACCGTAATCCATTGTAGATTAGTTAGTTAGTAGATTATATAGTTTCGCTGACTATCCTGTCAGCTTCTTCAGAAGATTTCTAAAGTCTTTAGAAATCTTCTGAAGAAGCTGACAGGATAGTCAGCGAAACGTCAAGTTAAATATCAACTACACGACATCACCCGAAAGACATTTCTACAATAAATTAACACTTAATTGTATTTGATTCAATGCTACCTTTTGTGTTCGCGTTTTGTATTGAAGCATCGCTATTTTGTTTTGATTCAACACTAATTCATCGTTAATATTATATTATTTCCACCAAATATAATGCAGTCAAGCAATTTGACTATCCATTGCTACATAATACGAAATATGTTATAGTTTGTGTCTACAGAAGTAAGTAGAAAGCAATCTTTGGCATGCACATCGGCCCGGTTAACTTCCAAATTTAATGTGTACATATTACACATTAGTTATTTGTCTCATGGGAATGGGTTCGTATTACTTACTGGTTTCCCCGAGAGTCGACAAAACACGAGTATGTCTAGTCTTTGCTAATTTTGTGAAACGCACGGAAAATGGCGAACTTTAGTTACTTGAAGATTAGAGTTGCTCTAAATATAGTGTTGCTCCAGCATAAAACAATGTTGACACTACACCAAATGTGAACATAATTTTGAATCAACACGCCAGTTGTGTTGTTTACATACAAAACTAAAGAGCCCAACGCCTTTTGCGTTTTCATCGAACGCAACTTTTTTCTCAGTGTATGAAGCTCGAAATTTCAAAAAAATGTTGAATAATAATCAATAACAATAAGATACCATTTTTACATAATTAGGTTATTCACATATATTACAAAGTATTACAGGAATAGGGAAAATATTTCATGTACGTACGTACAGTAAGGTATTCCAATTACTTTATAATGTAAGAATTCTTATTGTCTAGTAATAAACTGGGAGTCTTTTCCAGATACAAAACTTGACAAAAAATCTAAAAAGCTGTTACGATACAAAAGCCAGTCAATTTTATCGGATTAATAGTATTACTAGTTTGTCCAGCCCCATTCATTACGGTAGAGCAGCTAAACGGTTAGACAGCGTGAAATTAATGCTTTTCGAAGTATCACGGCCTTATAAAATCGAATAATTGATTGTCTAAAATAGTTTAGTAGAAAGATTTATTGCCGCATTGTATGAGGCTGTGTGTACGTTTCCCGTATGAAAGAAAAAAACCTTTCTAATTTGGAACACATTAAATCAAATAACGGCGACAGGATGCGCCGTTTGATTTCAAAATTTTACGCATGAGCCGTTCATCTATCTGTAACGACCTATAAATAAGCTTAGACAAAAGGAATGCTTATACCTTTAATTTCCCATTTAACGATGATTACATTGATGTAGAGCAGGTAACTATGTTTCAACCTATTTCAATCTTCCGACAATTATCTCTGTAATGTGAACATAGTAGTAAATCCTTAGTAATGAGATACATGTCAATAATTGGTTTCTATTGATATTAATAAGAGGCAGCTGCTTTTGAAGGTATAAAGCTACTTTAAACTAGAGTAGAATTTAAGATATATCTATAAAGAAGAATGTTCAAATATAGATACAAACATCTCAATTTCAGGATCTCTAAAACTAATAGATTGAAACCGAAATCATTGCCTGAAACAGCTGTAATAATCTAATTAAATTAATCGATGGCTATATTTATCTGCAACCAAAAGATAAATATTGTTCACAATCAATTTTCTTGTAGCATTGCGTTAACACTTACTATAAGCATCGTGTACTCCAGATATTGCACTGGGAAGTACCTACGTGCATCACTAGTACTATTTTATACAGCGTGTCCACTTAATGCGGATATATTATAAAGTATACTTCAGTATATACGATATTCGGTTTCATCAACGCACGATGTAAATCTGACTTCTTAAATAGAGCCTCCTGAAAGGTTACTACGTTTTTGAATGACCCTCTTCAATACATGTCAACTTTCATCGATTTTCCCTGTATCCATGCTAGATTTGAGAAAATTGAGAAAACTTGAAATTTTGCGAAATGCCACTGTTTCTGATGTGATCCGAATTTTATTCGATTAAGTATTTCTTGGAGTTTTAGTAATACACCCCAACATTTTTTTTATATCAACTAACGTCTACAAAATGGCTATCAAAATCGTTGCCATCTTTGATCCATCTATACGAAGTGAACACTGATTGCATTTTGTTGAACATTTACTAATATGGCCACATGACGCATTAGTTTCACGAAGTGTTCTTTACACACATTTAGCTTAAATTACAAAAATTTTTGAACAGCTTCGTTATGTTCCTGTATTTTACTGCTGAAACAGCTTCATGTGGGATACTTTAAACAAGTTTATTCGTTTTACGCAAAACATCAATCAATTCGTCTACCTATTTTCGCTATTTATTATTTAAAGGTGCTTGTTACTTACTAGACACTGTATGTACGTAGGAGAAGGCTAGTTAGTTCGAATAGATGTTGGAATTGTACCAAAAAACACAACTTTACGCATTTGCTTTAATGAGTATATTTACCGAAACAAAAATTTATAGTACTTTGCCATAGCATTCTGGTCTTAAATGAAAATCTTATTTACTTTACTCTTAATTTACCGAAGAAGTGCATTCTTCTTCTAAATGTGGGAAAATGTTTATAAAAAAACGAAGTTATCTTTTCTTTTAGATTTTGTGAAAATATACAGGTTGCTCTATTCAGAAAAGTTAAAAAACTTGACAACGGAAATGATGAAGTGAAAAAATCGACTGTTATCCTCATTTTTAGAGACGGACATACATATATCAGAAATCAGAGATTATAGGCCGATATCAATTTTACCCGTCACGCCGAAGATCTTTGAAAGAGGGCTGTACAGCAGAACAAATAACTTCTTAAACAAGTCAAATATCTTTAAAATTTATACAAAATGGCTTCATAAAAGGGAGGAATACCAATAAAGCAATTTACCAAGCACTTAATGAAATTGCAACTGGTGTTAACAATGGAGAACACACTGCTGCTTTGCTCATGAACTTGAGCAAAGCGTTTGACAGTATTAATTATAAAAATTTATATACAAAATTGGATAATTTCGGAGTACGAGTCAACGCTCCTGGTTTGATCAAATTCTATTTGACAAAACGTTTGCAGAGAATGGACGGATATGACTACCTCAGTCACAAAGAAAAAACATATTCCAATTGGGAGGTTGTACAGAGAGGTGTTCCACAAAGATCAATACTAGGTCCTTTACTGATTTTGATATATGTCAATGATCTTCCCGAAACATCAATGCACAGGACTTTTTTGTGTGCGGATACCACTGCAGTAGTAATAAGATCCAAAAATGATTTAAACGAGGAAATCACAGACACTCTAAATACATTTAACAAATGGTTTCAAGGAAATGATCCAGAATTAAACTTCACAAAAAATAAAGAGTAAAGTGCTTACCATCCCTACAGACGTTAAGTTTCTTAGCATAGTTCTTGATGAGCTAATAATAAGTCCTGTGTTAATTCCCTTGCTGCTATCTTGGTATAACTATGCTGTAAAAACAATATCGGGACAATCACCACAGAGGCAGGAATCAGTGCATATTACCCCTACGTACACTCAAAAATTAAGTATGTTATTATTTTCCAGGGCAATTTGCTAGATTCGCCTCAAATCCTTTCACTTCGAACTTTCTGTCGACTCTTCCTGCTATATATATGTATGTACATGAGTGTGCGCTATTCGTCCATAACAATTACTATGTTTTTATGGATCAGCTGTTCTCCCACCAATATAACACTCGCGGTGCAGGTAGCGGTCATCTTCTTATATTTACTTACTTATTTTTATATGTTATATGCACTGCATCCATCTACTCTAATGAAGCTTTAAAATAAGGTGAAATTTAAAAGTTAACATTTCTTTTTTTAGCTTTGGTTCAACAACCACGTAAATAACCTTTACTTTATACTTACTTTAATCATCTTAAAACTAATAGCAATCCTGGTAATCCATGTCGGCTGCAATTGCAGATACAAACTGCAATAATAATAGCTATTAAGATATTATTTGCAATCTTGCTGTAATCTTCATATAGAGATCTTTTATGTTTAGTGGTATAAGAATTATGGAACTTTGGTTTAAGATTACTCCGTCTTGTATGTACACTGCCGTTCAGTGAAGTTGGGTCATACAATAAAAATCTATTATATCACACTGTATACAATTATTAATACATAAAATTAGAAAAATATTAAGCATACACTCTTTTCTAAGGGATTAAAGCCATAAATTATTATGTAAAATAGAAATATTGCGACAACCACAATAAAGTCCCTTTTATTATCATTCCAAGAATTTCTCGGAAGTACCGATCTTTTGAAACGGGTCGTTTGGGGATTATTAACGAACAATACATTTAGGAAATATACCGCAGTATCATTCTTGTTTATTTATCACAGGCGTAAAGATATAAATCCGCTTCATTTTACTATTGAACGTGTGTTGGTGTGCGTCTGTCGTTTTTGCGCGAAAGTTTTAAGAAAATTTACTTCAAAATGGCACATGACAAGCCTACCAATATAGAAGAACGTTCACGCATTATTACGCTGTTTGAAGAAAGATATTCGGCGCGACAAATTGCTGAAGTCGCAGTTCAACAGTAAATGACATCATGAAACGATATCGGACAACTGGCACTGTAGAAAATCGTGTTCGTCCTGGAGCATCTAGGAAAACAATAAAAGCTGAAGATTTGAGAATTGTATTATTAAGCAAACGCAATAGAAAATTAACAGCGCCACAAATAGCAGTCGAAGTCAATCGCGGCTGTGAAGAACAAATTTCGGCGAGTACGGTAAAACGTCGACTTCAACAAGCGGACCTTCATGGACGCATTGCCATTCGAAAACCCTTATTACGTCGGGGCAACAGAGCAAAATGGCTACAGTGGGCCCGTTCTCATCTAGATTGGTCGTTAGATGATTGGAAACACGTGCTTTGGAGTGACGAGTTAAAGTTTGAGGTTTTTCGGCAAAATCGACGAGTTTATGTCCGAAGATCTAAAACCGAAAAAATGATCCCGAACTGCATTGTGCTAACAGTGAAGCAAGGGCGTAGTTCTGTATTACTGTGGGGATGTTTCGCCTTTGCTGGGACGGGAGATTTATGCAGAGTGCAGGGTGTAATGAGGAAGGAAAATTATTTTGCAATACTCCAGAATCATGCAGTGCCATCAGGATTGCGTATAGTAGGCCGTAACTTTACATTCATGCATGACAACAACCCAAAACACGCTGCATTAGTGTGGAAGAACTATCTAAAGGAACAAGAAGAACAGCACACCCTGAAAGTAATGACATGGCCCCCACAAAGCCCAGATTTGAACCCTATAGAGTTGTTGTGGGATGAACTGGACAGGAGCATCCGAAAAATATGCCGGACTGCACAAGAACATTTATGGAATATTTTGCAACATGAATGGATTAATATTCCACAATCCGTTTTAACAAAACTTATCGAAAGAATGTCTGGAATAGTTCGAGCGGTGATGAACAGCAAAGGAGGTTTTTTCGATGAAAAAAAAATATAATGTTCAGTATGTTATATTAGGCCAGAATAACTTTTTATTTATTTATTTTTGTCTTTTTTACCTGTACATACAATAAAATTGCATTTTGTTTTTAGTTTCGTTTGTTTCTGTAACCTTTTCATGTTTTTTACTAACAGACCGAATTTCTCTGAACGGCAGTGTATATATCAGTAGCGAAACGTCAATGGAGACTTTGAGACTAAGTCTACCCAAAATAAGAGAGTAGTATTGTATATTAATTAGCAAATGAGTTACACATTTATTATAGTTAAGTCTACATCATTTTACTAATGCAAAATAGGCAAATCGGCATTGTGAGACTGGGATACAATAGTCTATCCACAGTAGGGTTAATGCGGCATAGAGCGTCACGCAAAGTTGGTAATGGGGAAATCGGTTCGTCTATTCACTCTATATGCACGGCTGAGATTAGTCTCATCAAGGGAGTGTAAGCGTATATTGCTGTATTTAAAAAATGCCCGCTATATGGTCCTAAAGAAGAATCGTACAATAAATGTAGGTGCAGTAGCGTCCCCGGTCGGCAGTAACAAGTACCTGGTAGTAGACCTATGCAGCATGTTTGGTTAATTCTTTAGTAATATTAAAAACGCAAAAAATACGTATTCTTTAAAACATATTTAGTTAAAATGATTTACTGGGCATATCTGCAATATACTTTGCACATATAGGTTACAACTTGCCCTAAAATCAAATAAAACAGCATCTGTTAGGTCTGTAATCGCCGGTCTCGTGTATCCCTTTAATTACTTAATACTTTTTATGAAAGAAACTTTCTTTTATTTACATAGATTACTGCTGTAAGGTTACTGTGGTTATCGTTAGAATTAAAATATCTTATTTTTGTATTTCATATTTAATTCGCAAATTGTACAATTAGATTATCAGACATAGAGGTTTCGCAAAATAAGTTTTACGATTGGCGATCACTTTTTGGAGTAGAGTAAAAGTTTTCCGCACGATAAATTAGAAAAATTATAGAAGAACCGTCAATATAAAACAATCACAAAATGAACTAGTTAATATTTCTTCCGCGGAAAAACGTTTGATGCTCACAATACTTGCTACAAGTACAAATAGTGAAAGGAGTATGGCTAATCTTTGACGCAGTGAACACACATTTAAGGAAAAGTTTTTAATAAAATGAAAGAAAGCTGTATTGAACGTCGTTATAAATAGGTAGCGCTTTATAATCCTTAGTCTCGCCAACATAAAATAAACGCCTCGCCACTGATGTATACAAGATGACTTTCATTGATTATTAAATATCAACGCCCCCCCATCTACGTTCTTTCGTTTATACAATAAAAATTGCACTTTCATGTGTTTTTCAACAAGTTAAACTATTTTTCAAAAAAACCCTCGATTGTTTTAGCTTCCCTTTCCTCACCTAATATCGAATCCATTTGTTAACGTTAGACCAGTAATACAAAATATACAATGCAGGTTGCTTATAGTAATCCTAAAAAAAAAAAAAAAATGTACAGTATGACAGAAACACTATACTTCAAAGAAACAGGGAAGGGAGGGGGAAGTAAGTGCAAGTAAAAAAACAGATTTCTGGATTCCTATATTATTTTTCACATAACATTACATGATTTAATTTCAATTTCCTATTCCTTCCAAATTATTATATTATGCCAGGGTTTACCGTCTAGCGTCAATACAAAGTCTCATCGCCGTGTATTTACGACCTTAACACATGCACGTTTCCTGTAACGAATTTAACGAGCTGTTAAGTAGCGGTATTTATTTTGGAAACTTAATATAAAGACCAAATAAAATTATTGCGCACCTGTTTAGTGCATGAAATGACTACATTTGAAAATCAATTAATGAAGAAATATGGGTCGAAGAGGAGTTCTCATTTCTCTGCACTATAAAAAATTATGGACTAAAATTCAATCGTCAATCAACAATCGATGACTGTCTGTCATCGTCAGCAAAGGTAATTTTAAACACACTTTGGTTCTTTTTATGCGTTATTAAGGGATCTCTTTAGGTTATCTACCTAAATATGAAAACAACAAGTTGTAAAACAAACAAAATTATTAGTTTTCAAGGCAAAGACCATTAAGACTAACACACTTGTTCATATATAGCCGCTCTCAAGTTATTGTGGTCCCTTTTGGCATATACTGAATTCAGGGAATCCCCTGTACTTCCTAGAAAACTGTCGCCATTCCTTTCCCTACAGAAAATCACGTCTTCTCCTTCTTGGGTGGTGATGGGTCTTTATGAATCCATTGCTTAGGTTCTTGTTTCGTGGGAGGATCCCACTTGTGTACGTAGGTCTCATTCCCAATTATAATTCTATAGAAGAAGCCTTCATCTTAAGATAAGGTAGTCGAATTCTCCTCGCAAATTTATCATCTACACGGTTTTTGTTTGGTACTGAGCACCGAAGGAATCCATCATGCCAGCTCTTTGCTGATTCCCAAATCTTCTCTTTTTTTCTGATATTCCTATTCCTCCAGCAATAACTCGGCGATCAGCCAACACCAAACCTTCAACTTTATGGATGATTTCTTCAGTTCGTGCTTCCTGAATTCTTCCAGGCCTTGAGTCACTGTAAATGGATTCCCTACCACATTTGAACTGCTTGCACCAATATTTGTCCTTGGAAATAGGACGGACTATTTCTTCCTCACTCTGCCACCGTTTAGACCGACTAGAATAGAAATGTTATTGACGCCTCTCAAATTACTCATGTTCGCTTCTTTCAACTGATATATAAATGAGAAATGCTAAGCGATTTGAAAAAACCTTGAGGATGACACTACAAAATGTTACAGAAATTTGACATGAGAAAACTGTCGCTATAGCACATTGTTTTCGCAGCTATATATGTAAAAACCCTTCCCTTTCGCAATTTACAAGCTCTAATGTAAGGTTTTGCATGTACTTTGTAATTACTTGCAAGTGCTGTTATAGATTCTTACATATATTAAAATTTACTTTATTCAATATTAAATACATCACACAAAAAATATAAATATTTAAAATATAAAATTGAAAAAGATATATACAATGAATGTATCGGTCCGTCACTTCAATAATAAACGAATCTATTATGGCTTTAATGCCATATATCAGGTTTCCTTTAATTACTTATGTATAAACTTGAAACAGCACCTACAAACTTCCGCGCAACCTTGTTCAATATTAATATAACTAATAACGTAAATAATAATTTATGTGCATCACATCACAAGCAAACAATAATTGTAATAGTTAATTAAAATTAATCCTCCTAGATTTAGTTTTACATATTTGTGTAAATCATAGTAGGTACTATAGGTATGGTAGAGTACTTTAGTTGAAATGCATTTTTAAAGCAGTGTTCATTCGTGTATTCAATTTTAAAACTTTCTTAACCTCGCTAAAGGTAAATTTATGTGTTATCCACACCCAGAAATTTAACGTTTTGTTTTATACAGCGTGTCCACTTAGTGCGTGAATGGAAGAAAATTCCTTCCCTGAGCAATTTAGAAAAAAGTTTTCAAGTAAAAAGTATGCTGCATAACACAAAATTACACACTTACACAGATTGCTCAGTTTTCGCTATGTACTGTTTTTTTTTTAATGGAACAGCCTGCATATTATTATAATTCCAGATACCTCTCTTCAATACATGACCTACCTACCTTAGCTTTTGAAATAACCAAACTAATTTGAGATTTTTGAGAAATGCGGCTCTTTCTTTAACGACCGATATCTAAAACGTCTTATACGCCAGGGTGGTAATTCAAATTTTATTCGATTGGGTATTTCTTACAGTTTTTGGCAGAATATCAAAGATTTTTTTATATGAACAAGAGTCTACGAGATGACCACCGATATCGTTGCCAAATTTAATTTATGTTGTTTCAATTTTTTTAAATGGAACGCCGTCTATATTTTTATGAAATATAATACAGAAGCTGTTCGAGAATCTTTTTCGTAGACGTTTCCTTCTACCTAAAATGGATACCTTTTTGTGATACAAAGCTATACAGCTAACCTTTTCGTTTAAAAGCATGCACACAGGATAGTAGTTCTTTCTTGGGTCAAGTAAACGGCGTATTTGTACATGAGCCAGAAAATATTCACTTCTTCTTCACTAGCAAGTATCACAACTTTCTGAATATTAAATAAAACATTTTCTCTGCTTAAGTATTTAACTCTTTAAATCAAATGTACGAGTTTCTTAGTTTTTGAAAATAATTTCCTGGTCCAAATATGTTATTTTCTAAATTGAAAGAAAAAAAGGAAGGTAATTACTTCCCCGATAAGAATAATTAGCAACAAACTTTTGCTTGAGCTAAGTATCACATTTCTTATTTCTTATTTGAAACACTTTAGACAAGAAACTGGTTTCACGACTAAAATATATAGTCGTCTGTATTATACAGACACGTAATAATAATTAAACTTCATCAGCATAATTTTAATGGCGTAGTTGTCACAACAATAGATAAAGTTTATGAAACTAATAAAGCAATCGATTTGGCAAACTCATTGGAGTGTCTGTTAACACCCAATTATTTAAAGGGTTTTCACTTAATACCACAAACACTTACATATTTGACATTACATAACTGACACTATTGAGTTTATCACTATCTTTTTACCACATTTATTGGGCTATAAGTTGATATATGTAAATAGAAGAAAGAGAAGTAATTATAGAAATCGTGACGTAAAATACAAAAATCCCTTACGTGTATGTATATTCTGACGAATTTGGGTTATCTACGTTTCTTTATACTATCCTCCACAGAAGCCTTGAAGCTACACAATACGAGTAGAACAATCGTCCGTAAAAAAGTTCATCTATTACATTGATAGTTCACTGTTCATACATACAAATGCATAAATTGGAGTACCAGCTAATCTGCAAATTAAACTGAGATACTAAAATTCAGCGCCACTATACCAGTCATCTCACACCCTGGCTATATATATCCAAAAAAATAAACTTTCTTGGATGTATATAGGGTACGGTAACGAAATACTAAACTTTTGTTTCGCTAAAGATGTTCACTAAAGCAAATGTGTAAACGTTATCCTTTTTGGTACAATCTCATCTACTTAAAGTAACCATCATTTTCCTATATGGTATACATTGTCTACTAAGTTAACTAGCACGTAAAAATAATAAATAGCGGAAATAAATACAAACGTTGATTAGAGTTCAATATAATAGGAACATGCAACATTACCTAAATAGAAAGTATTTATGGAATACTTTCTGGATAAGTTTCTTAAGGTAATGCCTAACATGGATTTGCAAAAAAAATGATACTCTCGAGATGTTAGTAGTGTTCCGTTTGGCAATGATTTCGATGGCCATTTTATAAACTCTATTTGATATTAAAAAATTCCTTGATACATTGCTTGAAACTCCATAAAATATGCAATCAAGTAAAATTTTAATCACCACATCCACTAAGTAGGGTGGGAGGCGTTTAAGATATCAGGCGTTAAAGAAACAACGACATTTCGTAAAAATCTCAAAGTACGTAAATTATCTAAAAAATATAATAAAATAATAATAATAAAAAAATATAATAAAATAAAAAAAATATAATGGTAACAATTTTATTTTAGTTTATTTTTTTCTGAAGAAGTTCGATAAAGCATGATATTGTTGAAAGGTTGTCGAAATAGTTCTATAAATTTGATATAATAATAATAATAATAATTTTTATTGTCCAATAGATTAATTCCATCTACAAGATAATGGGTATATAAGTAGTAATACCACGTAAACATTGAAACAGTGTAGAGAAAATGAAATACAAAGATAGAAACAACATATACCAGATTAAGTCACATAAGAAATAATATTCTATGAGAAAAATAGATCCGCATAAAGTTTATTACAATTACTAGCCATGTGGTACAATGGAGCTTTTAACAAGGTGTTGGTTCTTGCCTTTGGGCTCAGGAACGTGTCGAAAGACAGCGTTAAATGTGTTGGCACTACAAAATTTATCTGAGCTAGTAAAGACGGACAACTTTATTTTGGATTAACTGTAATATAAATTAGGCGCTTTGTTTTTCTCTCCTGCTACCAAGTGGATCCAAAGAATGGCGATCCAAGAGACTGTCGTAATCTATATTTCTCTCCAGACATGAACCATCACACTTAAATGAGAGATTGTCTCTTCACACGTTCCACAGAAAACTAATGGTACAGATAGTGGATATACAACGCTAGCGTACTCCAATTTACATCTGACAAAGGCATAATACAAAGACTTCAAAGCTGTATAGGGTATACAAGATCTCATAATTGAGCCCAAGGCTTTGATGTTGATGAGCAAATATCACGAATGTGGTAATTGAAACGTAATGAAGAGTCAAATAAAATACCTAAGTCTCTAAATATTTCCACTCGTGGTATAAGGACTTCATTTATTACGCAGGAGAAAATAATGGGTGTTGTGGTTTTCGAGTAGCTCACTATCGTACACTTGTCAATGTTTAGACTAATCCTATCACGTTCGCTCCAACTCTGTATGTTTTGCAATTACCCAGTGTCTCTATTCTTGTAAAAATCTTTTGATCATCTGCATATGCCAAAGCGCTACAGCTCAATGTTTCAAGATGAAGATATTGAATAAGAACGTACCGAGATTTGTTCCCTGTGCAATGCCAGAAGATGGTGTGTAATGCCTCGAATTGAATCCGTTATGTGAAACGCATCATAATCTATTAATTAGATACAAAAATATAAGTTGCAAAAAAGTACCAGAGAAACCGAATGCATCCGATTTAGATATAAGTATGGAGTGATCTACAGAGTCGAAAGCTTTCGTGAAATCAGTGTAAATGACATCACTTTGGCTCCTAGTGTTAATAGCATCACTGATAAATTGTTTAAATTTCTACTAGATTATATATAATAAAATAATAATAGTACAAGGTATAATTAAATAAACGAAAGATAAGACATAATTATAATTATTTCTATATGGACGCATCGCAGACACATTTTAGGCTATAGAGAAAACGCATTAAGAAATAATTATAGTAAGCTTGAAAAAAGAAGTTATTTTCAGAACATAGCTAATTTTAAAAATCTAATCAATGCAAGTATATGAAGAAGATTATTATAGCGTCAATATAATTCGCCAATTTGTGACATCATTGTACAAAGCAGTATTCCGATTTAATTTTATTATGAATCATTTCTTTGAATAAATTGCTGTAGTGGTTTTTCTCTATTTTAAGTTGTTATAACACTATTTCGATTTTTTTTAATCCCATATGCGACGATCGTAATTAATTATAATACAAAACGGTGGAGTAGGTATACGCAAACATCCGCCGCGACTTTTTCTAAACACATACAACCTTTTCTGGTAAAAGCAAAGTCTTCGTTAATGATTGTCTCCTGAATTTACTAATATCGTTTATTATTTGGCATAACTTAATGGTTAATTTATTCCACAAATCCACAAGAGATGCGCCTCCGATTCTTGGAACATAAATCAGAAGATCAATCCTGATGACGCAATGAAATTTTTAATATCGTTTTCTTGTTAACCATTAAAATAATATTAATACGTCAAATCAAGTAATTTATTAAAAAGTCGCCTTCTAAAAAATACCCAGTTATCGGAAAAAATTATGAAACACCAAAAATCAATCCTGATTAATAAATTATGCAGTCTTAAATGTATGGAAATTACTTCACTAAAAATATTATATGACTAACAGCTACTTAGAGCGTACTTTCACATTACATTTATTTATAATAATATAGTATTGCTGTATTTCGTAAGGTAAAATGATAAATCGAGTAATAATTAACCGCAACGTATTAATAACGTATATGTGTAACTAATAATATCTATGCTTCCTCCGGACATTAAACTACTATAAAACAATGTAAATACTTGCACAAGTTATAATGCTATTCGTTACTAGTGTTATGCTGCTACCTACTGTTAGTCTTGAAACTGTTTTTGTGAAGTTTGTAATTAAAATACTCTTCATACATCAGTGAGTGGCAACAGGAACGTGAATATGGTTCGGTTGCCGGTTGTTACAAAACGAAACAATGTAACAAACGTTTTCAATACGTGTGCACAAAAAATGATCGGAAAAAACGCAGATGGCCAGGTCCAGTTACAGTTTCCAAATAGCGAATCGTATGAAAGCAGGGCCGTAGTAGAAATAGCGTTAATATTATAAAGGAGGAAGCATTCGTAAAATAAATGTAGTGGGTGTTTTTCTAGGCCCGATAAAACTTCAAATTATAAAAAATTCTAATCAAATTTTTGGTAGGATTCAAAAGATTTATTCATAGCATTAACTTTTCAAGATGCTTTCGAGTATATGACCACCGTTGCTGTTCTTGACGAAATGCGTTCTCCAAAAAGATCGACCCGACAATTGGAAGTTTTGAATAAATTCAAAGTTATGAAAACTTTGAACTAATTCTACACTTGGAACTCTACCTCTGAATGACGCTTATGACATTTACACCCACGAATACATCTCCAAACAATTCAAATTGAACGAGTACTTCAAATGAACGCTTATATTCTTATGATCATGCCGTTGTATCACTTTTTTATTTAGTACCTTAAAAATTGCCAAGTTAGATCTACCCCGTGATGTGAACAACATATCCACGAACACTCGTGGGCTTTGAAATAAAATTAGGCAAGGTTTTCAGGTTTCGGCATAAATATTGACAATCTGTCATCGATCCTTTGATAACTGAGGCGGTTGAATAATATCATACTGCATATGTTTGTAGTTGGCTTAACAGAAGACCTTCAAATCACTGGATCACTTTAGTTGAAGATACAAGTAAAAAGAATCAAAAGTTGAAGAAACGTCTAGACAACTCATCAACATTACTTCGCCTCACGAAAATAATGCTCGGTTTCCAGAAAGTATTCTTATAGATTTAATAGTTATCGGTTCCATAACATTATAAGTTTAGGCTCCGTTTTTGAAACGACAATTCTAAAAGTTATCTGTTCAATAAGTATCGGTTCGATAAACATAACGCAACGTAAAGCACGAGAGCACTGAAACACCTTTTGTGCGAAATTGAGGCTGTTACTTCCGCGAAAATAATAAGTTTCGCAACTAATCTGTTTGAAAAGCATTCTCTACCCATTAAAAAATGGAGGAAAAGAAAGTCAAACGCTCACGAGATTTTTTGAATTTTGAAAAAAATGTACTGTTCGATATTGTTAAAGAAAACAATTTAGAGATCAGAAAAATAAGTAAGCAGATCCGGTTTCAATTGAAAAAAAAGAAAACGGCTTGGTTTTTTATCTCACAAAAAAATACAATTCTAAAGCACAAACAGGGGCTAGGACAGAACAACAGCCCTCTAAAAATAAATTAAACTTATATAATTTGTGTTTTATCGTTTCATCTTCTAATACTAATATTGCGATCATGTAACGTTAGCGATTTGAAGATAATACAATTTACTAATATCTCAGGAAAGGTATATTTTGAAAATAAAAGACAGAAATGCAAATAATAGAAAAGAAGTACAATTTAAAAAAAATGTAAAAAAAAAATTATGAAACATAAATTTTCTTTTAAATCTTTGTAATTTTCATACATTATATTTATATAAAGCTATGTGTTTACGTTTCAATAAATTACTTAAAAACTGCTACAATAAGTCCTCTTCTTATTGCATTACCGTCAGCATTCTAATGCTGATTTGCTTCTCCGGGAACTTCATCATTTGGTGCAACGTTTTCAAAATCATTTGGATCATTTTCCATCATGGTGATGTTAAGTAGAACAGCTGTTGCTACAATAATTGTTAATTTTCTCTCTATATTAATCCTTAATCCTAATAAGAGGCAAGCGAATCTCCTCTTCTACATTCCAAAGCACTTTTCAATACTGTTCCTGCTATGGATGTGTGCTCTGTTATAATTATATTCTACTCTTGTTTGTAGGCTTCAAAGTAGTGCCAAAAGGAACACCCTGCAAGCATAGGACTTTTAAAACAGTGCCTGCTTCACTTCTAGCAGTCAGAAACGACGCATTCCACATAGCCGTATCATGTTTTGACCCGGATCAATGTGCATCGATATTTCTGATCAATATTGTGGAGTCACATACTCCTTGCACTGGGAGACTGTACAGGAATATGACTTCCACCTACACAGCCAATGACATTTGGAAATCCGCTGATCCGATGAAAGTTTGCAATTTTTCTTCATTTGTTTCCGGAATTTTAATAAATTAAGGTCTGTGATGTACAACTGCTTCCTTTGCATTCTCACTGTTCGGCGGTCTTATGCACCCCAATCCTAATTAGGAACGAGCCTACAAAATATATGCTTATTTTAAATTTAATTATATTTATCTACTTCTGAATTCCTTTTGACTGTCCATTTCGCCTGCCTCTAAACAATCGTGGCCTCTCCAAATTGGCTACTATTTCTATGACATCTTCATCTGAAAAACTGGACAAAAGGTCCATTACTGTTTAATTAAAAGTGTACATACATATTTTAAACATTAAAAAGTTTTTTCTACTGTTCTTACCTACTTTAAAATAGAAAATTTTAAGAATTAACCAGGTTCAAGGCACTTCGATATTAATTCTTCTATTTTATTTTTATTAAAATCGGGCACATTTATTAATATTGAAAGTTATCTATTGTTTCAAAATTTTTGCACTTTATCAAATCTATAACTTTTTGGAATCGATATCAATGCTTTCAGAAATCGGGCATAAGCCCAGTTGACTGAATTATAAAATAATGTTGATAAACTAAATTTCATCATTAAAACGAAAACCAGTGTATTGCATCATTTTTGAAGCTGATTGGTTATAGTGTATTCGTGAAACAAAGCACATACTGCGAATTATTTTTCTTTTTTCAGAAATTGGAAAATATTGGGATTTATTAAGCACACATACTTATGAACTCCTTACTCTTGTCCAGAAAAAGAAGTTAATAATGTCCACGGTTATGTATGTATTTCATTATAAGAGTCGATTAGTTTTTTACGTTCATCTTTTCCAATAAAAAAATTATGAACATACGTTTTATTCCACGGTATTAAAATATTCAATTAAAGCGAAAATATTTTAAAGCCAGAAATAACAAGAATAAAACGGTTCCATCGAGAATTATAGTAAGTACGTTCCTGTGTAAGGGGAAAACGTTCCCTAACGAAACAACGAGAATGTTCGTAAATTGGCAGTATAATCACGATCCCGTTTTTGTTGCCAGAATGCCAGAATAAACTGACTAATGATATACACGCATACATAGGCAACCTATCCGCAGACGTAATAATACGTATATGGTATACGAAACCAACAGGAGCGGTTTAAAAGAACTAATCCCCGGGAGTAATCTGAGATTTGCGGTTTTACAGATCACGACCCACATCGTTCGAAACCGAGGCAAATGAATTCATATTTTCCATTCCAGGTTTGTGTACGTTACATAAACGCACCGGAGGCTTATATTGACGGTATTGTACGGCTAGTTATATTGAATTAATGATGACGTTAATGAAAGGTCCTGAGGAGTATTTGCTACGGAAACAACTGTGCTCGAAACCAATATTACATGCCTGAAACCTATAGGATATTGCTAATAGTTTTCTTGTATTTCTTATTCAAAATCACTAGAGAACATAATTGCAGAGATTAGTAATAAATAATAACGAAATGACATATGCTTAATGGACTTGGGAGAATGCTAACCAAATGAGTTTAAACATTTAGGAGTGTCGCAAGATGGTGGGTGAGGTGAAGAAGTATGACGCAGAATAATAGGAGTGCAGAGATTAATATGAAAATGCGTTTCTGGTTAATAAAGAAATATTGAAAGTAATTACAAACTGCCAATTCATAAATGTCATTTATCGTCTTACATAACTTTCAAAAGAATAATTTCATAGCACAAAAATCACAAAACGTAGTAAAACTACTATTATATTTCAAATTGCAAAGTTTTCAGCGAAAAAAAAGATAATATTATAGAAAACCACAACAAAAACAGGCGAAAGCACTCAAAGATAGCAAAAATAGCGCTATCCTTCAGCAAAGAGTAGTTACTGGCAGGATTTCTGACAGATCACGTAGCTCTAAAATATCGCTTGTTTAAACTAGCAAAAGCTGAAGATCAAGAAGATCTGGAGATGATAGAACACATTCCTTTCGAACGTGCTGCCATCAGTCGCACACGACAGCAACATTTCAGTAAGCTATTTCTTGCATCTACTGAACTAAAGGAAGAAGTTCGTACAATAGTACTGAGGTTCATTAAAAACCTCCATCTATTCTGACACCCACAAAAACATTCTATTGAGGTCGCAGTGATTAAAGGCAGCTGTGCCAAGGCCCAATAATAATAATAATACAGAAAACCATACATGGTACTTACCTAAACAGCCAACATCGTTATTTGTGGTTCATTGAGGAGTTACGGAATTTGCGTAATCATCTTGGACTACTGAACGATTTATATACAAAGTATCATACTGAAATTTTAAGGGTAATGTTTAAAGTGTAATTCTGCTATTAGTAGATGCACGAATGCAAATAACAGTTCTTTTATTGAGAACACTTCTATTAAAGTGCTGGCTATGTGGTCTAATCGCAGCCGCAGCGGAAAGGATGACCAATGTTCAATATCAGTTGATAGATTTAATCAATTATTTCAAAGTATTGTGTTAAACATTACATCTCATTTGGGAAGCTCAAATAGCAGCAATCTTCTTGCAGATCCATCATAAATGGTCTGTAATGACGTATTTGATCTGGGAGAAGTAAGTTATGGCGAAATTAATATTTTCGATTCGTCCAAAGATATTTGTGGTCTTTTTGTAAATATTCTGAGGTTAGTAGAAAACGAGATTACCTGCTAAATTAATAAATTGTGGTTTTCAAGTCGGTGTATTTCCAATTCGCGTCAATAATTCCCTTACATCAAACAAGAAATAAGCATGAGGTATCGAAATACAAACCTATTTCTACCTTACCTGTCATAATCAAAATCTTTGAGAAAATAAAGAAGATTAAATTTTTACAATTTTTTGAATATAAAGTGTTTAACATTATAATTAGGAAACAGTCAGAATAAATGGAGTAGGCTCGGGGCAGCTTCCAATAAAACTGGGTGTCCCTCAAGGCTCTATATTAGACCCAATTTTATTTTTGATACATATCAATGATTTTTATTGAAATACAAGCACAGCACCTACTTTTCGCAAATGATATCGTTTTGCTGGTTGAATCAAAAACGTTGCACAATGCTTTGGACAAAAGTTCTCAGACTCGCGAAGATGCACCACAAGTAAATTTTGCTTAAATAATGGAGAAACTCTGATAATGATATTTCCTTTGAATGGTACTGACGATTTCGCTGACCCAAAATTAGTTGAACCTAGAATTTTACATTTACCATACGCTAAATTAAAGTGTACGTTGTTAATAAATACATTTTGTTGCATAAAACAAGCAATATGAAGAATTTCCAGGTACCAGATCAAGGACGAATTCTGCACTAGGTTTTCATGTTTGACTACTTCTTGTTATCGAGATGTAACATTTTTCGATACTCTTCCTCAAGATATCAGAAACCTGGAGCGTACTCCATTTAAAGCTAATTTAACGAAAATATTTTATAAGCTGGCCTTCTATTCAGAAGAATATTTGGCGTATTCTAGTAGCCAGTTGCGCTTCGGTCTCTGTTTGATTAACGGTGTTTATACATTTTTATTTTATATACACTGTGTTTGTTTATTTGTTTGTCATTAACCTAGTTGTTGGATTGTATGTAATTGCATCTAGCATCTTTATACATTAAATGTAATGTATTTGTCGCGTATAAATACTTGATTGTATATGTAGTAGTACAAATAAAGATCACGGTCACTATTTTATTTAACGATATTGCCGATACGCTCACTTGTAATTCGTCTAGCGATTATGCAACAGTCTACGAATTCAGTCTTACGTCCAACGGAGTTTGAGCTACTAGCAACTTCAAAACTAAATTTTCAGCGATAATTGGAATACTACGCCAATAGCCTAGCAAAATATGTATTGTCAAGCACAATGTAACAAATCCATCGGTATGACTGTATTCTGAACAAGAAGATAAAACTGAATAGTTTGTAAATTCTTTTAACAGAAGGGAACATCTCCAAGGATTATCTGAGAACGACTCTGTAGATTGGATCCCCTATTAAAATGAAGAAGAGGAAATGCTTGATATCTAAACTACCCGTGATTCGCTGAACTTGATCTAATGAACCTCGGACGAATATGGCGAACCATAGCAAACCACATGTGTCACACGGTTTTTCTGGCCAAGTTCTTCGAACCACAGATCGTGTAAAAGGTCCAGTTACTTGATCCGTGATTGGACGAACTTGATCTCTCGAACCTTGAACTACGCGCCGCGTGAGATATGTGGTTTGCCATGGCTCGCGGTTTGGCGAACCCGGTTCGGATGGTCCCGTCGATAAAACCTAAGCGGAACAAACTGTGTTGGTCCGCGATGGCTCGGTGAATCACAGACCATGATTCTCCCGATTCACGCGGCATCTTTCTACACGATTTCACTTTTACAGGGAAAAAAAGGTATGATAAAGATGATCATTTTACTTGCATGCATACATATTTCTTTAATTTTCTAATTGCATTTGTTTGGTAATACTACAGGAAATCCTGAAACAATATTGCCAGATATAGTTGAAGGTGAGAATTCTAGACTACCATTGAAGCATTGTACATTCTCCAATAACTGAATTGGTGCATACAATGGAAGGAGAAGGTTTCGAAGATTTAGCTCAGGAAGATATTGTAGAAATAATGGCAAACAAAGCAGTGAGTAAAGATGAAACATATGATCGTAGCGATGATTCCGATGAAGAGGAGTCGGAACCAATTTCGTTCAGAAAGTCATCTGCGTAGTCCTTGAATTGGGAAGAAAATTACGTAATCCACGTATGGTAATTACAAATGGAATAAATCATTGTTATTTCTTATTATTGTTAATCACTTTCTACAAGATGTCCCGCAGTTGGTAACATTTTTCAAGCGTTTTATATTTTTTGTTTCTACAGAATAAATCTATGTATTGTGTATATTTTGTATTATCCGTTTTGACAGTAACTGAATTAAATGATAATTTTTGTGTTTTCCAAAGTATGTTACTTTTATTTTCCGTTCAAGTAAATGTGTAAATATGCAGATTTTAGTTTGTCTTCGATTTACACGTTTTTACATATAAAAATTCCCAATTTTGATTGCCACTGTAGCTTGTTGTCTTATATCCATCGAGGTCAAGTATTGAGCTACATTATATTGGATTAACCGAGCTATAACGTTTTCTTTTTGGCGGGGTTAGAACATGCTTCTAGCTGCGCTTATAGCGCTTTGAATTCCGGACTTAGGATGTCTTCACACTCAGAAAAATGCATTAGCTTAACAAAATGTGTTTTGTTAATTTATTTTAGTTAGTACAACAGCATTCTCGGTGTTTGGATCAGAAAAACTGATGTATATCCAACACAAAAATGATGTTACCTTCTGAATGTTGTAACAACAAAAAATATATGTTAAAATTTCAACTCAACATTTAAATTACTGCAAAGTTATAAACCATTGGCTAATAGACAATATAGAGCCGTTGTCGGAGGCCATAGAACATTGGAATAAAACGTATAATATGCGACAAAAAAACTACACAAAATGCATTACAGATTTTTTAAATGAATGGCCAATTATAAAATTGAACAATGCCCTAGATCTTGTATGTATTATCGTTATCACTTATATGTATGCGTGCATAATTTTAATTAACAATTTATTTTTATATGTTCAGAAAATAAAAACTTATTTCACAGTTTCTTATTTTATTGTTTTGAAACCCATTTCAAGAGTACCAAACCAGTCACTACCAAAATTACGAGATAACATACAGGCTGGTTACAATTTGTTACTTCACCTATATCGTACCATTTCACTAAATAAATGTACTAAAGAAAAAATAAGTCTATGGTTTTAAGTCTGTTTCCTAAGATATTGCATATTAACGATATCATTGTGTGTGTGTGATTTCTATGACAGCAAACACCAAAGGTACCAAGTATGAAATTAATTTAATTAAATTAACTTCAGAATATGTACACAGTTTAATGGAAAATTCATTTATTTGAGTTTAAAGGTATCATTTTTATAACATCTTTTTCATCGCTGTGTAATGTTATTCCCATCTGATATAAAGTTTCTGAACTAACAACTCCTTGCTTATTCATCGCAGCAATAATTTGTTGGTTTGGAAGATTATTTTCGCATAAGTTTCTTGTCGCAAAAACGACCCACTGGATTATAACTAATATAATGTTAAGGTAAAATAAGGAACTTTAAAGTATGTAAATATGTTGATAAAAAAGGATACATGGATTTCTAGCATCAATATTACAGCAATCCAATAACAATGGTATGCATTCTAGCTCCCTCATCTGCAATCAAGAAAAATAAGTTTGTATTCTAGAAACTTTTCAAAATATTTTATGCCGCACTCTACTCAGGAGTATTCATAGATTATATACCCAATGCAGTGAAATCCCTCTGAAATAGACACCGTCTAAAACAGACGCTACACATCAATGGGCATTTTATATAGAACCGATGCAATAGTCTTTATCAGAATGTTCTATTTTAAACTAACACTTTTTGAAATGAGACACTTACGGAATATTTAGCTTCTTGAGTGTATGGGTAGATTCCTCTAACTGTGCAACTATATCTGTAAATGTGTCAAGTTAGGTGATCGAGCGGAGCACGATTACTTTCCTGGGCAATTTAGAGGAGAAATTAACCAAAAAAGGAGTATTCCGAGACTGTTACACTCTACCTTTTTGAGACAATGCACACACAATTGAAATTTTTGCGAAATGCCATTTTTTTCTTTAACGACAGATATCTTTAACATCTTACTCGTTAGGAAGGTAATTAAATTTGATTCGATAGAATATTTCTTGTTTTCGGCAAGACATGGAGGATTTCTTATTAATATAATTGGTTAATACCAAGAAAATCATCAATATCGTTGCCAAGTTTAATTCATGTTGTTTCATTTTTTAAATCTTATATATTTTTACAAAATCTAACAGAATCGTTTTAGTAAACATTTTTCTATATCTAAAATGCGCCCTTCTTTAGTAAATTACATATACAGCTATATACAAAAGTTTTCGTTTAAAAACGTAGAGTACTATGAGGAAATACTATAAACTTTTGTTTTGCTAAAGATATCCATTAAAGCAAACATGTAAACGTTATCTTTTTTAGCACAATTCAATCATCTATTCCAAGTAATCATCATTTTCCTACGTACCTTGTCTAATAAGTTAATCTGTATCAGCAAAAATAAGTACACCAATATTCAACATAAACACAATTAAAGCATCAGTAGTAAAAAATATATTCAGAACATACTAAAAATTTAAAAAATGCCGCAAAATAAAAATTTTCATGAAAAGACTTGCCATATGAATTTCATAGTGCAATGCATAACATGGACATTACACAAAACAATACTCCGGAGATGTTGGTAAGTATTCAATAAAATACACGGAATCTCATTACCGTTTGTACGAAGAAAAATGGTGTTCACTTCGAATAAATGTTGAAATGGGCACCTATAACATGTAAATAAATTGCATATTTTCAATGAAAATCTTTAATAGTATTTGCATTTTAACAAAAAACTTATTTGTACAGCTTCATATTTAATTTACTAAAGAGCGACAAACTTTAAATATACCAAAATGTGTATAAAAAAATCGTTTTAGTTTCTCTATAAGATCGTGGAAAAATGCAAGTTAAACATGGCAATCATTTAGATGGCCATCTCATGATATAAAGAAATACCAAATTAAATCAATTATCTCAAAAACTAAAACAGATATGTATAGGGAACGTTGATGAAAGTTTACATGAATTGAGGAGGGGCATCCAAAATTGTAATAATATACAGAATGATTCATTTAAAAAACCTTAAAAACTTATATCATGCGCTGCGGAAATTGTACACTCTGTATATTTGAGTATAATTTTAAGCTGTACAGCGTTTGTCTCCGAATACTTTTTTTTTATCTTTTTCTGTAAATTGTTCAGGACGGGAATTATCATCCGTCCAGTTTGTAAGTAGACATTGATGAAATTCAAAAATGTTATTGTGTTTCCCTAAACATATTGTTTACCTCAAAATATGAAAAGTTCATAAGTTAAAAAAGTCTAAAGAGCATATGTATGTACACCTAGTCATTAATGCCAATACATATATGAATCATCCTAGTTGAATTATTTCCTAAGGAATGCTTGAATAAAGTATGGAATATATGGCATCTATTTTAGAGAGATTTCACAGTATATCTACACAGATTTCTCACCAGATCTTGATTTTCTTTGTGTTTCCAACACAAATTTGCTAATAATCTGATAATCGATGCTTTAAAACCATATGATGGATGCTGCGGTATTTCTCGGTCAACAGTATCATTAACTTGAGATAATTTTGGTATCACAGAAAAGTTGTTTTCCGATTCTTTACCAACGCTGTGTATACTTTTCAATAGAAAGGTACAATTAATTAGCAAACTTTTATCTTTTTGCAGATGCAATCCATAATTTTCATCGCTACTAATACACGCAAGTAGTTCTAAAAGTAATGTTACTTCAAATGGCTCTATTTCCTTTAAGTATTCAGTTACAGTTTTTAATATGCAGTCAGATTTATGTTTAAATTGCTCTGACAAGATACTTAACAACTCATTGGTTACCCAACTTTTATCATTGTTCCATATCTCTTTCATCATTTCCAAACATAGTATTCTATTTTCAACCGTATAATTTATATAGGTTTTGTTTAATTGTATATCTTTTATAAATAATTCTAATAAAAAAGTTAAATAGTCATTGTTAATATCCTGTTTATACGAACTGAAAATATATTCTATTATCTCCGTATTTTCTTTTAATAAGAGTGGGTGGATTCGAAATATGTTGTATATTAACGCGGAAGTATGGTATAAGCAAATATTATTCCGAACTAATATTTCCAAGTCATTCTTAAAAAGATCCCATACTTTCTTACTAGATAAGTCATTATTAATAATTAAATTAATAAGAAACTGTAATGCCATTTTTAAGCTGTCCCAACCATATTGCTCATTTTTCTCTAAACATTTTAATATTTCCCTTGTATCATTTAAAATACTTGGTGAGTTACATATGAGAACTTGTCCATCGGGATTGAAAGCCACGGAATTTCTTAAAGATTTATAAATTCCCTTTACTGTCTTGAAATAAGTTTCATTTTGTTCTGTTAGCTTATTCTTGATAGTTTTTAACGATTCGCTTAAAACATCTACGACATCAGAGGTAATATGTAAGCTAAAAAAAGAAATTAGATGTTTATTGTCAAAGTGATAGCAGCTCTTTAATTTACCATTGACTAGTAGTTGGATTTAGCCTAAATTGTTCTTCCAAAATATTGCATAATTCCGTCCAATTTTGTTCTTGTAAAATTTGAAAAACGTGAAATTTTAAATTTTGTTCCAGCATATTTTACAATGACAAGGGAGTATGAGGGTTGAGGTTATGTCTAATTTTGTTTGTCGAAATAACGGTGGAAGTTAAATTTGTAATGTTGGTAGTTACAGACACAAATGCAAAATCATAAATAGAAGCGTATTTCTAAAGGGCAGTAAATTAATCTTGAATATTCCTTACTAGAAGACTCCGGTTAATCCAAAAAAGGTGAGAAGGCAAACGATAATAATTTTCGGTGAAGCATTTCTTGAATAAAATCAAATGTTCAAAATAATATCTCGTATTTTCTCAGAAATTGCATTGTCACTACCGCCTTAACCTATACATTACTTTTACTTTAAGATGTTTCTTACAAGGAGCGAATATGATAGGGGTGTTAATACATTTTCTCCGGAAGGTCGCCTTTTTCAAGTCGAGTATGCTATAGAAGCAATAAAATTAGGTTCAACAGCTCTTGGAATATGCACAAGCGAAGGTGTTGTTTTAGCAGTAGAAAAGCGTATTACTTCACCGCTAATGGAGAGCACGACTATTGAGAAGATCGTAGAAGTAGATAAACATATTGGTTGTGCCGTTTCAGGTTTAATGGCAGATTCAAGAACGATGATCGATAGGTATTGTAAATCTTTGATATCGTTGATTTTATAATTGTTTTATAACTTTAGAGCTAGAGTGGAATGTCAAAATCATTGGTTTGTGTATAATGAAAGTATGGGTGTTGAATCGTGTGCCCAAGCCGTTTCAAATCTAGCCATTCAGTTTGGAGATTCAGATGATGATGGAGCAGCAATGTCCAGACCGTTTGGTGTAGCAATTTTGTTTGCAGGAATAGATGAAAAAGGACCTCAATTGTACCACATGGATCCGTCAGGTATATAATTTAATTCTACCATTGTTATTTAACTTAAATTTTGTTATTCAGGAACGTTCGTCGAGTTTGATGCGAAAGCTATTGGATCTGGTTCGGAGGGAGCGCAACAAAGTCTACAAGAGATGTATCATCGTAGCATGACACTTTCGGAAGCCAGTACTGCTGCTTTAACGATTCTCAAGCAAGTCATGGAGGAAAAGCTAAATTCATCTAATGTTGAAGTCATGACAATGACACCTGATAAATTATTTCATATGTTTACAAAGGAGCAAGTCGAGGAGGTAATAACTACTATTACATAAATGTATTTCTTTTATGGTGAATCATGATTAATATACAACATGGAATTTTTATTATAAAAATAAATAAATTAATTGATTTAATTCTTTAAGGCACCAAAACCATTCCATAAATCCAGTTCCATATTTATTGTATTCAAATCTTCACGTTCATTTATTTTTTTTAATATGTACCTTTCAACAATCGGGGAAACTAAAATTGTAAAACTTAGTATTTTTTATAATTACAAAAGTAGAATTTTACTTTATTAATACAAATTCCATGTTTCGATTGCTTTTATAGTGCGACATCTATATGTGAATAGTAAGGCTAACTTTACCGGATTTCAGGCGCTAAAATTGATCACCATATCGGAACAGATCAAGGGAGATCTTCGTTCTGGTACTTCGACGGCAGAGGTCATAAGTATTAAATAAGAGTGTAAATTTTGTTTTATTGAATTTGTAAATACAGAATTATATAATAAAAATTTAAATGTTTTAGTTTTATTTCAAATAGAGCATAGAACATTATTTCCTGATAGAATCAACATAATTTAGTTGAAATAATAAAAAAAATTAATTTTGTTGTCAGTAATTCCAGATATTTTTCTGAATTAAAGCGTCCAAAAGTTAAGGGATACATTTTTTCTTATGTTTGTCTGTTCTCAACCAATATCATTCTTTGCAAGTATGTACGTTTTCAAATAATGACGTAGGTTTCCACGGCCAGAGTCAGTTAATACTAAACGTGTTCCGAGTTCGGAACGTGCCATGGTTAAAGGAAAACTCGACGTTTCGCCCACATATGTGGCTTCTTCAAGAGAGCGGGGGGTGGTAGGCAACAATTAGCACCGTAACTCAACGTGTAAACCACGGCAGAGGCGAAACTGAGCGGCAAGTAGTTGATCACGGCAACTCAGCATGTGAACCATGCCAAAGGCGGAAATCAACTGCTAACTGTATATTTTCATTATTACGTTTTGGCACAACTAAACCGATATATCAAAATTGTGCTTAGTATCAATAAACAGAATACTAAATGTGTATTATGTTGAATAGTTCACTTGCACTCATTTTCACATTTTCATAAAAATGAAATGGTTGAAGATTGACCTTTTGTGATTGTTTTTTAAATAATCGATTAAATTATAAAAACAAGTTTCAGTTATGGAATTCACTCTTACGTTTGGCTACTTTTCCTTCAACCAGTTAACAATTTTAATGCTGTGCTGAGTAAGATTATATTACAGTGGATAACCGGTTATCGAGCATAATCTATTCCAAGACTATGTTGCCCGAATGATTTGTTAACCGATCATCGATTTGGTCATCAAGTTTGCATGACGAAATGGTTAATTGGTGCTGAAGATACAAAAATTGAAGAAAAACTGTAAAATTCCTTGATATACATTTAATTATTGCAAAAATAATATACGCAAAATAATGAAATGGCAAAATCCACGTTAATCAATTTTTTTATTGGGAAACTTGAAAGAACCGGCTCTTCTCCTTTGAATGATTTTCCGGAAATAATGGTTAGCATTGCAGTTGTCTGAAACTCCAATAGTTGTTCAAGTTGATTGGGTAGGCCTTCACTTAATAAAAACACACACAAAAGTACATTCATAGTTGCAATATTTGTGGAAAACTCACTAAAAAGAAGCCATACATTATTCATCATCTAACCCAAACCTATTTCGATTGGATGGGGATTTACGTGAAATTTCAATTTTGTTTATGTTCTTACTACGATATGTTAATTTGGTCTTCATACGTAAAATAATGGTTTGTTTCCTGTGCTTTCTTCTAAATAAATTTTGTAACAAACTTTTAAACTATTCATCTTTCACTTTTCTCCGTCTCGCTCTGGTTTACCCTATAACTAAATAAAAAACGCATCCGTATTTCAGAGACAACATGTGTTTTATCTGTACACGAAAAGAAAAGAGATTTTGAAATGGACAAGCTACAGATAAGATGTGATTTAATAACATTGACTTAAACACTGTTTGTTTTTCATATATAGATACGTGTTTTCGAGTAATTAGTGGTACAATTACAATTTGATGATAAATAAAACGTATATTTTGAAATTACAATAAATTAGTAAAAGTGCAAAAGTTCAACTTGTTTATTCCAAAACAAAAAATAATATATCTACAATAATCAATTAATAATTTATATAGTTGAAATATAACAAAATATAAAATATATATGCAATTGTAAAATATTAATAGTTCCGCTATAAAAAACAACAAAACGAAAAATTAAAGTAGAGAATGGATTGAAAAAAAAAAAGGATTTAATAAAATGTTTATTAAGAAATTGTAACACTTGAATAAAATATATATTTGGAATGGCAATATCACATTTTTGGGACAACAATATTTTTATAGTCAAAGTTTAAACAAAGTTCATTATCTATTTCAGACAACTGTGGTGTTCACTCTTAAAAAGTAGATAATAAGGAATGACACCAAGTGGACAGCGAAATCTGTATTAACGGGTTTTTGCATTTTTTGCTTAGATGTTTACCTCACTTGGTACAATCTACATGTATGCGGGTTAGTTTTGACTAAAATTGGTTAGTGTATTCAACGAGGTCATACTTTTACCTTGTAATCTGTGTTTATAGGAATATATACTACATGTATTTATTATATGTATATATATATGTGTGTGTAGCTATTATTTAAGTTGACATATTACTGTTATTGCAGGTTTCATGCAGGAAACGAAATTGATACCGAGGCGTTCCCATTAATTAATAAGGATCGGAAAATTTTTAAAGTATTTATTCCATGTTTGATCGAAGGCTAAAATTTTTGAATTTTTTGAAAATAACAATCCTACATTGTTTGAATCAAATATTAATTAAATATGTCTATGTACAATAGGGGCGGAGGGTCCATAAGGCCTCAAAAATGCAATTAAATTCGTAAATAAAATTATATTACGTAATTATTACGAAAATACAGTTTAAATATCCCGTGGTTTCCTATTTATTCCGTGGATATAATTGAGAAATGAATTATATACCTTATTACAACGTACAATAGATTGAGATTAAATATTTTAATATTAATATGTAAATGCTTCACTTGCAACAAAGTAGAAAACTGTTCGTCCATCTTCAAACAGAAATGAGAATCAGTCGGAGTAAAATAATGACGTACATAATTTCTATCAACATCAGGAATAATTACAGGAGGTTGACCCTGCTTAGGATGATAAAGTTGAAAAAAATCTAATTGATTAAAAATAATAACTTGAAATTCTGATAAATTCAGTTTTATTTATCCTCGTATAAGTCTATACGAATGTAATGACTTCCTCATTTGAGCTGGGGCCCATATGTAGTGAATAGGATGAGTGATCTATCAATTCCAACCCCAAGTCGTGCGTTATCTTCAAGGAATAGAGTTTCTCAAATAATGACCCTCGCTATTGTTTATTACTGGTGTATTATATTCTTCCTTTTTCAAGATAGTCAATTCAATGGCTATCCTAGTTTGGGGATTGATGGCACAGTTGGCACGCCGTGCTAGCAGTCTCGAGGTACCAGATTCGAACCCCAGACTCGACAGTCTCAGAGTAAGGTTTTCCGTAGTTTTCCTTACTCCAAATTTGACGAATGCTGAGGATAGACATCTTAAGTACGGGTGCAATTGTAATAGCAACTCATGGGCGGCCAATACCCCCTGTAATTGGGGAAACCTGTTGAGGGATATGAAGGCATGGATCATTGTATTATTATTATTATTGTAAAAAAACAGTCGCTGTTGCTTTTCTAGCCCATGGAACAGTCTTCACCTTTTTCGAAGTGTGTATCCATGTTTCATCTGTAATTATTAGTCGATGCTAAAACTCCGACTTATTTCGCAATTGTTTCAACAGGGCGTTGAAAATCTTAATTTAATTCTGAGTGAGCAAACGTGGCATCCAACGCAGCTTTTTCATGCCCACATCTTCAGCCACGTTCACAGAAGTTCTTTCAAGATGCCCACAGCTTCTGCTATCTCTCTAACCTTAAATTAACGGACGTCTAGCACCATTTGGTGAACTTTTTCGATAATATCGCTAATGGTTGCAGTTTTGACCGTCCCAAAAGTATCGTCAGCCAGGCTGGTACGAGCATATTTAAATTCTGCTCTCCAAAATATTCTGTGAGAGAAAGTTTTTAATTTTGCGTATTGCAAGAATTTAATGACGACTCGATATTCAAATTTTTCAATTTTTACAAAAACAGAATATATACATGTAGGAAACGTTGTTCATAGAAAATCGTATGTTTTATTCAACTTTCGCCTTCTTAAATTTTACGTGACTGTACTAAGACATGTCCTTTGATGATGACTCACGTGGTAAAGTTGCAATTATCATAAATAACCATTGATAAGATAATTTTGCACCGTATTCCAACAACTGCAATCGAAGCAAGATAAACCACAGTACTTAGTAATAATAAATACATCAAATTAAAATAATAAAATTCAATTCAATTAATAATAGTTGTATTTGCATAAAAATCTTAACTTGTTTTCAATTGACATCTGCTAAGTAATAAGAAAAATATAATTATGTTAATGCGAAAACAGGTGAGTACTGACACGCTTTCCGTTCAATTCAGCCGAACGTACAGTAAATGATAATTTTAATTTTCGGATGTTTATTGAAACAGTTTTCTGAATTACAATCTCCATAAAAGTCACGCGAGCAAGGACCAAATGAGGTAAAAATAAGTACGTGTAAGAGGAGAAAGTAAGAGCAGATATTTAAGTAAACCTGTGTGTTTTCATACTCATACGCGCATGTGTATTATGAGCTAAATAAATTATGTAAAGTGCTTAAATTTTGATGAAAACTATAAGTACATATTCAGCTATATATTCCGGAGTTCTAATGAATACCCTTATGACGGACAAGATTTCTAGCTGATTTACGCATTAAACAAAACTTCCACATAAGCACCGCAGATTGCTACTCTTTATAAATTATAAAATTCCTGACTTATGCACAAATTAAACTGTAAGGTCACTTTTTTTGACATTAATAATTAACAGCAGGTGAAACAAAAATTATATTTAAATGGATAATTGGATGCAGGCAACAGTAAAAAATTTGGCTTCGCCATATACGATAGTAGTACATAAATATAATAGCAAGGACATTACCAACTAAAATTTTTTAATAATTAGTTATTATTAGTACTTATAAAGAATTCCTGTTAGTACTCTACAATAAGGTAAGACCAATGCAATATTTTGCAATGATTTCACACTTACTTCTTACGTTAATTTTGGACCACTTGAAACTTAAAATTAAATTTTTGTTCAAAAGTTACCTATTTCCTATATGTATTATATTAATTTATGTGATCAAAGAATGATCCTTAATGTTAACTTACGAGGATGGCCGCCGTGTTAGTCGACGTCTGTCAGAATTTCGGAGGAGATTCACCAAATAGTGTTGTTCTCAGAGCTGTTAAAATGAGCAACTTTATGTATTTGTGGAATCAAGGAATAAGAACAAAACCTGTCGGTGATTCGATTTCTTTCTTTGGATGGGAAAACGCGTGCAGAAATCAAAAGAGAAGTTACATGTAGTTGATAAGGATCTTATACCTTGTATAACCACCATCAGATGCAGGTTTAATGAATTTAAGCGCCATCGAACATCCGTTTTTGATGAGTAGACGCCAAGTCGTAACTACGGGCGAAGTTTAGAGAGACTTTAACATGGTAAACATTTCAAATTAACGTGTGCAGGACATCGTTCGTGAAAAATTGAGTATGAGAAAGCTGTCAGCAAGATGGAAGCTGATTGACTGAAAATAGGATTGCGTGATAACTTCAAAGCAATATTTATATGTAGACATTAAGCGCAATACGAGTGAGTTTCTGTAGCGTTTTATGACTGTAGATGAGACATGGGTACATCATTACGTTCCAAAAACCAAAGACCAGTCGGCAAAATAAGTTTTCCCGGGGAACGTGCACCAAAGAAGGCGAAGAGCCAGAAAAGTTATGGCGGTGATTTCTTATTATTCGCAAGGCATAATCTTAATTGATTATTTGGAGAAGGGAAAGACAATCACAGCTATGCCGATTTATTGGTCCGATTCGTCGTTGAATTAAAGAAGAATCTACCTAGCGAAGAAAAAGAATTCAATCTATGATAACGCCCCAGCCTGCTCATCGGTAATTGCCACAGCAAAGCTAATCCAATATCCAGTAACGGTACGAAATTGTGTTCCATCCATCATATTCGCCAAATTTGACCTCCTGTGACTTTTTTCTTTTCCAAACTTGGGAGGTGGCTTTGCGAAAAGTTATTCACGTCGAATGAAGAAGTCACTATCCTAACAGAGGCGTATTTTGAGAGTTCGACAAATCCTAATACTTGGACGGCTTAAAAAAGTTAAAGCATCACTAGACTAAATATATGGTATATGTAGAACTCCAAGAAGATTATACCAAGAAAGGAGTTTAGCTAATGCAAAACAATTGCGTTGTCTTGCCCCCTTAACAAAGGTATTTGTCATACCGTCCTCGTATAGTGGTATCTATTAATAACGTGAAAAAAATAATCAACATAAAAAAATGTTAATTGAAAATTGTAAAAAAGAGCTTGTAATAGGTATAATCGAACATAAACGTAAAGATAATCTATGATAGCGCCTTTACTGCATTTACCTAATTTTTATTGCTGCTTCGAATATTATAAAGCGCAGGATCCTAATCCTAGTAATATAGTGAACATAAATCTAGATCATCTTTTTAAAATTTGAAGCGCTATAACTGTCATAAATGTCTTTAGCTGCATAGAAGGAGCTTGGTCCTGATCTGGTTGACGCAATTCGCGTTACAGATGTCAAGCAGTCGCTGTTATCTGACCCGTCCAGTAGCTGACCGGATCTTCTCTAAAATCCTCTCAATTTATTACAGTCTCTCAAGTCAGCATCATATTACTATAGCCAATGAAGCAAACCTTCTCGAACGCATTACACACACAATTAATTAATTCGGCGTTGTGAGTTTCTTGTCATCATTACAAACGGATGAATAAAATACTCTCTCATGTAATAAAACGTGTTTTTTATTACACGACTTACGTTGTACAACGATGCTCAGATTGGCTTTAATTAAATTTATTTCTATGTAGATAAATGCTAGTTTGATTATTTTCGTGAATGTACACAATCTGGCGATGTTATCGCGAGCAGTGCATGGGAACTGATTCACCTGTTGCTTGACGTTGATAACTGCAATGATAAATTGAAGGTGTACGTTGATATACCTCTTGTCTCTCGTGAATTAATACGTTTGCGTCTTGCGATTAAATTGATTATCTACCCCAAAAAAATTACAACATATTTAGTTGACGAAGGGACATTATATAAGACAATTTAGTTAAATATCTTTCATTTTAAAACTAGAGCCGTATAATTTACATTACCATAACACGTTATTTTTGTTCTGTCTAAGGGATATTTAATTTATTTAATTAATTAAACCATTATCACCATGTTATAAGTTTTACTAGAATCGTATGTTTTTATATCTATTGCATTCTTTATAATATATGTAGGATTTTTCACGTTTACCTGTTGATTAAAAGTTTTTGCAGTTAGCATCCTAGCCTAGCTCTGAAAATTTATAGCAGGCAATAAAAGCGCCCGCTCGGTTATAAAAAATAATTTTTAAATTCATGTCACTTCCGGTTATACAGGAAGTTACAGCCAACTTTGGTATTTTTAATAGAATGACATCTTTTATTGTTTTTTGGATTCCATGGTTTGTTGTGGATTAAGGTCATCTAAATGTTTAAACTTTCTATAATTTACACGGAATTCGCGTTTCATCTCAATAACTTTAATATTTTGCGGAGTAAATCATACCGAATGAGATTTGCCGAGTTTTTTTTTTTTTTTCTAAGGGATGAATTGATTCGGTTCAAAGAAATTGATTTTTTCTTAATGGAGCGAATACATACGCTACCGTGAGCAAAAACGCAATGGCTTTCGGTATATACTAGGTGTCCCTATATCTGTCTTGCGTTTAAAGCAGTTGTCAAAATAACAATAAATATACAGTAGCATACCCAATACTTATTTAGAAATGATAGCGGATCTCGAATCGTTCATAAGCGAGAGTACATATATTGGAAGATATTTGCATCATTTGTATAATTGAAATATATTATACAAGACTCAGTTATAGGTAACCTTGAAAAATTTGATCCCATTTATTGTGCAGATTTTAATGATACAACAACATAAAACGCAAAAATATAACACCCTGTATAATGCGAAAACGTTATGGGACCAAGCTGACGCTGTTCCCTTCGAAATAAAAAAGAATCGTTGAAATCGGAGATATGAAGTAAATATAAAAAAAAAAAATACACGAGGATCTGAGACCCTCCTCCTTTTTTGAAATTGGTTAAAAATAGTAACTCCGCATCACACAAGTCATTTAATTCATTTGAAACAATCATTTCGGGAATTCTTCCATTCGGTCGTACGGTTGACAATGGGAATCCGGGAATTCCCGAAACGATACGAAATTGCAAATCGAAAATTACATAAAATCTACTAAAATGTATCAATTAGAGGCTATCTTCATCTGGACTGACCTTTCACCATAAATACTAGCACATTCCTATATAATCAAGTAATTTTTTTTAAAGAGCACACATAACCTTAGGCGAGTTGTCTGCGATTTTGAGTAATTAAAAGGCATAACTTGGAAATTTTAAAAAACTATAGTCGAATTATAATTTATGTAATTATACGTTGTGCAACGTGGAACCTACGCGTAAATAGAAGTTTAGAGACATTTAACTTGATACATCACCGGCCTTTCTATTTTAAAGTTATGTTTCGCATGAACATTAAGATATACCGGATACTTACAAGTTGCATAACGATATCATTATTTTCATGTTCTATCCAATTACAGTCTTAAAACCGATTTCGTAATAGAAACAAACAAAACTCCAATACACCTATTACCTGAAGCAACAACTAAACTAAACTACTACTAAACTAAACTTGGACGCAGTAACCGGATGACTTGTGCCGATTAAGACATTACGGGGACAGAAGGGTGAACACAGAATATTATGGCACCATCTTTTGAAATCCAGTTAAGTCTTTATAAAGTACCTTCTATATAGTTGCCATAATTTATACATTTAAGAAAACGTTTTAGGCATGAAACTGCACTGTAACTAACTAAGGATAGCTTTGTAGTAGCTTCAAAACAAAAAGATATCTATTGTAATATTAAAAATAACGGCGTGATTTAGCACGTGGTTGGAATTGTTCAGCTATATGCATCGAACTAAGTTCAGATAACAACAATGCTGTACCGACGCGACGCCTATCATGACATGGCAGCGGTTTATATAACTAAATCTCCCCCTTTTTAATCCTTTCTCTGTATCCTGGAAATCTTATTTAGTAAAAGGAGACCAGAACTCTTCGCCCTATTCTACCAGGTTTTAATTTTCAAATTTAGAGCAACTTCATTCGCAAAACGCCTGTAGAATAATGTTGTTTGGCAAAGAGTAATATTTCCCATTAAATGAGGCTATAGGTTATGGTGTACATTAAAAATAGGCTTCAGTAGGGACCCAACAAGTAATGTAGAACGAAATATTTCTCACGTACATTTATGGAGTTTCCTATATGTAAATAATACATAAAGCTAAAGCAACAATTATCGGGTCCGAAGAGGTCAGCTTCATTAGGAAGGAAACATACGCATTCCATGGTTGCAGATACAAAACGGTGCACTTCGCAGTGACGCTAGACAGCAATCCTTATCCCAATATTACAGTCTGAAAAGATCCTTTATAATTTGAAGTGAGCTATATAAATTAAGTTATGTGTGTTTAAGAGAAAAAACATTTTCACATATAAATTTATTATTTTAGAAATTGATAACAGATGCGCAAAGATATGCTAAGACAAACGAGGACTTTAGTATTAACTGTGGCAGAAAGAAAAATTGAAATTCTTTTATACGTACATTTAGTTTTGCACATTACTATATGCGAGGAGAAATTTTTATATTATCTACCTAGCCATGATTAAAACAAATGATGACAACTTTTTTGCTATCAAATAACTGTGACGTTTTCGTACAAACTGATCAAGTTTCATTCATAACCAAAAGGTTTATTGTTTTTATGAGGGTTTAGTCGACAAAGAATGAGTGAAATTCAAGTAGAACAGAGAAATGTTATCAAGTTCCTAGTGAAGATGAGAAGTGGACTCTAGAATGTCTATGACAGAAAATCTATGGAAAAGATGTATCGTCAAATGACGATAAAGTTTTGGGGCAAAGAATTTCGATAGAGCAGGTTTTCAAGATGATCCAAGACGCCGAAGGTCTGTTCGAGCAAGAACCAGAAACCATCAAGGAAGTTGAGGGACTGGTCTTAGCCGATCGCAGACTAAAGATTTCTTTGTTTGCTACTGAAATAGGGACATCAGAAGCTACAGTTTTAAAAATCTTATATGAAAATTTAGGAATAAATAAGGTGTCAGCACGTTGGATTCCGAAATTACTTACTTCTAAATGGAAACTGTGCGGCCATAAATTTATGAGGAAGAGTGGACAGCACTGGCTGGCGACAAAGATGCCTTTTCAAGAACCACAGTAGGTGATGAGACGTAGGCGTCTCACTAGGACCCACCGACAAAACAAGAAACCGTACAATGGGATAAGAGATCATAAAAAAAACCGATGGCTGCGGTGCTTTGGGATGTAGAAGTGATATTATTGATAGCATGTATGGAGAAAGGCACTACAATGACAGGGTAAATCTATAAGAAAGCAATCAAAGAACTGAAACTACCATTCAACAAAAAGAACTTCAAAATTGTAAGCGAAATATTGTGCTTCATGAAAATCTGATTTTATAAAGTAGAGAGCGCCGAGCGACTATTATTGTTTCTCCAATAAGCGCTTTTCTTCAGAGGATTGCTTAAAAGTGACGGTGGAACAGTTTTTTTGAAGACCTACCGAAAAAGCTTTTTTTAGAGCGTGGAATAAGTGCGTGACCATTAGTGGAACATATGTTCACAAATGTTTTCTTTTTGTTTCCCAAAATCATTTTCTTAATGACTTAGTAGATAATGTAAAAATCTTTCCTCGGAGAATAATAACTATTTTAGCAGAATTTACCGATTTCTCTTTGTTTATAACGTACATTGTCTATTTTTCACATAGTATTAGAAAGAAAACTATTAATGCGATGTTTCTGCCAAGCGAAGTCCACTTCCTGTTCTATGCCGCGCTAACCCACTCTTCATAAGAGATACTTTTAGTTTTATTAAATTACTATATATAATATGTAAGAAAAATATTATACAGCGAGATCCATAATTTATATGAAAATTCAAACGTGTAATACTATATAAAAATGTGTATGTAAACTATGCAAAACTATATAAAGAACAAGAAGAAGAAAATAATGGTTACATAATGGAATAAAAATCAATAAATAGTAAAAGCAATAGTAATAAGAAAGATTGTTATATCTTAATAATATTTGAACCTTTTTGGGATCGGATTGCGATATTCGATGACTAATACCAGTAGTAGCTCTAGTACAAATTTGTAGAGACCCATAAACAGTTTATCAGTTTAATTAATACATATATGTCACTATGTAAGGAAAACTGTTACAGAATGCAGCAGCTTTACAAGCAGTTTTGAACACAACTGATAAACAGTCTCATTGAGATTCAGACTGTTAAGAACCAACATAATAATATACCTAGGTGTGTAGGCTGTAATAATAAATAATATTTGTTCTGGCGATCGCTGGGGTGCTGCAGTGCGCGATCGTCTCTTTTGTCGTTGCAGGAACACAACATCGTCAGACTTAAAATTGTACTTTACAGATGATTAAAGTGGTCGACGTGAGCATAGGATGCTCTACACATATATTACACATATCTATACAAGTGTCCTAACCTTCTGCAATTATCAACATGTTTTGTTTACTGTTGTCGTAGTAACTAAACGGTACTTACATTAAAAACTATTTGGATGCAATACCCAAATACAGGATTCCCCTTTAACTGTAAAATATCTTTTTTACTTTCAATGCTAAACATATCCTTCGTTACACAAAAACGTTAAAAAAAGCTTCCTGTTTGTCCACAGAGAAAATATAAGATGTAAAAGATTAATAGAAAAATTAACATATTTGTTTGTAAACAGAACACATCAGAAAATGCCTAGAAACAATAACCAAAAAATATAATGCTAAGATAGCTTAGCTTCCTCATGGTATTGATGGAATAATTCATGGCAAACGCGACAGAAGGAGAGAAAAAAATTACACTAACACACGGACATGTTTCTGCCTACCCGGCGTCATCGGCACAGTTAATGCTGTGAGGCAACAACGATAGAAGGTAGAGATAAAAAATTACTCTCGAAACCACGCTGATGACGCCGGGTAGGCAGAAACATGTCCGTGTGTTAGCGTATTTTTATCTCTCCTTTTGTTGCGTTTGCCGTGAATTATTCCATCAATACCATGAGGAAGCTAAGCTATCTTAGCATTATATTTTTTGGTTATATTTGTTTGTGCTTGATTATATGTACATGTTTATAAAATAATACCCTAATTCTAAACAGCATGTCTTTATACTATATAGCAGGTAGGTATCTTTTTATTTCGTAATAATAAATAGCACCGACATTCTTCACAACTGCAGAATAAGGTATACTGCAGTTCTGCTTCACTAACCATATTCCAGCAATGCTTGTAAAAATGTCATTAAACTTATACGATAAAACACGTAACTTATATATAAAGCACACCCACATGTGAAGGTACCTTTTGCGGTTCCTAGAAAGTGCGCGCTGGCCAAAGCTTCACTTTTAAAAAGATGTCTTAAGTAACTGACATAGTTGCATGTCACAATTTTTACGTTATGGTCAGTTTCATTCACCTCGGCGTACTGTACGTATGTTGTGTTGTATGTATGTACATACATACAATCGGTACAGAGGCATAATACGTCTTGCACTGCACTCTCGAGAATATGCACGTTTGCATAATTTACATAATCTGTTTCGTTTTCTTTCACAATATCGTTCCTGTATAAAGGCGATAATTACAAAACTGTAATTACCTCAATTAAAGAGTTTGTTATTGCGAACTGGCTTCCTTCTTATTTTAACTGCAAATATCTCCGGTATAAATGCAATTTTGATCACAATCTCGAAATAAACTTAGTACAAGCAATCCATTGCGTATTTCGACAGCAAATGATGAACTCGCTGCCTGTCAATATACTACTTGTTGGCTGGAGTATTTTACTCAATTTTGATACAATTGGCACCCAGTTTGATTTATTTTTCTTCTGATAGAATTAACGTAATACTGTGAAGTACGTGGATATTATTACTTTATATAATTACAATTGTGTACCGTGTTCGAACCGTGTCACGGTTAAACGTTTAACCATGACACAGCCCGAATCCCGGAACACGCTTAGTTTTAACTAACTCCGGCCGTGGAAGCTTACGTTATTATTACAATTAAAATATTTTTATAATATTTTCACTTTATGCTTAAAGAACTTACATAACATAGTATTGTTATTTGAATGTTGGCATGTTAATGATCTAACGAAATTCTGGGCCGGCGCTATGTTTTGCGAGGCCTTGTACAAAATAACGAAATGGGGCAACTCTCAGATATAAAAACCCTAGCAGCGCAGACGGTTAGCGCAACGTTGGATTCGCTTGGCTCGACTTGGCAGCGATGTTAACATACTTTACTGATCTTTGGGCGAAGTATCTACTTTGGCGTGCGTCGACCTTTAACAATCATTTCCTGAAAATTGGCTCACTGTTGTCCGTCGACCGTGGCATTACATATTACACCTTTGGCAACTGATCGTGCACATCTGAGTTGGTTCAACATCGACTTGCTTACATCACTTAAGTGTGTACTGCCAAGCGTAGCTTGATTATCATTTCCCGGTTGTCGACCAACGTTTAACCGATTTTACTGACTTAGAGCTAATCGATACCCAACGTTAGAAAAATACCATTGGTTTTGTATACCTCGCTGACACTCTACTAACCGTGGTTAAACGTCACAGATATTGCGCTGACTGTACGACGTTGTACCAACTGCAGGCAAACCGTATTTATCAGAGTTTTCAATAAATAAGGCCGGAATGCTTCCCAGTGTTGACATAATAAAGTTATGTCTATAAGAAAGTAGAAAATATTCCAGATTTTGTAGGAGACGCTCACGAAGAATTGATACTCAATTGGGCACTCTACAAAAAAAGTAATAGGCATACTCCACAAGCAGGGCTTATATCCATACCGAATTCCAGCTCCTACAACTGGAAGATTATGCTAAGCGCATGAAGTTTTGTCGGTGGCTAAATAATAATACTCGGAATTCACATGTATAGTCCATCTGACTATAAAAAATCTCAACGCACCAGTCAAAGTAATTTTCAGCACAAGTCTTCGGTAAATGTGTGGTGTGGTATGGTCCACAGTTATTTAATTGGCCCTTTTATTTTGAAAAATCGCCTCACAGAAGAGCTCTACTTAATTTTTTTATAAAATGAAAATTACGAAGGGTACTAGAAGATGTTCCTCTAAACATCAAAATGCAAATGCATTATCAGCAAGCGGCTTTCACACATTTCATTCTTTAGGTCAAGCAACACTGGAACCATAGGTTTCTTGCGCTTTCAATTAGTCGCGGCGGTCCCATAAATTGCCTCACACCACTAGGTTACTATTTATGGTATGCAGCAATTCCATGTATTAGAAGGGCATGAAGCAATCAGGAGAGCAACAGGAACCCTACATAGATGAAGCATAAAATGATTAGATTTTAGTGGCGGTATTTTTGAATATTTATTAAAAGAACGCTATGATTAAAAAATTATTGATGTATAAAATTTTCTTCATATTTGTAATTACACTATTACTTGAAAACAAATGAAAATGTGATAAGAACCTACGCTTCTTACATTATTTTCACGTGCACAATACATTTCTAAAGTTTAGTTCATTCCTCCCGGCTCACCTCTCATAACAAACTCTAGTTTCTTTTATTTGTCTATGTAAGTACATTACACACAAGGGGGATTAATTGTCCGTAAATTCATCAAAATTTCTCTACAAATTTATTATTTATTATTAAAAAAGAACTAAGGAATAAATTCATCACTGGGAACAACTATTATTCTAAAAAAAAGCTGAATGCACTAGAAAGATTTAAAAAATTAGGCTTAATTAACTTGGAACCTAATTACTTAGCTTCTCTACTCTATAGCACACAAACATGCCTAATTATGTCACGACACGGTAATATAAATGTTCATATCAGATTTAGCGCCACAGACTATTTCAAACATTTTTATTTACTACAGAAAAATGTTTATCTCACACTGACTAATTAAATGTGTTCTGTAGGAATTGTCAATTGTAACTTTGACATGAGATACGCAACGAGAGAAACGACAAGCTAATTATTTAATTGGTCACGTAATTCGAGAAATAAAAACTTCATAGAAACACTATTGATGTCTTGGTTTTCAATGGAGAACTCGTATTTTCTCCTATCAACTTTCCTAACAGATAGCATAAATCTAATTTTCAATTGCCAACATGTAGAGTCTATTCATGAACGTGCTCTAATTCCATTAAGATGCAGAAATCCGATGTCCATTCTTTACAATCGTGAGAGAAAGAAAGTGTTCGGTATTCTTGTTTCTACTTCTGTTAGCGTATGTGTACGAATCTTATATGGTCTGTTTCCGAGTGGTAAAATTGCGTAAGTTTGCCTATTTAGGATTATCGCTAGCTTTCCAGCTTAATAGATGTAACAGTAAATGGAACACCCCTAACTGTGTCGTATTATTAACACAATGTTATCGTACGCTTACATGCCTAAGTGCAGCATACCGACTGTTGATGACAAAATGTTTCCCCTGACAAGATAATGCGAAAATGGGGCGCTTAACATCGTGAATAAACTGATGATAACTTTTAATAAACAGATAGAGCAACTTATATGTGGTAAAAATTGATAGGATGTGCATGCAGTCTTAAGCAATTTAGTTGAGGAAATCTCGTTGTGTATGTACGTGTTAGTATTATCAACGTTTAGCAGAAAAACACATTAATTTTTAAAGTAAGTGACGATGTTGAAAAAAATGTATATTCTTGCTCTGTGTGTGTAGATATATGTATATTGCAATGAGACTCTTTAAAAATTGTCTCGGTAAAAATTAAATAAATGGGATCTAGATGAATTCTGTAATTTTACGAATGAATTTTAAACCAAATCAAAAGAATATGTTAATGGCAAAAAAAGTATACAATTTATTATATCGAAATAGTTTTGTTACTTTTAGAAACTTAGATATTTTGACTTCAAGGTTACTGAAGATCTCCTAAAAGAGTAACCTGTGTATAGCTCTGGGTTAGGAAGAATTAATAAGGTGGCAATTTGCTTCCTCGTCGCTGACAACTTATTGATGCCAATTCTCTGACTGATACACTTTCCCTTTTGACAGTTTAAAAAGAAGAAGGAGTACTAAACATCGCAATGACGCAGAGAGGAGCATTTTTTCACAACTTTTCGAAATTCTCTGTTATAGTAAAGCTGCAAATTACTTTGATTTTTATATTGAGCACAGTTACTAATATTGTTGATGTAAGATCTTGGAGATTTCCAACAATCATTTCTTTTAAATCATTACACCTACATGCTCCTATAATACCCATAATCAGTGCCATCTTAAATCAAAGAAAATTTTGAGGTATCAGCAGCATTACGGATAAATAATTTAATTTCTACCTACCTTTGTGGCATGTAGCGTTTGCGTTGGCTAATAATCGAAAACTAAATAGTTCTAATTAAATTAATTCCAAATTATTTAGTTCACGGCCGTGGTCGGTTCCATTTAATTCTGCTTGGCTCTGTTTGATCTTATCTGGCTCGATTCATCTTGTTCAATATTGCTTGCGTTTGGCTAAATTTGATTTCGTTCCGCTGGGTTCAATTATATTCAGTTCCGTTTTCGATTTTCAGTTTCGTTCGGCTGCATTCAGCTATATTCGGTTCTGTTCGACTGCACCCGGTTATATTAGGTTCCGCGTGTTCGGTTTGGTTCTGTTAGTATCGGATACATTCGGTTCTACTCGGTTTCTTTCGATTCCCTTCGGGGATCATTCATTCGGTTCCGATCGTTCACGATAACTTAGTTCAAATTAGTTCGGCAGTACCAGTTACAGTTGAAATTAAAAGAAAAAGATTAATACTCACATACAAGATGTCCAAGTAGGTTCTTAGCAATTTAATGTTGTTATAAATATAGTATTTAACATTTCCACAGTCTTTATGAAAAACAAAGAAAGAAACAGTATTACTTAAATGATGTCTGATGTCTGTTGCGTTGTAAGCGCTCTTTAAATCAGGAGTGAAGTTTATTGATTACTCGTCCACATATTTTCCTCGAATTTAAACTTTACTCATAGACCTTATTTTTAAGGTAAACCCACAGAAAACAATTGAAAGGCGGCAAATCGAGGCTTCTAAGGTTACTTTGTTGTGAAAAAATTACTTAATGGCCCCTTAATTTTCTGTTTCTAAGTTAATGTCTTCAAACAACAAATGGTACAAGAAATTCTTTTAACATTGCACAATAACGTTCTGTATTATCCGTAACTGCTCATTCATTTTGATCTATAAAAAAGTGCGGCCCGATTATTCGCTGAGTAGACATACCAACCCATATCATGACTTTGGGTATATGGAGGACGTGCATGCTTTCTTCAAGGATTTCGTTAGATCACTATCTATAGTTTTGTTTATTTACATGACCATTGACATGAAAATTGGCCTGACCGCTGAAAAATGATATTAAATTTATATCATCTCGTTGACATAATTAAACCGTACAATGCAATGAAGATGGAAGTAAAAATATTGTGCAAAGATATATTGTATATTTTTATATAGGTAATGCTGGATTTTTCTTCAAATTCAAATATTGGGATCTATTATCTAATAGCATCTGGGCTAGGCGCAAAGTTAATATTTCGCAACTAGTAATGAATGCAATACAGACGATGTGCAGTCGCCATAGGTCACGGTCCCCCCTATATATATTTTTTCGAAAATAATTTGCAGGGCCCTCAAAGCTATGTAATGCCCTACAAACTATGTTCTAAAAAAATTTAGGTATATTTGTTATAGTTATGAAAATTTAAAAATCATGCAAATTTTTGGTAGGGACGGTACTCTGAAGGTTCAGGCGTTTTGCTGTGCTTATAACAAAGTACTCTTTCAGTCTCCAGAGTTTCATCGAAATCGGAATTTTCGGGTTGCCGGTATTCCCTCGTCAGCGCACGAAAAGCAGCTGCATCTCTGTTGGTAGATCTAATTAATGAATCTTGTATAATGACAGTAAACGGAAGAAAAAACTACAGCGTTTTGTAAGTAATCATCGATATAATTAATGATCACAGGCACCATTGCGGACACAATCGACGGTGTTTACGCACTATTATTCATTTTTTTAATGTTAAGTTATGAAAGCAGCTGAAGTTCATTGTCATATCAGTGAGGTACACTATCACCGATGGAATGGTACGGAAATGGATTCTAGCTTTTAAAGATGGTCACACGAATATTCATAATGAGGAACGAAGTGAACGAGCTTCTGTCACTACTGAAGATTTGATGCAGAAAGTTGATGAAAAAGTGAAAGAGACGTTTTACGATTTCGTCGTTTTGTAATGAGTTTCCTTAAGTCTCAAGAAGTGTTCTCCATGCAATTGTAACCGAACAGTTAAGTTATCGAAAGTTGTGCTCACGCTGGGCACCGAAAATATTGACAAAGGTGCACAAAACCAAACGTTTAGCCAGTACGTTGACTTCTTTAGAGCGGTAGAGTGGAGAAGGTGATGATTTCTTAAGCCGAAATGTCGCAGGCGACGAAACATGGATGCCTTACGTTACATCGGAATCGAAGCAGGAATCCATGGGACGAGGGCATTCCAACATTACCCACGAGAGTGAATAATTTCAGCCCGGAAAGTCATGTGTAATGTGTTTTGGAACAGTTTGCTTATAGAATTTTTTGCCTCGTGGTGACACAATAAATTCTACGACGTATTGCGAAACTTTAACAAACAAAACAAAAGGTGTTATGCTCCGTAAGGGAATCGCTTTGCTTCGAGAAAATGCGCGGCCCTAATCGAACTCAAGATCTCATCGTACCATTTGACTAAGAACAACTTGACCACCCTCCATACAGTCCCGATCTAGCGCCCAGTGATTACCACACGTTTCTGTATTTAAAGAAACATCTGGGTGATCAGCGCCACGACAACGATGATGAGGTCAAAACGGCCGTTGTTAGTCGTTGTTGTCGTGTAAAATACGATAAGTGCCTTAATATTGATGGAAATTATGTAGAAAAGTAGATTAAGGTACAGGCATTTATGTAAAAATAAAATGCCGAAGAAAAGTTTACTTGTTTTTTTTTTTATTTCAAAAGGGTACTTAAAAAACACTCCTCGTACATTGTTTTAGAACTACAATAACAAATAGGAAATGTGTATGTATAATAGTCCCACATTTTGGTTGTATAATAACAAACATGACGGAGTGATTAATTAGATCGATAAGTGGCTAACGGTTGCGAACCATTGCTCCGGCTACATATGTTATTAATTGCTTTAAAATTCCTTGGAGAAATTCTGTCGCACTTTTAGAAATCACACTACATCTCCTCTGAAAACATATTGAAAACGTACTGAGAAGTGCTTTCTAATAAATATGTATGTGTGTAGGCACACAGGTTGCGTTCCTACCTTCCTTCTGCTTTAAATTTACCAAACTGTTTCTCAATGAACGGTGATCGTAAATTTCATAAACTAAATTGTAATACAATAAGTGATGGCAAATGTGTGCTAAATTGCAGAACCATGAGGTAACGGGATTTTGACCAACATATTGAAACCTTTAAAAAAGTTTATGCAATAGTTACCATATTTGTCATGTAGCATCATTATTCGCAGAATTTACTATTATACCAATGCTTTAAACTGTTACATAGGTAGTTATATAAGATATTATCGTTTTGTATTGTGTTTTTGTTCCCTTATTGTTATGTATTATTATATTCATATCAACCAGTGTGCGAAAGATTTTCTAAATTCTTCTTAGAATTAATTCTTTAACCAAACTGATTGTAAATCGTACTGACTCATCGGTCTGTTTAGTTGCGTGTATTTTGTAATAGCAGGTTACTATTGCGTTTAATAATATGGTGTGCTGATCCATCAGTCACTATGAGTAATTTGCCTTCACCAAAAGCCGATGTTATGGATTAAATGCTAAAGAAAACATATCTAGTTGTAAGTTCACAATGTAAAAATGTCTGTTGAAATTTCGAGATTTAAATTAGATAACTTGCTAAAATACATACTCACGATAGTTTAACTTTTTAACTAGTGGATTCTATATGAAGGTTAATTTCGTGTTTCGTCATTCTAGCTCTGCAAGAGTAATGCATTCTCTGGTGTATCAATTTCTACATTCATCTTATTTACTCTGAGTGATCTATTTTTTCGTAAGGAACTCGGAATAAATTATTGTATGTATATATCGATATTTCCTTGATTTTACCGATGCAAATAAAATTAGTTAATAAACGCACCGTAGTACTTCATTTGACCATTTGCCCCAAAGAAAAAATCGAGAGGTGCCAAGTCCGGAGATCGAGCTGGCCATCTTAAAGAATTTCTGTTGCCAATAAATGAATTTATAATTACTGCACTGTTATGTAGCGAAGTATCGTTATGCTGCCATCACATTGTTTCCCTTTGTTCAAGTGGAATTTCCTCTAAAAGTTCTCCCAAGTCTTGAGTAAAAAAATTAAGATATCTTTGACTCGCAAAAACATGGTCCAATTATACTGAATGGGCCACATCAAATATTTGTACCCCATAGTATTTGAAATTTTGTTCTCCTAACCCATTTTGGAGTTTTAATCGACCAAGAATGAAAGTTGTGCCGTTTAATAACGCCATATGAGACTCATTATTCCATAAAATTCTATCATAGAAATTAGATATCCCATTTATTAAAAGGTGCATTGAAGCAATAAATTCTAGTCTCCTGTCGAAGTCGGCAGGACGAAACCCATGCGCTAAGTGCACTTTGAATGAAAGATATTTATTTTGTTTAAAAGTCTGCGTGTTGAAAATTATTTGCATTTAAATCGTTCGCTACACTTCTTATGAAATCATTAGGATTAATACAATACATCTACAACATTCTCTTAATTTCTCACATAATTCGCATGATGCATATGTCTCAATTGCAAAGGAAATGAACCAGTTCTCATTTTTGCTTCAATGTATTAAAAAGCCCTAAGACAAGGTACTCAACACTCTGGAGTTTTTGTTCTGTATCGAATTTGCACTAAACGACAATTTTTTTCACATTCTCCATAAACGGTAACCATATGAATATATTCATTTGTATTAAAAATACACGGTATTTCTCTTGCCAAAAAAAAAAGAAATTGGAAGACGGCTGATTAAGAATAATACTTAAGTGACAGATACAGTTGTTCTGGCAGCGGTAGCCATACCTTTTTATTTTCCTGCTATGTTCTACATATGGGAATCTAAAAAAATATAGGTTTGTTGTTTCCCAATAGCGATAATGTTCAATGTTTGAAAAAAGCGCAAAATAAGTAAATAGTACACGTTTATAAAGCAAAAAACAAACGGTATTGATATCACAGATGCAGTTGGAAGCACATTTCCTACCTTAGGATTCCATTCCAAGAGATAATCTTCTATCTATTCAAATAACTACCATATTCGCTGTGCAGCAAAATTTGGGACGCCCGGTATATATATATATATATATATATATCAATTTTTGCTTGAATATTTATTTATATTGTAGTGGAAAGCGTGTGCAATATTTAATTGTTTGCAGAATTCGAATTCAATTTGGTTAATATTCGAATTCTGGCATATTGATAATTTAAATTTTTGTATTAAAAAACAGATTGTGAGGGATAATCAAAGTCTGCAATTATTTTCAACAATTTATATTTTTAATGCATTTTTGTAGCAACACATAAAACTCACACAGCACAGATTACTTGGAATCCAGCAGTTAATCCTTAACGTCAATCCTAACGAAGATCACTCATAGTGCCAAGTCATTGGATTGGCATCCGTGGGACAACGGATAAATAGAGAGACAAAAGCATAAACATATGTTGATAATAGATATAGTTCCCGAAGAAATTATTCAGAAATTAAATTTTAATCAATGGAAATGGAAATGGAAGTACTGCAATCATTTTAAATTGTTAAAAGCAATCAAACAAGTATTATGAGGAGAATAGCCAAGAACAACAATTCAAGAATTAAAGGAAAACCACCATAGAGGATTTGGAAGAAAGGGATTTTGAACATTAGCGAAAAAGGGGAGGACAACAGGATTTGAAGAAGCGCTTAAAAGCAAACATAAACCCAAACATATCTACTGTAAGTAAATTAGAATCATTTCTATAAAAATTATTGGAAATAAATACAGCAGCTTTTGATTATCATAAATAGTTAATCGTATGTTAGTGCCTTTAGCTTTGGACGAATGACACCTTTACAGAATCAATTAACCACATTATAGGCATACAAAAATATTGACGAAATCAGAAGATACATTATATTCAAATTGCGGTGAATATACTAAATTACTGTTCACAAATATACTAAACCAACACTACACTATTTGTAATATAGTTTTTCGATCAAAATCAGAGGGCATTCTTTTAGAAGAATCAGATCATCAATGAGATTAGCAATTATTCTATTTTACTTACGTGTGAGACTAATATTGCCACCATAAATTACGTATTCAATATTTCTTTATTAATTAATAAATAGATAAATAAAATGAGACCCAGATATTGTAAACTGAGATTACAAAATCAAATGTAACCAAGGCGATACTACACATTTTCAGAAGATCGCAATTAGGAACAAATGATTGTAAAAATAGAAATGAATTAAAACTATTGTAAAATTGGTTGTTCAAAGCTTCAACACTCAGAAAGATATTTAAACTTTAATTCCGTTACACCATTAAAATATAAAATTAGTATTGTAAATAATTTATTTATTTGATCGGTGTTATGCTCTCTCCGAAACCGAAAACTTGCACAAAAATTTAAGGAAATGCTAAGGAAAGACAACTACCCGGCAGCATTTATCAAGAAATAAAGAAAAATGGTAATTTCAAATTAAAAATACAAATAGAAAATGTTCGTGAAGAAGTAAGTCCAGAAACAACAAAAAACTATATTACATTAAAATATAATCTACAGCTATCAGATTCACAAATTCAAGATGTCTTGAAACCTTTTAATTTAATAGTGGCCCACAAACGATCTCAAAATGACAATAGGTGCTTTACCCAAAACAAAGAAAAGATAGAATCTCCAAACAAAATACATGTTGTTTATAAAATAAATTGCAATAACTGTAAAGGCACATATATAACACCTGTACACAAAAGAAATTACGCTCACAAATAGCATTAAAACCAAAAACATTACTGCAACTGAATTTGTTCAACACCATCATCTCTTTTAACTTCGATAATGTGAAAATTTTCGACACAAAAACCAATTACCAAAAAAGAATTATAAAAGAAGTATTTAACATAAACAAGGCAAGAATTCTATTAACCATGGGAAAGACGATATCAACGCCTTAGGGGTACTATATAATTAACTTAATATAATAGTTTATTGCTTGCATCTTATATAATTTAAACATTTCGAAAATCACATTAAGCCTCCAAAATCATACAGACGCAAACAAAAAAATTTAACAAATTACGTATGTAGTTTGCCATGTTGGCAATAAAAATGGCTACGTCGTTTTTTTTTGAAATGAAACATTCGAAAAAGAAGGTAGAAAGTATAATCTGATGCATATCCATCGAACTGATTTGTGGTTTGTCTTGATCCCTCTAGTGCTTTATGTGGATATGTATGTTTATATTAATAAAGAAGAAGGAAAAAGCACAAAACCATGTTTGTTTTCCTACTTCCAACAAACGACCTACAACCCAAATAAAAAACAACATTCAATTGTATTCTCTGGAAATTTTGACCGACTACCATTTACATAATAGGGTCTTTTAAGTTCCATTAATTCCGTACAACCTAATCGATATATTTATTATCCAAAATGCTATGTATTTCCTACTAACTGGTGACACAACACTAAGAAAAAAATGAGAGTTATCATTTAATTTAACAACTTGACTTAACAACCGTGAAGGTGATTATAATTGGAAAAAAATTTTTACTTTCTCTTTAGCTTCTGATATCGTGTCCATAACAGTGACTATTTTATTTAGTACTGTTGGTATGGTACGATATCTGACTTACTTTGAATTTTACCATGCACCAAATGAGATGAGAGTTGAGAGTAGCTCATTAATACCTGTCGACAGACGCGCATTTTGAATACGATAACGGTAACAGATTTCTCTGCAATGTACCTTTAGATGACTATTACGCGTTGTTTAATATGATTTCACTTTTCTTTATATCGAAGCTTGCTTTATATTTACACAATTTCTTTTAATATCCATCCATATAGCAAATCTCATTTTTTAAAACGTAAATAAGAGAAAGAAGTGAAACAATAAACAGTGTAAGTAGCAATAAATTATTTAAGCGCCACTTAAGTGAAGTAAAGAAAGCGCGGCGTAATGCATGCGTTAATCTATTTATTACCGAGATCGACTGATACGAAGGCGAATAAGGCTATAATCATTTGCCTAACTAAATATGACTGAACAAGTCAAATAGTACCGCCTGTCTCTCTGTTACACCGTCGATTTCTAAATCTAGATTTTTGCAAACGCCGACGGCATAAGAGGAGTGAGCAGAAGAGGAGTTTAATGAGTGATTTAGTAGCACAAAGCCCGTCCCCGGAGACCTCTATCAGGCGAAACCAGGCGTCGCAAAACAGAATGCGGTGTGGCAGACGATGAGCCTGTTCCACATCGGGAATTCCATTGCTAATCTGTAGCTCCGACACGAATCCAAGATATTGGGGCATTTAAGCCTCTCTTGACAGACGCGAAGTCTTCCCTAACATCTTTTTGTTGTCGAGCTATAAGTGCTGTGTGAAAATTATAGAGCTGGTCTTTCAGATATAACCATTTGTCCTAAAATGATTCCGGGGTATGTCAGTAATTGCTTTTAAACAATATGCACACGTATTGACCTATGTATACAGAGTGGCCAAAATGTCTGGAAACGATCAGATATATCAACTATTAATAAGAGAAAATCCTTGAAACTTAGGGTGAGAAGAATTTACACTACATTAATTGCAATTATCTGGACCTTGTCTTTTCCTTTGTTTTTGAGATCATAAACCAACTTTTTTTAATTGGGGACTGGATCAGCTTTATGATTTTTGATTTATCACAGAAATATAAGAAAAACAAATAACTGAAAAATGTTAGCGTCAAACAAGGAACTAACGATTAGTTAGTTTCTTGTTTAGTGTAGAATTAGTTATTCTGCAGAAGGTGATCAAAATGTTTCCCATTCACTTTTTGGTAGTAGCGAAGATGAATAAAATTTTATACGGAATCTGTCACAGTCGCTACGGAAATGCATGCACCTTTACCTCTTACTCGTTTAGCTTTAACATAAATGTTATTTTTCAAATATCTTCCGCCGAGTCCAGCCACGGAATCGAAACCGTTAGCTGGACTTAATATATCTCCTTTATTCCCACACTTCAAAACCGAGCTCCCAGCCAAAAAGGATGTTAACATTGAGCGAGTGGACACATTGAAGTCACTATGCCTGATGTATGCGTGGTACTAGTTATGGCTAACCTTGATGCTGAAAATAATAACATAACAATACATTAAGTGTAGTCAAAATTTCAATGACCTCAGCTACACATTTCTGCACATTGTTGACAAGAGCTTGAACACATAGACATTAACACTCGATTCCAGATCTCCAACATTCTATCTTCCACATCTTTCTTCGAATTGTGGTTTGCTTTAATTATCGTTCGACCTGGGGCTACAGCCTAACTGATGTTTTTCTATTCTATCCTTGTCCATGTTAAGCTGTTCTGTCGCCAATTTCACTACTGCATTTAATTGTTGTTTGAACAACTCATCGCGAACATTTACCGTAGCTCTAAAATGAATTCGGTAGATCTATAACGACTGGATACATCTTCAAACCATAGGCTCCGTGTCAATAGAAAGTTTGGAAATTAAGAATTGTTACTGAATGCTAATGATCATAGTAATCAATGCCTGGAGGTGCGAGCTGTATTCCGTGACCTGACGCTTCGTCCAATAATAACAATAACTAATTCTTTACAATATTTAGTAAATAGCTGATGTAATTGCTGATGCAAAATTCGTAACTATTTTCTGTGCGGCGACCTAAAAATTGTAGGCCCACTTTTAAGTCAAGCAACATGGATTCATGAAATATCCATGTCTTTTATATGACCAAGACAATAGAGCTAGAGATCAACAGTGGGAGAAATTGGCCAACAGGAAAGCATTTAACCATTGGGAAGAAGAGTGTGCTGCGTGAAAGTCTAGTTGTTTATTATTAAACATATTAAACTTGGTCTAACGAAGCAATTTGTTAAAACGTTGGACAAAACAGGTCGATGTTTCCTATTCTAATGTGAAAAATTTCCTGCTCTATTAGAAGCGAATATTAATTGTTGGTCTTCTAATTAGAACCCTAATAAGATGTAAAAATATGTAATCTACTTGTATGTGGATTCATGCACAATTGTAAATAAACGGAATCTAACAATAGGTAATAATACCAATAAGAGACGAAATATTTTTGAAAGTGCCGAGCTATAGCACATAGATAACCGCTAATTAATTTCCAAAAGCTTCACTCTACGTCTTTATAATTTATAACAGAACGAATTAACTCGGTATCTCCAACAATCAACGCAACCCAAACACGCAACCCATAAATCTATGCGCGACTACAGCCACGTGCACCTTTAAATTACTGAATTTTGGCACAAGGTGAATTTTAATCATCCCACCCTTGCGGCTACAAGATGCATAGATCATCTATAAATTTTCCCCCGCTAATTTGCAATAATTGCTGTCTGGGATAGAAAATTTAATATCTATCTCATATCCAAAATTATTGTTTTCCATCGTTCATGAATATTTACGACCTCCAGCGGATATTATAAGATGACATCCAATGACTTCGTTTTCTCTAATGACAAGAGTAGGATGTATATTAGATAACGTAACCGTATATTAACGTAGTAGAAAGGGTTAATTCACATCTGAATTAATATAGAGTTCGTCAAGTTGTACCATACGCAGGTTTTATGAAAGAAAACAAAGCATTAGATACATAATTAGGACGTAATCTGTTTCCTTTAAATCAAACGACATGTGTAATACGAAATTATACTTTAATATTTCACATACACTCCCCGACAAAAACTTAGACGCGGTAAGATGTTTTAAGGGTTACAACATTTCTTTGCAAAACTAGCAAGATATCTAATTAAGTTTTTATTCATAAAAGTAAAATACACCTAAAAATATCGCCTCCAGTAATATATGAACTAAATAATAAATTATTACTCCAATGTTTAAACAATTTCTGCGACAAAAATTTAGACGCTCTTGTTGCAAATGTAAAACAAAAATAAACAAAAGAGTGATCAGTAATGCGTAGATCCTCCATTGTTCTTAATCACTTCCAATAGTCTGTTATTAATAGATTTATATAAATTTAACAAATAATTTTGAGGGATATTCTGCCATTCAGTCACTATTGAAGTTTTCAGTTCCTGTACCGTGAAATATTGACGGCCTCCGCCATAAACGCGACGTGTCAATTCACCCCACATGTTTTCAATAATGTTTAAGTCTGGTGACCGTGCCGGCCACTGTAAAGTTTTAATCTTTTTCTCTTTAAACCATTCAGTAATGATTTTTGCTTTATGAATTGGCGCGTTATTTTGCTGAAAAACAAAATTGCGCCCGGCCCATTGGTTTCCAAAACGTAGAAGATTGTCACGCAATAAGTCTTTATATGTCACAGATGTCATTTTGTTTGTGCAAAACACTATCTGACTTTTATCGCGGAATCCAATCACTGCCCATATCATCACAGATCCACCCCCTAATTGTCTGGTCATTTTCACTTTTGGTTCCTTTCTCAGATCATGATAATAATCCGAGTACCCATCCGGTCCGTCCAAATTACAACGTTTCTCATCAGAAAATATAACTTTTTCCCATTGTTTCTTCCAGGATACGTGTTCTTCATCGAATCTCAACCTCGCTTGTTTGTGTTTCACCGAAGGTGGCGGTTTTCTCAGCATTTTTTTATTTTGACCTAGAAAAATCTCATTACCCTTCATAAAGCAATAAATACCCAGAAATATCTATAAATGGACTATTTACATAACAAGTATTAATAACCCTCATTTACATTTTATATAATGTCTATAAACTTTGTTTCGTAAATAAAAACGATACCGCGTCTATGTTTTTGTCGGGTAGTGTATAATAGTTTAAGCTTCACTGACCTTACGGGCTTCTAGAAACATAGAATATTAAAACCGAGAAATATAAAATCGTGATTTGAAATACAAAAGATTATACTGCGCGTTTTTTACCTGTATTAAGATTTACAATAATAATTTCAGGTTCCATTACGTATTACGTTGTTTAGCTTAGAGAAATCTAATTAAAGTTTGTATTGTAGGTTCATATTTTATTAGTCAAATTATTTTTGCTGCTGCTTAAAAAACAAACGGTATAACGTAAAAATAAATTGAAGTAGATAATAAAAGCAACTATCAATCTTCTTGACAATAAGTGGTAAATGCCTTCCGAGAACCTTTAAACTTCGTTCCATTCCATAGTAACGCTGTCGCAGCAATTTTCTCTGTTTCATAATAGCCTCGGTTCCGTTTTTGAGGGAGGCGGCTATATAAAAGAGGCGTCGATGGCGTCAACGAAGAATATATCGGCGTATATAGCGCCCAACAGAGGTCGCCCGCCTCGCTCGCTCATCCTTATCGGTAACATCGCGTAAATTGAAATTCATTCAGGATAATTGCTCAACGATGGTCTGAACGGATTCCCAAAAAGCGACGCTGTAACATTCGCTTGGACGATTGGACGCTGTGACAGTGTGATTCTGGTGCCGGTGAAATGGTGCGTGATCTGAAAGAGGATTTTCCATTTTTCGAGCATTAATTGAAAAGCCGGCGCACGTTTATTTTTAACCGCGCTCGCAAAGGACGACACAATCAAGATATTCGCGCCGCCTCTCCATCACTCTCTCCTACGTTTTCGTTCCATACGACGGTCCTTTTCGATTCGGATCGTTGGCTCGTTTGTTATCCGTTTAACGTGGGAAAAAAAACAAAACGAAATTGTAGGAGCGTACAGAGCGGGGAAAAGTTGAGCAAGTGATAATTTCAATGCGATCTTATCGGCTCGTAAAATATAATGAGATGCAAAGTCAAGAAATTTCCGCCGTTTAACATTTCCGAAGTAGGATGTTTGTATTAACTATCTTGTGTTTAATATCAGATAGTTTATTATTTTAATTACGTTATAAGCGAATATACGCTACGATTATAACAAATAATATGAACTGTATACACAATGTTATGATAAATAAAGAAAATTATACGCTCAAGTCAACTCTGTACAGTCAGAAACAGAGATACCTAACTAATTACTAGTCAATACAGGCTCGCAGATTTTTCTGTATCTTCCGTATTAATACTTTTATAGTATATTAGAAAACATGTTTCCTAAGATGTTGCTCGCGAAATTTATTCGGATAAGTGCGACAAAATGCCTTATAGATCGATTTTTCTATATCATTTCTTCTATTTCTATGGTGTTCTAATAGATGAACAATCGAATTAAATGATAATCATAAGCTCCTGTTTTCATTTTCAACAGTTTTTACAAAAAAAAATATTTTTTTTTACTTACACTAAGTGTGTTCTGTGTACGTTTTAAAATGCTCCTTGGAATCCTGTTTACTCCCCTTTTACGTTAATGTTCCAAATCCTTTTCTTCCAAATCCTCACTCTCTTCAGAGTATTTTTTCAATTACTTTTAACAGTTTTAGATGAATATAATACTTTTCGCATTGATCGTCGATTGAAATTAAATTTTTAAGTAATTTTTTCGAAAATATGTAGACAGTTAGATAATAACTGTCCACTTGTTTACTCGTTGTTACAGGAATTCCAATCCAACGACTTGATACTTGTTATGGTTGGCCTAACAACGATAATTTCTGGTGTTACAGATTGACATTGTGAACTCGACTGCTGGATACCATATAATGTGTGTTGTCTAAGTTTTGTGTGTTTTCACAGAAACGTATTCGCGATATAAATTATTGAAAATAATTGGAGACTTTGGTTATCCCCCCAAAAATGTTATGTTAATTTTCAGCGATGAGCTCAGTGCTAATCCATAAAATCCATGCGTTAGATTTTCGGGGCAATGATTCCGATGGATTTGAAAATTTGGAAGAAGAAATGCAAAGACTTACATACAAATCATTAGAGACTGCATTTATAGGTTACATCTGCTTGCCTAGCACAGAAAGCGTCCATAAATACAAATGTCAAATTAAACGCAGAAATGGTTGAATACATAAATTTGTGCTTGACCTACAATAACACAGCGCCTTATGTAGAAGTGAGCAGAGAAACTTGAGTTAACACAGGTTGAGACGCAAGTTATTAGAAATTCATATTAATTCTACTTTTTAAACCACAGATTTCAAATTATTAGCCAAATAGGGGAGAAAACTGTGAACATCTATGTAATACTCTGTTCTCAATTGTAAAGGATTATATATTATTGCTAACGCATTTTAGGAGCTGCACCATGTAGTAGTAAAGCCTACAAGCTTTTTTAAAAACTTGGCGCAGCCTACCCTTGCTTAAAGCAAACCCACCCCTACAGTGTCAAATGGTTCTTTCTTATTCCAAAGTGTTAATAAAATACTTGTTTCAATCGAAGTTGGACTTCAATCCGTTACTACAAAGCTGGGTTGGTTATCAAATTTTGAACGTTTATGAAGTATGTCAAAAATGTTAAATATAATTTATCTATAAAGTGCCTTTTTCTATGTTCTAAGTGTTTGATACGCAAAAATAGGATTGAAATCCTTGAATAAGTTGTACATAAGTATAATACTCTCTATGTAATTTGCCATGTAGTGGAGTTTATTTGTTTTTTTTTTACTTGTTAAGAAAAAATCAAAATCCTTACCAGTATCATTCGTATCACTATGTATTTACATCAGGAAGTTAATATTTTTTTAATATTTCAGTTAGCATCAAAGTGCCTATTATGACATTTCTAGAAATGTGAAATTTTTCGAAAATCCATTGATTTTTTGTTAGAGCGGTCCTTTTATTACCACTCCTTAAAACGAAAATCCATCAATGACGTATCATATTGTTTTGATTAAAAAAATTGTCATTACAATTATATTTTATTTAGTAAAAAGGTCTGCTAATCTACGACCAAAAAGCTTACATATCGCAATAGTTATTTTATATCTGCTAACGTAAAAATCAACACAAAACCCCTAAAATTATTGCAACCATTCTCAAACTGCCAAATTCCGAGCTATATATTGGGCCTTGTTTTCGATATTACACTGTTTCGTATTTACAGGTAGCGATTTGAAGTTATCTACTATAGCCGAAAATTATATTAATTCCTCCTCTATGAAGAAGAAAATCGTGCCTAATTGACATAATGCCTTTGTACTATTTTATATAGGCTTCGGTGCTTAAGCTTAGGACAAACGTATTTCAAGTGAGTACAATAAAAAATCAAAATTTTGCGAACGTAGATATTCGATTATAAAGATTATTTAAAACCTTCTTGAAAACATATTACTTCTGGCTATGCCGGAAGTAGATGACAACATTCTTATTTTGAACGGAATATCTATTATTTTTCAACAAATTTGGATTTCCCTTGAAATTTAAAAAATGGCAGTTCCGCTAGTAACTTTGACTACTTGTTTATTATAAACTATGTTGGTTATGGATGAAATACTTGGTTAAGTTAATGTAAAACATCCATGCTATTAATGGCTATGTCAATAGATTGAAAATACTATACAGAGTACTTAATCTTGCGAATCAAATTTGTAATCGACAAAATTAGTAAACGTCGACTTTTTCAAATGCACCTCAGGTAAGTATAATTTTCGATTCTAAACATTTATAGTTTATGTTCGGAAACACTATCATTGTATGTTTAACATACTGTATTCATTGGGTTGTTACTGGCACGTCGAACAAAGTTACAGCATATTCTATTGATAAAAAAAATCCTTTATGTTCCATTGAAGTCAAATGGAATCCTGTCTTGTATGTCTTCTTTGGTTGTTGTTGAATGTACATGCGCTTAGAAGAAGGTTTAATACTGCCCTCACTACCTTTTCTAAAGTAAACAAATACCCTTCCACAGTTAAATTTTTATCGAAAAGTTCGCCCAAAGCGTCTTCGTCTGTTCAAGAATGACTGTTGTATCCATTATATAACCCGTTTTTGATAAACTTAACTTCATTAGTCCATATTATTAATTTGGAGAATTCCGCATTTTCTTGAAATTTTGAAAAACTCTGTCCTTAAAAAAGGACCTTCACTTCGTATATATTGCATTCGGTGATTTTTTAAATTTTGTCGATTCCAAATTTGGTTTGAAAATTTAAACACCGTGTAGAATATTTTCAATCTAGTGACACAGTTTTAATAACACATACCTTGTGCATTAGATTATCGAAATAACTCTTCCATAACCAGCATAGTTTATAATAAACAAATAATTAAAGTTAATAGTGGAACTATGTCATATTTTTGTAAAAAATCGATTTTCTTGCAAAATAGTAAAATTTTGGTATAAGTAACTGTATACAACATTGTTTCAGAACTTCAAGGGGGATCCAAATTTGCAGTAAAATATTATTGTTATTAAACATTCCATTTAAAATAAGAAAGTTGACATCCACTCTCATCCATCCAGGCATAACTAGAAGTAATACGTCTTCACAAATATTTTGAACAATCTTGGTATAATCGAATATCTAATGAAGTTTCAGAAAAAGCATAAAGCTTCGCTCTATGCTATTCTATGACACAGTTGTAGGTGGTGTAACTACAACTGTACAATAAAAAAATTTACCGGCAGAGGAGACGATTTGTTGACAAACTATATTTAATTTAGGAAACTGCAACGTAGGTCCCGCTGAAACCATTCTGAAGAAATTTTACATTATATCGGAAATTTTAGGATGTGAGAAAATTGAACACCACCATCATCATTGACTGAAATTAATTTGATCTCCTCCGCTACCTAGGCAATAGGAGATAAAAGGAATTGAAGCTACTGAAAACGAGCTCATGGCTCCCAAAGGGACTTCAAACGGTGGACATACTGAACTTACTATTCGTGGCGCAAATGACAGCTAAGCTCAATGTTGTAAATTGTTACACTATCATACATTGCTACAATACTACTTCTTCAAAACACATATGAACAATGCTGGCTTCGTCTTTTGCCCGAATCTTTGATCCGACCAACTGGTTTGGTTGGACAAGTAGTTTTAATGCGATCGACTCGAAAAGGGCAGTCAATGATAATAATTTCAATATTAATTCACTTGACGATTTGGCATTCATTCTAACAACGTACTAAAATACACATCACCTAAGCAGGTACCTGGAATATGCTGAAACATTCGTATTTTAGTGTATTACATTGCGGAAGGTCCAAGACTATCTCCTCGCCCTGTTAACTTGCAAACCTAGCGTTTATATAGGAAAACGCATCGATTTTTATATTTTAATTTTTTTCTAAACAAACTTTTGGTGTTGTCGCCACTTCAACTTAATTAACGTTGTCACCAAATGTGATACCAACTGTCTTATCCTAAATAAAACACTCGGTATCTATGTATTTACGTTTTTAGAAAGGTAACAGGAAGAACACTCTACCCATAACCCACATGTTATACTTTAAATAACATCGGCAGTCAGCTATCTCTAATGCGCAAACACAAGGATCATAAATATTCATGAAGATAATGCTATTTGCAAACTAATATCTACAGAATAATAATATAACTCAGGTTCAAGTTGAAGGTTACACTAACAACGTTGACGTTGAAGTATTTTCACTTATTGACAATCGGTACCATTTATACGTACTAAAATTTAAATTCTGGAGCGGTGTATATGACTTGAATTTAAAATATTACAAGACCATCTGGAGCAATTAATACTGTAAGTAAGTTCTTCATTGAATACTATGCGTATTAAGTACGATTAACATATAATATAAAAAGTTTAATTTGCCTTAATCGCCTTAATAGTAATTGGTAATAGGAACTACTGGAAGGTCAAATAAGAAATAAATGTGATCAGAAAGAAGGGCTATTGGACCACAAGGTTTAGTCATACAATATTTTTAATTTTCAGTTAAGAAACGCATTGTTGTTTTTGTTACATTTGAAGTATAATAAATGTTTTCGTTTATATCAAGCATATCGTTATTAAAATATTTCTTGTAGCAATGTACCGGAAGTAAAACAATAAATTGCAATAATTGTAGAGATGGTACGACGTTTAAAGTAAAGTGTACATCCTAAAATTCCTGATTTCTGTTAATTACAAAAAAATTCCGTATAAAACTGAAACACGTAATACCATTTTGGTCTCTTTCCTCATAGTTCAGTGGAAAGCGCAAGTAATTAGGAAGTTGTATAACGAACGAGAATCACCTGTATAGATTAGGAACGTTATATCATTATTACGTCTAAACCACTTCCATATCTGTAGATGTACTGGATTTATGTAATTATGTTTATTGCTTGTAATTCAGATGTATATGTTCAGCAGCATACAGGTTTTTCGCAAAGATTGACGATAGGTTTTTATAATAATAAACCCAGTATTTAACGGCGAAATTCTAGTATCAAAATTGCATTAAATTTACAATAAATGAATAAAATTGTTCAGAATACAATTCCAACCTAAATTTCTGACACATTTGATGTAAGATGTATTTCGACTAAAAATTGGACTACTGTGCTATTGCGTATTGAGATGGTCGAGTGACTGTTACAAACATTCTGCAAAGAGTCTTTTGTTAGTTTCAAACGTGTCTTTAAAAAATTGATTTGTGCAGCCCAATTAGTCGTATTTTACAAATTATTTGCTGCTTCTTATTTGACTACGTAGCGATATTAATTAGCTTATAATACTAAACTATCAATACACACTTATTTCTTAAACTGTGGTCCTGTTAGTTTTTTTGTGTTTAGACTGGTGACGGCCCAACGGGACTTGTCACAATCTCAGGAGCCTTTCAGTGGATAAGTTGTATATATAAAGTGTTCCATGACCTTGTTACTAACACCCCCTAAGAAATTTTTTTGTCTAATCCTAGCGGGACTCAAACTTTCCCCACTTAAACACAGGCCCTCTTACCACTGGGCCACCGAGCCGTTGTTCGCGTATACTCAAATGTTATTTATAAAAATTTGTTGTTACTATATAAACTTATTTTATCCTACATAACCCTCGTATTCATAAACTTTCCGAAGAAGTTAATAGCTTGAGTGCATTTTTAAGCAAGTTTGTTTTTATTATCTTCTCATTATTTTCTACTGGTTTCAAACCTAAGAGGTGCAACTAGTGTTTCTTCTTAACCTACAATTACTATGTAAAGCAGGGTGGGTGGCTTAGTCCACCTATCTACATTGACCAACAAGGTATATTAATTATATGCCAGCAATATAATTTTTAAAGTTCGCCAAATATACTTATTATTCTGGCGAATTCCAGAAGTTCACCAAACAGGGAAAGTCTGCGGTAGGACAATGGCAGAAAATGTGCACAACCGTTTCTTCCTTCTCCAATAAAATGGAGCAAACGCTATACTGTGTAAGTGTTTCTTTAGTCGAATATGCCCTGTAAGAATTGCTGTTAGAGTCCTAACGGATTTCCGAATTTTGTAAACTTCCTGGCTCTGTCTTTGCTGGCCAATATAGATTCCCTCGCATGAGATAGACCTATGGAGTTATCCAAGTTCGAGTTTTGGCAGTATTAAAAGATATGTCAACTAGAGGTTCTGGACCCCGAAGCCCTTCCTGGCAACGGCATCGGTTGTCCCATTGTTGTTGATGTTAGTGTGCCTTGCTGTTGATGCCAAAAGTTGCCTTGTTGTTCCTCCCAAAATATTGGCAGTGTAACCTGGCTATCAAAAAAGACTTTTATCGACCTGCCTAACATTTCTACTCGAGAACATCCTGACACCCATATCGATAGCAAATACTTCTACATGAAAAACTGTCGCATATCTGCTCAGAATACATGCTCGTTCAATTAGAGGTTTGCGATTCCTGCACCGACTCCTGTGTGAATTCCGGAACTATCGGTGTCAAGGCTAATGTCAGCCTTAATCAAGGAGTCACAGTTACTACTCCATTAGTCCCTGTCAAGGTAACATACATGTAGGAAATTTTCCTGGTGTTGTAATGCACAGTATATCCGAAATCATAAACAGAACTTCGTCACCAAGTATCTCATCAAGGATTCCTGTCCTAGCGCAGGCTATGTTCTGTGGCAATTATACTGCAGGTTGCCAGTATCTTTGAACAGCTTTCTTGGTTCCCTTTTCTAAAAGTACATAGAGAAGTATAAAGTTCAGGAGAATTTCAAGAGCCAGTCCAGGTGTAGTACTTAACAACCAGAGATCGTTAAGCTGGCTATTTCCTGCAATGAAGCAAATTTAACTCTCGCTGCAACCTGTTCTGTTTTCTGCGAGATAACAGGGCCGTACGTGATTATAGAACGAACCACTGCCACATACACCCAATACAATATCTTGTGAGACATGCTTCAAGTCTTACCAGAAAATCTATTGCATGTTCAAAGAGACATCTTGTCTTTGTGAATTAGTTCATCCAAATGCTGATTCTAGGACAATATCTTATCAAACAAGATATTTTACCACCCCATTGTTAGCCTAACTCTTATATTTTAATTTTATCCCACGCAACTGTGAGTGTATTATATACAATAATCAAAATTAGTAGTAATTTATATGTATCAGTAACAAATTAATAAAATGATACCGGATATACTTTTACAGTGGAAATAGGTAATTTATTTTTCCCCATATTCGGATCGACTTTTAGATACAGTTTCACCGTATCCACTGCCAATGCATACATAAGTTTGAATGGAACAAGGTATTTGAAAGGAGTAAATGTACATTTCCTTTGGAATAATATGGTTGGCATCCGCTCTCAGATAACATTAGACATTCATCAATATGCATATGTAAATTTTGTATTATGCTGTACACAGTTTAAAATAGTTTGCTGACGTAATAAATACTGTGTCTTTTAATTAAGTGCCGACCATAACATTCTTTCTTTGCCTCTGTTTCTTCAGACAGACTAGGGTCTTTTTTTGTATTTTAATTAAATAGAAATAACGCTGATATATAAATAATTATCTGCAATTGGCTACCAGCGTAACGTACAAGTTTATTTGAAATCAATAGCTAGTAGGAGTTCGTCGCTTACATATTATGACAATATTAATTCTAAGAGACTGGACTACACTGGAAATTCACAGCAACTTATTAAGTTGAAATTTGAGTGGATCTCAATCAAAGTGAGTTACATGTACATCAGGTTCGTTGCAATGGCTTTTTCTACTTCCAGTTTCTTACAAAATGTTAACAAATATTTTAACATATTTTGGAATTTTCGTGTTTTAATGTTACAAGCTTAGACACAATAATAGGATAATACAATTGATGTAATATATACACAAATCACAAAAAAATAAACAAATGAAAATAAAAACATACCCATATAAAAAATTAGTTCTCTCTTGTTCCCTCCTTCCTTCTTCCTACTTGAACAAGTCACATCTCCTAGCTGCCTTACAAAGGGTGTAAGTAGGAGCTCGTCGCATAATATTTGTCCTTGAAAACGGAAGAATGAAACAAGTACCGAATCTAGAATTTAATCGTGGCACCAGAAAGTTTATTCGTTGAAGTAAGAAAGGGCAGTCGATGTCATTCCGCAACAATTTCTGTAAAAATCTCTCACAAACACCATCCCTTCTGGTGTTCAAAGTTATTCCATCAATCTTGTATGAGAGATATTTAAGAAATCTTCGATGGATGCGATCCAGACTTAGATATCACAGGCATATAGGAGATATCAGATTAGAACAACATATTCTAGTTTGCTTGATACAAAAGCGTAGTACAATGATTTTAAGAAGGTTGTATTCCTGAAATACTTAGAGACACGCATAATAAAACCAAGAAATTTTATGGCTTCAGAACAGATATTTGTTAATATGGAATTTAAAGGTGAGAGTGGTATCAAAAAGTACACCCAAGTCTCTAAATTCAAGACTACGTGATAAATTAGCACCACTGATCTGGTAGGAGAATTTAAACGGTGAAGAGGAATGTGTATACGTACGTACGCAACATTTCTCAACATTCAGTTTGAGCTTGAAACGTTTACACCATTCTACCAGTACATCAAGACCACTGTGAAGTTTTTCTGTGTCATCAACTGAAGATATTTCCGAGAAGATTGTAATATCATCTGCGTAAGCAAGGGACGGAAGTATAAACAATAATGGTCCCAGATTCGATCCCTGGGGAACCATTTCAGGAGACTAACTGCAGATGGAACAAAACCAAAGAGCTCAGCTTCAACAACAGCAACTCATGATTAATCATGTCAAATGCCTTAGACAGATTTGTATAGATCACATCAACTTGGCCACGCCTATCTAAAACTTTAAGCAAAGTTGAGACTAAAATTTAATATGTATAGACGTATATTGCAATTGTTTTAACTTTAAACAACACATGACGATTACTTACACAATGACGAAATAAATTAATTTTCTTAAATAGAACGTTCTGTACATTAAATCATGTCTGTACTCTACATTACCTTTTGTTAGACATGCATTATACTTTAGTTTAATAGTTTTGAAGATATTTGCATTAAAGGACTTGCGTTTAGAAAGATCCTTATATTTCATGACAGCGTTAATCGAATATTGAATCCTGTTAGGTACTTAGAATAAAGTACCAACCATAACGAAATGACCTGCCGTCATACACTGATCTATATACATTCTCAGCACATTTCGATGGATAATAACTTGTTTATTTTAAATATGTCAATGGATTTCTAATGGTTGCCTTATCGATCAAATTTTGTTCACCGTAGCAGTTTAATTAGGAACATCCTATATAACTGTACGCCATTTTAATGTGTGCAGTGAGGCAAACAACATAAAAGTATCGGAACACTCCGTACCACACGAATTTAATTGATTAATCCGGGATAGCTGTTTCGAAGATGCGTCGATCCTTATCTTCAAGAGAAGACCGGTCTTTCTGAGACTTTTGAGGTTTTGAGAGCAGTTACACATAATATCAATAACTAATTACAATTTAAATAAGGATAATTAGGAAAGCTTCTTGGTATTAATAAAACATAATCGCAGAATCGGTGAATTGCTCTTTCGACGAATTGCGCGGCGGTGAATTTTCGAATCGGTGAACTGCAGTCGGTGAATTTTCCATCGCTTAATTACAATCGGTGAACTTTCCGGACATCGTCTTACAGTACGACCAATTTAATATGATAAACAACATTAACATGATAACATTAACATGATAAAATTAGCCTGCCTATTGTTATTGCCCTCGACGCACGTAGTAAACAAAAGTATAGGCGATAGGGAAACTGTCCTTGGTGATATTAATTCCCTAAGACTGAACATGCAGCATAGTTTAATGTACTGCGATCGATCAATATTTTACCGGTATTATCTAAAATGTTAGAAAAGAAATCTATTATGTAAACTCCCCGGATCGTCAGTCCGAATTTGTATCAACATACAGCTGTGCAACAGATTCATTAAATTTAATCGATGAGATTGTTAGATCTAGAGATAAAAATAAAATTGCTGTTGTTATGTTGTTATGTTGTTAGATTATAGCAGAGCCTCTGACACACTGAATCACAACACTTTGATAGCAATTCTGTATTTTGTAGGTTTTGATCAAACTGCAATAATTTTTTTTTATTAATTACCTTTATAATTGTCAGCAGAATGTTATATTAGGTAATAATCAAAGCTGGTCAAGCTGTGCGGAAACAGGCCACAGTTAACATAGCCGTTCGTTCGTACGGTAAGAAATAGGACACAAGTTAAGTCTCGCATAGATAAGGGAAGTTGGCACATCGCCTCGATATCGAATTCTGCATTTAATTTTTTTCCTGCATTTAAAGAAATACTAACGTTAAGAAGAACCAGCTTTACAGCTGAAACAGTTAACAATTAAGAGCGTTAACATTATTTTACGTAGTAGATAACGACTGCCATTTAATAATAATGTTTTTCAACAATCTTGTAAGTAAGTACTCGTAACTTCTGAAACCAGGACGATAAAACCTATATTGTACGTCTATGGAAGCGACAAAAACAAGGATCTTCATTCATATTCGTCAGCTGCGTGAGAGTCATGTCTTACGGCTTGGTCAGCTTTGATAATGATATGCCTAATGCAATGTTAGTCTCCTTCAAGAGTTTATACTAGGACCAAGTTTCTTCATTATATATACTTCGAGGCAAACACTATGTTTATGTGATTTCCTTTTTTTAGAGATTTTTTATTGAAAATACACTTAAGACACAAGTGGCTTAGAAGATAATTTGACATAAAGTTAGATAAAATTAGCACCACCTCACTCCATTCCAATCGTGATGGCCATTGTTATTTCTACAGCAAATTTTGATATTATACTACCTAAAAATACAAATGGATGTCGAAATACATTCATTTTAGATGTACCTTTATGCAAGCGATGCAGAACCGGAACTATAGCGTAGGTTCTATGTTTTTTTATGACGTTTTGCACCAACAACAGCATAACGTGAAATGTAACTAAGAGTTTTGATGTTTATTAAACGAATGATTAAAAAAATGATGAATTTACACTCAGATATCCCTAAATTTACACTGAATCTCGTTGTAGGAAGATTTCACATTAATTTGGAGGTTTTTTGAAGTGAGAAGATGGAATACAAAAGAAGTTATTCTCCCGTTTCGCCACTACTGTTGTTAGTTAGGCTTATAATATCCTTCTAACTCACTCGCTTTTAGACAATAGGCCATAAAAAAATTGCTCTATAAATCGAGCTTTGAACCAATAGAAAGACCTTCACTTTGAATAGGTGGACACACTGAAGTCATTAAACGTAACGTCCTTCCTATAGGACCGAATTCTTAAACGTTGTTTCACCTACCAAGTAATACAACAAAATTGTTTACCTCCTGCTCTGCTGAATTCACGTTCGATTGCTTTCAGGTCCTCGCGCGGCGATTGCTTTAGGTACGTAAGATTTGAATTAAAATTTAACGATGTTAAAGATTGTTTCATGTTTTGTTAGTGTTCTATATGTATGTGAGTACCCTAATATTTTTTGCCTCGAAATGTAACGAACTTTCCAAGAATGCAATAACATATTCCATTAAAAAAATACAATTTTCGGTGGCTGATTTTAAAGCATTCCCACAGTCAGACCTCGTAATAAAAAAAAAAACATTTTCAAAAACCTCCATTCACAAAAGCACAGTCTTCCGAGTTCGCGCAGGTGACTCACTCTGTAGAATATTACGAAAAGAACATAATTTAATAATTCATTTCAAAACACTGTATTTGATAAATAGTTTTTCAATTAAACAAGATAACCTGCTATTACTAAATCTCTATTCTACTGAATACCAATGTTCCTTGAAGTACATATAAATTCACTCGCTGAGTTCGAGGAATTGCGAAAGACCGCAGCTGAAAGTAAAAGTAATCACGTTTTCAAAACTAAGGCACCTCTCTATCCAATAAAATCCAACAGAAAAGTCAATTCAGTAACTATACGCTAATATTTCGCCGTAATATTTTTATGTGTTTATTATCTATTATTCAATCTATTTTAGCGTCGAAAATATTTTTATTACATACCTCCATATATGTAGAAGATATCTGTTACTCATTTTTTCTTTAGTCTTCATCAGTTTAATCGATCCGCCTCTCCAGCTTGCGGCAACATTGCATAATACAGTCTCCTAAGTAAAAATCTGTCTACTATTAGAAAATTATAGTCACTGCATCTGAATAAACGGTTGTCCTATAGTTTCTTTTTCTAGCTGCACTACCGGCCATAAGTGTTTACCCACCTTCATAATTGGCGATTTTTCAAATATACTGTATGTTAACCCTCTAAAAGTATTTGTATTATTAAACTGTAAGTACGAGATAGATTATCGTTGCTATGTAATGTTCTGCGTTACGTAATGAGCCGACTAGCATTAAGATATTGGAAATGATCCTTTCTTGCGGTTTAGGTCCATTCGGGTAGACGGACTAGATAAAGAGCAGTTTCTGGGAAATGTTTATTACGACTGTCATAAAATATGAACAGACGACACAGGCACTTCAATATAATGAAAAATTTAGTTGACATTCAGCTTTCCTATTGCAAGCAGTGAATAGTGAAGAATTTGTGCGAAGCGTTTTAGAACAGCCAGTAAAATTAAAGTAATGTCGGCAAGAAAAGAATTATCAACAGAAACGCGCGTTCAAATAGTGGCATATCACAACATCGGTAAAAGTAACCGAGAAATTTCTACATTATTGAAATTAAACCGTAGAACCGTGGATGATAATGTGAAAAAGTATCAAGCAAGTGGCAGTGTATCGAATAAACGGCGACCCGGACGGCCAAAAATAACAACACCAGCAGAAGATCGTGCTATAGTCATTACAAGCAAGCGAAATAGACGAAAAACAGCGCCAGAAATTGCTGCCGAAGTGAATATTTCGCCTTCAAAAAGTGAAAAGGCGTTTGCGCGAAATTGGTTTGTATGGAAGGATTGCTATGCGGAAACCGTTATTACGCAAAGCAAACAGAGCTAAACGGTTAACATGAGCAAGAGAACACAAAGATTGGACGTTGGAAGATTGGAAGAAAGTACTCTGGACCGACGAATCTAAATTTCTCACTTTTGGTTCAAACAGAAGGACATTTGTTCGTAGATCGAAAGGGAACGAGCACTTGAATCCTGTGTTATACCAACAATAACACATGGAGGAGGATCAGTTATGATGTGGGGTTGTTTTGGCAGTGCCTCTGTGGGACATTTGGTCAAAATAGATGGTATCCTGAGAAAAGAAGGCTATAGAGAGATTTTGAAGAGGAATGGAACACGATTAATCGGTGAGAACTTCGTGTTCCAACACGATAATGATTCGAAACACATTGCCAAGATATGCCGTGATTATTTAGAACACCTGGACCACAGAAACCAAATTATTGTTATGAAATGGCCGCCCCAAAGTCCAGATCTCAATCCGGTCGAGCTTTTGTGGGAGGAACTCGATCGACAGGTTCGAAAATCTGCTCCAACATCGGCAACAGTACTTTGGACGCAACTACAGGATACGCAGAGGAAAATAGAGCCACTGACACTAGCGAAGCTGTTAGAAAGAATGCCGAAATTGTGTGCGGCAGTAATAAAAGCGAAAGGTGGACATATTGACGAATTCCAGATTTAAGTAAATTTATGATTATTATTGTTAGAAAATTGTTAGAAAAAAAACAAGCACATTGTTTTTATAACTGTTAAAGTACTTTGTATAAGCACAGAATAAATGTTTATTTTATAATTAGTATTTGACTCGTTTTTGTAATATTTTGAGGGTGGGTAAACATTTATGGCCTGTAGTGTACTTAGGGAATCATCAATTTTTTGCATAACTACACTGACTTATGTAAAATAAGATGCGGCTTCTAAATGTCATACAATTACATAATTTAAAACTTACTAAATAAGTATAATAAATAACCTGCACCATGTTATATGACGTAACCCTCGATTTCGATACACATTTGTGAAAAATAGTCGCGTAGCAATGATTTCAACGAGATATTTCTTTAGTGTAATTGTAGCAAGCTAGTCTATGCACTTCATTATTATGTTTAAGTTTATTACATTTCCATAAAGATACTTGCACAAATAACTTTTATTTTTGAATTAATTAAACGATTAAATTGGTTAAATACTTGAGGCAAATACATATGTAGTAATAATTACTAATGAATGTAGATACGAGGATGATACTGTTAAGGAAGATCTCTCATTTAGTAAATTTATTGGTCGACATAATTTTTTAAATCCCGGATTTGTCTAAATCTGAATCTTCATTTTGCGTGAACCGCTTTCCCCCAAGCCATCTTCTTTAAGATTGGGAAAAGAAGTCACATGGGACTAAATCTTGTGAGCATGATGGATTGGAATCAAGGCGAACCGTAAATGCAGTGTACATTAAAAAATCGAGTGTCAAAATTAACACTCAAAGGTGGTATATATAGATCCACAGTCAGAAGTGTAGTTTTATCGAGCATTTTCCCATTTTACACAAATTAAATTGCAAGAATCTAAAATTAAATAAATGAGTGGACCGGGCCGTTATCATGATGGTAGAGAGCTTTTTCTTCGATAGGTCCGGCTTTTTTCTCTTTAGTTCAGAGTTAAGTTGGTCCAAAAAATCGGCATAGTACTATCCTATGATTGCTATTCCCCTTTCTAAATAATCAATTAAGAGTATGGCAAACAACACAAAAGTATCGGCAACCTCCGCACCGCACAAGTTTAATTAATCAATCCGGGGCGGCCGCTACGAATGATCCACATTCTCAACCGGTGACCGAATGAGAATGTGGATCATTCGAATCCTCGAAATGACCGTCCCGGATTATTTAATTAAACTTGTGTGGTGCGGAGGTTGCCGATAGTTTTGTGTTGTTTATCATACTACGCCACAGCCCTTGCTATCATTAAGAGTGTGTCTTACGAATCCTAAAAAACCCTCGCCATAGCTTTTTCGGCTGATGGAATTGTTTTCGTCTTCCTTGGTGCACTTTCGACGCATGTTGTATCGCTGCTGTGCTTTTCATAGCAGATACAATATGCAGCAACCCAGAAGAAGCTCCATGCAAGTGAGAGCGAAATTTCGACAGGCTCATGCAATTGCAACACGGTTTCAACCCGAAAACTTATACTAAAGTTTCTTTAAATTAAATTCGTAAAAGGTACTATTGTGCTAAACTAATTGTAAGTGTTTCAGAGCTATTAGGGCTTTCTTTTTTGAAAAAGTCGACATTTACAGGAATTATTATTTTTCCGGAAGTACGTATTAGAGAGATGTGATTTTTTGGTACCTGAATTACATGAAAGTTCCCTCATACGCAATCGCTTTTATGGTTCTGCTGTAATCTTGCTTGAAATTGATATGGCATACTTTTGTTAAACAGTTTTTTTTATGGAACCCCATAACTCCATGGATTTGGTGCACAAGGGGCAAAACTTTTTTATTCAACACATTATGAAAAAAAGTTATTCTTTACGAAAGTTTTTGCTTGACTTAAAACTATTATAAATCATATTAAAATGCACTGATTACCTTCTTTATGCATATAAATGTTGAAAACGTGTTTGCTTACTTTCAAAAATTTAACTAAGTTCAAATTATTGTTGATAATCGTATTGCCTTGAAATTCTGTTGACATTTAATTATTTGTTTGTTTCAAATTTAAGTGACACGACATTTGCAATTACGAAGATCACAATTATGCTAACATTGCAACAATGAATTTATTTGATCAAGTGTTATGGAATTGATGATATTTCATACCGAACAGCGATCAACAAATTTAACGTTAAATTCCCCGGCATTAATATCGCTATTCTTTGAAACAGCTTGTTAAGAAATTTAATGAAACTGGTTCTGTTGTTACAAAGGAACAATACAATGAAGATGATGCATTAACTGTTCTAGCTATGGGATCTGTATTAGAAGATTCTACGAAAGAGTGCGACGGAATTGGGTGTAAGTATTTAAGGAAAACAAAATTCACCCATTCAAACCCAAATTTATTCATACTGTGGAACCCCGGGACGATGCGTTTAGATTAGAATTTAGTACTTGGGTTGGAGAAAATGTTATGGAGGATGAATTTTTCCATCATAAAATTTTGCTTTCGAATGAAGCTACTTTTACCACTAATGGTTGTGTCATCCCAAAATTGCAAATGTGGGGTAGAAGAGAATCCAAATTTTCGTATTAATCGGAAAAACCAGCGTTATAAGCAGGTAAATGTGTGATGTGGAATTTTATTCAATAAAATTATTGGCCCGTTTTTTTCGAAAACAATTTACATCAACATAATTATTTGGATATGTTACAAAATTTCGTTTTGACCATTGTTGGAGAATATTAACAAAGATGCAGTCTACTTTCAGCAGGATGGATGTCTTGCTCATTCAATTATTTTAATTAGAAACTGGCTTGATGATCACTTTCCTAAAAGATGGATCGGTTGTTTTGGACCTATTCATTGGCCAGCTCGCTCGCCCGATTTAACGCCGATGGATTTTTATTTTTCGGGACACATTAAACAAAGAGTGTACGAAAATAATCATTTTGGTGCGAATTTTGGAGCATTAAAAGACAAAATTCGAACAGTACGTTTACAGAGAATTTAGGTAAAGGGTCGAAAAGTGTGTGGAAGTAGGTGGAGGTTACCTTAAATAAATTATTTGTTGTTTTTTATCACATTCGAATTTATATACATTTAGAAAATATTTCATAAAATCTTATATTTATAATAAAGAATTTAATTTCGTTAACGAGAAAATTATTAAATTATTTTATATCTAAAAATATGTATTAAAAAAAACTAAAACATAAAATAGTAAAAAAATGTAACAACGTTCAGTGTTGTATAAGTTTGCACCAAATCCGTGGGCACACTGTATATTGTTTTAGATATTAATTTTTTGAGAAATTCTACACAAAATATTACAACAATAGTCTTATACCTATCCTCATCTAAATGAAAATGTTATGTTAAAATGTTGAACGAGTACATTTCTTTGTGGGAAGATCTTTTAAATACTCGTGGAATTGTGTTGAAATGAAAATGTGAAACTTTTGTTATCGATAAATTAAACATCAACTATTTTTATTATAACGTTAACAAACTGAAACGAACGAAACACTAGTTAACAAACACGTTTATAGCTTTCTACTTACCAAGAGGAAGCGAACAACCGAAATTGCCATCACAACATCAAACTAAATGCAAACTACTACGTGATCTCATTTACTTATTTCTACCTAAGACTAAATGAGTTTAATGTAAAAATATGTCCTCCAATAGGTTCTTATATGTTTATTACTTTCATCCGCCAATTTATTCCAGAAAGCTATATCACACATCATATAATTGGATGAAATTGTTGATTATTTTTAGCCAAATTTGGACGAAAATGAAAGTTCTTTTAGATATTAGTTTGATTTTGAGCAACATGTATATTCAGAAAACTACTCACATCAAGTATTCAAAATACGATTGCAGTTTTCTAATACTTTCTTATGTTTAAGTGAAGTATATTAATAATTTGCACTCATATGGAGTCGATACATTGCTTGAAAGCGAAACGAATGCCGAGTTAAGTAATTTAAAATGATTCCGTTGTTAAACATAATAAACACACAGTGCGAAATATGTAATTATTTGTGTAATCCACAGCGGAATGTTACAATACATAACAAAGTGTTCCAAACGCTTTCTATGGTAATCAACTCAGGAATAATATTTTACATTTTAATGTAGGCAACTTTCCTCGGCGATTCGCCGTTAATTTTAAAATTGTACGCATCACTTGTGGTTAGTACAGGAATTTGGTATTTTTGCAGAATTAGGAAATTGATGACCTAGATATTCTTGCAATGTAGCTGAAACAGATTTAATAACATAGTGCAATAGATATACGTGAAAATGTAGGGCTTGTTGGCTGTGGTTGAAATTATTCATAACATACAACTTAAGAACAGATACAGAAATCCCAATTATGCTTTAAGATATAAACAATGCAGATCGCTTTTAAAACAAATAAAAAAGTTTACAGCAAATATCTTTCTCTGAAGTTCCATTGAAAGTTCATCTAGAGTAAACGCGGTTACTCTAGAATTCTAATTTCCTTGATATGATGCTTTCTTGACAGACAGCAACAATCAGCAACATTACGTTCAAACCTTAATTCTACCTTAATTCGCGACTACTATTTGGTTATGACTAATTATTCGCTGAAAACGTCCATTTTCCGGAAGCGTGGAAAATTTCCAAAGTATTTCCTACCCTGAGAGGTATTGCTACTGACATTGAAAATTATCTTATTATCTAACTTTGCCAAGGTATTCGAAATCACTTCGTATGCTACAATATATTCCCAAATTAAACACTATCGATGAAACAAGATGGATTCATGAAAAACGCTCTACAACATCTAACCTTGCATGCAACCTCTGCAACTCTCAAAGGTCAAACCTTCGGCTTATGTTACTTTTGCTCTTCTCCAATGACCTTCTAGAACTACTGAAATGCAGGAAATCTGCATTTGTAGAAATGTCTTTCGGGTGTTGTCGCGTTGTTAATATTTTACTTGACATTTCGCTGATCATGCTGTCAGCTTCTAAAGACTTTAGAAATCTTCTGAAGAAGCTGACAGCATGATCAACGAAACGTCAAGTAAAATATTAACAACACGACAACACCCGAAAGACATTTCTACTATGGATTACGGTCGTGAAAGCCTACACTCAAATCTGCATTTGCTGATGATTTGGAAATATTATCTTCCATTTACTTTTGAAGACTGTTACGCACTGCAATCTAAAATAACTTCAATTACACAATAGTCTCATGACAGTCATCAGAAATTGTCTAGAAACAATAACTAAAAAAATAATGCTAAAATAGCTTCCTCGTGGTATTTATGGAATCGTTTACGGCAAAAGCAATGCAAGGAGAGAAAAAATACATCACCCATGGACATGTTTCTGCTTACTTGGTGTCATCGGCGTGGTTCCGAGAGTGTTTTCGCTCCGGCTTGTACGGCTGTTTGCCTCACAGTTAATTCTACAACATTCGACACGACAAGTTGGACATGTAGATATGCATCAACATGTGCAGTTTTCCAAAACGCTCCTGCACACACCATTTCGTGGTAAGCAGTTCAAGAACTGCTCGAGGGATGGCTTGGGAAACAGTACCCGGTTTATGTGCATGTGTTTCTTGGCAAAAGCGGTATGAAGTGGAGCGAAGACACTCTCGGAACCACGCTAATGACGTAGAGTAGGCAGAAACATGCACATTTAGTTTTGTTGATATACATCGAACTACACCTGCTCTGCATTAAAGTTGCGAGGATTTGTGGTTCGAAATAAACTGTCGTTTAATAACGCAACTGCTATTATGATACAGTACTACTCTTATGTAAGATCAAAATTGGAGTGTACTTCCTCAATTTATAATATGAAACGCACAATTATACAGTAAAACGAGTTCAGCGCAAGTTCCTTAAATAATTCAGGTTTAAGGTACCCTTCCGCCTCGCAGCTACGAACTTACTACTGCAAGAATTTGCTTTCGGTATCAAATTTTTGTATGTTACTGTACATAGCAACATCGACTGTAGCTATTAGGTTTCTAGCTTACTCCGGCTTTTATCTAGGCATTAACATGACCTTTTATCCCCGCAAGGACATCAAACATTGCGTATTTGCTCCTATTTTTAAGATGTGCAGTATCTTTAATTACATATCAGCGACTGGGACAATTTTACATCCATTTCTAATATTCTTGAAATGGCAGCCCAGTACGTCTGAATTCACTAAATCTTTAATTTAATGCTTTCAGCAGATTTCTAATTTATGTTAAGCTCTATCCTGATTATTTGTCATGGTAGTATTGTTTGTTAACTTTGTCCCGTAATTGGATTGTTTGTAATCTGTTAGACAAATATACAGGGTGAGTCGGCAGGAACGGATCATTCTCTAAGAGTGTATTGTACATTTAAAAATAATGTAAAAAAACTCGTATATTCTTATCCGATTTTCATTTGTTTTCAAGTTATAGCGTAATTGCAAATAAACAACATTTCATACATTAACGGTTTCTCAATCATATCGTCTATTTCTTAATAAATGTTCAAAAACATCACCAATGACCCCTAACCCTTTTACGCTTCATCTACAGGGGGCGCCCGTTGCTTTCCTAATTGTTTCATGTCTTCGTTTAACATATGTATTGCGAGTGTATAACGTACCTAACTTTTTGTTTTATCTGAGTAGTCAATGTATTCACTCGAAAACAAGCGAAAATTAAAAAAACAATAAGCTATGACTCGAGAACAAAATCGGATACGGGCATATGAGTTTCTTTAGATTATTTTCATGTGTACAATACACTCTTCTTTGGTCCGTTCTTTCTGACTCACACACTATATTATTGTTATAACACATTCTCTTAACAAAAAGACAATCTTCGAGCTAAATATAAATCGAAAAATTGCTATTGGAATGTATCTTACATATTGTATTCTGAAATTTCATAACAATAAGCAATATATCACTTACATAACGTAGTAACTTCCTTTAATTAAACTATTTAATGCATTATAGGTAATTTCAAAATGTTTATATTATTAAAAGAAACTAGTTTTTCGCTGTCCTTAATTTTGCAATTTTTGATAGTCCTTCCTGATTACTTCGAACAATAAGAAAATAAGTAACTAAATTAGTATTATAGATACTCTAAACGCACTTTCCTGTTCGTAAACACCAACATTACGCTTCCGCATCATATCGAAAAATAGCGAAAATAAAGAATACTAGTAGACGTAATCGAATATGTATAGATTCCTTGTATTTGATAAGCTTATTTAATGGCTACTAAAAGTTACATATGTAATATGCATGATCTCTCCTATTAGCACAAGACGTATGATACCTTAGAATTTGCCATAAAACAGGAAATTATCTGCAGTACACAGACGTCTTACTTTACCTTCTATAAAAGCACATATTATATAAGCTCGTCGTTTCCTATATTATCTCATTTAATTCAATGGTTTGATGTCGTGATACAGTTGCCCTGTAATATTGAACCTTTCGTAATAACTGCAAACAACCAGCTCGTTGTCTTAGTGAATCACTTTCACTACGTAATTGTGAATTAATGCGCACATCTTTCGTACAACAAAAAAACTTAGGGGATCTCTAGTGTGTACGTTATTGAACAAAAACAAAGTTACAACTTTCTATGACATATGTTAACGGAAACTGACAGATTAATAGAAAACTTGAGCAAGATGAAGCCGGCATGCGGCTTTCATTTACGCTTTCTATACTACATTGCAATTTCAATAGAGATATGTATATATTTAACATAATGACCGTAAATATCATATACTGGCATTTAGTGTATTGTGTAATTGTGTTTTATATTATAGGTGTATGCAATTAACTTCATTTCAATGACTGGATGGAATTTAGATACGCAATCATCTTTTATTGTATGGGCAATTGCGAGTAATAGTAAAGCACATTTTAAGAGAATATTTTTATTAAAAAAATACTGATTAACACAGATCACTTTACAAAAGGTACTTAAGTTAATAGAGAATTGAATAGAGGAGTGAAAAAAGTATCGGCGTGATTTACAAGCTAAGAACAATAAAGTAATTAAATAACAATATAATAATCTAACTAATTGAAATTACTAGTGGTACCCTCCAAAATGATAACCACTGTCATGGTGGTGTACTTTAACAGGAAATGGTATTGGTACTTTTACAGGAACTGGCACTTCCTTTTCAACTGGAATATGGACTTCCTTGTAAACTGGGTACGGCTTGTCTACAGCTACTTTGACTGGATAAGGTACTGGCTTGGGAACTTCGACTGGATACTTCTTTTCAACTGTGAATGGTTGGGGTACAGGTACTTTAACGTGGTATGGATAAGGTCTGGGTACTTCTACTGGGTATGGTCTATCAACAGGTACCTTAACTTCGTAAGGAACATGTTTGGCTACAGGTACAGGGTAATGTCTCTCAACAGTGACTGGGTATGGTTTCGGTACTAGTACACGTACTGGTCTATCAACTGGTACTTTCACCTCATATGGTACCTTCTTAATTACTTCGTACGGTTGTGGCACTGGTACTTCAACCTTAACTTCGTAAGGAATCTTCCTCTCTACGGTGTAAGGTTGTGGAATGAATACTTTTACTGGGACCGGTACTTTCTTCTCAACTGTGTAGGGTTGTGGTACTGGTACTTTAACTTCGTACGGACGTGGAACTGGTACCTTAACTTCGTAAGGCACTTTCTTAATTACTTCGTAGGGTTGTGGTACTGGGTAAGGTACCTTGATATATTCTTTTACAGGCACTGGTACTTTCTTTTCAACGGGATAAGGTTGTGGTACCGGTACTTTAACTTCGTATGGTACTTTCTTTTCAACAGTGTATGGAATATGTTTCGTTACAGTTACTGGAACAGGTATCTTTTTCGTGATTACATTATGTTTGACTGTTTCGTGAACATGTCCTTCATGACCGCCGCCACCATAACCGCCGCCACCATAACCGCCGCCACCATAAC